>JAEIFS010000740.1:1252500-2473333 GCA_018904165.1 Zaprionus camerounensis
AAGAAAAATGAAATTACCCCAAAAAAAAAAAACATTGATTGTTTACCTTTTTTAGAATGCTTGCAAGAGTGGAGCGTGGATCTTTCAATTCATAATAATTCTGTTATAAATATCTATACATATAGTAACTGTATAATTCAGTATATAACATATGGTAGTCTTCTCTGTCCAAAATGCACATCTCAAATTCATTTTGTTAGAAAGGTTCACGCATAAAACTTCGTTCCACCTCCTCCTATTCCCCTCTCTTTCGTCAACTTAATATACCCCTTTCCGCATTTACCCAACGTTTAGGGTATGCACAGAGCAGTTGCAACAACGGCAACTACAAATTGACGGATTTCCTAGGGTTTTTTAGGCATTTATTATGTACGAGTGCATGCATAAAACACCAGCTTCATGTGTAAATTAACAGTTATCCTCGACCATTAGATGCGCATTTCATTCACATACGCATTCGCATTCGATTTTATTTGATTTTTCCTACGTCTCTTTTTTTGACTATCCACCAACGTAATCCAAGCGGGTTCAATAGTCTGCAATAGATCACACATAGATTACACTTGCAATTGAAATACACGTACCATATGCACTCGCACTCTCGCACTGGTCGAAACTTTGCTGGCTCACCTGGCGTATTGAAATGGAAACCCCTCCCCCCCCCCTGCATCCCCACTGAATATGCGCAGCGGAAACGGATATGAGTTTTAATTGAGTTACAAACAAAACGTCCCTCGAATCGAAACTGAAGAACTAAAATCAGAATTGAAAAAAGCAATTGCAACGAAAAAGTTAAACGAAATAAAGGGAATCACTTTTTTAAACTGGGCTTAGTTTTAAGGAATAATGGTCTAGAAACAACTTAGCCCAACTTGCTTGAAACGATCGAAATTAAAACACAATGATTTAAAAACTGGTATGAAAGCTATAGTCGAGTGTGTTCGACTGTGATATACCCGCTGGGGGGCGGGCAAAAATCAACAACAAACACGATCTGCAATATTTAGACATTTTTTCATGTTTGTATTGTAGTCCTCTGAAAATCTCCGAGATCTAGATAAGATTACATAAAGACGAACAGACAGACAGATGGACATAGCTATAGAGATTTGTCCGTCGATGCCCATTCAGTATATGGTACATATACTTTATGCCTTCTTCTGCCTGTTTCGGGTGGCACCCTTCTATCCTGTGGGTAGCGGGTAAACAAATTCTAAACACTTACAAATTATTTTCCATAAATGTATATTATATATAATTTAAGAAGTATTCTTATGATTTACATTATAACATAATACAGATTTTATCTTAGTGTAATGTTTAAAATAATTTTGTGTTTTTTTGTGCAATTTTTTTGTGAATTTTTCTTAAAATCAGTGTGTGAAAATGAATCCGAGATGCGATTACTGTGCCAAGCCCGGAGAATAGTGGGAAGGGGACAGACTGCTCCATCCTCTTCCGCTGCTCCTCCGTGCCGAGCACAGTAGTCGCTTGCCGGGATTATGTGTCCACCTCACTGTCGGACGTATGCTGGGTTGTACTGGAGCGAGTGGACATCTTGTAGCGCATGCGCTTGGTGGACATTAGGTGGGTCATCTTGCGCAACGAAATATAGTCGCGATTGAGCATGCGGCATAGTTCGATGAAGGTGCAAAGTCGCGGCGACTTGAGACTCCTGGCCAGCGCATATGCCTCGTTCAGCACTTCAGCTTGTCTCTCGAACTTGCACAGAATCGCATGCGATTTGGCCTGCAGCATTGTGGCGAGAAACTGCCAGATCTTGCTATTGCACAGCTTGGCCTCGTCGATGGCCTTCTTGGCGTACGATAGACAGATCTCCTGCTGATGCTGGCCCAGATACGCATCTGCCAGTTCGTAGAACAGATAACTACGCTCGATGCGCTTCGTTGCGAAATAAAGCCTATTCTCCAGAAGAGCCTTAGTGCGTCTAGTAATCAAGTTATTGTGAGTGTGAAAGGGGAAGGGAGAGCATTTGTAGCTAGCTAGCGCACTCACTTGAATGCCTTGGCCTGCTCCTGGGACTTGCCGGTATTCTCATACGCATAGCTCGATCGATCGCCAAAGATGATCTCGCCCTGTTTGGTGGGCTTCAGCGGCATCACGCCCAGTAGGCGGCACATTGAATCACTCTCGTATGGCGATACCTTCTCCTTGGGCAGCTGGTACGTCTCGCACAGACTTAACGCTACATGATTGTACACCTCATTCATGAACTCCATCTTCCAGGGCAAGATGCGAGTCGTCTTCAGCACATTGTACTCAGCCATCGTTCTACTCACATAATCGCGCAGGCGCTGTGGGGATCAGACATACATATATTACATAAAAAAATTATCAACGATAACAGGGATTGTTCCTATATAAAGCGATATATAGGTGCGATGTGGCTCGTTCCGACTTATTACAGCGTGTAGCAATAAGAAGTATATAGTAGCTCTAAAACTGAGAAACTAAATATTGTAGTTTGCGTTGCGGACTTCCCTGTTGATGCTGATTCAGAATTTATATACTTTATGGTGTCTGAGCCGTCTCCAAAAGAATATACCCTCAGCAAGGGTATAATGAGGGCAGATCGAAGATAAGACTCTGTCTTCTATATACGTGTACTATGACTAACATTCAACTATTGGTATTGTTCATTCTTTCTGCCCAGTTCCTTGCCACCTGAACTCACCCCGACATCCTTCTGCTTTCGCAGCGCTTGAACGGTGCGCAGTATAGAGAAGACACTGCGGCGCGTTTGGTACTGAAGGCGGAGCATGATGTGCTGATGGAAGCGCTGACTCATGGGTGTGTCACGCTTATAGCGCTCATTGTACATGGGATTACGAGCATGAAGCATGCGGGTGAACTTCTTGACGCTGTCATACGAGCTGCACATCTCCTGCTTGCGCTCGTGCGTGTTGCGCAAATATTTGTCCAACAGAACGATGGGATTGTTGCGCAACTGCTTGAGGAACACCAGATCGGTCCAGGCCTTATTGAGATAGGTCTGAAAATAGACCCTGGTCTTGCGCTGCGAACGGGCACGCTGCAGCGGCGAGATCAGTGTCTCCTCCGAATTGATGATGCTCAGAATGTCGCAATCTTTGCGCATGTTAAGGAGCTTCCAGTCGGTGTTCTGGTTGTGCTTAATGCTCTCATGTATTCTGCACAACTTCGACGAGTTCTTAAGCGAAAACGGACGCATACTGTCGCCGACATTATCCTTGAAATTCTCCTTGACAATCATAAGGCGTTTCTCGAACGGTAGCTTTGATGTGCCAACCTGAACCCGCATGTTGTTGTGCAGCACCAGTTTATTCTTCTCGAACTGATTGAGATTGTACAGCGCATCGGCTAGCTGTATATTAACCTTGGCATTCCAGGGACCAACGATTTTCTGCGCTCGTTTGCTGTCTTCCAGCGATGCCTCAGGTCTTGCCATGACCTGATTAAATTGACTTCGCATGCACAGGGCCGCAAAGTCTTCGGAGACATAATCATCGATGCACTTATCGAAATACTTCATCGCCGTCGTATTGACGCCCGTGTGGGCAAAGTGTTGGGCCCAGCTGCGGAATATGGTGCGCTGATGGTTCGATGTCCAGGCAATTCTCTCCCACCGCTGCTGGCGAGGCACAAGTCCGACCGCCGGTGCTGCCATGAGTGGGTTCTCATCAGTGGTCTCCATTAGGATTTATCTTTGGAACAAAAGAAGAAACTTAAAACAAAAATAGAAAATACGCTAAAAAACGAAAATGTTTTAAACGAGACTAAAATCGAATCAAAATGAAAACTGTAAATGAATTTCCCTCCCAAATTCGAAATCATGTCAAAAAACTGTCCTAGAGAGTTTTTCAACAACATTGTGTACAATTTATTAAACATTATTAAAATAGAAAAATATACGAACAATGTAGAAATTAATGATATGTTGTTCTACAACATATGCACACTACACTATAAAAAATATCAGCAATATCTGTGACTACCCATGCCATATAAAAGAAGAAGAAAAAAACAGATCATTTGACTTCCTTTTCTATTCCTTGTCCTGGAACGGATCCTTGCCAATGTATTTGTCCAGTCGTGCATTACCATCGGGTTCCACCTGCGACAGCTCCGAGAAGCCCTCCTCATCGACAAAGCATATCTCATGGCCATCGGGATCGGCCAAAATGAGCACAGTAACCGTTGCCTTGCCAGGCGTATCCAGCGTGATGAGTGGCTTGAGAATTGTACTGCCATCGGCCTGCACCGCCTCGAACAGCGGCTTCTGTGTGGCTCCCGGAATAGCGAAAGCAATGCGTCCATATGCCTTGGCACGATTTAATGTCTCGTTTAATTGGGTCAAGCGCAGCGATGCCTGTTTGCCGCCATAGCTAAGCACCAGAGATTTACCCTTGTGCTCGTCGACCTTCTCCATCCTGAGCAGCTCCTGCCAATATTTTTGCGAAGCTTCCAAATTGCTGACATGCAGTTCCACCTGTTGCACTGGGTCCGAGCTAGAGTCGCTAGGGGTCTCGTCGATGACAAAGAACTTATAACCATCTGGGGATGTGAGTACATTGCGATCGCAATGCTTTTCCACGGGATATGCATGCTTCGCGGCATTGGCCAGCACATCCTTGGAGTGTATGGTTACCCCACCAAAGTCGTTGCCTGCAGGATCATATATAGTATAAATGCAATTGAGTCTGAAGTGGATTGCCGGCTAGTTAGTTACCCATCTCGTAGCTCTTGACGCCATAGTTGTAGGTCAGCTCGATGACAAAATGCGAACTCTCAGGGCCATAGCCCACCATGGTCTTGCTCCAACGATTGTCATAAGGTCTATAAAGGACAGATTAAGCAATGCAAATGCTAATCAATCAATATTGGCACACACTAAACATACCCATTACATTCTGCGTCGCAGCCCTCCTTAAACTCCTCATGTCGCAGTACCTATTAATAAGATTGAAAAATCGACTTAAGTACTCTCTCGCTGCTTATCTAATATCAGCTTTACGACCGTGATGTCTGCGAGTCGCGATTACTGGTAATCATGCCAGTCATGTTACCAGATAAAAACAACTACAATGCTCAATAGTAATTACCCACATTCACACACATTGATGCACTAGGAATGTAAGCGGGTTTTACAGTTGTCCACGACGCTGTCAACAAATTTCGGCTTACCTGCATGCCTAGAATGCTGCGAAAGAAGAATGCATTCTTTGCACGATTTCCGATTTTGAACACATAGTGAAGAGCACGTCCTGGTACAGCAGCCATTATTGAAAACAAACAATAGCGAAATGCGTTGGCAATTTATAAAAAAAGATTTTAAAACTTTATAAGCCCACTCCCAGATGCGCACCTGTTACTGTTAATGTTGCTGGAAAGTTGCGAGCACTTGCTGTTAAGTGCGGAGCAAGTGCTGTTAAATCAGCTGCGTGGAGCTGCCAACTTGACGCAGTTTACAAACACTATGTTTACATTTTTACTTTGTTTTTGCAATCTAGTAGCCCGTATGTTAGTTATCGATAGTGTTGATAAATCAATTTTGCCATCGCTAAACAACTTGCTTGTGCTTGTTGTGTAACTAAACGCGTAGTTCTTTTTTATTAAGTATGCCAAATAAATATCAATTAAATGCAAATGTAACATTAATTTTGGGCTCTTACAGACGCTCACAATGTCAGCATCCGCCGCCCGTGGCTCGACGTCCCTGTTCAAGCGCGCCTGGAACGAGATACCCGACATTGTCGGAGGCTCCGCCATGGCTATCTGCGGCCTGGTTATGGCCGGAATCGGACTGAGCAACTACTATGCTAAGGATGGTGACAATCGTCGCTTTAAGACCGGCTATGTGGTCTTCCGTCACGACGATCCCCGTGCAGACCGTGTCCGCGACGACGAAGATCCCTAAACAAAACGATGTGAATGCTCTTTCTTAACTTTTTTTTTGTGTGCTCACTCTATCGCGCTGCCGCAATACAACATACATAAATAGTAAATAGTAAATGGAAACATTGAGGTGTGCACATGAAGTAGAGATCTCTATTGTCCAGGTGTATAGTATAAGAACTGACAATTGCGATGGGTGACTTTGTGATGCTTCTGGTAGGCCGCCAGTGTCTGATATCGCTCCTCGCACAGGGCACACTGATATTTAACTGTCGTTGGCGGGGTTATCACCAAGCTACTGCTGCTGCTCTTTGTGATCTCTAGACTGTGATTGATCTCGTTGTCATCTATCAAGCCATCTTCCATTTCGGGAACTGCAAGAATGCTGGATGTATCGGAAAATCCTTTCTTTTACTGACAAAACTACTCACCATCATCGCTGGGCTCGTTCTTAAACACAATATCGGCATTAATACGTTTGCCGTCCGGCTCAGCGGTCTCCACGACGGCCGACGACGACGTCGATGGTGGTTGTTGCGAGAGCCTGGATCGGTTCCGACGCTGTTCGTACTTTAACGCCACGTTGAACTCATTGTTTACTGTCACCCATTTGTTGTTAAACTCATAGATCATGATAAGTTTTTTGACGCAGATGCGGCAAATTTGCTTAGGATAGTCATCGTTCTTTGAAGGTGCTGGCAACGGTGATGCACTGGAGGCTGGCAGACATGCCGATAATATTTCCGTTATTGGAAGTTTCTTTTCCAGCACCATGACGCTGTCTACGAATATGTTCATCGCGTCCAGGCAGTCATTGCCGCAAGTGCGGCACATATTTTCAAATATATCCATCACGTAGTCGAGTACATTAATATTATGTGCGTGATAGTAAAGTTCAATAAAAGCTCCCTTGAGTATTTGAAGAACTTTTTATCATTTAAAATACTTCATTTTGGATTGCCGCAAAAAACGCGCTCAAACTGCCGAAATTGTAAATAAATGCAAGCATCTTCTGCGCCAGAGATGGTTAACAGTGATATCCAACTATCGATATATTACAAAACTTTATCGATTGCAGCTGTACATATCGTACTCTTGTGAGCTAGCATCTCTAGTGTATAAGGCAACATTACAACAAACAATAGAAAACAAGAAATACAATGCAGCACAAATTACTGCTACCCAGCGTTGTTATTTGGTGCCTGATCAGCAATCCTGTCACTTTCGCCACACATTTACCAAGTAAGGAACAGCCAGAAACAATTGGCTCCGGCACAGCGGTGCAGTCGGTGGTGCCAGTACAGGGTCAATCGCAGGTTGGCTCAAATTCACCATCATCATCGTCGGCGTCGTCTAATGTGGCATTTAATCCTTTGGGACCCAATGTGATGTGCTCGTTTCTGCCACGCGACTTTCTAGAGTGCAAGGAACCGATCGATCATCGTAATAACGCAACGGCACGCCAGGAAAAGGGATCTGGTTGTCTGCGCTTTGGTGGCTCCTTCTATGAAGACGTGGAACACACGAGAATCCAGTGCACAGTATACCCAGATATTGAGTGCTATGGTGCACGCACCTTCTTCCGGGACGGTGAACCTTGCGTACGCTACACGGATCATTACTTTGTGACAACATTGATATACAGCATGTTGTTGGGCTTTCTGGGCATGGATCGCTTCTGTTTGGGCCAAACTGGCACCGCTGTGGGCAAACTTCTGACTATGGGCGGTGTGGGTGCCTGGTGGATAATTGACGTGATATTGCTGATAACGAATAATCTGCTACCGGAAGATGGTAGCAATTGGAATCCCTACGTATGATCCGACGTGTTTACAGAAATTAGTGATAGTACCAAGTAGCGAAACATTTGTAAATATATATTAAACATTAAGCTACATGTATTGTTTTGTTAAGTACCAAATACTTATGTAATAGAAAAATGCTGTTAAATAGGCTGTTCTTCTTAATTTAATGTATTTCATTCCTCCGAAATAACATTTGTCAACAGAGTAAAAATCATCGCACGCACAATAATATTCTAAATATCGATATATCGATAAAAACAATCACATACCTGTTTACATCACTACAATGGCCGCTTATCTGCGACTTTGAAAATAGAACAACAATCCATATAAATCGTATTTATAAATCAACTCGCCAACAGTTTGCATTGGCAGCTGAAACGTCAAATACGTACGCTTATCGTTAATAACTAATACACATACTGATACGCGCTAACAAAGGCAATAAGACGGCTGCTTGCTTACAATTTTCACAGTTTCTTGGCTGCGCCATTTTGGACAAATGAAATCATTTATAGCGACTGTGTCGCTGCTGGCCCTTGTGGCTATTGGTGGCGTCGCAGCTCAGGATGATGAGCCGCATTATCTGAGCGACGAATTTATTGAGTTGGTGCGCAGCAAGGCCAAAACCTGGACGGTAAGTGAAGGTTGCAACGAGCAAATTGCAAATGTGTTGTTTTTTTTTTGTGTTTAAATTGATGTTGCTGACGTGACAACAAATACGCATTTAACTCTTTGCTTTCACAGGTCGGTCGCAATTTCGACGCTGATTTGCCGGACCATCATGTACGGGGATTGATGGGCGTTCATCCGGATGCACACAAGTTTGCGCTGCCCGACAAGCGTGAAGTGCTATCCGATTTAGTTGAAGACAATGGCGCTGCTATACCAGACGAGTTCGATGCCCGTACTGCCTGGCCCAACTGTCCGACCATTGGGGAGATTCGTGATCAGGGCTCATGCGGCTCCTGCTGGGCATTTGGTGCCGTCGAAGCAATGTCGGATCGTGTAAGTAAACCCTGTTCTATCATCTCCTGCACCTTAAAAAAAAAAAACAAAAACAATGCATGTGACGCAGCTGACAAACTGATGCTTATCGCTTTGTTGCTTATCGATTTCCGCACAATTGCGTTGCACTGCCCGTCTCTGTGTGTGTGTGCGACTGACTGTACATGCGTTTATTTCTGTGTATCTGTGTGTGTATTCTTTGTTTAGACTGTCAATAATAATATATGTATGTATGTATAACACTCGTTTATCCTATACCCAGGTCTGCATACACTCGAACGCCACTGTAAACTTTCACTTCTCGGCCGATGATCTGGTATCCTGTTGTCACACCTGCGGCTTTGGCTGCAATGGTGGGTTCCCCGGTGCCGCTTGGAGTTATTGGACGCACAAGGGCATTGTTAGCGGCGGCTCCTATGGCTCAAAGGATGTAAGTCATTTTCTACATGAATATACGCCACAAATTACTTATCTCACTCGTCAATTCATAGGGCTGCCGTCCGTACGAGATTGAACCGTGCGAGCATCATGTTAACGGCACACGCCCACCTTGCTCACAAGGGAAGACACCGCGCTGCGAGCATCAGTGTCAGTCCACATATTCGGTGGATTATGCCAAGGATAAGCACTACGGTGCCAAGTCCTACTCGATCACTAAAAATCCTATGGATATCCAACGCGAAATCATGACCAATGGCCCTGTGGAGGGTGCATTCACTGTGTACGAGGATCTCATACTCTACAAGTCTGGCGTCTATCAGCATGTCCATGGCCGTGCATTGGGCGGACATGCCATCCGCATACTCGGCTGGGGCGTCTGGGGTGACAGCAAGGTGCCCTACTGGCTGATCGGCAACTCGTGGAACACCGACTGGGGAGACAATGGCTTCTTCCGCATTCTGCGCGGCCAAGATCACTGCGGCATCGAAAGTGAAATTTCAGCGGGTCTGCCAAAACTTTAAACACAGCATTGCAGCATTTCCAAATTGAGTTACAATACTGATTCTGTTTTTAAATATGCAGCTGCTTTTTTTACTATAAACAACAAAACACAATCAAAAAAGACCATGTACGATATAGATTCTTCTTGTGCGCTTTATATGTATGTAAACAATTAGTGACGATCTAGTTAATAAATTAAACAAATGAACAAACCACGGACCAGATTCGGTATTCAAATGATTCACGCAAATTCAATTGCTTGCAGTACAGTTTCAATGGAAGCTGGGACGATAATATTATTATACTTTACTCCCCGATTAAAGTGACTGACTGATTCGGTCTCATGTGATGCAGCTTATCATCGTAGCCAGGCCAGGCAGGGCAGATGCCAATTAGTTGGCCGATTAAACGATTCGTTGGAAGCCCCTCAACGCCTGCAGTTCAGTTCAACAGCCGCCCGAGAGATGATACTAAATAATGTAGGCCGCTGTTTGTTTGTTTTTCACATAGCATGTGTTTTTATTCTTTATTATTATAATGTATTTACTTTTATCATTTGTAACATCAAATAGAACATTTTAGTTTTGTTTGTATTTTTTTTCAATTTTCTTTTCTTTTTGCAATGAACAACTTTTTTACTTTATTTACTCGTCTTATCTTGCACTCTTCATCTTTCTCTACCTGTCTCTATCGTCTTTCTTCATACATTTTCTCTACGCTTTTTTGTAACACACAGCTAACATAGATCGAAAAATATTTGGACAGCAAGTTGGAATATTTCTCCAGTTTGTAGTTGTAGTTTTAGTTGTCATAGTTTATGATTTTTGTTTCTTTGCGTATAAAGTTCATATTTGGAAAATATATGTATGTATATATCATATGCATCTTCTTGCTTCTTTCTTTCTCTCTCTTTCTATATGTTTTACTAACAATTTGCTTTTGCTTTTTTTTTTTTGGTATTGTAAATAGATTAGCATCTGGATGTTATCTCGCAGATTCCGTGTCTCTTGTTCTTGTTGTTGGTGTTGATGTTTCTGTAGAATTTTCCTTCAATAAATACATATGTTTGTATGGTATACCATATATATATTTTGTTTTTTTTTTGTGTCTGTATAATTTGTTTTTGCTTTTTTAATCTCTAACGCGTTTTGTTGTTGGACTTTTGCACTTAATATAGAACACACACACACACACATGTATGCGTGTGTCTGTGTAGTATATACTATATACATACATATGTATGTATGATTGTTATATGAAATATAAGTAACATTTGGTATTATGAGCTGAACGCTTTGTTTTCGCTTAATCACTGCATCTGCTTCGTCATTTCACGCTGTGTGTTTTGTTTTCAACTTTAATGGGCTTTTCACATAACACACACACATACAGTACTTTACATATACATATGTATATAGCATGTATATGCATATAACAATCTCGGCTGGGGGCTTATCAGCTAAATGGTGGGTTAAATTATCATATACATACATACATTTCAATTTTAACTTCAATTTTAGCCTATACCATATACGCAATATAGCTGACACATTTTTCGAAAATACAGTTTGAATCCGGACACAATCGAAGCCTTATTTTCAAGTTCAAATGTCCGCAAAGAGAGCGCGTTATGAGTTGAGAGGAAATTGAATAGAAAAGTCAAAAGGCTTTGGCAATAACAACGTCTGGAATCATATCGAATACCTACGTATATCTTTTATCGGTTTCGATTCTATCTGATAGATAGATAGATAGATAGATAGGATACGTTTTTTGTATCAATAAGCATTAATATACATGATATATTTTTTTAGTTGTTCGAATCAATGTGAATTGAGGAACGTTTCAAGATATTTAAGAACATCTTTTTTCTTATCTTAAGTTCTTCTCGCTAAACACATACACATATATTTTGTATAACTTTATATTACCTATACATAGGTACCTATACATATACATATATATATATATATATATATATACTTTTTTTTTTTATGTATATATGCACATATAATTTTAAACTCTTCGATTTGCGTTTTAGGAAGTACACAATTTTGGTATCTCAGTTGAATATTTAAATACTTGGGTAAACCAATTCTAAACACATACTACATAGTACATAGTAGGATCCTGGGTCCGTCTCTTGGTGTGTTCACAGTAAACGGCATAGTCCGTTGGTCGAGCATGCTATAAAGTTGTGCAAATAGTATGAAAACAGTTAACCGATCGATGGAAGCATTTGCCAAGAGTTTTTCTTAAAGAAAAGTTATAGACGAAACGTTTCATAGAATACCATGCAGTTGGCAGGTACAGGATATCTTCTAGTCTAGAGTGTTTTTTGTTTTTTTAGGCTAACTTGTGTGGACAGCTTGGACATACAAAGTTTATACGTAACTAGGCGTGTGTCTCTGTGTGTATGAGTGTGTATGTTTTCAGTTATAACAGTTAGTTCATACGGTCATCAGGTCGCATTGAGTTCAGGATTATTCCAAAGAAATATATATTCATCTCTATATATGTATGTAGTATGTATGTAGATATATACTATATATGCATGTACTCAAATATTGTTTATCACAAATGAGCGCAGTTTCATATCCTTTTTATCGCTTAGAATGTTGTTGCCATTCGGTTTATGATTTGATACATATAACCCTATATATCTATACGAATATACACATATAACACTAACAACTAATTGGAACTTGGAACGAAACGAAAACTGAACTGAACTTGATTCAAAAAGTTGTTACAAACATTTTGCGCAAAAATATATTTATGATTTTTCTGCCTCAAAATTCAACGATTTTTTTCATTATAGATTTATGATTTTTTTTTGTTTTTGTTTTTGGTTTTCTTTCAATAACTTTTGACTATCACAATTATGGAGATTTCTTTTGGGTTTCCCTCAGGATTAGAATTAGAATCAGATTGTTTTCTTTTGCATTTGGAATAAGTTTTTAACTTGACACACACAAACGAGACACACATAAAGGTTTTTCTTTTCTTTTCTGTTTTTCAACGTTTACGAAAGCCGTTTTTAGTTAATGTTATTTAATATATGTATATTACGTTTTTTCCATTTTATCTTTGTATTAATATAGTATATAAACATTATTCTGCTTTTGTTTTAAGAAATGCATTGATTTTGCCATTTGATTTTGCAACGCTTTTGTTTTTGTTTCATTTGCTTTTTGTTGTCACCTTGTCGTCCGATCCATTGATCAATTAACATATGTATATGTATATAGTATAATTGCCATATAGCGGTTACGTAGTTTCTAAAGAGATCTGGGTCATTAATCTTATCTCCAGCTCGGCGCACTGTCCCCTGGTTATCTTGCTAAACTGAACTCTGTTCGTTTCAAAGTTTAAATACATATACATATGAAGATATCTGTACGTAAGATGTATATATATATATAGTTTTAAGATTTTGTAATACAATACAGCACAAACTTATAGGTTTCTTTTTTGCGTAAGTTGCTTGCTTTTCTTTTTTTTTGTTTGTGTGTGTTTTTTAGTGTTTACTTTGTAGTTTTTTCATTAAGTGGTTTGGAAAACCATCAAACAACAGGAGGAAACAGTCTTTCTTTCCAGGTACCTAGACGGAAAAACATACAAAAAAATGTTTATGTAAATTATTTCAATTTCAATAATGATTTCATTATCTTGTTTTTATAATGTCCTGGATCGGTTTTTACTAAACTAATCTGTAATAAGCATAAGAAAAGTTCGTATGGTCAAACAAATAATCCCAAAGTATGCCAAAAATAGTTTGACTTTAAACTTTCCCCTTTAATTTAGATTCGTTAAAGTAAATCTTCAACATTGCCTGCAACAATAGTAATTCCATAAAATCGGAAGTAGATCACAACTGTCAGACAGATCGACCTATTGATCGTTTTAATAACAAAGACTATCATGTTCATACATGTATCAAATAACTATTATATCTAAATATATGCTCTTCTTACTGTTCAAATCAAATACAACTATTTGCTACTTACCGCGTGACACATTTGACTTGTGGTATATAGTTTTAGTTATACAATTGAATTATTCTTTGTTATTTGTATTTTTTTTTTTAGATTTGCAAGTTTTTTATGTATATCGTATATATATTATTCTGCTTTTGTATATACATCAGATTATGTATGCTTTGTGGTTAAAGTTGATATATTGCGCATAATATAGTAGGTAGTTCATGTTGTATATACACAGATGTAGCAGATGGGGAGGCATCAATGTAGTTCTTGTCTGACTGCAACTAATGCGCTGATCCGATATTTCGAAGGAGATTCGCAGCATTTGTTCGGGTATACTAGTATGCAGGTAGAGCTACATATATGTATATAGTATGTGTCTATAATTTTAGTAGTAGAAGGTGGTTGTGGCATGAGACTTATCGCTACACACGTTCGCCCTTCCTCTCTTGCTGCGTTGGTCTGGTAAGAGGGTTTCTTTCCCTGACTCCTTATCTTCTCCTATATCTTTCGCGATGATCTAGTGATGGCTCAGATAGGTCTTGCGCTTCAGATAGCCGCTGCGTATTGGTGACGAGAGGCCCGTCTCATTGCTGTGTGCGAAGATGATGTTGTAGCATGTGTGTGTGGTGTATGTGTGTGTGTGTGTGTGTGTGTTGTATGTGTTAAGTAATGTTTTCAATTCGAAAGTAGAATCAATTTTTGGTTGTATAAGGGTTTTTTTTTTTGAAAAAAGAGACAGAGTTAAAGTTGAGACAGATTTCCGTTGATAGCGGAACTTTAAAGGTTTGGGGGTTTTTTTATTGGATTACTTTTTTTTTTTTTTGCTGCACAACACCGAATTGCATAGGATGCTCAGCTAGTAAAATGCAATCAACAGATAATCGAAAAACATAATCAACATAGCAACTCAACTCGAACTAAAGATCAACAATATCTCTTTTTTTTGCACAATGTGCGCGCTCTCTCTTTTTTTTTTTGTTTTTGTTTTTTTTTTATATATATATTTTATGGTCAACTACAGTGTTGGTAAACGGCTTAAACATCATTCGTTGCTTGTTCATGCAGCCTGAAGTTTTGGTTTCACACAGGATATAGATATGTTGTGTGTTTGTGTGTGTGTGTGCGTATTGGTGAGTGAGTGTGCGTATAAATGTGATATATTTATATATAGTAGATATTCGTATCGGTTGTTGATAGTTGTTGATTTGAGTGTGGTGGATCGCATCAACACGTGGTAGTTTACGTGGGGTAGTAGGCGTGACGTGTGGCAGAAAGCGGTTAAAGCGTCGTTATAGTTATCGTTATCGATATCGATATCGATATTCAAAATCAAAGAACAAACGAAAGAAAGATACAATTCGAAATCGTAACATTATAAATCATATATGTATGTCTAAACATTTATATTACAATTTATTACATAGCTCGATATTATAATCTATGTATACATATATGTATGTATGTAGTTGGGTATATTGTATATATATAGTTATATATTTATGCGTGTTGTTGCTTTGGCTAGATTTTACTCTTAGTGTATTAAAGTATATACTTTTATGTTGTTGTTTTATATTGTTTTGTTCGCTGTGGTTACAATCAATCAATAATATCAATGCAAATAATACTTGATACAAACTATAGCAAAGCTCTAGGAATAATAAATACATACATATACATATATAAAACTAAAGGTTTCACTTAGGCAGAACTTAAGAAAATAATAATAATAATAATAATAATAATAATAATAATAATAATAATAATAATAATAATAATAATAATATTTATAATAATAACAAAACAATTTTTAAAAATACGCCATACAATTTCTTCTTATTTTTCTTTCATTTTCTTTTTTTATTTTTGGCTTGGACTAGGCTGAAAATTGCTGTATTGGGAGGAAGGAGTTCGAACATGTCGCAACATTATCTCGTTGCCATTGCGAGCATCCTTAGCATGCTCGTTTTCATTGCCCTCGTTCAGCTGTCCCAAACTTCCAGCGCTGGTTGTACTGCCGGGAGTGGCAGGCGGTTGTTGCAACTCGAAAGCATTGCTGATCGTGCAGGATTGTGTGTGAGGGCGGGGTACAGTTTCGGGTTCGGTTTCGGATTCGGATTCGGGTTCAGGTTTTGCGTATGGATATACGATGCATAATGCAAGAGAGATATAGATAGATAGACGATGATATGCGTATATAGAGAGTGTTTGGTACTAAGGGCAGTCGGCGGACAGACATAGAGCAGCGATTGGTTAACTGGCCCGACATGAACACAGAATCATATTGTTTATAGTGGCATGCGAAGTCAGCAACAAACACAAAAAGAAATACATTAAAAAACACAAGACCAAATGTACAAAAACAAACATAAAGTGGAAAAATGCAATCAATTCAAATCATAAAAGCAAACACCACAACTTAGCATACAGTACAAAAGCCTTGTACACACAGAATGCAGGGTATACATCGTTTGTACGTACAATACTGTGAATTTGCCTATTAAAACTAACACTAACACATACACATACACATACACATACACATATGTACAATATACACGCATCGATCTGAGTTTCATATCATCGGCACCGGAACAGGCAACCTACCTTCTGCGTCGCGGATTAGCCGATTGTCCCGGCAGATTGAAGCATCCACGGGGTATCACCATACGAGCATTACCCTTGGCCGGGCGAGAGCCGCCGACTGCCTGCAGGCCGGCCAAATGGGCGGCGTATCCCTCGCTGAGTACCGTCGCATTAGATTGCAGCTTCTTGCTGACCTGAAAAGTAAATTGAAGTGATTAGTGAACTGAGTTTGAATCGTTTAAGAATACCGTTGACTACCGCTGAACTGAGTTTGAATCGTTTAAGAATACCGTTGACTACTTTGCTCTCTATATTCTAAAATAATATCGATGGTTAACTGAGTTAGAATCGATTAAGAATACCCTAAACTGCTTCGCTCTCGATAGTACAATATTTGACTGCCTTTATATAATTCCTTAGCTTTCCACTCGTGTTTCTTCATACTAAGATCAATAGTTTCACTTATTTAAAATATATAAACTATTTTATACTAACATCCTTGCGTATCTCTGATAATTAATTTCTTTGCTTTTGAGTTGTGTTTCGTCAACAAAGTAAAGTATGTATATTAATTCTTAAACTCATTTTTTTAAGGTATTCCTTCCGAACTAATCCAATACGCCATAGAATAATCAATTGTTTTGTTTTTTTGTTACCTTGCCCACTATGAAAATCTGCTCAGGTCGCATGCCCACATTGGTGTAGACACTAATATCTTTGCTGCTGCCGTAGGCGGCAGTAATTGAGATTCCATGATTCTGTACCAAATTGTTAAGATAGGCCGTCTTATGGCCCAACGGATCGGTGGACAGGCCGTCGGCGAACGAGATTAGGCCATGTGGAAAATTGTGCTGGCTCAGCCACGAGACGACGCGTTGCTGTTGCATGTCCGGACGTCCCGTTATGTAGATCAACAAGTAACCAAGTTCCTGCCAATGACGACAGACATCAACGGCGCCGGCACGCACCTTGGGATCACGCCCAGTCACCGACATCGATGCCGTAAAGGAACCATCGATACTGAAGACCACACACTCCGTCATGGGCGGCACTACGGCCATATAACAGTCCACAGAAGTATGATCGCCGCGCACGACCATCTTGATCGGATAGATGCCATAACCGAGGGACACTTGATCAGGTATGCTGTACGAGATGCGTCCATTCTTATCGGTCATTTCGGTGGTAAGGAATGTCCACTCGCCAGCCGGTGGATCCTTCATAATATGCACATCGACCTTCTCTCCATGCAGCGTGATCATATCCAATGGGCCGTACATGAAGCGTGCATTCAAACGCTGCTCTCTGCCTTCCTGGACGATGACATCGTTAGCCCGATGATTGGCTGCCACGTTCTTCAACTTAACAGACGTACGCTTCTTAATCCATTTCTCACGCGGCTGTCCGGGATGGAACGAAGCATTGTCCTTGTCGTCATTGGAGCCCACAAAAGGAATACCCTCGAATTTGCCAATTTGACGCAAGATGAACGCAATAACATCGGGACTCTCCCAATAACTGGCATGAAATAGATGCGGCAAGGCATGGGCAGGAAAATTGCTCAATCCCTCTGGGCAATAGAGGGCATAGTCCAATCGCTTGGTGCCCCACCATTTGTTCTGAACTGAAAGTAGAGTAAAATGAATATAACATTAGGTTTATTTACACAACGTTAAGTACATAATTACTTACGCGAGTGGATCGTGCTCAGCGAGACGTTCTCGATAAGACCCGAAATGGTGCTCTGCATGGAGGCATCGGAGAGTCGTCGCCCCGCAAGTAAATTGTTGCCATCATTGAAATGCTGCGGATGCGATTGTATTACCTCCACTGCATGTAATAGAATGAGACAGATAGAAAGAGATAGAGCGAGAGAGAGTGATAGAGAGAGGAGATTTAGTGCTGTGCGTGTCTAATCCATGCGAAGGTAACTCACATAAATGCAGCGGCTGCCCATTGCCCAGGGGATACTTGGCATAGCGTGGCACATTGACAGGCGCCAGAATGGAGAAGCGAGCACTGAGCAACGGCTCCAGGCGTGAGGCAATCGGATCGGTTGGATGAAACAGATTGTACACCTGATGGCAATTGGGTCTGGCCAGTGCCGTCTTTGAGTCATGCAACTTCCGTGCGGCCAGAACGACAGACAACGGTGAACCGAACATGAAGAAATCGCTGACCTCAAAGTCTAATTTGGTGGCACGTGAATCGCTCGATGAGCTCGAACGTCGGCGACGTGGTGAGGGCGCCACTAGCAGACGTTTTGCATCCAAATCCGCTTCAATAAAACGTTCTTCATCATCCATGCGCGACATGCGACCACAATCACCTCCAGCGCCGCCGCCACCCGTTGTGCAGACCGAGGAACCTGTATTGGGCTGACTGCCATTGGCACGACACAGCGCCTCGTAGGCCAGCAGGGAACCCATCGAATCGCCGAGCATAACTATTTGGCCAGAGAAGCCGTGACCCTCCTCCGATTTAAGGAACTCATGATACACAATATTGGCGGCGGCCACTGTCTTATTAACCGTCTCCTGGAACTCGGGTGAGGCCACGGCAAGCAATGGTATCGCACCGATGGGCACATCCGCTATATTTGGTATATCAGCAGCCGAGGGGGATGCATCGAACGAGTACGGGCTGAGGCTGGAGAGGATGCCCAGTGCGTCGGTGCAGATCGATGGACATGGCACCATTTTGATGGTCATATGGGTCAACAGACTGGGATAATGTTGCCGCATAACCGCCTCGAATGATCCCCGAAAAGTGGTTACATCCGACTTCTTGGCGGTCAGCTCGCTAGCTGCATCCAGAACGCTGCCGGCATGCACCACCAATACCAGTATGGTGGTCGGGCAAGATGGTGTGCTCGGTGAGCCTGGCGGCGATGAGTCGTGACTGCGATCAATGCTCGCCGAGGAACGCAATTGTCGCTTATTGCCGCGTTCTGAGGCGACACGCATAAGAAAGTCCTGATTAAAAATGCTGTCCTCCTGTTTATGCCGTCCTCCCGAGCCAGAAATACCGGCGCTGCCAATGCCACCGCCACCGCTGGTACCACCGCTGCCGCTCGAGCTTCCACCATGCGGCGGCGGACTGTCGTCACCCTCGCCCAGCAACTCCAAAGAGCTCCACTTGGCCAGCGAGTTGGTCTCGTTTGTATCTGTAAGATGGAACATTTTTAGCTGCTGGAACTCACTATAGAAGCTATAAAGCATATATACTCACCCAGACAATCGAAGAACTCTTCATCCGAATTGGATTTGGAGTCCACCTCGAGACGTTCCATGCGCCAATTGGCCACCTGTGAAGCAAAATAAGATTTTATTGATTTTAGACATTTTCTGATTGTGCGCTTCATTTGCGGGCTGCTCTCTTTTTGATGGGCAAACGATCTAAACTAAAGTCCACAAAAGGGTAAGGCTAGAACTGCAATGGGAGCTGGTGATGGTGCTGGGACTGGAGTTGGAGCTGGAGCTGGAGCTGGAGCTGGAACGGGAACGGGAACTGGTACCAGCTACTGGTGGGAACGGGCGGGCACGAGGGGACTGGGAATTGGAACTTACATGTCGGCGTGGCGCTGTCTTTGCATGCGGCTTTTTGCTCTGCTCGGTTAATTTTGTACGGTGTTCAATTTCGAGTACGGTGTGGATTGTGTTGTTGTTGTTGTTGTTTTTTTTATTGTTGTTGTTGGTTTGTGGATTGGTTTACGGTAGTTTTGTATGACAAGAACAAATCAAAGATTATTTTTTTTGCATTTTAAATAACTCAGCTCAATCGAGATGGAGACACAAACAGAAAAAAGAGACAAAGAGAAAAGGAACAAAAAAACAAAGAAACAATTGCAATTTATACTTTCGAATTTCACTGTGTGGAACGCATGTTCTATATACAATTTTTTGAGACAAATATAATATATATATTATATAACTATTTTAATTGCACCAAAAGATTAAAGACACACAATGAAAAAATGCAATTACAATGATAATTTACATAAAAATACTCGAAGTTTTTTGAAATGGAACGTTAATTCCATAAAAGTATTCAAAGTTCAGATGATATAAGTAAAACTTTACACATATAAATGTGTACAGTATAGTGTACTATGAAAAGCCATTTAAAAACTTATTTTATTTGCAAATGCATTTAATAATTGATAAGCACTTGCAAGTTATGAACACTTATAAGTTCTATCCAGTAAAGAACAAAGCAAAACAAATTATGAACAACTAAATGGAATATTTATTATATATTTCAGAAATTCGTTGGTGTAGTTTGTACTTTGAAAAGTTTAAGGAATTAAAAACCCTATGAAAACTTATTTTATTTTCAAATGCATTTAATAATTGATAAATTATGAACACTTATAAGTTCTATCCAGAAAAGAAAAAATGTAAAATATTATTAACGGCTTAATAGAGTACGTATCATATTTTTCAGAATTTTGTAGGTGTAGTTTGTAGTTTGGAAAACTAAATGAAAAACCTTATAAAAACGTTATTTATTTGTTAATGCATTTGATAACTAATTGCGTCTTTCAAGTTATGGGAACTTGTAAGTCTTGTCCCGTAAAGAAAAGCAAAAACTGTTATTAACAACTAAACTTATCATATTGCGAATCGCAAAACAAAGTCTGGGGACTTGAATGAAAAGAGAAAACTTGTAAATGATACGGTTTTGAAAAGATATACCAAACTTCTGGGTTCCTCTTGTAGGCAACTTAAGAAATGTAACAGAAGTGACAGAGACAAAATGATGACATTCAAAGATGAAGCAGGAAATCACAACAAAGACAACATCCAAGTGGACAAAGACAATAGACAAAAGGCAGCCAAAAGCAGCGGGAAAGGCAAAAGCGGGCGAAGCACATCATTCCATCCATCTATTCATCATTTACACATTACTCCTTCCACACTCACCTGCAGATCAAAGCTGTGCGCTGAGCCCACCGGCGAGTGAAGGGCGCCTTTGGAGCCGAACTTGCCCTTGTTGGCCAATTGAATGCTCTGCGAACGCGAACGTTGATTATTGGCTGCGTTTTGGGCACCCAATTCGACACTCATGCCGACATTATCGTTTTCATCCTCATCATCCTCATCGTCGTCCTCCTCATCGGAACTTGCCTCGGCACTGGGCGGCTGCTGGGTAACAATGGGTGGCACAGCGGGCGCAGATTTCTTTCGTTCACCCAATGTAGCTGGCGCCGCTGTCGAGCTGCTCACATACTGTTCAGAAATGCTTTCAGCTGCAAGATTGAGGAGGGTAAAGTGAATTTGTAAGAGGAAAGGAAATCAGTCAGGGTTTCTATTGTAGACCAACCATCGCTACACTCTTCGCCGCTG
The DNA here is from genome assembly GCA_018904165.1 of Zaprionus camerounensis. Taxonomy (NCBI): domain Eukaryota; kingdom Metazoa; phylum Arthropoda; class Insecta; order Diptera; family Drosophilidae; genus Zaprionus; species Zaprionus camerounensis. Next base: position 1,274,071 of record JAEIFS010000740.1, read on the forward strand.
CCCATTTTCTTGGCCAGCGCCAGTTGGGTCTGACGTTCCAATTCGCGTATATCCTCAATGGTCAGGCCATACCATTCGTCCTGCCATGCCCAGGCCTGACGATGGGCACGCAACATTGTCTTGCGCAATGCCACATCGTGTATGAACTTCTCTAATTTGGTTTGCATGCCCCAATAACGGAATTCCACGCGACAAATCTTATAGGCCGTCATCAGGGACATATTGCGTGGAGTCGGCTGCTTTTTGCCTTTGACCTCACGCCAATATTCCTCCAGCCAATCGTCGCCCAGCGGTCCACGTCCAGTCTTGTCAGAGACAAAATGCTTGGGATCTTCCTCTTTGACATAGTCACCGCCCCACAGCTGATCCTTCACAATGTCGATGACATCTGTTGTAAATTGAAAAGATTTATCGATAACAGCCGAATATACACAAGATCAATCGCAGTAAACAGAACTAACCGACAACACGATTACGCAGATCGCTGCCCGATAACTGGAATACATTATCCTGGTATCCGTTATCCGGATGATAATAGGTCTCGATATCCAGCGAGAACTTCTCCACAAAGGGGCAGGTGTAGCGTGTGCGCGTGTATGGATACGCATTCCATGCCTCCTCCTCGACGGTCAACGCACTCTTTGGCAGCAGACCTGAAGAGAATTGATATAATAAAATATATACATACATATAAATAATAATGAATACTGTTATTTAATACATATTCTTCGACAGTTGACGCTCCCATAAGTATGCAATACACATTTAATGAACAGTGCTTCTCGTTTAAGCCTCTCTTTACTCACTTTTGATCCATCCAGGTAAATGACTGCCCACATGATAGATCTTCTTCGTGTATTGCCCATTGCCGCCAGGTCCATCCTTATAGGGTTCATTGATAATGATCTCGACGCCGCTGCCCTCGCCGTGACTCTCCTCTCGACTCTTTTTCTGTATATCAAAAATATAAATAAATCATTACTTTTGTACTATTTCTAATTTAAGGCAAAGTGTAAATCAAATTCATGGCATGAAATGAACACAATTCTCCCGAAGGCCAATAATTAATGGTTCTACGAATTCAAACCCATTCAGATTTTCCTGCTTGTGTACCCCTATGTGTGTGTGTGTGTGTGTGTCTATGTGTCTTTGTGTGTACTCTGTACAAATTGTGTTTGGTCAACCATTGCAATTTATTGTAAAATTTAATCATTATCCCTATTCAAAGGTTCCGGAATTTGCATATCCATCTGCATGGAGTGGGAAGTAGAAGGTTTAATGCGGCTTTATACAATTAATTGCATTTTTTCATTTCCATTAACAATGCTTCCGTTATAAACAAAACTTTATTTGTTAAAATAGGAAAATGATAGTAAAACTATTATAAGCCACTTTATCGATATTTTATAGCATTAAAATATATACTACATGAGCATAAAAGTCCCGGGATTGTAAATTATAAATGTATTTTTTGAGAAAATTCAAACTTATTTATTTTATTTATTCTTCAACCTAGTTGTCTTTGAGGGCGATTTACCAAATGTTGCTCCATTTTTTCTCACGCAAGCAAATGCACGATCACTTAAACGAATAAATCTTTTAGACGCATAAACAACATGTTTTTAAATACTGTATTTCAACTTAAAATAGATATGACTACAGAAATAAGTCAAGACTTTTTGTAATTAATATCTCATATTAAAGAATCCAGGGACATTTCAGAATATGTGCTTAGTCTTGATAGTAGTTTATATGATCTCTCGAGAGGAGGGGTTTTCTCTCATCACTTTGTCTCTCTCTCTCTCTTGACTTACCGCTATCATGTACAGCTGTGCTATGCGATACTCCTCGACGGTGAGGGGCAGCGGTATGCGATACTCCTTGATCAGCATTGCGACTGTTGTTGAGATTGGTCAGAATATGAGTTTGGTGTATTACGGCGGGTTTAAGGTTTCCACTCCCTCTCTCTCTCTCTCTCTCTTGCTCTCTCTCTCTCTCTCTTTCTTGCGCTCTTGCTATTTTTTTAGGCTCTTCCTCTCTCACTCTCTCTCTCTCTCTCTCTCTATTAGGCAATCATCGATTGTTGTGCCTGCTGCTGTTGCTGTTCCTGTTGTTGTTATTATTGCTGTTGTTGCACCAGTTGTCGCTGCTGTTGTCGCTGCTGTTGTTGTTGTTGTTGTTTATCTGGCTGATGTTGTTGCCGCTGCTGCTTCTGCTGCGCATGGCTGAGGCGATGCTGGCGTCTATGACCTGCAAATGTGGCAAGGTTGGATTAAATTTCGGCTGACTGAGGACGAAGGAGCATATCGACATGCTGCTGCTCCTAGTAAAGGGAGAGAGAGATGGAGAACTTAGGGTGTCGAGTATACGGTATTGGAGAAGGATGAGGAGCGGGGTGGGGCAAGACTGCTGGCGAGAGGGGGAGCGGTTGGGGCGGTTTTAGCTTAGTTAGTTGCTATGGCTTCCGTGTAATTTGTGCTTCACGGAGCGAGCTCTAAAATGTAAATTGCAATTTCGTTTATTGATTCGCCAAGGGACGGAGAACGGCTAACGAGGCTAACACACAGGCAGATACGGATAGACAGATGGAGAGACAGGCAGACTGTTGGACAGACAGACAGACAGAGGGATAGACAATCCGACAGACAGACAGAAGGACAGACAGTCTGTCAGACTGGTACTCAAGCTGTCAATTAGAGAACTACAGGCAGTTCCAAAATGAAAATGAGAACGTCAATGAAAATGAAAATGCCGATGAGGTCGTCTCAGCTTACATTGCCAACAACAACTAGAACAACTAGAACAACAACAACAACTACCACAACCACTAGAACAACAACAACAACAGGAAGAACAAAGGCAAATACAAAGCGAATTTGGTTTATCTTGCATAATTTTTGCTGTTACCTTGAACCGCTTTCGCTAATTGGATTTATTGTTGACTGCTGACAACGGCAACTGGAGAACAACAACAACAACAACAACAAAAATAATAAGACGACCGCAACAACAACTGGGCAAGAAGACACACTAGACAACAAGAACAACAAGAGAGCAACGACTAAACAATTTGCAATGACCTTTAAGAGTGTTAGAAACGAAAAAGAACGAGAGAACAACAGGAAGACAGACAGAAAGTGAGTCAATGATAGAGAGAGAGAGTGAGAGAGAGAGAGAGTAAGAGGAAGAGAGTGATAGAAAGAATTTCATGGAGAAAGAGAGAAAAGAATGCCAAAATTTAAGAAAATTCCATACTTTAGAGCAAAATCTTTATAATTTTCTTATCTGAAGAAGGGGAAGAAAGAGAGTCTTCAAGTTTGATAGAAGAGTCCTAATCGCACTGCATTTAGAACTATATCTTTATAATATACTTATCTATATTATCTTCATCCTAAAGTCATTATTCGTTTCTATTCTGGTGAAAATTCATATAAATATACTGCTTTTTTTTACAGTGTACACAATGAAAGTATGTATAATTAAAGTATAGATAAATATAAATAATTTCTATAAATTTCAATGTAAATTGATATAATATCAACTTAGATATTTCATCCACCCCTGAGAACACGTCTTGAGAACTTTGCAACAACCAACTACAGACATAGTCCCGCCACCCCTTAATATGTATTCGTTTATCAATCCGTTTCCGATCGATGTGACGTCTGACAAAGCGAACTACGATCGGCGCGATGTCCGATAAGTAATTGCTTAGCCCCCAATTAGAGAGTACAACCTGTTTACCTGTACATTAGATGAGGCATTTCAATATATGTACATATACCGCCATATATTGCCAACAAGGGCAATAAAGATAAAGAAACAAAATGTGCCGACTGGAATGGAACAGCGAACAATAATAAATAATCACAGCGATTTATTTGACAATTGTTCAGTCAGTCAGCTGCAAATTGTGTATGCAAAATATTATGATGGGCAAAAATAAATGGGACAACACTGGCCAAGGTGAGGTATGTGTTACGAGAAACCTGAATACGTGAGCTGGCATAAGGGTTAAAACTAGCTCATTAAGTGTTAACTATATCTAATGTTTTATAATGCAAAAGTAATGGCTCTCTAGATTCATTTGCTTAGTAGAGCGAGGCGGAAACAAGGTCATCTCTCTCTCTCTCTCTCTCTCTCTCCATCTGGGGATTAGAGGGAGTGACACAACTTTATTTTGACCTTGTTGTAAACTAGACAATATTGCTTAATGATTCCATTTTTGTTATTCCCTGTAAATACAATACAATCGTATTTCAACTTCTATCAATCATTACTCTGCCTTAATTCAAAGATATCCCTTCAGAATTATCTTTAGGCATGTGAACCAAGAAGAAACAAATTGAAGCCATTTTTGAATATTACGATTTGGTATTACTGAGTATCTTCTAGCCTGGGCATTCTCTCAACTTCTTCATCTCTGCCATTTCAAGTGGATAATCCCTTTTAATAACCATAGTTATAAATTCAGCTCTACTTCGCTTCTATTAAGACCTCAAATGACCTTAAGAGCTTAAAGCCTTTTCAAGTGTTTGAACGCAATTTGGAGCAAAGTCGTAACTCGTCCCCATCCCCCTCCCCCGCTCCCCTCTCCCACCCAATGCCAAACTGACCTGTGCAGACATATCGTCTGTATGTGTGTGTGTGTGTGAGTGGATAACTGTTGTATGATTAAACGTGCTCATGAGACCCGTCACACAGTAGCACTTCAACTCGACTCGACCCCAACCCCAATCCAAATTCACTCCACCTGGTGGGGCGGAGTACGCATGTCGTTTTAATCTTATCATTTTATCTGTGATAAATTGTTTATGTCGCTTGACAGAAACGTTTCACTGTATTTTATTTTTTTTTCTTTTTTTCTCTCATTCTCTCATGGCAATTTTTGCAGCTGCGTAGGCGAAGCTTAGCGAGTACTTGAATATCATTTGCCTTGGCTTGCGACAGACAAGCACAACACATACGCAAAATACACTAAGCAAAAAAAGAGTCAGAGAAAACACTGCAATAGTCATTTGTTATTTTTTAATATTATATAAAGAATGAAATTCTATAAATATGTATGTATAAAATAAAAATTCAATACAAATTTGTAACGCTTCCGAGACGTTTCCTTAAGTGCAATATGGTATGATGGCACCCTCCTATATATTTACTAGGTCGATAGGTGCACCTAGAGACCTATTTGCCTAATGGACTTAGCCTTGCACGCAGGCACTTAGCGGCTACTCTCTCTCCCTCTCTCCCTCCCTCTCTCTCGAGCAATTGGAACTTAATTAATGACATTTCATGATTGACAATGTTGCCTTGCGCCAACATACACTATAGCACATGAAGTACACATATGAGATGGCACTACATGATGGGACGCCCCCAAGTGTGTGTATTGGATATACATATGTATGTATGTATGCCCACTTAATAACAATACTGCAAGAAGCACTAAAGCAGTAATCAATAATTATGGGGGACAACAAAGGCGAACAAGGCAAAAGCAAGATAGAGCAAGAGGGGGAAAGAAACAAAGAGAGAGAGAGGAAGAATGGCAGAAATATGTTACATGGCAGTTTTGCATACACACACACATACAAACAGATAGACACACACGTGTCACGCTAGTTACCTAAGCGATAGTCATCATAGAAACTATGACACGATGACATTTGCACGAGTTGCAGGAGAAGGAAACAGGAAACAGAAACCTGAAGATGTTTGCATTGGGCGAATTATACATACATATTGTAATTGTGCTACATTTATAAATACATAAACCATACATATCTCTACATTGACATTTCAAGCTCTAATGCGCTCTCCAGCGCTAGAGATTATGCCAATTAGGCTAATGATTTTCGCATATAACAACGAAAAGCCTTTTCGAAAAGGTCAGGTCAAGGGTAAATCAGAGTGCAGGATTACGGCTACGAGAATATTGTATGAGATTTTAATTTAAGCTCAATTTTCCTGCCAAGAGCTTTAAACGAAATTGCGGCAATAAAAAAACTGCGGTGGTTTATGAAGGGACCCTCTCCATATACATACGATGGGCATATGGTGAAAGTAGGCCAAAATTGTGTTAACCGCAAAAAAGACTTTAACCAAAAATGCAATTAAGATAAAAATACAAAAATAAGCAGTTTTTTATTACAGTATTAAAAAAAACTGTCTAATTTCAATGAATACAAAATGATTATTTAACTGTTTTTTGATCTGGAGGATAATTTTGAATACTCCAAGAAAAGTTTCGAAAAGTTTTAATAAAAAGAAAGTTTATAGAGTTTGGTATGTATTTACATCATTAGATATGAGCGAAATGACTATTTAACTGCATATTGATCTTGAGGATACCTTATGGTATACCAAGAAGATTTTCTCAAGAAATATACCTTACTTTTATAGAGTTTATGTATCGAAACCGATTGATAAACCAAGATTTGATGGATAGTTTTTTTGCATAAGCTTTATCTGTACTGACAGTTCGACTACCTTTTTGGGTAGATAAGAATTTGATAAAAATACAATGAGAAATATATGCATATACATACATACATACATATTTAAACATTGCATAATGTTTTTGTCACTCTTGTGAGACTTATTCAACTTTTCACCAATTTATCTCTGCTCTTTATACATTGTACATACATACATACATACATATAATATCACGGTAAACAACAATGAAATCATGTGTATGCTTGTGTGTGTTTGCACTCGTTATAAACAAAACAAAAATAAATAACAATGTAGTATGTTTGTATGGTATGTTTAATGTACTATATCATGCATACATATTTATACTGGTTTATAGGTAACTCTCTGTGTACGAATCTGTGCACTTTGCACGTAACACGAACGAGGGTCGTGTTTATAGCCTGTCTGTCATTTTACAGTTTGTTTTATGACGATCAAGCGTGTGTCAAAGGCGCGAGAAGAGCTGCAGAGGAGAGAGAAAAAGAGGAGTGTGGATGGCTGGTTGCGGCAGAAGAGTGCGAAGGGGAGAGAGGTGCAGAAAGCGGTACAAAGAAGAGACTTTTATCATGTTTGTGACAAAAAGTTTGCATAGTAACGGTAAAACATTCCACAACAGAAACAGCAACAATCGCAATGCACGTAATGCGCTTTTAGGCACTCTCTCAATAACGAGAAGTAAAGAGAAGGAAAAGGAGAAGAAGAAGAAGAGGAACAGGTGCTGCTGCTGCTCTCCTTAGTTGGTCTGCCTCCCTTGTGGTGTGAGCTTCGCTATCGTTGTTGTTGTTGTTTGCACGCTTTGCTGCCTGATGAATAAATTGCCACAGTAATTGGACACAAACAAATGTTGAAGAGTGTACAACAAAAAAACGAGAAGAAGACCAAAAGAAAAGAGGCAAAAAAACCCAAAAAGCGCAAACGGTAATAAATGCCGGGCGCTGCCAACGTTGACGTCGCGCCGACGCTGTCGCCGTCGCTGCCTTTGGCGCTGCTGCTGCTGCTGACCATTCAAGCAGAACTAATTGAACGTGAAAGCCCCCCGGAAGCGACGCAACGACAGAGTGAGAGAGAGACAGCAGCGAAAATAGTACGAATATGAGTAAGCGTATGTGTGTGTGTGTATGTGTATGTGTGTATGGAGAATTGTGAATAAATTTACGTCGGATCATCAGAAGCACATTTGCCACTTGAGAGGAACTAATGTGTTTATTTCCAGAAGCAACAAAAAAACTCAGTATAATTTGGAATATAACAAAAAAGTTGAATTAATCTTTAAACTGAAGCTATTTATAAACAGTTTTAAGTGCAGATTTTTATACATTTATCCATGCATACTTGATACATGAAAAACAAGCATACTGCGAAAGTGTTCTATAATTATATCTGGTAATTACTTTAAGGAAGCCTCTCCCAGTGGGTACATGCTTCAGTGCTGTACCGTTTTAGAATTCCAGCTAAAATATGTGTACATATGAGATTGAGGTGTACCCAAAGTAAAGTGAATTGCAACTATTGCGCAGCTAGTTATGGGTACCAATGCGTACAAATTGATTAAAGGTGTTGCATTTGTACACACATCTGTTTCCAGATATAAAATATGTACAAACGATTGGTACGTTCAGAACAGCAGCCGTACCCAAGTGAAAGAATTACATTAATTGCAGCTTGCTTTGGCTACCAATGGGTACAAGTTGATTTTGTGTGGCATTTGTACCCGCCATTATTGTTGCTCTTGTGGTTAAGCATTGTACCTAAATAGTAAGATATGAAGCAGCTGCGAGGTACACAAGAATAACAAAATTGAATGTACCAAATGCATTAATTGACGTGATTTAGGTTCAATTGCTTACAACACTGATTCATATCTATCAGCAACTAAATCTATTCCATTTGTAGCTACAACTAGACTTGGTGTTGTTCTGGTTCTGTACAATCTGTAGCAGCTGCAAGGTACATAAGAATAACCAAATAAATAGTATCAAATGCATTTATGGGCCCACTTAGGCTATAACTGAGTACAATGTGGGTAACCAAGTGATTCACAGTGCTTTAGTACCCACAAATGTTGTTGTTGTTGCTGTGTTGTACCTGCTTGCGGTTGGAGACAATTTGAAGCAGCTGCTGCTTGCACCCTGGTACAAAGGGCCAACAAATTGAGCAGCAACACAAAAAGTGGGCAAAGTCTTGACACACATACACACACACGCATGCAAAAGCATGCAAACATCAAGTACAAACACAACTACCAATGCGAGTGTGCGAATGCGAATGTAAATACAAAGAAGAGTGTTAACTGAAAGAGTGTGTCATGGAAGGGGAGGGGGGAAGATTCGAGGCTCTCTGTGCACACCTGTGGCGCGCTTTATGTTTATTAATAATTTATAAAAATAACCAACAGAAGCAACAGCAGCAGCCACAACACCAACAACAACAGCAAATTAACAGCTCAAGCCGATGCGCGCGCACAGCGCACACATTTTTTGGGTTTGTTGTTGTTGTTGTTGCCTGTTTTGTTATCCCTAAGGCTCAAGCTCTCAACCACAACAATAACAAAAACAGCGTTGAGCAAAAGACAACAAACCAAAAACAAAAACAACAAAAAAGAAAATCACAATTTCAATTTTACAACTGGGAGAAAAACCAGGAAAATTCATTCGAGCTCGTCGCCGTTTTGGGAGCTCAAATCACACACGTACACGCACAACATTTGCCTTGGAAAAGTGTGGCCTAGTCACGCAAAGGAAATTTGGCATAGGGACAGGAAGGGTAAGAGAAGGGGCAGGGGAGTATGAGCGGGAGAAATTTAAATGCCAAAATGCAGCATGAAAAGTTCTTATCACGCACATATACATGTGCATGCAGTACATAGGAGACAGCAAGCAACAGAGAGAGTAATTGAGAGAGGATGGGAGAGAGATGCAGAGTCAGGAGGGGGAGGCGTACGCATGTGTAATATTCGCACCCACTCACATATACGCATAACGTAAATGTGTGTTAGTGCAGCATGGCACAGCGTGCCTGTTGTTGTTGTTGTTATTATTGGGATAGAAACCTTGGGAGCTGGAGGAGACATAGAGACATGAGTGCGAATGAGAGAAAGATAGAGAAGCACGTAAAGCTCTAGCCCAGGCTCTGAGCTTACGCATTTACGTTTACGCGCACACATGCACACCACACACACACACACAGGGCAGAGTTATCCTTACTGTTTTGCGCATTTGTCAATTTTCTTGCAACAATTTGGCCATAATAACAACAACAAGAGCAACCAAAACAACAAACAGCACACACGTACACCAATGTCAATATACATATGTATTTGCACATGTATTGAACTCACATATCTATTCGCAGCAGCTGTGCGCGATTAAAAACAATAACAAAAATCCAAATGCACAACAACAAAAAGGAAAACAATAATTTTTCTGCCTTGATTGGCCGCCGCCGCCGTTAATTTTTTACAGCAAACTTTTCGCGAACGCGTCAAAAGTAAACAAAAACAACAAACAACAAAGGCGCAGAGGCGCTAAATGAAAATTTGTTGTTTAATTTTCTTGCCTTTCTGCTGCTGCTGTTTCTGCTGCTACTGCTTGCTGATTTTTGCAATCACAAAACGTACAAACAGAACGAGAGCGTAGGCGTAGCGAGCGACGGCTGCAACGACCGACACACGTCCGCGTTCGCTTTTGAACTGAAAACGAATACGAAACAGAAACAGCAAGCAAGGCAGCAGCTGCTGCCAACAAGCTGAGATAGTGGACAGAACGAGCGGGAAAACAGAGAGAGAGAGAGAGAGATGGAAAGCAAGAGCGCACGCTCTCATGGGGCATTCCAACAAACGGTAGCTTAAATGAAAGCATGCGCTGTGCTTAACTTTGTTATTTATTTAGGCAGTCGACATATTTTATTTTTTAATTTTAAATTACTCAATAAGAATCTATTAAATTAATTTAGATAATAAGATTCCTTGTAAAAATCGAATGTAATTCCAGGGCAACGAATTGTAAGATTGAAAAGCGCATTAATGGTAAACTCTGTACAAAAAATAATATTTTCTGTCATAAGTTTTAGTGGCATTAAAAATCAATTTAAAGGGAAAAGTGAAGCACAATAAAATTAAAATTGACAAAATATGTAAGGTTCATATATTTTTAATTTGTTCCTACTTCAGAATAAGCAAGCATAAGCCGATTGAACATTTCCTGGAGTGGAAAAAATTATGTCCCATTAACAATTGATTGTATTAATTTTACTTTGTTTTACAATTCGAGTTATGTTGAAATTGTTTTTTATTAATATTTATTCATATCATAGAAAGCTCTTTATATGAAATTCTAATTCAATTATGTCTGATTCGTGAATTGAAATAATGTGTATTCTATGATTGTTCTGTCTTAATTTTCATTTTCCAAAGCGAGCTATATTTTTTAATAGTTGTTTTTATCAATATATTCTTAAATTATATTTAGAAAGCTCTTTATATCAAGTAAGTGTATTTTAGAATTGAGTATAACTTTATGTTTTAATTTTCTAATCGGTCACAAACATTTTAATATATTTTATAAACTTTGCAATTGATTGTACTAATCTGCATTTAATTGGCTAATCGTTGTTGGAACACCCGTTAGGGTTCTGATCGGAATGCGCGCGCGAGAAAGCGCCAAATCGCACACAAAAAAGCTCTTAATCGCACTTCTGTCTAAGCCCTAGGCAACGGAAATTTGTGAAATGGGTTCTACAAATTAGATTTCACAATTATTTCGTCGTATTCTGATTTCCAACCTGTGTGTACCTCAGGTGTCACGTCCTTGTTGTACCCGGAGAGAGAATGAGCAAAGCTGCCCCTGTTTGCCGCTAGCGTTTTTTGCTTGCGGCCGTAGGGTGGTGGTTTGGGCGTTTGATGGACGGTGAGAGGGAATGTAGAGGCTCTGCTGGGGGTTCTATGTAACAGACTGACGTAAAGGTCGCACTTGGCCTAGCACCCCCTAGCTACATGTGTATGTGTGTATTTGCACACACATACAAAGACACTCATGGGCATGTATTGGGCCATATGCAAAGCTGTCTGGATGATGAATTAGTTGGATCGTAAGTATGTGGGTATTGGGGCTCCAGAGTCCAGAACGATAATGGTAACCCCATCAAAGCAAACAGGACAGACAGAAAACAACAATAATAACAAAAAGGGAAAACATTCGTGACGTTGCTGCGTCGTTGTTTCTGCGGAAACAGGAAAACCAACAATCAAACAAACAAACATGCATACGCTTGTTTGTTCTTGTCACTGTGGCACTGTAATCTATTTTACTAGCCCCGTAGTCGTAGTCGTGCCGTATTGCCAGCTTTCATGATGCCTTCGTGACAACCTCTGTAAGAGCAGCGTTCAACTTTGACATTTAGAAACGGCTAACGCACATGGCGCATGCTCTTGGCACAAGTTGCGAGTACGCACAGACACGCACAAGGGGCGAGCATATGGTGTACAAGTTTTTTTGTATACATACAACAGCTGTGCTTCAAATGACGCCAAGTGCAATGCGCGAAACTTTTAAACCAACCACGCTTGCTTTTACCTTGCTATCGATAGATCATAGGTTTAAAAATGGCGCCCAAGACTTTCGTTCTGTTACATGTCGATTGCAGCTGGCTATCGATAAGCTGTAGCTTTAAAAATTGCACTGCAAGGCAACGAAGTGACTGTCGATAACTGCTAACATCTATCGATAAGCTAACGCGCGCAAAATTTAAAACATAATTTAATTGCAGTATGCAAATATGCTCGATATTTATTTTTTTTCTGGTTTTTTATAAAAATGGGTTTTTTCTTTTTTTATGTGTGGGCTAATTCATTATTGTTTGTGCTTCTAGTCGTCGTCGTTATTGACTTAATTCTCACGATGGCTGCCGTGGTAGGAGATCTGCTTTTGGGCAGGGTTGCGCTTGCCGAAGGGGCTCTTCTCGTTGACCTCGAGCACATAGTCACCCTGGAGATCGAAGTCGGCATCGATGCCCATGTAGGTGCGCTTGCCATAGCCATCGTTCTTCTTGTACTGCTGCAGGGACTTGGCGACGACAGCGGGGAAGTTGCGTTCACCACCGGGACGCACCGACTCGGCGAAGTAGCGGGTCGCACGCATGGCAGCCTCGATCACGTTCTGGGCACCGGGAACACCCTGCATAACACCGTTAGGATAGAAGTCAACATCACCGTTACGCATGGGTGTGCCCAAGGCGAGGCTGGAGGTGTGGATGGCATCGACGAAATCGGCATCACCGCGCGACAGACCAACGAGAGTACCACGACGCTGGGACAGAATCTTGGCGGGGTCCAGACCGGTGATACGGCGCAGCTTGTGGCCGGTGTGGGCAGTGAAGTCCTGACCAGCGGCACCAGCAACGTGAGCAGCGATACCCTGTCCAATCACATGGATGATCTCATATGGCACACCCTTGTTGGTCAGGTCGGCCAGTGTGTGGCCGATCATGGCACCGGTGCCTTCAATGTCGAGCATGGCGTAACGCTTGAAGTTCGTCAGAGTGGATCCCAAGTCAATGATCTGAGCAAGAATGAGAATGAGGAGGATAATTAGACTCTGAAAGGGGGAGGTTTCCTCCTATCGTTTTGTATGTGCTTACGATCAAATTGCCGCTGGTGGTCTTGGCGTTTTTCCAGTCATCGGCGGTCTCCTCGCTGGAGGTGGACTCATAATCCTTGCTCTTCTCCTGCTGGTTCTGTTGCCGCTGCTGCTGCTGGGAGTTCTTCAGCTGCTCCTGAAGGTTGTAACGCTGCAGATAGGCCTGTTCCAGTTTGCGCAGAGCCTTCCTGATGGTTGGCGTCGTCTGGGGCAGACCAGTCAGCACAATGGTGACCTCATCCTGACCGAAACCGCTCTGGGACGTTGCCTTCTCCACAAAGTTGTTCAGCTTAGCCTCCACACGATCGCCGTTGGACTTGACAATCCAGACTGGAATGTTGCTGGCACTGGGAACAAAGTTGGGCGTCAGATCGTTCTTGATGTGCGACAGGTGGTCTAAGAAGGTAAAAGAGAGAGTTTAATTTTGGATGGAGTGTGAATTTTCACATATGTACTTACAGATTCTCTCCAGCAACTGGGCGCCCTCCTGCAGGGGCATGTTCTCGAGACTCTCAAAGGAGACATCGTTCAAAGACGGCACATTCTCCAGCTCAGAGGCGCTCAACCACTGGGATGGTTTCAGTTGGTCCTTGGAGGCACAGGCGGCCGCAACCAGGCACACTAGCAGGCAGAATCTCAGGCTCATGTTGAAGGATGTATTGTGTCCAAACGATGATCGGCGTTTGATAATTTCAGCTTGGCGACGCGAGCATTTTATAGCTAAACTCGGAAACGTAACTCGTCCGTTGTTGCTGTCATTTCACATTTTTTTGCTGATCTTTGCAAGAAAAAACTGTTTAAGTTTGCAAGCAAATCGTAGCTGCAACTGTAACGGTAACACTTGCTGCACCCTTATCAGCGTGTCGCCCTTGAAACCCATATTTCGGTTTTTGAACTCTCGCCAATCACCTGTTGCAATCTGCGATGATTGCGTATCGCGAATCTCGTGCCGCATCCTACTACAATGTAACGCCTTTTAACTGTCATCGATGTGTGCGCGTGTGTGACCGTATGCGCTGTAGTCCTTTGCGCAGTAATCGATACTTTTTCTAAAGCTATCGTTGCGTATGTATACATGAAATGCGAAAAATATAAATTATATTATTAATCCTATTTTGAGTGTATATAGGCATATTTATAAAATATAATATATTGGTAGTATAAATCAATTTGTTAAATTTATAATGCAGCTAATCTCAAAATTAATTTCCATTCAGAATTAAGCAATATGGCATATGTATGTATGTATGTACATATATAACAAGCAAACGCACATATAGATCGGAAATATACTTACTGAACACCAGAACAATTCTGCTGTGTTGTTCAATACGTCAATGTGATTACAAAGTAAAACCCCATGCTCGTTTTCGATTTGCCTGTTTCAGCAAAACAGTATCCGTATTACTATTCTATATATACCATATAATATGTATATTTATTGCCATGGTTAATTGTGTTGTGATTGGTATAAGTTGCGTAACGTCAAAAAACTGCATGCAGATTGATTTTCTATTTTTCGCAATACTTGAACCTCTTGATTCTGTCTCTTTTCCTCCTCTTACATCTCTTTTGAATTCAGAATCAATACAAAAGTAATCTATATAAATATGTATAAATACAAATATGTATTTCACATGTTTAGAGAGACCGTTCTAGGTAATTTGTTCAATTTTAGTTAAGAAATTTATTGAATATCGTATTTACTTTGCCGATTATATAGTTAACAGCTATAAAACTAGGGATTATAGAACACGTTTGCTAATGTTCGTGTAGCCAATTCCCACACAGGTCATGAGCACTTTCTGTGCACCGCGCACATCTTCCTCTTCATCGTCTTCGGTATCAGGATTCTCCAGTTTGAATGTGATGGAGAAAAAGTCCCGCAGATGCTGCAGGAAGTACACGGTGTATGTGGACAGGGCGCCTAAAGGAGGGGTTTAGAATTAGAAACAGTTGAGAACACATTGCACTCTGACTTCGACTTACCTGTGAGAAACTTGGAGACATGCTTCTGGCCCAGCGCCATGTAGAGCGCTGCCAGCCATTGGTAGGCGGAGTCACAGCAGCCGCCGCGATAGATCTCGTCCAGCAGACGCATGGCAACCTCACGACCCAGATCCTCGGGTACCGAAGGTGTGTCCTGCGAAATAAATCAAAGAGAACTATGAGCATGTTTGGCAAGATTGACCATTCCGGAGTTGCCCCTAGTTACTTACCGACTCCTCGCGTGTGTTGGAGATGCTGTCGGCAGCAAAGCAAACGCCGTCTGTCGTTTCCGCGAGCAGACATATGCCAAATCCTGGTGAATTGCCAGACATTTTGCCGCGATTTTGATCAGTGTAGATATAGACATCGGGCAGAAACTTGAGCATGCATCCCTTGGCCGATTCCACGGTGCGATTGCCCATGGCCGGCGACACCTTGCAGGCGTATACTGTGCCGCGTATGCGCTTGACCATGCCCTGTTGCTGGAACTGTATGGCACGCAGGCTCTTGCGTACGGGACACGTGAAGAGCACCTCGCCACCGCCAAGTGGTGCAACACCGCGACGTACCACACGCAGCTCCAGCCCCTCGTCGACCAGAAGGAAGCGCTTCAATAGCGACAGGGCTGCACCCTTCACATGATCCACAGATGGCGAATCTTTGCTATTTGTCACACCACGCAGAGTACACTGCAACGGCATCTTGCAGAACGGTCCTAGGGCAATCAGTGCATCCAGATAGTAACCAATGCCGCGCTGCACGCAACAATCGTGTTGCACATGGCCGCCATGCAGCAAGCCGGGACTGAACATGACACTGGTGCCGGCAGGATTCAGTTCGATCTTTGTGCCATTGGTCAGCTTGTCCAGCAGACGGATCAAACTGATCTCGTATTCTCGCAAACCTGGCGCCTGCTCATCATCGGAGCGTATTTGTGTGATTTTCACCGGCTTCCCGCTCAGGCAGGATAGCACGAGGCGTTGTTTAAGAAAATTACTGCCTCGATAGATAAGGCAGTTGCCTTCTTGGGCCACAGGCGGCATGTTTAATAAATATATTTACGTTGCAAAAAAAAATAATAAAACAAAACTCCGCGTGTTTGCACGTGTGTCCAAATTGTAAACAATAGCGTTGCAAACAACTCGATACGACTGCCATATCGATATTGTTGCAATCGATAGTTACCATCCCTAAACATATCGAAGTATGGCTTTGACTATTGCGCGTCATTCGTTTGAACAGTTTGTTGGTGTCACTGATTTTTCGATTTTTCTTTACTAAGAAAATGTCGGAACGAAGCTTTAACTCCTATTAATGCTGAGCGCAATATCATCCAGTGATATTGATGATGAAGAAAAATATGTAACTTGTCCTTACGACAAAGTTCATCGCATATTGCGCGCTCGTTTGAATGTGCACCTAATGCGTTGTGCTCGCAACTATTCGGGCTCAAAATTAGTTCGTTGTCCATTCAATAGCACCCATTTACAAAAGGCTGACGAATTGCAGGTGCGTGTATTATTAATGTTCTTACATTGAATAAATTATGAAAGTATTTTGTCTGGTTGCAGACACATATTTACGAGTGCGAACAGAATCCAAAATGTGTCACTGCTAAGGATCTGGTTGAGACAACCGAAAATTGGGACGCTAAGGATGCGCCCACTTACAATCCGCAAGCATATTGTGTAAATGTGCTTATTCGTAATCTGCAGGGAGTTTTTAAGGCAGCACGCCGAGAATTTCGTGGGAACGAACGCCGGCGCTTTAGGGAAAATAAATTAGTTTAAGCTGTATTCTAGCGAAAATAAAAAAAGAAAGCTGAATAAATCATATTCTTAATTGTGCGTATGTTTATGTTTTAAAAGTAGCTTTCAAACATGGCGGAACACTGCATATGGCAACACCAAAGACAGTGTGGCCATGCACGCGCCATCTAGTATTTTTCAGTAATTTACTTGTCTGCACGAATATGCGCATATTGTTGATTCCACATTCCAGCCACACTGCCCAACAGATGTTACTCTCAGTGGAATTTTCATCGTGTTCGTATCGTTACGGATATTTAAATCCTATTCTCCAAACACCAGTCTACCTTTTGCATATATCACATATAGATGCAAGTTGCAAAAAATAAAAAAAGTAAACAAAAATTTCAATAAAATTTTCACATACTTAAAAGAAAAGCAAACCGTCAAAAAAGGCTTAGTTTGGGACGCGAGCTGCAGTAGCGCGCAAAAGCCGAGCCCTTTCCTCCCACATACTAATGTATGGATGTATAAGTGCACTGCAGGTTCCATTTCTTTGATTGTGTTGGTGTCCAATAGGCATTTTTTGTTATAAACGCCGTCGTATAACGGTGATTTATATGACATTTTTTTAAAGTTTAAATAAACATATGTATTAACATTTTTAAAAAGTGAATGTTTTAAATACGCATATGAATACATAAGGACAAATCAAGCGATATTTCCCAATTGCATTTCGAGTGCATTCACATCTATTGCCAACAAACCCACGCGAAGCACAGAATACACGCACACAAGCTCACGGGCTGAACAACCTACACACTCGCATACATCCCTATACTTTATATACGTACGTACAACAACAACAGCATACGAATCTCAACGCCAAAAGCAAGTTGCCAAACAAAAACAACAAAACAGGCTCCAGCAATTGCAGCGCGCCAACATCGCCGTCGACGTCGCTGTCGCGCTAGTGCTGTTGCTGCATTTAGCCCAACGTTGACGTTGTTGTTGTTGTCGCCGCGAGACGGACAAGAGAACAAAAGGCAATCCAAAAGTACACACACCGAGGTAAGTGTGGAAGAGAAGAATCTACATGTACATATATATTAATATATATAGTTGTTCTACATACATATACATATGTATGTGCCTACTACAATAAATATAACAATAATTACATGTAACAGGCAAAGAAAAAATAAAACCGGCATTTGCCGACAAAGCAAAGCAAAAACGAAAATAAGCTTAAAATAAATAAAAAACAAACAAATACACATATGTGTGTGTGTGTGTGTGCATGATTGCAAACATACATATGCATGTGTGTACATGTTTGATATGTCAGCAGCAACAGTACGCTGATAAAATATTGAGCCATGTGGGGCGAGATATGGTGGTGGCCCATCAGTCGCTACCAGTATATCAAATGCAGGCGGCGCAGTTTCCAATCAGATTTAAAATTTGAAGGGCTCCCAAAAATGTTTGATGGTGTGCGTGCGTGTTTGTATGTGGCGGCGTACGTGATAAATTCGGCCGGCAAGCACGCATACAGCTGAACAGCTGCGTCTCAGCAGGGGGAGGGTGCGCGCCAACTTGTTTTCCTTCTTCCTCTTGCTCTTTTATGCTCGTTTTGTTTTTTATTATTCTTCGTGCTTTTTTTCGGCAAGCAAACTTCCAGCTCTTTCCATTAGCGGCGTTGCCACTGCCGCCAAATTCTGTATGTGTGTGCTTCTATTTCTCTTTTTGTTTCATTTTGAACTGTTTGTTGTTGTGATCAGTCAATGTGTCGCTCCCCATCATCAATTAGGCTTACCCGCTGTGGTTGCAAAAGTTACAGTGTCGCTGATAATATTGGAACAAAAATTAAAAATAAAAAATTGATAATGTTGCAATGAAATTCTTTTCATTAAACCGAATCCGCAAATTAATCAGAGATAATACAATTTAACTGATTGGAAATTTGTTGTGATAAGTTACAGAAGTCAAAAAGCGAAAAAAGGTAAACTATTAATTTCGGTTCAACTATTTTCTGCTGCAGCATACATTTTGCTCTGCTGCTGCTGCGTCGTTGGGTCTGCTCTGCAGCCGTCGTCGCCGCTGCGTCTCGATGTCTGCTCAACAATATTTTGCGACGCATTTTCGGCAACGCGTCGGTTTATGCTTCCCTTTTGAGAACAATTACAAAAGCACGCATCAAAACAACAACAACCCATGTGCTAGTGCTGTGTGTGTGCATGTGTGTTATGTCTACGTGAGAGTGTGTGTGCATCTTTCGCCAACAACATTGCCAAAAATGCCGCTTTTGCAACGGAGGGTGCACAACAAGTGCGAAACAGACGAAGAAACAGAAACACCAATAATAACAACATCAACAACAACATGCGGAGCAAAAGAACAACAACGCAATGTGGCAATAATAACACAGAGAGTTTGTAAGGGGAACAATTTTCAAGGTTAAACCGGGCAAAACAAACATAAAACCGGTTACAGCATACAAATGTACATATACATATGTACGTGCATATGTATCTGTGTATATATCTATGTACATATATAATTGAGAGGAAAAGGAGGAACAGCGATAACAGCGACGCAATAAACATTTATGTATATATGTATCACACACACAACACAATGTTGCATTTGCAGTTATGTATGTATGTGTGTTTGTATATGTATGGTATAGAAGAAATATTGAAAACTATATAGATCAGTTTGGCAGCTGAACAATAAACATACACATATACACATGCATATTTTACATATGGCGCATTTCAGAACTTCATTTCCAAAGTTCTCTTATTGGGCGCAAGCGAGATGGCAATAGTAACCATCTCGGTGAGGGTTGCAAAGCTAACGGTAGCAGTTATGCTGTGTGCGTGTCCTGTGCTGTCTGTGTGCATGGCTGACCTTGAATTTGCCCAGGGAGTTTTTGTGAGTAGAGCTTGCGCACACACACAAGCATAGATATGTATGTTTATACATAATTACATGTCTATGTGCAACGGAAAGCTAAGACGCAATTCCGTTAAACACCGTACGAAAAAAGGCACGCCAACTAATAAACTTTATACCTATCTATGTATGTATGTGTATGTGCGTAACTGTAATTTGAGCATCGTCTAGTGACACCATCAGCATTCCCTGCTTTATTTATTAGTCGTGCCTCAATTATTTGTTGTTCTTTTGCGTATACATTTAGTCTAGCAGACTGTAATATTAACATCGACAACAACAAATATATGCATGTTTGTACCTACGTGCAAACGTATGCAAATGTTTTGTTTATTTATAGTTTTTAACCACATTGTCTCGCCTTCGTCCCACTCGGTATAAAAGCTCTCGTATTGTAAACAAATAATACAAGCATACATGAATGCATGCATGTGTGTGTGTGTGTATGTTCGTATGTGACCAGACGCAAGATGCATGAATATAAACACGTATTTATCGGCGAGACTGAGTTTATTAAGCGATATCTTCAAGCCGAAACTGAAACCATTAAGGCGCAGAGAATGTGAAACAAGCATACATACATACGTGATATATAATTATATATACAGTTACATATATATATACAGATGTGCATTCCGCGACAACTTTGTGGTTATTCCGCCAACTGCAGCTGATCTGCACACACACACACACACACACTCTCCTGCAAACATATAGTTGGGTCTTGCAATATTGACCCACGTGAAAAAGTTTAACAATTCAGAAGATAATCAACTTTATTTTAATATCACAAACACCGATACTATCGATATTGCTATCGTTCATACTGTGCATATTTATATGCGATAGATACTAATTTCAAACGATACTGGTCTTGTTAGAGCTGTAAATACATCGATAGTAGTTTTTTGATACTGTAAACGATTGTTTAAAGCTTGATTGAGATGGTAACATCGATAGTTATCAGATGTATCAATACTTTATATTATATTCTATATAGTAACTATCCCCTATTTCGATCAGTTGGCACTGACTAATGCTTCACACTCGCTTCTTTCTCTTCACTTTGACAGCCAATTGAAACAGTACAACCAACAGAGAAGAGTGAGACGGAGAAGGAGTTATCGATAGCGATACATTGAGAGAGAGATAGAGTGAGAGAGAGGGAGGGAGAGAGAGAGACGAGCTGATATCTGGCACAATACTGACGTCTATATATAAATCTAACGGCTCAGATACGAGAAAAAAAGGAAAGAAATAAGGAGAGCAAAGACCAGAGCAGACCAGAGCAGAGCAGAGCAGAGAGAGAGAGAGAAGGCATCTGTAGCTAAAGAGACGATCCACAAGTGGGGAGAGATTAAAGTCGGTATGGAACTGGAGTCGAACAGCAATAAACAAAAGGCCAACGGTGATGTTGCCAGCGGCGGTGGCTCCGATTCCAAGGAAAGCTCCGTGGAACGAGAATTGAATGGTGAAATTGAGGCAGTTGAATTGAATGGCGGCTCCTCCAATGGCCATCATCATCACCACCATCATAATCATCATCATCATCATCATGGCAGCGGCAGCTCGGGGGGCAGTGGTCACATGAAGAAGCCATTGCCCGTGGGCGATGGCCACGATGCACGCATCAAACGCAAGGCCAAACGCCTGATCCAAAGACAGAACAGCGGCAGCGGTGGCAGCTCGGCACATTCCCTGACCAATGGCAGTGGTGGTGGTGGTGCAGCTGGCTCTGGTGCTGGTGGCGGTGGTGCAGCAAATGCTGCCAATTGTTCGCTATCATTGGGCAATGGCATGTTGCCTGCGGGCACAGGTTATGTGGTGCCGCATCGACGCTGGAAGAACAGCCGCAGATCGCGCAATCTAACCCGTGGACGTGGTCTGCCCAAGAAGGGCGGTGCCGGCGGCAAGGGCGTCTGGGGATTGCCCGGGTCAGAGGCTCTCGCCGAGGTCTATGAGGATGAGAATGATCCGAATTACGATAGCGAATGCAACGATCGGAATGTGGAGTTGCGTGAGGTAATAACGGAAATCTCGCCCGAAGAGTTCTTCAAGCTTGCCGAGCCAATTGTGCTGGAGTATTACGAGCATGGGGATACGCATGAGGTCGCTGTCAGTTTCGATGAGATCTTGCAGAGTCCATTGCGTGAGCATATCACAAGTATTCTCGTGGAGATCGCCATGGATCATAAGGATTCGCAGCGTGAAATGACATCGGTGCTCATTTCGGATCTCTATGGACGTGTCATTACTGGCAAGGACATTGAGAAGGGTTTCAACATGGTGTTGGCCAATCTGCCGGATCTAATACTGGACACCCCAGAGGCACCGGTCATGTTGGGCAACTTTATGGCTCGGGCCATTGCCGATGATTGCATGCCCCCGAAATTTGTTAGCCGACCCGAGGAACACCAGCATCTTAATGAGTATGCCGAACAGGCTTTGCGCCGTGCCGATGCTCTTGTCCATAAGCAGGTCTGGGCCCATTTGGATAATGTTTGGGGCATGGGTGGACCGTTGCGACCGGTGAAGACCATTACCAAGCAGATGACCCTGCTGCTCAAGGAGTATTTGTCTTCGCGCGACGTCGCCGAGGCGCAGCGTTGCCTGCGCGCCCTCGAGGTGCCCCATTACCACCACGAACTGGTGTACGAGGCCATCGTTATGACCCTCGAATCGCTTAGCCAGACCACCGAGGAGGCCATGTGCGAGCTGCTCAAGTCGCTGGATTTGACCTGTTTGGTGCTGCCAGCGGGCATGGAGCAGGTTCGTACACAGTTCAACCCCCTCCCCCCCTCCTCCCCCTCCACCAAACCTATTTACCCCTTACCATTCTATTTTTATTTATATACCATAGTGTAAAGTAAGTTTATATGGATTGATAAGATATCGTCGGGGCGTAAATCGTTTAGGGGAAAGCGAGTCCAAAACGAAAACTAAATGTGCCATTAAATTATATATATATATATATATATACATATATATTGTATATATATATTGTATATATATTGTATATATATATATATATACAAATTCGTAACGAACTAAACGTACATTGGGGCGTAAACAGGCGTTTTCTTCCAACAATCTTTCTGGGAATATTCCACAGATTTTATGAGGTCATTATTGACTGATATGAGGAAAATTGAATAAAAGAATAATAAATCTAGAGCTTTTTTTGAATTTTGTATTGCAAAAATAAAACTGGTAGAGATTTTTAATGTTGAAATTTATAGACTTTATTTGGGTAATAACATGTGAAATAGGATTTGTAAAGTAGAGCTTTTTAAGAAGAATTTTAATACTAGAAATTCCTTTACAATTTGTAAAGAATAAATATAAAAGACAGTACAATAACTTGAAAATTTGAAGTTCTTAGTCAATTTTTTAATACTGGGGATGGAGTTTCATTTTGAAATCAATTTTAAGTTAACATAATATTTCGAAGGGTTGCAGTCCCGAAAAATAGAGAGCATTCGTATATATAATATTACTATAAACACTACCAAACGATGCAATATAGTTAGATATCAGAAAAATTACTATCAAAATATGTGCCAGGGTCTATAAATACACTTCAGTTGTTCAAGTTCTGTGAGCTAAAGTGCTCAAGAGTTAATATAGTATAGTGTGAATAGATATGGATAGATAGTCTAGTCGCGCATAGATAGCGAAAGTATTATATCAATTAGAAGATAGTCTTATTATTTAATTGCTCAAATGCCGCAATATAATCGCATTACACGCCGATCTACAGCTTGAGCATTATGTCAGTCTGTCCCCCTCTCTCTCTCTCTCTCTCTCTCTCTCTGTGTGTTGTTTGTGCACTTTCACTTTCAGCTAATTATATCATTGTTGTTATTCTATGTGCTTTGTAGGGCTTCATGCGGGTCTACGATGACATGGCGGACATTGTGCTGGACGTGCCATTGGCGTATATAATACTCGATCGATTTGTGGAGCGCTGTAATCGTGCCGGCTTCCTAACCGACAAGATAATCAACAATGTGCCATCACGGTAAGTACGATATGAGACTAGTACACACACCCCTCTCTTTCTCCTCCGCGCATGCCTTTCTTCTAGATCATCAAGTCTATGTGTTTCTGTGTCGGTTCTGTTTGAGTTTGCATTTATCGCCAGTGTTCGGCCCACTGTGCCACGGCCCACCTGTAAGCCGCAAATAGAACCCGCAATAACAATAACAACAAGAACAACTTCACACTATAAACAACAAACAAAACAAAACAAGACCGAAAAACGAAAACAATTCACTTTTTACGTAATCTCGTCGTCGTCCCTCTTCAACAATTTATAAGTATATGGCCCATTATGACGCCCCCCTCCCCTCCCTCCGCCTGTGGACCCCTTGCTGTTCTCATCAAGCATTCTGTTTCTGCTTCTTCTTCTTCTTCTCGCTGTTATTATTGTTTGTATATAAGAGAACTGCATGTGTGTCTGTGTGTGTGAGTATGTTTAGTACGCCTCATCAAGTTGATTTTTTTTTTGCCGGCATTTTGCTGCTCTTCTTCTTTAACTTGTTGTTTATTATGTATGTCGCGTCATTCTTAGCTTTTTTTTCGTTTCGCGTCTTTGCCTTCGTTTCGAACTTATCATGTGTGTGTGTGTGTGTGTATGTTTGTGTGTTGACTGTGCCTTAGTGTGTGTGTTTGTTTATGAAATTTCTATTGCGCAGTTTGGTTTTTCGCTGACGCGTCGCTGTCAGCGTCAGCGTCGAAGTCGACGTTGCCGTCTGCGCCGGCGCTGGGTTGGGGCAGTCGCAGGCATCGGTCGAGTCGATTGTGGGGCCGGTTTATCAGGCGCCGGGTAGTTATGACCACATATGTACATACAAGTCTGTGTATCTGTATGTACATGTGTATTTACATATTCTGTTCAATCTATGTACGTATGTAAATTTGTTTATGATGTACAAACACGTACACACCTACATACATACATATGTGTAAACTAGCAGCAGTTGGGGGATAAATCTGCAGTTGACACTGTGCAATTAATTGTTATGTACATACATATGTGCTATAGACACACATGCATACATAAATAAAATATGCATACACATACCTATAGGATAAATCCATTCAATACAAACACTTTCAATCGATATTTCACTTGAAATCAACCTACAAATACATGCAAACATTTCTCTCAGTGTAGTTTCGGTTACTTTTCATTTCGTTATCTTTGATTGTGCAAGCTCTCTTAATGTTTTTTCGATTGCAACGCTCTCGACACCTGCGCCGTATTTGCTGCCCTGCTCTGTTTGTTGTTTATCGATAACGCTTATCGATTGCTTATCACACTGACTGACTGGGGCAACAAAGTTGGCATTGATGTGGGTTGTAGTTGCGGCTGCTGCTGTTGTTGTTGTTGTTGTTGCTATTGTTGGTGCTGCTCGCTGGGTGGTATTGGCTGTGTTGTCTGTGGCTCTGGTGCAACAACCTGCATGTGGCTCAAGATCGTGTGCACCGTGGAGAAGGTAAAAAATGGCGCGCTGCAGTTATCGACCTGCTTCGCCACACCCACAAAACAACAGCAGGCAGCAGCAACAACAGTAACGGTGTGTTCGTGTTGTTGTTGTTGGTGCTGTTACTGTAAGCTAAGCTGCCATTGCAGTTGTTGTTGTAACTGCATTTTGCATTCGCCTTGACTGCGGCTGTTGCTCTTTGGCAGTTAACATAGCCACAACAGCAGCAGCAACAACAATAACAGAAGCATTCACTTCACACACCGATACACACACATAGACAAAATAGTGGACAATTTTGCTTGCGAAGCAGCTTAAACATCAAATACCCTATAAATTTAAAAATGAGCTGGAAAAGTATCATTATGGGGAGGGGCTAACTAATTATCCCTTACCAAAATTGGCCACACTAGTCGGTGGCAAAAAAAAAACAAAAACCAGGCTTACGATAATCTATCGATTATCTGCATCGATAGTCTGCCAAGATGTCTGATGTGATGAACCGAAGTGATGCGGTTAGGGTATTTTTAGGTATTGCACTTGGTCACTTGTCTTTTGCGCTATCTGTCGCACTATCTTGCGCCAACGAGCCCCTTTGCTCTCTTCCTCTCTCTCTCTCTCCTCGCGCCACTGCCAGTGCTGCCCACTAATTGCATTTTCTGTTTATGTTTCGTTTATTTATATGCACAAATAAAGCTTTGATGTTGATGTAGGTTAAAATTCGATACCGGCTGGCGAACTAGAGAGAACTTGAGATTAAGCAGTGCAACAACAGCGACGAAGAAAAGTGAGGAGGCGGGGGAGGATTGCGAATGAGAGACAGAAAGAGATGCCAAGACTACGACGGCGACTTGTGAACGCGATGAAAACTAGTTTTAAACGTTGCACTCAACTTTAAGTTGCCCTCCTTTTCTCCCCCTACCCCCTATCCTCGCGCTCCTGCGCACATTTGTTTTGTTGCTGCAGTTTTTTTTTGTTTTTTTTTCGAAAACCGTGAGTGTGACAGGGGGAGGGGGTGGGGAGAGCTGAGGCTGAGAAAAAAGGGTCAACGGTTCATTGAACTCGAGCTGCAAATTCGTCGAGTAACGCATTAAGATTTCTTTTTTGGGTTTTTGGTTTTGGTTTTTCGTCGCTTTGCCAGATTCGCCAAATGTATTTTCGTAATGTTCTGGTATTTTTATTTGTTTTTGACATTGCATAACAATTCATGTGCAGTTTATTTTTATGGCGCGCTATAAACACCGCTTAAGTTGGCAATGCGATAAAATGTGCAGCTGTGTTGCAAATACTAGAGTATATTTTGTGGTATTTCCTACTTGTTAACATGGTATTTTGTCTACTGCAGATTTGAATATTGTAATGCGTATTAAACTGTAATCTGGCAGCTGCAGCAACTACTGCAACTACTTTGCCTACAAACTGTCCTAAAGTGCGATGCTTAGTCTATTGTGCATAGTTTGCAAACTGAATGCGCTGGCGTTGCCAGCTAACAAAATGAATGATCTCACAATTAACAACGTATTATAACTAGAATTTTCTAGTAGATTTACCTTTTAGATTAATCGATTAATTAGTTGCCTTTTTGTTTCATTCTTCTTTCTTTCGCAGTGGACGCAAGCGCTTTGTTTCCGAGGGTGATGGCGGTCACATTAAACCGGCCACCTTGCCCATGCGCGACTAAAAAGTCGAAGATTGGTTGATATATATCTCTCCGTTAATTACTACAGCAACAACCACAATAGCAACAACAGCAACAGCAACAATTATCACAAACAATAACATGGAACATAAACACCTTGGATCACAAACAACAACAAGAAGAAACGCTGAATAAGGACTGTGTGAGAAAGAGAGAAAATGAAAAAGCATAATCGGTTTTGTTATTGTTGCTGTTCGGATGTCTGGAGACGATGATGATAAAGAATACGATAAAGAAGAAGCTGAGAGAAGACTTAATAAGAGGAAGAGCAACAATAGGAGGAGAAGAGAATAATAACCACAGACAAAACAAAACAAACAAATACATCAACCACAACAAAAAACATCAACAATCAATCGGAAATTGATCTCCGTTTAAACTATATGAATATAATATATACATATACATACTTATATATCTACATATAAAAGTAAATTTATTTTAAAATATTTGTAAAAAAAACGAAAAGAAAACACAAAACAAAAACAAACAACAACAAGAAGAAAGCCGAAATGAAAGATTAACCCACAGGCAGTAGCAATAAAAACAACAAGAAGAAGAAGAGTAAGGAACATGAGAGAACAGCATCGACATCGACAACAGCAAAAACAAAGAAAGCCAGCCAGAGCAGCGAAGAAGAGGAAGACGAGAAACGGCAATAAACACACCAACAAACACACAAAACTTACACAAATACACACCGGCAGAGAACGAGAGAGAGAGAATGAATTTAGAGAGGGAGAGAAACTGCAATTGCAAGCAAAAATTTACTTATACGGAACTGTTATACACACACACACACAACAGACACAAGCACACTTGCACACGCATATTCGCACACCAATACACCAACTCCAACACCTACACCCGCAACCACACAGTATATATATAAATATGCATATATTTATCAAGCAACTACAGTTTATACTATGCTCTGCAATTACGTTAAAGAGAATCCACAAGCAGCAGAAAATTATCTTATTGATTATTGTGTTATAATTAACACACACACACACACACACACACTGACAATTTTCAAAACCATAAATATACCTACATGTATACAATATATACATACATATATATTCGATAAAAAGAAAACGATAAAATGCAAAAAGCAAGTATACTATGTGTGTATCGTATGTAGGGCAACAGGCCAAGCACCCCCCGAAATGTCCCGACCGCCCCCACCTCCCCCTGCTCTTTGAAAGGAAAGAATGAAAGAAAGAACAGCGAACAATTTTGAATATTCCATTTGCTTTTCTCGAGTTTTCTTCTTTTCTTTGCCTTTAAACTCCGTTTGACTTTGGTCTTCATTTATTATTGTATTTTAAGCACACACACACACACATACACACTCACAAATTGACACCCTTCCCCTCCCCCCTCACACATACAGAGACATACTAACACCAACTGGAAATCAGTTTTTTACACTTAAGCAAAAATCATGATATATTTTCTCTTATCACCCAGAGAAGACTCCTTACTACACATATAATTAAACTACTTAATATTACATTTATATACGGTACTAATTAACGCATCATTATTTTATAATATATTTTTTGTATTGCTCACATACTTTGAATAATTAATTACTGTACCACGTATATTTATGCGCATTTTTATAGTGTAAGCTCCTCATAACATTTATCTGTGTCGATTACAACAACAACAATACAATACAATATCATTTTGCCATGCTCTTTTTGTATAACAGTTTCAAAGTAAAAAAAAAAAAACAAACAGAGAAAGGAAAAATGCGTTTTCTTTGCTGATTCGTATTTTAGTTATTCTTTTTATTTTTCTTCTTAATTTTTTTTTTTTGTACAAATATTTTGGCTTATTTTGTTGCATATAAGGGAAGATTTCAAAGAAAGAATCCAAAAAAGTTTTTTTTTTTCGTCTATTACTAAGACGCAACTGTACTTTGCAGAGAATAACGGAAATTTGCCGTGTGAAAGTAACTTGCATATACACAAATTATAAGATACTACGATACATATACATATATATGTATATATCCACATATATATATATATATGTATATATATATATTATATACAACTATTGTGTTAAAAATACATATAAAATAATAAAAAAAATTCAAAATATAAAAAATTGACTTTCATTTAATTTTAATTTATAAGTTAGGGAGGGGGTGTTAAGGGGTGTCTGCAGCTGGAGATTAGGTCGCATCTGGCGGCTCCAGCTTGACTTCGCATCAAGAGCGACCCATGCCCACTGTTGAGGGCAGCATGACGGGTCCCACAGATCCCGCCGAGGTGGCCAGGGCGCCGTGAAGCTGCACATGCTTGCGATAGTTGGTAAAGTGCTCCAGATACTGTTTGACCGTGTCCATGGGCTCGTAGAGGTCGTTCTGCTTTGCATGCAACTGCTGCTGGCCCATGGCGTTCATGATGGTCTGGGTGGTGAAGTAGGTGGGGTACTCCTTGGCCACATTGATGCCCAGAAAGCCCTGCAGCATTTCGCGTATCATTTCCCAGCAATAGGAAAGTGTAATGCATGGTCGGTATTCGATCTCGATGAGAATACCCTTGAAGTGTTCCATCATTGTTACAGAGCCGAGTTTGATCACGAAGTCGCCGTACTCGAAACGGGCGCCGCGAGACTCGATTTTCGTCTGCTTTTTCGATGTGAATGTGGATGTCATCTTGAGCATTAGCAGATCGAAGATGCTGTCGGCCACCAGGGCAACTTGTTTGCCTGTACCATTGTCGATAATGGAAAATGTCGATGCCGGGTACTCGGAGTTATGCAGCACATGGACGGCCCGGGTGGGGGTGCCGTGCTGCGGGGTCGAGATGAATGTCTCGCAGTCGACCAGAAATTGACCGGCATGTGTGGCGCCCAGTGAGAGTAATCGCTTGCCCAGGTGATCGATGATGTGGGCTCCAGATTTTCCTTCTGGCAAGGGATAAGGTTGCAGGACGGTTACGCCCATGATAAGCTTTTGTACTTTTTGTTGTCACTTGTTTTTGTTTATTTACTACAAGTTAGTTTTCCGCAGACACTCAACAACGCATGTGACCGTTTAGTTTATGGAATAAAAAACACCAAAATAATAAAAATACTGACTACAAATCGTATATCGACGATCCACCATAATATGGTGAGGTGGCAACGCTACTGCTTATCGATGAGTCGCAACGTTTTGATTGTTTATTAAATTTTCAGCTGCAGCTGCTGCTGCTGAAGAGGTAAATATAGGTGTAAATTTTACTAAAAATTTCAACTAATTAAAAGCGCAATAAAATATAAATTGTTTATATGGTTCTTTTTAACCGTTGACAATTCAGCTTCAACCGTTAGTCGAGGCTTATCGGCAATGCAGAATGTCAAAAGCAATCTATCGATATAATATCAACAATTTTTTCCACATAGCTGTTGTTGTTTATGGGTGGCAGAGTGTCGTTGGTGGTGTCCTACAAAAGCATGGCGGATAAACGCAAATATAAGAGATCGGTAAATAAATCAACTCATGAAATGAAAATGAATAACTACCAAACTGGAAAACAATGAAATCATTTATTTATTTCACTGGTTATTTTTACAGAAAGAAGAAATCGCCCGCGAATTTGACCTGCCTGAACGAAAATCTAAAATAGCAACAATACTCAAGCAAGATGACCAGGCCTATTGTATATGCCGTACATCGGACTGTTCCAGGTTCATGATGTAAGTCAATCCTCCCCCTGTTCTCCCCCACATATGTAGTGTATGTCTAATCTATGTGTCTCTTTAGCGGCTGCGATGGCTGCGAGGAATGGTATCACGGCGACTGCATCGGCATCACCGAGAAGGAGGCCAAACACATAAAGCAGTATTACTGCCGCAAATGCAAGAAGGAGAATCCGGAACTTCAAACGATTTTCCGATTGGTGGCCACAGAGCGAGCAGCTGCAACCGCCTCGGCTGGCAGTGGTGGCGGTCATTTTGGTGCCACAAATGCCGGCGCAGCACATTCAACGCAGGCCAATGCTGGCGGCACAACGGCGGGCGCTAGTCACGGCAGTGTGACAAGCGGTCGCAGGAACACGACGACGGCAAAGGAAACTAAGCCAGGCAGGCGCTGTGGCACTTGCGAGGGATGCCGTCGCCCCAATTGCAATCAGTGCGATGCATGTCGCACGCGTGTTGGCCACAAGCCACGCTGCATCTATCGCAACTGTGTGGCGCAGCAGGCGGGAGTGACGGCCACTCAGCAAACGACAACGACGACGACGGCATCACGCAAGCGGGAGAAGGCCAACGCGGCGCAGCAGCAACAGCAGCAGCGGAAAAACAAAGCGGCGCGTGCCGTTAGCCCGGAGGTATTTGTTCATCCGGAGCTGGAGGGCATACGGCAGTGTCACGGACCCGGCTGCCGCTGTCAGGCGCGACCGCAGAGTAAATACTGCAGCGACAAGTGCGGCTTCAATCTCGCTACGAATCGTATATTCCAGGTGCTGCCGCAGCGATTGCAGGAATGGAACCTAACGCCTTGCCATGCAGCCGAAGAGAATCGCGAGCAGCTCGAGGTGATACGGCAAAAGCAATCGATGGTACGCTTTGCCCTTGCCGAGCTAGAGAAGCGTGCCGAGGAGCTCCATATGGTTGTGGAGCGGGCGAAGCGCAGCTCGATCGACATGTTGCGGCCCCACGACAATGGCGATGTCGAGGATGAGCAGAGCATGTACTGCATCACATGTGGCCATGAGATACACTCGCGCACAGCCATCAAGCACATGGAGAAGTGCTTCAACAAATACGAATCGCAGGCCAGTTTCGGCAGCATCTTCCAGACACGCATGGAGGGCAACAACATGTTCTGTGACTTCTACAATCCGGCCAGCAAAACATATTGCAAACGCTTGCGGGTCCTTTGTCCAGAGCACAGTAAAGATCCCAAGGTGAGTGACACGGACGTGTGTGGAGCCCCCCTGGTGCACAACGTCTTCAATCCGACGGGCGAGTTCTGTCGTGCGCCCAAAAAGAATTGCTTCAAGCACTATGCCTGGGAGAAGATACGCCGGGCGGAGATCGATCTGGAGCGTGTACGTCAATGGCTGAAAATGGATGATCTGATGGAACAGGAGCGTCAGCTGCGGCAACAGTTGAGCTCACGTGCCAATCTCCTCGGACTGATGCTGCACTCCACATACAATCACGAGGTTATGGACGAGTTGGTGCGCAAGCAGCAGGAACATTTCGCCGAATTGGAGAAACAGAAACGGCGTCAGGTACATTACCAGCAGCTCAATCAGCAGCAGCAGAAGCAGCAGGAGCCACAACAACAACAACAACAGCAGCAGCAGCTGCTATAAGAGCAGTAGCAAAATTATAATGACTATTTTTATGGATTGTTTAGCCCGTAAGATGCATCATATGTAATCCTTTTTTGCTCTTCTACCTCACTCCCCATACACACAATTTCCTCTCATTCTCTCTACTATCATCATCACTTTGTTCACTCTCAATAAATGTGACAAGAATCATTTGTAAATGAAATCAAACTAAGCCACGCCCACTTGCTCCTTCCTTGCTTCGTCCGATCACCATGGATATATAGAGCTTAACTTGTATTTGCAATTTATAATGGTCGCCATCGTAACTAGCAACAACCCGATCAACCGCATAACGGGTTTGCTCTATCTCTCTCTCTCTCTTTCTTTCGCACTCGTGCCCGCTCTTATGTTCTCTCGCTCTAAGTCGTTGCCAGGTGCCCCCGTCCTCCTCTCTCTTGCTCTTGCCATTGTGCAGCTGTTTGTTATTGAAAACTAAGCATCAGGAAGGAATTATTTATTGATAGCAACCTGTCGCGACAATTTTCTGGCTGGGCCAACCCGACAGCACAACATCATTCACAGCAAACACACACACACACACTTGTGTTTCATTAGTTAAAGGCTGAAACAGTGTGACCATTTGCCAGCATTAGCGATAACTACAGTGGCTTACAGCTTTTTTCAAACCAAACATTACAGGATTATAAAAGTTGTAGTGTTTAAAATTATTGTTTATTCACTTCACAGTCGCCTGACATGGTAAATTTTGGATTCATATGCGGAGTGGTCAAAAATTAAACCACAAGTTGTCCAAAAGTTGTTCGATTCAATGCCAAATGGGCTTAAAATTGTTGTTGACAACAAGGGTGGTCATACCATTTATTAAAAACAAATTAATACCTGGTCGAAAAAGGCGGTTGTATTGTTTTTGATTCTTTACTAAATATTTTAAAAATAAAATAAATAATAATTTAACATATAAAAGAAATATCGTGCATTTAAATTAATTTAAAATTGTGTTTAGTTCAGCTTTTACAGGGAGTCAAAGTTCCGGATAAGTGTTGGTTGAAATAAGCTGTGAGTCACTGTAGAATACATATACATACATAAATCGAAGTAAGTGAAGTGTAAATGAAATTTTTCGATTTGCATTCAAAATACTCAAGGAAGCGATTGCGTCAAATGACGTGTGTGAATGATTTGGTGGGCGTGAACGTCCTGCAGGACAGTTGGGCAACTGACGCCGCAGTCTGCGGCAGCAGGTCGGCAGTGGCAGACGTAGAGAGAGAGAGTAAGAAATAGTGAGGGAGCAAACGGGAGCGGGAGTGCGAGTGAGAAAACACAGTAGCCGGCGCGTCAAGTGTGTTACCAGAATTATCATAGACATTTGGCTCCACATTTTATATACGCTCCACACAACTCGACAATAAAAAAACACACAATTTTGTATTCACATTTTGATCAAATTTTTTCAAAAATCGAGACGCGAGTTATCCGAGACGGTATCCAAAATATATTTATATGTATGTGCACTATTTACAATATATATATAACATATATGTATGTATTTGTATATGTATATATACATATGTATATGTATATATTTATATATATATATGGCTGTGCATATATGAATGAGTATAAAGATACATACATATATCTAACGTATGTCCACTCACTCTTTTAAACTTCAAATTGAACCGGGCGATTCGAAAGTGTAGCGGGATTGGCAAGTGGAAATCGTTCAAATTTTAAAGTCGCAGCAGCTTAACGGATTCTAATTATCCCTCTCTCTCACTCTTAACGCATAAAAACGAGAACCAAAAAAAGAAATCAATTAAAAAAAAAAAATAAAAATAAAAACAAAGAACAAGACAAATCTCTACAGCAACGATTTCGTCGTGTCCGTGTTCGTTTAAGAAGAGCTCAAGCCTTCCAGCCAATCAATCAAACAACCAATCAATCAATCGATCAATTTACTCAATCAGTTCCGTTTCTTTGCTGCATTTGTGGAGGTGCGTTCCCAAAATCCTACCGACATTCCCTCACTCATCTCTCTGTCTCTTTCTTTCCGCAGTTTCTATTTGGATTTTAATTGTTATTAGTGTTTTATTTTATGTTTTAATTTCTGCCTCGCGTAAATTACAAGTCGAAATCGAAGTTGAAGTTGACGCTGAGCAGCAGCGTCACTCGCTGAGGTCTTCCGCAAGTTCGCTTATTCCCCTCCGGCTTCAGGTGGCCTCAATCCTTCAGAGTCGGCAGGTGAGTGTCATGCATTCTGCCACTTGATACTCGAGTGCCTCCACCTTTGTAGGTGCCGGCACCTCCGACTCCTTTTCTTTGCCGATTACCGTTTGTCATTTGCCCATTTGGTTACACTCTGCTGCATGCAATTCAAAACTAGATTTCAATTTCAAATTTATTTAAAACAAAATATAAATAATCGGGATCTCTGCTTCCTTGGATATAATGTCAAAACGTTTTGTCTGTTTAAAAAATTTCATCTGAATTTATTTTTAATGATAGGTTTCAACTAATTTGTTGATATGCAAAACAAGCTCTCGATCAATAAGGTATTTAGCCAAAGTGTCCAGTGCAAACGATTCTTATTAATCTAAAAATTGACAGACTTTATAACTGATAGAAGTGAATGAACTGAAATTTGCGATATGAAAAAGTATGGTAAGATTTAAATATTTTGGACATTTTTACTTGAAAACCGTGTACTTAAAGTTAGAATTTGACTTGCCGAATATAAATATACTCATGAAATTAATGAATTAATTGTAATTATACAATTTTACATGGAAAATTGAGACAATATCGATTTCAAATCAATATTTAAGATTATAAAAAAACGGAATAAAGGTGGAATGGAGAAGAGTCCTGGAAGACTGGAATTTTGGTATCGTAGAATTCTGAAATTTGTTAGATCACAAATTGATGATGCATTGTCAACCATAAAGATAATAATTAGGCAATTGAAAGTTTTAGATACAATCGATAGGCAACTTAAGATTTTTCTCAAATTTCAACATCTGTTATCCTTTTGCGCAGCCAGTCAGCACAGTGTAGGTAAATACAAAATACATTTTATGGGCATTTTCTATGCATATTTATTGTTAAACAAATTCATTTTGCTTGATACTTGATTGCATGCACGTGAGTCGCTAGAGAGGAGAAGGGAGGAGAGCGGGTTGTGGCGTTGTTTGATTGTTTTTTGTGGGGTTGCAGCAATAAGAATAACAATAACAAGAACAACCGGCAAAAGCAGGGGCAACAGCAGCAGCACATGAGACGTTGCCCTGGGCACTTGAGGGTTCCATTTGTCCATTTGTCGGTATTGCTAGGCCAAAATTGTTTGCCCTGCTCTTGTTATTGTTGTTGTTATTCCGCTTGTTGTCGCCCACTTTCGCTTTTCGATCGATCTAACAATAATTCAGTTTCAATCAAATTGCCTCATGATATTATTTGTTGTTGTTGTTATTGTTGTTGTTGTCGTTCCTGCTGTCTTTCAACATGCTTGAGCGGCGTTTGCATATGAATCCGTATGCGAATGTGAATCCCATTTGAATGCGAATGCGAATCACACGCGAGCAACAACAACAACAACTAACGCAGAAATAACAATATTTGACCCACTGTGCACTCAAACCCAGCTGCCCCTCTGGCCCTTCCACTCTTCCACCATTTCTCTCTCTCTCTCTCACAGCAGACGCCATATTCCTTCAAAGTGTGCGACCCAAACTGGCGCCTGCCCAAGACGAAGTCAATCGTCGCCAAGTTGTGCGCAAAGTATCCGGATTCGGTGACAATCTCATTGGCATTCCAGAGCTGGAGGTGGAAAAGCGAAAGTATCGTCGGCAAAGGCAACGAAAAGTGCAACAACAGCCACCAGCGTCAACGCAACAACAGCAGCATCAGTTGATATCCTCTCAGCAGGTGTTGCATCCTCAGTTAACGGAAAAGGAGAAAGCGCCGTCAGTTAAGCTGGCGCAACGCAACGTGCCGTTACAACGGCATTTGAACAAGGATAAAAATAAAGAAAGGGAAAAGGAGAAAGAACGTAATAAGGCCAAGGACAAGGATAAGGTTATGGCCGAACGGCATTCAAACGCCCAGGAGCGACGCATACACGAGCTCGATCACAATGTGGAACGATTCTTTGAAGTGCGTAAGGTGAGTGTCGATTGTTGGTATTTTTGATATTTTTCTTCATCGATTGATTGATTGATCGCTTTCACATTCGATAAAAGCGCTTGGGCAAGGGCGCCTACGGCATTGTGTGGAAGGCAACCGACAAGCGAAAAAAGGACACCGTTGCTCTCAAAAAGATCTACGATGCTTTTCGGGACGAGACAGATGCACAGCGCACCTACCGTGAGGTAGTTTTCCTGCGCGCCTTTCGCCATCATCCCAACATTATTCGCATGCTGGACATCTTTAAGTAAGTCGTCAGAGTCACAGTTGCCAATCAACGCGATTAAATTTCAACTGTTGCCAATCACAGTGATTAAATTTGAAAAGTTGTCGATTTTTAGCGCTTTTCTGTGGCATTTGAATCTGTTGAGTAACGTAAGATTTAGATATTTAAATATTGTTAACATTTTGCAGGGCTGCCAACAATTTAGACTTTTATTTGGTATTTGAATATATGGACAGTGATCTACACAACGTTATCAAAAAGGGAGACGTTCTCAAGGACATTCACAAGCGCTTTGTCATGTACCAACTGATCAATGCCATAAAGTACATGCACTCCGGGAATGTTATACACAGGGATCTTAAGCCGAGCAACATTCTCATTGATAGCAAGTGCAGGTAAGTTCCACTGAATATGCCAAATAAGAAATGAAAATGAAGCTGTTGTTTTCAAAGTGAGGTTAAGGTGAAAATGGTTGAATATATAATGTACATATGAAATGTGTTAATTATTTAAAATACATTTCCTTTCGCAGACTTAAAGTAGCCGACTTTGGCTTGGCCCGCACTCTGTGCCCCAAACGACGCAATCCGGAATATTGCAAGGATGAGGTCGAGAACGAAACGCTGCTCACAGATTATGTGGCTACACGTTGGTATCGGGCACCCGAGATTTTGGTGGCCAGTCGCAAGTGAGTGATGCCAGTGCCAATTCGCTTTATCGCTGACGCTCTACCTCACTCTCTCTCCTTCTCTCTATCTATGCAGATATACCAAAGGTATTGACATGTGGAGCCTGGGCTGCATTCTTGGCGAGATGATACGCCAGAAGCCGCTCTTCCAGGGTACCAGCACCATCAATCAGGTAAACCACATGAGTCACTTACTCTTGGTGGGGGAATAAAGCTCATTCTCTATTGCAGATCGAGAAGATTGTCAGTGCGCTGCCGGAGGTGACGGAGCATGACATTGAATCAATTGGTGCCGGCTTCGGCTCGGCGTTGTTGAGTAAGAAAATCGTGCGGGATCGTCGCCATTCTCTGGACGAGATGCTGCGCAACTCGTGTGACGATGCCATGTCGCTGGTCAAGTCGCTGCTGGTGCTAGATCCCGATGGCCGGCTAACGGCCAAGGAGGCTATTGCGCATCCTTATGTGCATCGCTTTCGCACCGCCTCGGCGAACATGGAAATGCGCACGGACATTCGGCCCCCACTGGACGACGATGTGCGTTACAGTGTCAACGATTATCGTGCCACACTCTACGAGATGATTGGCCCGGAGGTGCGAGCGACCGCACGCCTTAACATCTCCACACAGACGACGCCAAGCACAGCGGGTGACGACATGGGGGAGAGCACGCTGCGCACCATGAGGACTGTACCGAAGCAGAGGTAGGTTGAATTTTGTTG
Source organism: Zaprionus camerounensis (assembly GCA_018904165.1). Lineage (NCBI taxonomy): Eukaryota > Metazoa > Arthropoda > Insecta > Diptera > Drosophilidae > Zaprionus > Zaprionus camerounensis. The sequence goes on from JAEIFS010000740.1 coordinate 1,312,187, forward strand.
AGGTTGCCGCATGTGTGAGTAGGAGGGGAAAGGGCAGTGGCGAGGGGGCGTGGCATTACGAAAGGTTTGCTTTGCTTGCAGATATCGTCGATCGCCGTCGGCGTCGGTCGCTGTCATCACGACAACAGCAACAACGAGAACAACAACAGTTAAGACAAAGACAGCAACAACAAATACAAGACCACTGCAACAACAACAACAACAACAACAACAACGGCAACAACTTCGGGTCGTAGCACAAGGCAAAACGGGGCGAGATTCATCAACTTCTGCATCAGCCTCAACATCGACATCAACTTCGACCTCAACTTCCACTTCCACCTCCACCTCGTTTGATTCGAGCATACAACAACAACAACAACAACAACAATCACAACAGCAACAACAGCAACAACAAATTCAGCGTATTCCTCGCACAGTTCAACGTCGTTCAACCTATCCTCAAACTCATCCGCCTCCACATCCCCATCCGCCTCCACATCGCTTGCCGCAACTGCAGTCTTAGTCTTGGATATCTTTGACATCCCTATATATTCCTACCTAACCAGGGAAGTCTGTCCGATCTGTCATTGTAGCCATAGAAATTATCGTTTATTTAGAACAATTTTAGTGCATACCTTTTGTTTCACATTCGGCATATATATAGAGTATATCCGAATATATAGCATAGGTTAGGGAGGGTATATGATATTGATCACAGATCCTTATTTAGTCTTAGTCTTGTGAGTGAGTGAATAAGCACTATCAATAAGGAACCAAACGAGACTAACCTATTCATTGCTATATCCATGCGGTGCAGATTTCTAGTACATACATACATATATATATATATACTACAACCCTACTACATTGTGTGTTGACCCCGTCCCCCTTGCCTGCCACCTTCACTCGCACATGTCTGTCAGTTGCTCATCCTAGTCCTACATCCTACACATTCCACATTCATTCCTGCTGCAGGCCAAGCTCCAGCTGCCTGCACGCTGCGGCAGCCAACAATTTGACCAAGGCCTGGGTGGATGATCAGCGTCGCAGACAACAGCCGCATCAACCGGCGCATAACCACCACCAGCAGCAGCAGCAGCAGCCACGACAGCCACACCATCAACAGCCTCAGGTGCACCAACATCAACAGCCCCAGGTGCAGGTACATCCGTCACAAGGGGCTCATCGAGCGAAGCGCAGTCAACATAATCTGTACCAGAGCCAGCATCAGAGCCAGAGCCAGAGCCAGAGCCAGAACCAGAACCAGAACCAGATGAGCCGCAACAGCAGCAACTTTAGCGTGTCGGGAACTCATGTATCACTCCGACGCGAACTGGCCGCTGTGGCTGCCACAGCGCCGCGTTGTGCTGGTGCCAGCCTGTGGCAGGCGCCAGTTGCGGCACACACTCCGCCCCAGCACCAGCAACAGTCGCAGGCGCAGCAGCAGCCCCAGCTGCAGTCGCAGCGAGGACAACCGACGGCGGCACGCGTCTGGAGTGAGCCAGTGCCAGTGCCAGTGCCGGGGCCATTGCCCATACATGTGCCAGCACCGGAGGCCGATCGTATGAGCACGGGCACGGCTCAGCAACGCGCACGTGGACGCAAGGTGCGCAAGGATGTTAAGGATGCTAAAGATGCTAAGGATGGCAAGGATTTAAAGCGGCAGCCCAAGCCGAAAGAGGAGCCGCCCAAGGTGCGTACTCTGGCTCAGGTGCACGCCATTCTGGAGGCCCAGACACAGGCGCGTGTCCAGGCACAGTCGCAGTTGCGGGCTCAGATACAAATGCAGGCCCAGCTGCAGGCGCAGGCACAAGCACAGGCTCAGCTGGTGAAGCAGGTGCAGTCACAGATTCAGGCTCAAGAGCAAGCTCAAGCCAAGGCTCAAGAGCAAGAGCAAGCTCAAGAGCAAGCTCAAGCTCAAGCTCAAGCTCAAGCACAGGCAAAGGCGGAGGCAAAGGCGGAGGCACTGGCTCAGGCACAGGCCCAAAAGCAGGTGCGGGCGCAGGCCGAAGCCGAAGCTCAGGCCCAAGCTCTGGTTCATGCACAGGCACAGACCCAAGCTCTGGCACAGGCACAGACACAGACCCAAGCTCAGGCTCAGGCTCAGACTGAAGCCCAGGCCCAGACACAGAAGCTGCAGGAGCAGTCGCAGGAGACAATTAATCTGAGGCTGACATTGGAGCGACTAAAGTTGCAACACCAGGAGCTCAGGCGAAACCACATAACTTCGCCACAGCTGCAGGCGCAGCAGATACCAAAACAGTCGCCGAATGCGCCTCCCATCGAGGAGGAGGCATACTACACACCCAAGGAGACCACACGAAAGCAGTCGGAGGAGGAGGCGGTCATAAGAATGCGCAATGCATCGGCAGCTTTCATTTGCTACAAGTCGCGTCTCAACAAACTCGAGGAGGAGATGGACAAGTGCAAGCGCCAGCTGTGCCATTATGTGCAGGACAACAAGGAGCTGTTGAACAAGCAGTGCTTGCGCCACCACATCGAGCAGCTGCTGCAGCCAGTGACGGCGGTGGCAGCGGCAGAGGCAGCGACAGCGATGACAGCGTCAACAACGGCATCAGCAACATTGCCCAACGAGACGCTTCCTGCAGTGGATCAGAGCACAATTCTTAGCCAGGCCCAACTGGAGCAGGAGAGGCAACGGCAGCTGCGCGAATTTCTGGCACGTGACGAGCAGAATGCCAACGCCTTCGAGCTGCCCAATCTGTGCAACGTGTACAAGGTGAGCAGCTGCCATGCACATGCCAAATCCCAGGCTACATCACAGCCGGTAGATCGATGCGAATCAGTGCCATCAACGACGCATTTGAATGGCACCTATGCCACCCGTTCTACCTCCTTTCACGGCTTTCATTCGCAGCCGAAAGACAAACATTCGCCGCTGACAAATCCATCGATTGCCTGGAGCGAACTGGATCCCTCACAGGCGGAGTTCTTTAAGAAACTCCAACCAAAGAAGCATTGTCCCGAGAACTTGGAAATTCAGGAGAACGAATTCTACAAGGATTACAAATTGAGCAACTATAAGCATATGACGGATGAATGACTTGAATTCCCCAACAAATAATAACAATAACAACAATAACAACAACAACAACAACGACGACACTACAAGAACAACAACAAAACAACAACTACCACATACCACTACCACAAAACCATAAATCAAGATATATGTATGTATGTGTACATGATTGTCGTCTACTTTGTATTTTTCGGTGTGCCAGAGTTTCGAATATAGTTTTCTTTTACCCAGTTACACGTCAGTTCGTTGCAAATGTCCAAAAACATACTATATATAGTATATATACTATATGTAGCATACATAACTTAAATCGTGACAGATAATAAAACTGGCTACGATTCAAAATTCTGTATTACATATTTACATATGTAGGTTGTGTCTCAACTGAAATTGAATATTCGAATATATTTGAGGGGGTAAAAGAATAATAAATCTGAGTTTTTGAATCAAATCAAACAAAAGTTGAAGTAAATAAATCAGTTCATGATATTCATTGACGTTTCATCAAATTGAGTGAGAGTATGAAATACAAAATGTAATGAATAAAGTTTTATATTAATGATATTATCCACTTTGTGTTCAAAAAAGGTTTCCTGAGAAATACTAAGAGAATAATCAAATATCATCAAAAAAAACATTTTTTTTTGTAGTTTTTAAGGTTAATTAGAGGCTAAGATCAAACAAGAAATAAATATAATATGTCAATTAGTTAAAATACAAGTTAATTATATCATATACGTACTTCAGATCACAAAATGTGTGTTGCTTAGAATATAGATCCAAACATTTTGATAGTTAAAATAGTTTGTAACATTGAATCTGAACCTGAGTCAAAATAGGGTTATTATCTATTATATGAGACCCATACATAGCTGGTTCCTGAATAATATTGCAATCTTATTTACTGATAAGTTTTATTAAGCATATTTAGATAGTTCCAACAACTAGAAATACATTTGTATCGTGTGTGTTTGTATATATTATTAGTAAATACATACATGTCTATATAGTATTTTGTATATGGATACATCGTTAATTGCAGATCTGAGATTATCAGAATTATTGAACACAATAAAGCTCTATATAGGATTGAATGCGTACGCAAGAAACGAAAACCGAAAACTTCGAAACAGAATTATACACGACATCTGTTCGTTCATAAGATTAGTAAGGAATATAAAATATATATAAACTTAGTTAACACACAAGACAAAAATTGTGTATGAATTCCTACAACGGGTTTATCTGTTTTTTTTTTTTTTTTTTGGTTGATTGAGCTTAAGCGTTATGTTTTGGGGGTGATGGATACAAATCGTAATCAATATAAATGACAAATTCTCATATACTAAGGTAAATGGAGTTTAAAGAAACAACTGTCCTGCTCCAGCTCTCTTGATGCGCCTTTACTATCGACAATACTATCGCACGGAATAGATTAAAAGACTAGCCTCAAGTGTGGATCCTCTAAGGACCTCAACGCGGTTGTAATGGAATCGTATATAGTATATTTTTGGTAAAATTAGCTCCTTAGATATTTTTCTCTGCACTCGATAGTACTCTCGATAGTCGTGTATTGGAATTGTACGCGCGCCTTTATATAACTACACCGAAATCTTAGTTAAATTTGTCTATAATATCGAAGCGACTTTCGTATAAAAAGATCTTGCAGTGATCCATTATTAAGTGCGGCTGGCCGAAAAAAGACGAAAACCGTTTCCTGTTTTCATTTCCGCTTCAGCCCAAGAATGGAAGACCCCAAACGATTGTTTTGCATGTTGTTAACTAAACATGGAACGATCGATCTAAGGATTTAATTTACTCCACCGATCGATCGATCGCCTGTCTAGAGTTTTCAGCTTAAGTTTTCCGTTTTTGTTCAAGTTGCTGCTGCGGCAGCTCCTCCTGCAGTTGGAGTATGTGCTCCAGCGGCTGCGGTGTGCCATCCTTATCGATTAGCGCCGGCTGAACAATGCCATCCTTGCGCAGCTTCTCCAACAGATTCACCAATTGCAATGCCTCGTATTCCTTTTGCTCCTCGGACATGCCCTCGAGTGGATTCGGCTTGGGATGGTCGACACATCCAAGCACCGGATTGAAGGATTGCTGTTGCTCTTTGTACTCCTCCGTGTCGCTGTCCTCGCTATCCGATGAGTAGTCATTGCCTTCAATGCGCCGACAGTCGAGCACGCCACGCTTTGCAAACAGTCCTGCCGCATTCCCATAGCCCGTGTACTTTATCATGCGACGTACATCCTCCTTGCAGAGCACAAAGAGCAGCTCGGCAGCCAGATCGCGCAGTATCATGGCGGGTAGAGTGAGGAAGCGGCACAAATGATTGCGCAGCTCATTGCCCATTTCCGGACGTTGGCTGACATCCTTGAGGGGCGGCAGAATCTCCTGCCGCAAATAGTGACGCATAATCCGATCACTACGAGCGCATTTCAGCAACACCGTCAGCACCGGAGAGAGCAGATCGTGAGAGCCCGCCTCCGTCTCCTGCTGGGTAAGTCCAGTGCGTAGATAATCCAGAAGCACGACCAGGCAGCGCACGTTGCGCTTCTCGAAGCACAAGGCGCAGCATTTGTCTGCAGCTGTAGGCAGAGATTGTGCAGCTTCACTCAATAGCTCCGCTTTGCCATCTGTCTTCGTCTCAGCCTTCTTTTTGTCCAACTCTAGATTATCCGCATTACTACACTTGAGTGTCAATTCAATGAGACAACTGCTTGAGATGTTTGTCAGCAAATTGATGGCATGGGTGAGGACAGCGCGCTCTCGCTCTGTTGAAGGAGAGCTAAAGCGCAGAAGGAGTTCACGCAGGACACCGGTCAAGTGAAGACTTTGGATCTCGTACTCGTTGGGACTCTTGTCAGGCGTACTGGTCACTGTGAACATAACCTTCAGTAGCTCACAGATGATGTTCAACTGCTCTTCGCTGGCGCACTGAGCCGACTCCGCCAGCTTGTCGTCCAGCCACTTGGTCATGTAGGTCAGACCATTGAGATCAATCTGGAGACGGGTGCGGGCAGCTCGCTCCAGTGCTGTAAGCAGAAACAATAGTTTCATGTCGTAGTACTCCAGAGTGCTGGGATAATAACACGACGAGGCTGACGCAATGCCCAGACGCTTCACAACTCCATCGAGTGCATGTTGACGCAGACACTGGCGTCGGCAGTCTGGGTTCTGGTAGACTAGATTGCACAGACATTTTAGCGCCTCGGCAATGACCTCTGCCTGTGCATCGCTGAGTGGCACCTCTGACTCCACCCCGGTACTGCCGTCGGTATCGATGCGCGCCAGCGACAGCAGGGTGCTCACCTCCTGCTCAATGTAGTGCGTCTGCAGGCTGAACTCGTCGCGGGTCAGGATACGCACAGTGTTCAGGCATTGGGTGTGCAACGATGCCAGTGTCGCATCATCGAGAATTCCGAATATAGCCAGCCACAGGTCATGCCATTGGTTGTCCGTATGGAAGCTGTCGAATACCAGCAGATCGGCATTCTGCGGGCGGTTACCAATCGGTGGTGGTCGCAACAACAAAAACAGAAACAACAATCAGTCACAAGAAAAAATAATCAGCCACAACGCAGGCAATTAGTGTGAGTGTGCCGTATATCCCCACCTACCTTCTTGTTGAACTGGCCTACTATGTCAGCGATATGAGCGCTTTCCTTGCGTTCGAGTCGTTTCAGCTGCTCCGCATCCATGACGCCAACTGTGATAGCTAGCGCGCTAGCCCCAACGGTTGCTAATTGGATTTGGGTTTGAGTTTAATTTAATTTTAGTTGCAACTCAATGTCAAAAGAACAGCAGGTATTGAAATACACCAAAGTTTTGTTGGAAATACCAAAATGTTAGGAAAAGCTAACCGGTGTGACCGCAGCGAATTAAGTAAATAAATACCACGCCAGTTTTTCGTATGTTCGTTATTTTATTTAAAGGAATATTGATATTAATGTAGCGCCAAGATTTGACCATTGATTCATATAGAACTCGACGAAATACCACAAATAGGTTAAATATAACTTTTTGAATTCTTGCTTATTTTAAGAGATAAAGCGTCGAATGTCTATCACATTTACATACACTTTGTCAGTTAACGTGTGCAGTCTGACCAATCTTCCATATTGCATTTACGAAAGCCCATAGCACTAACACTAAGAAATGAACATGTTTACTGCTTAGTGCCCATAGTTATGGATCACTGCTAATGGTTAACAGTTTGGCTTTGAAACTGTATAACGTTTTTTTCTCTTGCTGAAACAAACAACATTTTGGATGGAGTTGGGAAAGCAGGCAGAAATATACTAATGAAACATGTTGCAATAGCCCAAGTAATTAATTAATAGTAATTATTGATATTTTTAATTTATTATAATTATTATTATATTATTATTTATTTAACTTTGTTTCAAATAACCACACTGAGTTTATCGGTTCAACTGTGGGTAGTTTTTCATATATCGATAGACATTAGAACACCCTGTCGATATGCCATACATTTCGATAGTGCTATCGTCGAAACTTTGAAAGTTCTCCAAGTTTAAGCTATCGATACATCGCTTTAGCCATTGGACAATTCAGTTGAAAAAACTGCATTGACCGAATCGGACGCGCGATTTGAGAGAAGCAAGAACACCACTTTGTCGGCCGGCATTTTACGCGCGTTCTTTATTTACATTGTAAGCGACGCGCGCAACAGTACGTAAACAACGGTAAAAAGATTTACCAATGTTTTCATTCTGACCAACCGCGTCAATATTATTAAAAATAGTATCGTGCGCGTTTCTGCATGCGTAACTTAATACGAAAAAAGGCAAAATAGAAAAAAAACTTTCCAAATTCGTATGCTGCGTGCTGCGTTTGTTCTATTCTTTAATTTTTTTTGTTTTAGTGCAAATTATTTAAAGTGTGTGTTTGTCTGTGTGCATTGAATGCTTTTGCTTAGCTGTGCTGTGTGTGTGTGTGCGTGTACAGTGTACACTCTACAATTGTTTCAATTTGAATGAAAGGCGCCTTCGCGGCTTCAGCCTCAGCCTGCTGTTGCTGCCTCTGCCACTGCCACTGTCACTGGGGCTGGTGAAGGTGAACCAGCTGCTCGTTTGGCTGGTTTAAGTTCGGCTTATGGCTTAATTTGCTGTTTTGTTTATTACTTCAAATACATATACTTTATGTGCCTGTGTGTGTATAGTTTTCAAACGTCAAGTGCAAGCGTCGTCATGACGTCATGGGCAAATTAAACGATCGAGCAGGCAAAGATATTCGTGCAAAGCGAAGGAGGGACTCGAAACATTTTTTGAATATGTTTTGTTCCCTTTGATCGCGCTCAATGCCAACACACACACGGCCATGACGTCATTTGTGTGGGGATACTGTCATACACTGAAACTGAAACTTAGTCATGAGCTCACCTAACTGGAAACATGACTAAAGTTACAAGCATTGTTTCCGACATATTAGCAAACAATAATGGTAATAACGACAGCAGCAGCAACAACAGCAACAACAGCTTCTACTACCACACAACGATCGATTGTTGCCGTCGCCGTTGCGGTCGTAGCGCACACGTTCTCTTATCAGCTGATAATGAGAAATTGTTCAAGGCATACGATAAGATAAGATACAAATATGTAGTTACAGATACGAACTCTCGCAAGCACACACGCACACACACACGCACACACAGAGGCGCATATGTGTGTGCGAGCTATGTGCAAAAAGTTTTGTGGCTTTGCTTTCATCTTAATAATCATTTTACAATCGCTCTCTGTTTTATTTGTTTAATTTTTTAGCGGGAAGAAAAAAGTTTAAATCGACCAGGTTTTGAAATAAAAAACCATAAGAATAGCAGCAGCAACAACAACAATAATAATAATACCAACAGCAACAAAAAGCAACAGCAGCAACAGGTGAGTTGGTTTTTTTCATTTGTTTTTTTCTGATGATGATGAATTGTCGTGGCTAGAGTAACGGGTTGTAGCGGAAATGGGGGTGGCGAGGGGTTCACTGGGAAGGGGGGGACTCACCCACCAGCAGCTGTACTTTCACTTCAAGTCGTTGTCAAATCTATTTATAAACACAAAACGTAATTACAGTTATTCATGTGTATGTATGTATGTACATACATACATATGTACATATGTATGTATGTGCGAGTTTGCCAATTGTAGCAAAAAACGCGCTGAAAACGCGCGCGATTTTTGAAAAATATGAACAAAACATATCGTAATTTTGTTGCACTCAATGTATAAAGAAAAACTTGCCCCAGAAAACTTAAAGGATTGAAACATTCCAGATATAATGAAAGAAGAATGAAGAATGTAAGAAATGTATAATAATGAATACCCCCTTTTCTTTTTGAATAAACTCATAGGCATCGTAGACTCATACAACATACGTTTCAATACGAAGTCTATCTATAAAGCTCAACTAGCCCAAGAAGGAATGAAATATTCCAGATATAATGAAAAAAGTATGAAAAATATAAGAAGTTTATAACAATGAATGCCCCCTTTTCTTTTTCAATGCACACATTTCTAGATTGACTCATATGTACATATATCATACGTTTCTCAACGTATCACATCGTTATTTTTGCTTCGATTTATCTAAAATGAATTTCCGCTTCATTTTCTTATTTCTAGAGACACGGTTTGCCATGCATTCTCATATAGTGAATGATATATTTATTAAATATACATATGTAGTTATAGTTGCAGTAATATATGGTACAACTTGTGCAGATATCGACACATATGTGTGATATATATATTATATATATATTGCATGTATGTATGTATGTATGTATGTCAATGTATTGACCTGCATTTACAATGCGATGCGCTCTATACGCGACGCCCCATTAAATGCACGTCCATAGATCGTATACCATAGATTGTTTTTGGACAACTTTTACGGCTGGCTGGAATACAATGTGGGGGGGGAGGGAAGGGGGAAGAAGCGAACCGATGCGATTTATAGAGAATACGCAGATTTTCAGTGTGAAATACGTTGCGGCATGATCTCATTTTGTGAGGCTGTTTAAAGTTTAAACAAAATGAAAACAACACGCAAAACAACAAAAAAAAAAAGAATCATTGACCAACAACAACAACAGCAATCAACAAATTTGTTGCTTATTTAACACAATTTTTTAATTTACTATCGAATATTGCCATACTGAATGCATCTCGCAAAATCAAGATTTTCTACTTATGTATTATAGATGATTTGAATTTGAGGTTAATAATTAACACGGTAACTTCAGCTTGTCATGGTGCAAATAATGAAAAAATAAATGACAATTGGGCAAAATTTTTTGGAAATATTTTCACTTTGCGCTCTTGAGTTATGCTTTACTTTTTGTTGTTTCTTTTTTTTGTATTGTTTTTGCACTTTGTATCATTTACTTTACATTTAATGTTTTTCACGTCTTGCGTTTTTTGTCGACACCTTTCGGGAAAGCGGAAAAATTAGTATTTTTTTTTTTTTTTTGGGGCCGGTTCGGGGCGGGGCGGTTCATTCAACCTGCGGCCACTGTGTTCGGCCAATTTCGTCTTCGGGTGTGCTTTAAAAATAATTTGAACTGTAAATTCCCTCCATCCCTCGTTCCCATTCCCCCTACCACTTCTCTGGCTGCTGCCGCTTCTCTGGTGTTTTATTTATTTTATTTTTTTTTTTTTCGATTTTTACATGAGGCGAATGAGGCGTGGAGATGCGTGTGCCGCAATTGCTGTAAATTGATATGGAATTACATACATGGAAATGAGTGTGCCAAGTGTGTATGTGCCAAGTGTGTGTGTGTGTGTGTCTGCGTGTGTAACCTCATTTGCGTGGCGACAATCAAATGCAATTTGAGATTAGCAGGCCATCTGCAAGTGTGGGTGGGCGAAAGAGGGGCGGCATCGTTTGAAAGTTGTTTGAGATGTTGATGAAGAACTGCAGAAGTGAAAAGAGAGAGAGAGAGAGAGAGAGAGCAAATTCCGATTCCCTCGACCAATTTGCATTAAATTTTAACGGCTAATACATTATGGTGCACCCTCGTTGCGGTTTGGCCCTAAAGTGGGTCATATTATGACCCGCTAATCAGACTACTGCAGCAACAACAACAACAACACTAACAACAGCAACAACAACACCAAGCGGTATTTCCACCACTGACCCACAATGCAGGCCAGTTGAGAAAGGGGGGAGCGCGGGACGGAGGCAATTCCCCCGTTTAAGAGGGTTGGCCAGCGCTGCCAAGAAAGCCGAGGGTTGCCATGACAGTGTGTTGTGGCCATAAAACTGTCAGAGCGACCATTTGGCAACTCTTGTCGTGGGGTCTGATTTATGGAGCCCGAGCCCAGCGCAGGGCATCGTTCATCGCATGCAGCGGAACCATCAGCAAACTGCAGGCCGTTGGGCAGCCCCAGCACACACACACACTCATGCACACTTTGTCGGCTAATTTTAAGAAATAGAACAAAAGAAAGCCGCGTTTTTTTCATAGAAAGCATACTCTGTATGACCAGTACTATTGAGAGGGGTATACTGTCTGTATGGAGTAACAAAATGGCAAGTAAACATTCTATAACTATCAACAAATCGATTCTGATCAGAGCACACAGTTCTCATTTCAACTTTGGCACAAAGATTATATTGCGATAAGATTATTTACAATTCGCTTGTAAATCGAGCCAATCACTATATAAAAACTGAACCCAACGTGATAACACCTCGAGGTGTCGCTTGAATTGATTCTGTTTTCGAAAGACTTAAAAAACTGAAACATTCATAATGAAAAGCAGTATAAAAATGTAAGACATTTATAACAATGAATACCCCTTTTCTTTTGCACACATTTTTAGATAGACTCAGCTATCATATTGCTTTAATTTATCTTTAATGAATTTCCGCTTGAATGTATATATGAATTATTATATTATATATGTATATATATATTCATAATTCAAATACCTTTATTACAGCGCATCAGTGAATCGATATAGCTATACTATGAGGTGGCATAGGGTATTAGCAGGGCGGTGTCTCTGGCAATTGACTCACAAACTGTGTCAGAGAGAGAGAGAGAGAGAGAGAGAAAGAATAGGGGGAGATGGGGGTAAGGGCGAGTTAGTATGACAAGCGCATGAGTAAACTGCAATTGACGCAGTTTTAATGATCGACAACAGAAGGAAGGGGGCGCCAGGGGAGTGGGGAATAGTTTAGTCATTATTCCCGCATTGCAATTAAATTCTAACGCAACGTTTGCCCAATTTAAAGACCTTGTTCGATTACAACAAACATTCTCCATCTAAAACACACATCGTCATTTTCTCCCTTACTCCCGCTTCATCGGATTTGGAATCTCAATCGGAATCGCAATCGTCATCATCATCGCACAACGCATTCGATCTGTCGCCCACTCAAGTTGATTTAGCTTGCGGCGCTAAATTTATCTAAATGAAAAACACAACAACAACAAGTCTCTGTAGCGCCCCCTTCGCCTGGTCCCTCTACGGCTACGGCTACGGCTACGGCGCCCCCTCAATCGGCTTAATTTGGCAGACAGCACAACAAAAAAATAGAGACAATATGAAAAGGCAAAGTCTGAGGTGTCTGACGAATGATATGCACCTACATAAGTCGTATATATACACGGTTAGTCCAGGGCATACAAATATTTTGTACATTGCTCAATCACAGCAGTCTCTCTCTCTCTCTCTCTCTCTCTCTCTGGGTCTCCCTCTCTCTTTCGTCTGCCCCTAGACAGAGTGTCGACGCAGCCTTTCGAAAAAGATAAACCAAAATCATTTGGTTGTTTGTTGTTTGTTTTTTGTACTTGATGAAACGCATTAAGATATGAGAGATTAGTTGCGAAAGATCATCCAACAATCTCTACGATTTCTGGGCCAGTCGAGTTCATTTCGTTATGCCCTGCAGAACTGCCAGGTACCCCTCACAAATAAGAAAAAGTTAGATGAAAAAAAATGAAGAAAAAGGAGAGACGAGAGGAAAAAAGACAAAAAACAGGACAATAAGTATTTGTTTAACAAAAAGCTAAACTTTCATAAGCTTGTATATTTATGTTATTTCTAATACTCTATGCAGTAATGTTTATTTATATATTAAAAATGGCTAATGGAAATATGGCAATATTAACGAATATTTCTAAAATATTTGTTCCTTTGACACGTTCCTTTTAATGATTGAAAATCGTATTGCAAAACCGGGATAAGGATTTACATATTATCATGTGATTGTACGTCGATTTTAAGCATCATTTCATTAATGTATTTATGCAAAAGGCTGACCTGGCAGCCCTGATACCCTGTAAACCGTACGGAGAAACAGTCGTTGTTAAGCATGCACCTTGAACTTGCACGATCGCTGCTGATCGTATTTAAATTGCACTCATAACTACGATATATTCAATTTGATGAGTATTTTTTACGTGATATTTTTTGCTCTTTCACCTTGTAAATGCTTAGCTAACTGAATCAATTTGTGATTGCGCGATCACTGGACAAGTGACGATCTTTTTGTTTTCGCCAAATTGCCCGTGAACTTTGACTGTGAATCAAATGAACAGCAAACCTAACTGGTTGAATTTGCACTTGGGTCATGTTTTCATTTCTGTTAATTGAATCATCGTCGCTCGACTTGATTCGTCGCAATTCGCCGCGTCTCGCCTCGCCTTGCCTTGTTTTGCCTGGGGTTTGCCTTGGTTTGGCTACGATCGTATGCAAATGAATTGTTCGTCAACTAAATATCTGGTTTTTAGTTCTCGGGCGATGACGTGGGGAGAGGGGCGTGGGGTGACTAAACAGGCCTATCAATAGACACTGAGTCTAAACAGCTGACCACAATTTGCCTGAAATGTAGCAGGATGACGACAACGCTCCAGTTATTTGGGGATCTTTGCTCATTCTCTTACTCACGATCATGACATTGTGCGATCATTGAAGAGATTACTCAACAAATACAACGATGCAAACAGCAACAATAACAACAAGGTCTAGAAGAATTGAGACCTTAACTAGACCGAAGAACAAAACTTGTTTATAACGAGTATTTTAACTCTATTAAAGTTAGAAGCAGTAAGGCAGACCGAGAGAGAGAGAGAGAGAGAGAAAAAGATCTGCTTAAGAATCGAGAACAAATAAGATTTTCTTTTTTTTTGCAGTTTCTAAAGAACTGAATAACATAACATAGTTTAACACTTGAACTATTCGATAATTTAATGAATAATAATAAATAAATAAATAATAATGAAACTTTTGCAGTAATATATATTTTGTAATATATTTCTATTGTAGAGCAGGGCTGCCAGGTTAGCTTTTTTTCTGACAGATCTGTTCTTTAAATTTTCGTCTGGTCTGAAAAATCTCTAAATCTTGCTGTCCGGAAATTTGTTCTGATTTTTTTAATCGTATATGTATATTGTATAAAACGTATTTTTGATAAATTAATTTAAATAAAATTGTTCTAAAACTCAAAGAACATCTACATAATACATCGATTCGATGTTTAATCATAAAAAAGAAAATGTCCCAGAAACTAATATTTCAGAAATATCGGTTTATATTGTCATATATTGATTAGGCCCATTTTAAATTTACAAAAAACCGTTAGAAAATGGTTGGTAGAGCATGAGAATTTACATAAATTTATTAATTTTGAGCCTTTTTCAAATCAAAAACCTATTGCCCTGCTTTCTGTCCATATTTTTCTTCTTGTCTATCCTTTTTTCCAGTTTTTTTGAAATTGTATCTTTATATATTCTTCAACAGACTTGACCTTGTCTTACACAATAATTTCGGCTGTTGATCTTGAACAATTTTCCCATGCTTTTGTTATTGTTGTTTGTTTAAAGTAAACTAATTGCTGCATACGAGAAATTTCAGTTAATTTGTTTAGTGTAATTAGCCAAAGCGAACGTGACACGAAGTTGGATGTTCAGACGCCGATTTCATGCCATTAATGAGCCATCTCTATATACAGGGTATATATATGTATGTATATATAGCATGCATGCACATTGTAATCGTAGGTTTTCGCTTGGGCAACAAGTGAGTCACGTAGCACAAGGGAAGAGGAACGTGCAGGGCAGGTCATTGGGGGTAGGGGTTAATCCAAAACAGGGCGGCACGCTCGATTGAACGTTTTATGGCTAATTAGCAATCGTAGTATTTGCCGTTGTTGTTTTTGTTGTTGTTGTTGTTGTTGTTGCCGTCATGCAAAGAAACAACAAACAAGCGATAAGAACGTGGAACAGGAAGACGAGAGACGGTGTCAGATCATGTGGGGTAACTGGTAGATGGGGAGGGATCAGGCAACGAGCAGAGCACTTGCTGTGTGGGTGGCCTCTTGCATTACTCAGGCATTACTTACTATATGCCATATATACACATATATACATATAGATGGGATGTGTTCATATTCAAGAAAATATAGAAAATAGATTTTTATTCTTTGTAACTTTATTATTTATTTGTAGATCGTTTTAGGAGCTATATAAATGCATACCCCTTCCAACTCTTAACTTAACTCACGGGTTTGACAGTGAGGTGTATAGATCTTTATAGTTTCTATAGGGGTATAGATCTTTATAGTTTGAGCCCTCATTCATATCGATCTCTTGCAGCAGCACAAAGTCAACACTGGCTGCGATGATGATCGTGAGACCATCTGGCAATCTGATTAGGCAAGTGGCAAAAGCGGCATTGCCTCTTGCCACATCGCAGCCAGACACAGATATTTTTACGCCTATATAACTATAAAGCTATAGAAATGTACGCATTGGGACAGAGTCGTCGCTTGTCGTCGTCGTCTGCCTCTGCCTGGTTGCAAGGTTATTCTCATAATTATTCATCGCTTTTGTTGTTGTTATTGTTGTTCTTGTTTTTGTTGCCTAGTTTTTATTGTACTCTGAAATAGAAATTCGAAATTGCTCGGCAAAATATACTTGAAGTTAATTTGTTTGTTTATAAACATTTTGCGCTTTTCGCTTTTAATACATTCTCCAGTGGTTTTTCCGCTTCTCACTCAAGGCAACCCTAGATGTCTTGGGACACACGTACTATACATATGTACATAAATATACATACATACATACTGTATATGTATGTATGTACATGCATGTATGCTATGTATTATGTATTAGGCCACGCATGCTACCATACGAATTCAATTGAAATGCGGGTCTAGGCGATTCATTCGATTCGTCTTATCGATTGGCGATAAATATTTCAAAATTTGCATAGCTGCTTGCGTAGTTTGTGTCGAGGATTCTGGAACAATACATTTATATATGTAAAGTCGATAAAGTCATATCAGTTCAATATTATGATCTCGTAACTCTTTCGATTGGTGTTCTATCTCAAGCAACATCAATCTAGAATACTTCATTATTATTGTGATTAAAATATGCACAAATTTGATAGTAATTTAAAGATTATTTTCATGAAAACAATGCAAATGGAATAGATTCACAGCTGCTTAATATTTTCAATTGATTCAATCGATCTTTATATTAGTTGTACTTAGCCTTAGCTTATTCAGATTTCCAAGACTGAGAAACAGTTTGCAGGTCTGATTGTTTTCCAGGCAGATCTCAAGTTTTCCAACCGCACAACAAGTTAGCAAGTTTTTCCTACGGGGCCTACAACAGGAAACCGCAAGTAATAGGCGGCTATTGTCGGGTGTGTTGACTGTATATATGTGTGTGTGTGTGTGTGTATCAAGTTGCGGTTTGGCTTAAGTTTTGGCTGTGACTTTGGCCTCCATCGCCCACTTTTCATAGCCCGCAGCAATTTGTTGCAGCTGCTAAACATTGCCGATATTATGGGGGCTGTGTGTGTGTGTGTGTGTGATCATAGGCGATGACTGACGCATACCCTGTACAAAGAGTGATCATATAACAGCCACTGCTTGCTCTTTTACAGGGTATACCAAACGTAAATCGTACCCAGTGACTCTCTCCGATCTCCGCTCTCCTCTCCTCCACTCTCTATTTGCGACTTGCAATGCGCTCACCCAGAACTCCCTCAATTCATAACTGTTGTTGTTGTTGGTGTTAGTTTTGCTAGGGCAAACGCCCACCATAGGGACACCCCTTTGGGCGTTACGCTTGGCCAAGCCACGTCGGCATTGGAATTTCAATTTCATTTCGAAAGACATCGACTACGATGGGGAAAAGCTTTTGAAATGTTGCGAGACATTTCTCTCCTTCTCTCTCTTTGTCTCTCTTTGGTCTCTGGCACGTCTCGATTGGAAAAGTCGCAACGGAAGTTGAGCAATGCACTCGACTCGGTCTGGCGTAGCTGTTGGGGATGGGGTATACCCTTTAATGGCTTCGATGCGAAGGCTTGGCACAGTTGTCTGTCTCTTCTCTCCAGTGGCCATCAAACTGTGCACAGTTGTTTAATTGAAATTGCAGACGGCAAATAATTTCCGGCCATGAAATTTTGAGTGCACCCTTCCTTGTTTTACTCTCTCCCTTTTCCTCTCTCTCTCTCTCTACCCCCCTTCCAATTCCCTCATTCGAATCGCATCGCAACATCAACTACGCCAGGGGAGATGCTCTTTAATCTAATTAAGTGGGCCGGGCGAGGCTGACGAGGATGTCGACGACGATGACGATGACGATGACGATTATGACTGCCAAGCTTCGATTCCCTTGGGCTGACACAATTCCAAAGTTTCCCATTCGCAATGGAATTCACTTTGCAGTGTGCAGTCGCATTATAATGATACGAGTATTAACATATATTATATCTATCTAGATACACAGGTTATTATATAGCCCTACAAAATAATGCATGAATTGGAATGACAATCCAAGTGTGTTCTTCTGTTCCAATCAGAGCTATGTATATGCCAACAATCCATAGATAGCCATCATATACATTTTCAATATATCTTAAACACAATCTAACTGTATAACTCAAAGAAACTTACAAATCGGATGTTTAATGGCAGTACACACAGCATACCCAAACTTGATCATAATCTAACAATTCTAAGTAAGATTAGTTAGTTATTGGAATATGTATATTGTATGTATATTTATCTTTCACGCACATCTGCATATATATTCTTAATCAGCATCAACAGACGAGTAGATATAGCCATATCCTTCTCTTCAACTGTCCGTCTATCTCTTTAACTCTAGATCTCAGAGACTATTACAGCTAGGAATACCAAAAAAAAAATGAAATAATTTGTAAATTCTGCACGCAGTTCAAGTTTATTTCAGATTTTTGCACCCCCTTAAATAGACAAATAGCATTCATTTTCAGTAAACAGAAAAACTATCAATGTCCAAATGATTTCAGAAAGTTTATTTGTCATCGAATAATGGACATAGAAGTTGTATAGGAAATACTGATTATCAAGCCGCACCCTGCAAAGTATGCAACACAAAATATGCTAAACATAGAAGTTATATATGTATTTAAGAAATCGTTTTTGAGAACACTCGACTGTGAAGCTTTCGGGCTTGTTTTCTTCCGCGTTGCCAAGTTCTTAATTTATGCGAACTCTTCATTTAGCTGGGTCGACTTTTGGCTTCCTTGCAAGGCAGGGATGCAGCCTTGTTGCCGTATGCAAATTTAGTGCGCGAGGCGCAACAACCCTTGGTAGCTGACCTGGGGTAGCCATTCCTCTCCCTCTCTCTCTCCCCCTCTCTGCCCATTCACCTCTGCGCTGGCACGCGTGGCTAACGAGTTCAAAAACCTTTTGGGTGACATTTGGCCGGAAGCGTCAGAGCCTTTAATTGTGGGCGAGTCCAAAAGGGGTGGCCCACGTTTACACACATTACAAAGTGGGGGATGTTGAGGGTGTGGAACAGGCACAGGGACAGCACTTGGGGCAGGGGCAAGGGCAGGGGTTGCTGTGGTGCAGCGCGTTGTTTGCTGCCTCGTCATGCACTTGGCAAGTCGAATTTCTTATTGATTTTCTTGCCACAGTTTTTTTTCTTTTTTTTTGGAAGTTTGCAGAAGAAGCAATGGGGAAGGGGAAGCGGTACGGGGGGTTGGTAAAATAGAAACAAGTCACTGGGTCGCGGCAAGTCAGCCAGGTGGGGTGCTGAGCCAGGTGTGTGTGTGGGGGGGGGGAGTGGTGGTTTGGAATTTATGACACCAATTATTTATGAATTCGAAATTTGTTTGGCGCGTTGCCACAGCGCGGGGCAGAGCTGAGAAGGTAAACAGACACTCTCTTGGGTATCGCATCGGGATACGGGAAATCCGATATGGAAATGTGAATGCGCGAAACTTGTCTAAAAATAATAATAAACGAAAACTTCTCCCCCTCCCCGTGCTCCTCCTTCTCTTTTCCTTCTCCTCCCAGGCACACGCTCGCGCGCTTCCTCTCAAGGACGACACGGCACAGAGGCAGCAGGAGGAGGCAAGAATAATAACAAAAAAGGAAATCGGGACAAATATGTCGGGGCGCAAGAGTCTCACACAGTCGGCGCCGCCGCCGCCGCCACCCAAGCCCAACAAGGCACCTCTCTCGAATGGCACTGCCAATGGTAACGGGCTCAGCTACAACAACAACAACAACACTTACAGCAGCAGCAGCAGCAGCAACAACAGCAATAAAATTGTCGCAGTCACAACGACGCAAGCGGAGCAACATCAGAAGTTCCTCGCTGCCGAGCGCAACGATTGCAGACAGGCGAAGCCTCAGAACAGCCAAGCTGCCCCGATTAGTCAGTCGCCGCCACGGACAGAGCAGGTTGTGATGACGCCACGTGGCAAGACCGCCAATAGTACCGTTATACTCATCGAACGCAAGCTGGTCGATGAGATAAACGATCGTGTCCATGTTGCTGGCGGAGATCACACTGGCATCATCATCAACAAGGACACAATCGCTGGCCAAAAGAGTGCCAGCAAGGCGGCGGCATTATCCTTAGAGTTCCGCGTCTTCCTGGTCAGCGCCAACACAGGCAAGCATTCGCAAGAGTCGCGTACGCTGCGCTTCTGGTTCCGCGATTGGTTGACCAACGATGAGAAGCAGGCGCACATTGCCCAGGACTTCTTCAAGGAGCTCGTCAGCCCACAGGACTTTCCCAGAGGTAATAAGCATAGAAAATCACTAAAAACTGACTCTATATGCTTGGTATATCTCCTATCTCTCTCAACCTTAGGGTTTACTGATTGAATATCCTTGGTTTATCTTTCTACTGTAGAGCATCCTAGTGCAGCCTTGCTTGTTTGCTGCATAAACCTTTTTTTGTAGTGTAGAATTCAGTTACCTCCCAGAAACGTGCCAGCTAATTACATATATCTTCTATTATATCAAATATTAATCCTTTTTAGGTTTTAAAGCTTAACATCTAGCCGATATAATCTACCCTTGGTTAAATGTTGAGCTTTAATGCGAAATCTAACCGAATTTGGACCTCAAGTTGACTAAAAATGCTCAATTCATAAAAATAGGTCGTTCAGTCATATAAATAGGTCACTCAGCTATTAACCTAAATTTTATTGAAATTTTAAATTCTAAATTTTATTTGAATCTAAGACAACTTGTATTATTTGAGCCCTTTTTAGAACTGTTTTAAAACCACAAATTATGTCAAATTCACTAGAAATTTATGTGTACAACTTTGGAACATATTTCCCATAGGTTTCTTAACTCTCGAGCGAAAACTAGAAGCTCCAAGGTGTTTCTAAACTTTCTGCTAATCTAACTGAAAAGTTTCTGTTAAATTTTGCAGTTACTGTTAAGCTTATTCTTTATGCATTTATCGAGTTTCCACTGTACCAGTTATGCAAAAGAGTTCAACAATTAAAACAAGAATTCTTCGTATCCAAAACGAGAATTTAAATTGACAATGACGTCAGGCAACAATGAGAGAGAGAGAGAGAGAGAGAGTTAGAGATACCAAAGCAATATATAGATGCTGTAGATATATATGTATGGAATATATAACAATATGCTTTGCAGACTATGTTGGATTCATCAAGAAGATAATGAAGCTGCTGCAGCATGGCTACGGCGAGGTGCAATCCATTGAGATCGAGCTGCGCATACTGGAGGAGACCTCAGCGCCTCCATCGCGTCCACGTAAGTTTCTTTCGAAACATTTTTCCCCATCTGTTTTTCTATCTCTATCTATATATTTATCTATCTATCTCTCTCTACAATGCAATGTATTTGGGCGTGCATTGGGTGTGTGTGTGTGTGCGTGAGGGTACAGCACGCGACGGGTACATCATCTACTGCTACGGGGACTGCAATCGCAAGTTCGAGGAGGCGCTGCGCGCCCAGCAGAAAACAGGTGACGGCGACAATCTGATGAAGGCCATCTGGCTGGACATGTACACAGATCAGTTGAGCGCGCGACGCAAATGATGATCGTAAACAAATGGCAGCATGATGCTAACCCCCTTCACCCCTTCAACCCTCCAACTCATCCCTCGTTCTTCGTTCCTTGTTCTTATCCAAGTCTTAACCCAGCCATGCCCACAATTTTGAGCCTGATTAACAATCTACAGCATCTTTGGCCTCATTTTGTGCTCTGTTTTGTTGTTGTTCTACTTCTTATTGTTTTGCTGTTTTCTCTTTGTGTTTTTCTTTTTCGTTCTCGTTACGTTTTGTTTCTGTTTCTGTTTCTTCTTCTTTTCTTTGGTTATTCTTGACTAATGCACGCGCACCTCGCACTCAATATTCATGGATTATGAGCAACAATCAAGCCCACATAGCGCACTGAGTTCTGCGAATCAAATAAATGAAAACAAAATTCTCAAAAATTCTGAATAAAGAAATAAATTACTTGTCCAATGGCTCTCAAACTGTGTGGGGGAATATGGGCTGCTTGAGGGGCGGAGAGGAGTGTTGGCAGTGGCGCCCAAACTCTCTTCTCTCCTCCATCCTCTCAAGACACCACAAAACTGGCATACTCCAGTGCTGTTCAAACTGTTGTTTTTAATGGGGAAGCAACCTCTCTCGCCTCTAGCGTACTGCGCCGCTTGTCTTCTCCTTCTACTCTAACCGCCTTTATTGCCAGCCTGCTGTTCTGTTGCCCCACACCACCCCCCACTCTCCCTCTCCCCTCCACAACAGCAGACAGCAGTTTCTGTCCCGTCAATTGCTCTCAAACTGCTGTTTAAACTCTTTGGGGTACATTGCCTTCGCGCTGCACTCCGCCTGCGTGCGGCTTTGTAATTGCCACGCCCCTACCGCCATCCGCCCCCCGCATTCCGGCAACTGAGACACTCAAGTGCCTCAATTTGTCTGGCGGCTGCAATTAAGTTAACGTCGCCGCTAGAGTTCTTCAACGCCGTGTGTGTGCTAACCCGCCTGCTAACCACGCCACGCCCATTATCGCCGCCTTTATACTAAAGTTAACCATTAACGCGCTATGTGTGAAACGTTTTCTAACAGCTCTACCTTTCTATCTCTCTCTCTCTCACACACTCTACAGTTTCCGTGGATGAATCGCAATTTGAATCTCCCCCCTTGACGCCGGAGAAGATTCTTGAGCTTATCGAGCAGGCCTATCCGAATCCCGTTTCACCAGACGATTTGGCCAAGTGAGTCTGTTTAACAATATATAGATGAATATAAAATATATGTATGTATATCTATCTCTCTTCTCCTTCCATAGGGACTACGGCTGGAGCGAACAGGATGTGCTGCTGGTCATCCAATCGCTGCAGGAGCGTGGGCTCATCAAGCTTATGGAATACAACGCGTACACGCGCATCCATCACGAGGATAAGGAGATCAAGGTGGTCAAGCAGATGCCGACGATAGCGTCAAATAAGCAGCCCACCATAGCCATCATAACGGCACAATATTGCGAGAAGTTGGCCGTGGACGCCATGTTGGAGAACAAGGAGACCTTCGTCCGATATACCACAGTCGGTAGGTGGTGTCGCCACAAGGGGGCGCAATGAAATGCTTGCGAGATGAAAGATCAAGTGTGCGAAAAAAGAAACAAGAAACAAAATAATAACAATTACAACGCATGCAAAATACCTTTGGCAAAACTATCATTTGTACTATCGCATGAAGGAAGCATCTGAATTGATTAGAATGGACAAGCATGTGCGGATGATACAAATCTTGAATATACCATATAAGTCTATGGATGCAGATAAAGTTAAAACGCAGCTTAAGGCTTTGAGTTTTCTACTACTTCTATTTGCGATAGTACTCACGATAGTTCTAAATTGTGAGCAAAACCAACTAATGACTCACTCTCTCTTTCTCTCTTTCTATTTATTCTCATGGCTCTCTCTTTCTCAATTTAAACTCATATGATTCTTCGTAAACAAAAAATGTTGAATGCATTTGCATTAAATTCTATATCTGTTTGCCCCCCTCAATATACACACACACGCATCCACACACAACAAAACCTACACGGTCTCGAAAATATATACAATATTAATCAATATCAATTCGAATACCTAATCAAAATCAAAAACAAAAACTATATATAAATGTTAACAGATTCCGATCCCAATCTAACGAACTCACTCAGAAAATCCAATAAGAAACGCAGATTTGGTAAGCACATAAACTCGCCTACGATATACGTACATATAGTCGTTTGTACCCACATCTAAATCATGATAGAGCCCTTAACTCTTCATCTAAATATAATTTGTGTCTGGGGGCAGGTTCACAACGACGAAACAGAGCGTCTTTGGAGCTAAAAATTCAGCTATAAATCGATGAAGTTAATTATCGATTGAAACCATGTTAAATTTGTAACATTATGTTAACAGTTAACAGCGCTCGACTGGCTTGATTGCTCGTTCGCATAGATGGATATATTGTATGTATAGCTGTTTTTATGGTTTATCTGATTTCTGCGTCGCTTGTGAACTTGACCTTTGGTTTGTTTTGATTGTTTTGTTTTTTTATCAAATTGGTTTTTGTTCTTCATGTCTTCGTTGTTGTTGTAACGGTGTTTTTCGTTTGTTTGTTTGTTGTTGTTGTCATGGGACAATATGCATTAAACATCGGTACATGTCGTAATAATAAAAGTTTTACTTTTAACCTAAACTCGCTGATTGTCATTGTCACGCACAGAAGACACAAAAGACACTCACACACACACACACACACACACACACACACCTTCTCATACACATACACTCACGCACAGTCCATCAGCAAAGGAAATGGGCAGTCGCACAGACACACATAACCTCACAAGTGTAAATATCAATAAAGCATGCCAAACTATCGTGTGTACTATCGCACAACAATATTTTAAATATAAAAACATATTGCCAAAAGTACACGCGTTATTTATGCCTACAAAACTGTAAATATAACTATCGCATGTACTATCGCATAGAAGAATAAATGAAGTCAACAGTCGAATCATATGAAATGTTAAATAATTTCGTAGATTATTATTTTCGCGATAGTACACGTGATATTTGTGCAATCATTGCATAAATACACAAACACAAATTCTGTAAATTCACATAACTATCGCATGTACTATCGAAAGGAACACAGTGTAGCTAAATATAAGAACACCTCACTGAGTTGCCTCTTTGCGATAGTATACCCGATAGTTGCACACATACATGCACACATACGCAATGGACACCGGCCACACACAGTTGTCGAGACTAAACCAACTTATTTGCAATACTCATCTGTTGCTGCTCTTGGTCCTTCTCTTCCTTCTTCAAAGGCGAATCGAATGTTTATACCTTGGGCAACATTGGCGCACATCGCATCGTCAGCACCAAGCTGCCGTCGGCGGGCAGCACACGTGAGGCTATGACGGCGACGGGCAACACGACCACCCGCCTGCTGGGCACATTCCAAAAGGTTGACTATGTCTTCATTGTGGGCGTGGCCGGCGGAGTGCCCCACTACACGGACTACAAGAAGCATGTGCGACTGGGCGATGTGGTCATCTCGTATGTAGACAAGCAGCGGGCGCTGATCAACAGGTGAGTCGGGAGTCCCAGTTAATGCAGACTATATTGTATCTAATCCCTGATCTCTCCCTCTCTCTCTCTTACTTTCTCACTGACACAGCAAAGAGAAACCCTACGTGTATGTGTACAAGAGCGGCGACGATGTGAAAACATATTTCCCAGTGAATGATTCGCTGCAACAGATCGCCGAGAGCCTGCAGGCCAATATGGAACTGAAGCGTCCGTGGGAACAGTATCTCAGCGATGCACAGCAGATGTTGGCCCGCAAAACCGAAAGCGATTTCGGTCGTCCGGATGCAAAGACCGACAAACTGTTCATGAACATTGGCAATAACGAGGTCATCGAGGTGGCCCATCCCATTGCGGCTGACGAGCTTGACGGTTTGACTAGATTGCGACTGCATTTAGGTCCCATCGGCTCGGGCCGGAATCTGGTGCGCAGCGATGAGTCACGTACTCAGTTCACAAGGAAATTCGGTCTGCTGGCAACGGATGTGGAAATGAGCAGCGTCCTGGACAGCATCATTGGCAATTGTCGCGAGAGTTTCATTCTGGTCAAGGGCATATCAGACTACAAAGACGGCATGTCGACGCGCAAGTGGCAGAATTATGCATCCCTCTCTGCGGCAGCGGTGGTCAAGTCTGTCATCTGTGGCATGGATGCGCCAACCAATGTCTAAAGTAATGTCTGTCGGCTGCAGATTCCATTTCATTTATCTCGGATCCTGAGCGCATTTAGCTTTTTACTTTGCTATTAAAGGGTATATCCCTGCTGCAATATACAACATACAGAAAGATGTATATCAGTTTTCTAAATCGGTTTTTTTTTGTTTTACACTCTTTTTTTCCTTTTGTTATTAACCAAAAGCGGGACCCGAATCAATCATTTTGTGGCACCGCCAAGTAGACCAAAATATGTATGCATTGTCTTAATACTACCTTATAGATATGTTCTAGTAAGATACATACATACACACACACATGTATTGAATAATTTCTTGTTATTTATTTGTTATGCTTTTGTACTACACACATACATAAACATAAACGTAAACCTAAATACATATACAATATACATTTACACAATATGTATGGCACGGACACACCTTTACATACAAAAATACATATATAGAAATGTTTATACACACTTACCTTATATATAAATAAACATGTATGCAAAACGGTTGTTTTGTGTTTATACGGGATATTTTATTAATGATAGCTATTGTAGAGCTCTACAAGTTTTTTCAAATCAACCGCCTTTTATTCGTGAAACAACTCAGTGATAGATTTGCGATGAGTAACATAAAGTTATCGATATTACATTGCATGTTATCGAAAATAAAACAACGCGTTGCAAGCAGCAAATCAAACAGCTTTCTGTGCGAAACAAAACATAACAAATGCAATTGCAAGTGCGATACTTATTGCATTGTAAACCTATCGATATTACGATATTTTTTTAAAGTTCATTAAGCCTTTTGGCGCTCTCATCGCCGCCGTTTCGAGTTCGCTTCGATGTTCGAAAATCGAATGGCAACAACCTCGGCTTCCATGTTATCAGCTCGAGTGCGAAAGCGAGCGCGAGCGCGAGTGTGCCTTTCCCACGTCGTTCAGTAGTATTCTGTCTGCTGATGCCGGCGTTTATTCCGCCCGCTGTTCGCGCAATTTGATAGAGAAACACGTGCACACACGTGCTGCGACGCAGACAAAACGAAACAAATCGGCGAATTTACGCTTAATTAACGCAAATAACGCAAAAAGGCAGACGATAAAACGTAAGTAAAGAAGGGTGGAGAGATAGAGAGAGGATGGCACCCAAAAAGGGCAACATAAATATTCTTGCTAAATTTAAAACATTTGTTGCCGCGCTGAGTGCAAATCTACACAATTGCTTCAGTTGAGTTGTTCAAATATTTTGTTATTTGCGGCGCAAAAAGCGTCTCTTTACTTCAATAAACTTTTCCAATGGAACCTGAACAATGTCTCTGGCTACCAACACATGCGAGTTGGAGTGTGGCTCTGTGTGTGTGTGTGTGTGTGTTGGGTGAACCGGTCTCAAGTTCAAGTTTGAGAGGTGAACGCAGATTTTTCCACAGGTTTTACATGTCTTCAAACATGTCTCAGGTCCTAGGTAGGTAGGAAGAGTCCAATGCAGTCGCCGCGTCTCGATTTGTCTCGATTGATAAGCCCGCTTTCCAATTGGAGTTTTACAAGTTCTCCCTTACCTCATACATTTGTTTTTGGAATGATTGGAAATCGTAATGGGGTCACGTCTAGCACATGTTTTGAGAACACAATTGCAGCTTGATCGACTCGAGGGTATCCCTCAATCAAACTCATATGCTCCACTAGAGATACTCTCTAGCCAACCTTAACAGAAGACTTAAACTGAGTGCGTTAGTTCTGAGATACCCTGTAACCTGCACTAGAAATGTTTTCTTCGTTTCGTATAAGATAAAAGATAAGGGGACATGGTTTAATATAAGTTCTTATCAACTACAGACAGTCTGTTGATTAAACGAAATGCCGTACAGGGTATGAGTTCATTTTTGCCTTGATTTGTAAAACTTCTTCAACGAACTTATGATTCGAATTTGAACCATTTTAACAACATTGAATGAATATAATGTTAAAACCATCTGCACGTGTTTGATCATTAAAAAGGGTATCGAGGAGAATCTTTCTACTTGTTTTATACCCGCTACACATAGGGTAGAAGGGTATAATTACTTTGTGACAACCCAAAAGGTATGTCACAGGCAGAAGGATGCATGGCAGACCTCACAAACTATATATATTCTGAATCAGCATCAACAGACGAGTTCATATAGCCATGTCCGTCTTTCTGTCCATCCGTATCAAAACCTAGATCTCAGATATAAACACAATATCTATGAACAGCCAAATGATTTCTGAAAGTTTGGTTACGTTCAGAGAATTAAGATAGGAGTTATTTAAGAAATTATAAATATGTACTGATTTTGAGGCCACTTCCTGAAGGTATGCAACACAAAAAACGCAAAACATTGAAATTATATATTGAAGAAATCGTTTTGGACAGGTGTGTAGTGGGTATATCACAGTCGAGCACACTCGACCCGTAGCTTTCGTGCTTATCTGTTACTTTTATCTTCATTCTGAATATGAAACCTTAAGCTGATCTTAAGAAGTATAATATTTTGTGATCAATTTCCATTGTTTAAAGATTGTTTATCCCCAATTTAGAGAAGACAAAAAATACGCGATCAACAAAATTGAAATTAAACAATTGCGAAAAATTGTTTAGTTTATAAAAAGCAAAAATTGCTTAGTTTGCATTATCTGTTATCTTGTCAATATGATGCGTATACGAATTTCTAGAATTAATTTGCAGTTTGATTGATAAATGTAATTAAATTGTTTATGGACGATAGGGCATAAAGAAGCAAATATATTAACTATCAGATACCTTAAGCTATTGTCGTGTAGTTTGGAAAATACATACATTTGCAATTCTTGTAAAGATTTTCCGAGTTTCACATCGATCATTAAAGAAATGGCTGACTTATACAATTAATAAATACACTGCGCGACAACCGATTAGCACACCCTATGCTGCTCGTTTGGAAACTTAATATCAGGAAAACTAAAAAAGCTTTTCAAATAAATTGTTTTTCCCTTTAAAGAATATATAATTTCACACGAAAATTAATAGAAGATAGGATACTAACTTTATTAATAACATTTTAAATTAATGTAAACAAACATGACATACAAAATTCCTGATATTAAGTTTCTAAGACAAGCAGCATAGGGTGTGCTAATCGGTTGTCGCGCAGTGTATAAATATAAATATAATATAAAGGAAAGGAAGTTTTACATCGATCATTAAAGAAATGGCTGACTTATACAATTAATAAATATATAATATAAAGGGAATCTTTTAACGATTGATTTCTTTTTGTCAGCGCAATGTCCGCAACAGATTGTTATCTCGTGCTGGAGGATGGCACCGTCATGCCGGGCCAATCTTTCGGGGCCAAGGGAACAGCCACCAGCGGCGAGGTGGTCTTCCAGACGGGCATGGTCGGGTATGTGGAGGCGTTGACGGATCGCTCGTACCGAGCACAAATGCTGGTTCTGACCTATCCGCTGATTGGGAACTACGGTGTGCCGGATGTCAATGAACTGGATGAGTTCGAGCTGCCAGAACACTTTGAGTGGCGTGGCGTGCAGGCAGCTGCTCTGGTGGTGGGTGAGATTTGCGATACCCCCTCGCATTGGCGCTCTCGCCAGACCCTGTCGCAGTGGCTGGAGGATCACAAGGTGCCCGGCATAAGCGGCATCGATACGCGTGCGCTGACCAAGAAGCTGCGCGAACAGGGCAGCCTCCTGGGTCGCATTGTTTACGAGCAGCCAATCTTCAACGGTTCCCAGCTGGTCATGGAACCCTTTGTGGATCCCAATGAGCGTAATTTGGCCAAGGAATGCAGCGTTCTCTTGCCCACGCTATACAATCCTCTCAAGTCGCAGAATGGACCACGTATTGCCGTGCTGGATTGTGGTCTAAAATTGAATCAATTGCGTTGCCTGTTGCAACGTGGCGCCTCTGTGGAACTACTTCCCTGGAGCAGCGATCTGCGTGAGAAGGATTACGATGCGCTCTTCCTAAGCAACGGACCCGGAAATCCCACCAGCTGCAAGGAGATTGTGCACCAAGTGCAACATGTGCTGGAGGCTGGAGACAAACCCATCTTTGGCATCTGTCTGGGCCACCAGCTGCTGGCCAGCGCCATCGGCTGCTCCACCTACAAGATGAAGTACGGCAATCGTGGCCACAATTTGCCCTGTCTGCACCGCGAGACAGGTCGCTGTCTGTTGACCTCACAAAATCATGGGTATGCCGTGGACTTAGCCAAGCTCCCAAATGATTGGGAGGAGCTGTTCGTCAATGCCAATGATCAGACCAACGAGGGTATTGTGCATCGCAGCAAACCCTATTTCTCGGTACAATTTCATCCGGAACATCATGCCGGGCCACAGGACACCGAATTCCTATTCGATGTTTTCCTCGACTCCATCAAGGAGCCGACAGTGAGTGTGCCGCAGTTGATCAAGCGACGATTGCGTGCCATCACACCGGACCCACTGCCACGTCCACGTAAGGTTCTCATTTTGGGTTCCGGCGGATTGTCGATCGGTCAGGCCGGTGAATTCGACTACTCTGGATCGCAGGCCATCAAAGCGTTGCGTGAATCCAATATCCAAACTGTCCTGATCAATCCCAACATTGCCACTGTGCAGACATCGAAGGGCATGGCCGACAAGTGCTACTTCCTGCCCCTCACACCGGACTATGTAGAGCAGGTGATCAAGTCGGAGCGTCCCAATGGAGTGCTGCTTACCTTCGGCGGCCAGACAGCGCTCAATTGTGGTGTCGAGCTGGAGCGTGCTGGGGTCTTTGCCAAGTACAATGTACGCATCCTAGGCACGCCCATACAGTCGATCATCGAGACCGAGGATCGCAAGCTGTTCGCGCAGCGTGTGCATGAGATCGGTGAGCAGGTGGCACCCTCGGAGGCTGTCTACACTGTGGCCGAGGCACTGGATGCAGCCAAGCGTTTGGGTTATCCCGTAATGGCACGTGCTGCCTTCTCGCTGGGCGGACTCGGTTCAGGGTTCGCCAATAACGAGCAGGAGCTGCAGACACTGGCCCAGCAGGCACTGGCCCATTCGAGTCAACTGATTGTGGACAAGTCCCTCAAGGGTTGGAAGGAGGTTGAGTACGAGGTGGTCCGCGATGCCTACGATAATTGCATCACAGTCTGCAACATGGAGAACTTTGATCCCCTCGGCATACACACAGGCGAGAGTATTGTCGTCGCTCCCTCACAGACACTCTCGGATCGCGAGTATCAAATGCTCCGCAGCACCGCCCTCAAGGTGATCCGTCACTTTGGCGTTGTGGGGGAGTGTAACATTCAGTATGCTCTCTGTCCACACTCGGAGCAGTATTACATCATCGAGGTGAATGCACGCCTGTCCCGCAGCTCGGCTCTGGCCAGCAAGGCGACGGGTTATCCCCTGGCGTATGTTGCCGCCAAGCTGGCATTGGGTGAGCCACTGCCCGAGATCAAGAACTCAGTGACTGGCAACACAACGGCCTGCTTTGAGCCGAGTCTTGACTATTGTGTGGTGAAGATACCACGCTGGGATTTGGCCAAGTTTGTGCGTGTTAGCAAACACATTGGCAGCTCCATGAAGAGTGTGGGCGAGGTGATGGCCATAGGACGCAGCTTCGAGGAGGCTTTCCAGAAGGCTCTACGCATGGTGGATGGCGATGTGCAGGGTTTCGATCCATATCAAGCGGTCGTCGACAAGGAGCAGCTGTCGGAGCCAACAGATCGACGTCCCTTTGTACTGGCCGCCGCCCTCAAGGCAGGCATGTGCATTGAGGAGTTGCATGATTTGACGAAAATCGATCGTTGGTTCCTGCACAAGTTGCAGCACATTATTGAATTCTATGGCAAACTGGAGACGGCAGGAAGTCAATTGACTGCTCAGCTCTTGCTGGAGGCCAAGCGCATGGGATTCGCCGATAAACAGATCGCCATGGCCACCAAGAGCACCGAACTGGCTGTGCGCCAACAGAGATTGGAGCACAACATTCGTCCGTTTGTCAAGCAGATCGATACCGTTGCCGGGGAGTGGCCAGCGAGCACAAACTATCTGTACAATACATACAATGCCTCTGAACACGATGTCATCTTCCCCGGGGGACATACGATTGTTGTCGGATCGGGTGTCTATCGCATTGGCTCCTCGGTGGAGTTCGATTGGTGCGCTGTCGGCTGCCTGCGGGAGTTGCGCAACCTGAAGAAGTCGACGATCATGATTAACTACAATCCCGAAACTGTCTCCACCGACTACGATATGTGCGATCGTCTGTATTTCGAGGAGATCAGTTTCGAGGTTGTCATGGATATCTACGAGTTGGAGCGATCCGATGGCATTATACTCTCGATGGGTGGCCAGCTGCCCAATAACATTGCCATGGATCTGCATCGCCAGCAGGCAAAGGTGCTGGGTACATCACCCGAGTCGATCGATTGTGCCGAAAATCGTTTCAAATTCTCTCGCATGCTCGATCGCAAGGGAATACTGCAGCCACTGTGGAAGGAGCTAACCAATCTACAGTCTGCCGTCGAGTTCTGCCAGGAGGTGGGCTACCCCTGTCTGGTGCGACCATCGTATGTGCTCTCCGGCGCTGCAATGAATGTTGCCTATTCCGATCAAGATCTGGAGACATATTTAAATGCCGCCTCCGAGGTGAGTCGCGAGCATCCGGTGGTCATTTCAAAATTCCTTACCGAAGCCAAGGAGATCGATGTGGATGCCGTTGCGGCAGATGGACAAATCCTTTGCATGGCCGTCTCGGAGCATGTTGAGAATGCTGGAGTTCATTCCGGTGATGCAACATTGGTGACCCCGCCGCAAGATTTGAATGCAGAAACTCTGGAGGCAATCAAGCGGATTACACGTGATTTGGCCAGTGTGCTGGACGTAACGGGACCCTTCAATATGCAGCTCATCGCCAAGAACAATGAGCTGAAGGTTATCGAATGCAATGTGCGTGTCTCGCGCTCCTTTCCCTTTGTATCCAAGACCCTGGATCACGATTTCGTAGCTACCGCGACGCGTGCCATAGTCGGCATGGATGTGGAACCCCTGGACGTGCTTCATGGTGTCGGCAAGGTGGGCGTCAAGGTGCCGCAGTTCAGTTTCTCGCGTCTTGCCGGAGCCGATGTGCAGCTGGGCGTGGAGATGGCCTCCACTGGGGAGGTAGCCTGCTTTGGCGACAATCGCTATGAGGCCTACCTCAAGGCGATGATATCGACGGGTTTCCAGATACCCAAGAATGCAATTCTTCTTTCCATTGGCAGTTTTAAGGTATAGCTTCATTCCCCCCCCCACCCCCTACTCCCCCTCAGTTTCTCTCTCTAACGATCTGATCTTCTCTCAGCACAAAATGGAACTTCTTTCTTCCATTCGAGATCTGGCCAAGATGGGCTACAAACTCTATGCCTCCATGGGCACGGGAGACTTCTATGCGGAGCACGGCGTCGATGTGAGTATACAATGCATTTTTTCTATTATCTTTTTATACATTGGGGTGATCTCTGACTTCTTTCCTCCATCGAGGAATGAAGAGAGTGTGTGCACATGTTTGTTATGGGAAAGCAGATCGAGGTTATATATAATAGTTGTAGTATAGTCTTGCTTATAGGGTATACCAATATACAGATTACATATATACCATATAGGATTTGAGTTAAAATAAAATGATAAGTGTACAAATTAGGTCGAAAAGGTTTTAATCGGGCAAACTTGAAACTTATCAGTTGGCTATAATATATTTATGATTATGATATATTATAGTACACACTATCTTGATTATCACACTTGAGATGGTTGAGATGATTCGTCAGATAATATAGCGATAATCGAGGGAAGTCCGTGTGCTTATCTATCTTGTGGAGTGGGAAATCGATTCATCGCATGATTGGCCACTTGACTGGGCTAGTCTGGGATCTTCTAGCTGAAGGCGCTCTTCAGTTTCTGCGTATTGCGCTTAAGCATGTTCCGTAGCTCGTCCCGCTTGGCCTCTGGTGCCAGGGTCTGCATGAGTTGCTCCGTCTTGGAGCTGATTGTCTGCAATGCTGAAGGATCAACCTGCATTCGTTGCAGCAGAGACTCCAGCATAGGAACGCTCTCCTTGGCTGCCGTTGGCTGCTGCATCTCCTCTTCTTCTTGGCTGCTTGCCACGAGAATCTCATCGAGATTCTCCTCTCGTGAATTCTCGCTCTGTTTCCTGGTTAATGACGACGAGGACGAGGCAGAGCCACCTTGCAGTGGGATTACCTCTCCCGAATGCATTTGCACAACGTGCTCGACAAACTTGAGAGATTTGCGACGCATTGGACTGTAGCGGGAACGGGAATTCGAACTGGAACGTGACTGTGAACCAGGGCTGCAATTGGGCTGTGTTCCCTCGGCTCCACTCACGTTGACGCTTCTCTCCAGGTTGCTGGCCGCCTGACAAAGGGCCTCCGCATAGTGCTGGGCATGCTGATCACAGCCCAACTGCTTGTAGAGTCGGCACAGCAGCTGCGCCTGGTCCAGATACAGCTGGGCATGCTGAGCATTGCGGAAGTCGGTAGCCTTGGCCAGCATGGCGAGCATGTGATCCATTAGCTGCTCCAGCAGATTGGTGCGACGCAGTATTTCCACGCTATTGTTTAGTGCCGGAGCCGTTGTGGACGTGGCATTGGAGGAGGCTGAGATTGAAGACGTCTGCGACATTCTGGGCAGCAGCAGCGGCATGGACCATGGCCCCGAGGTGGAGTCTGCCGAGTGTCGTCGCTGCTCGGCCTGTTTGAGTTGTTGCTGCTGCTGCTGGGCACGCAGCATTTGTGTCTTGCGGCGCAGCTTGCCACGTGCTCCTGTTTGCTCCTGTTGCCGCCACATGCCCAGCAGACCGACTGCATCGCTTGGACTGGCTGGGGCGCAGGATGTCTGCTCCTTTCGTTGCTGCTCCCCCTGGTCGTCTCCAACTGGCAATGTAGTGCGCGCAAACTTGGATCCGACGCGCAGCTGCTGATACTCCTGCATGACCAGCGTCTCCAGCAGCTGGCCATAGTTGAGACGTGGATAGAAGTCCGGGGCATGCTGTAGATTGCGCAACGCCTGCAGCACGTGCAGCAGTGGCTGCTCGGCAATGCCGGCCATGATGGAGCGCAACTCCATCAGCGCATCCTCCGGCACATGCTCGAACAGATTACGTCGCTCGATGAAGTAATCGCTGAGCTGTTTCCGGGCCAGGCAGTCGGCAAAGGAGCGCACAAAGCGCACCAGTCTATCGCCAAGGAACTCCTCGGGCCAATCGTTGCTGTGTCGCTCGCATTCCCAGAACAGATGCGTGCGCAGCTGCTCCATGATGTGCCCCATGGCCTGGCACTTGTCGTTGACAAACGTGCGCACCAGAGCCTTCATCAGCAGCAGCACCTTCAGCTGCATGCGCGTCAACAGGCGCTCCAGATACTGCTCCGCCTGGGGGAAGACAATGCGCCACTCGAGCTGGCGGAAGGGATTGCGTGCCCGCTTGGGCGCATAGCCCACTGGCACCACATGGAAGCCAAAGGATTGAATGCGCTTACGCATCAGGCAAGTGGGCCACTGGAATTTCTCGCCCGTGTGCAGATTGCTCAGCTGGGGACGGGCACGCAAGTTGAACTCGAAGGCACAGTCGGGCCAACCGTGTGGCACATGAATGGCGGGCACCAGCTCATCCGTTGACGTGTAGATGCTACAGCCCCGATAGCTGCCCGCTGCCAGCTGACGCTGACTGATGCCCAGCTCGTGGGCCAGTTGCTGGCGCAGCAGTTCACCGAAGTAGTGCATGAATCTCTCCGAGCTGAGGTAGCATTGCTGGAGCAGCGCACGGCGACGCTGTTGCTCCACACGGCACTGGCGCAGCACCTGCACCGTCTCATAGCCAGCATGTTGCGCCTGGCTAGTGACCTCCTCCAGCTCATCATCATCCTCC
Organism: Zaprionus camerounensis; assembly: GCA_018904165.1. Classification (NCBI taxonomy): domain Eukaryota; kingdom Metazoa; phylum Arthropoda; class Insecta; order Diptera; family Drosophilidae; genus Zaprionus; species Zaprionus camerounensis. The sequence goes on from JAEIFS010000740.1 coordinate 1,347,711, forward strand.
TCCTCCTCGTCTTCCTCCTCATCCCCATCCTCATCCTCATCTTCTTCGTCATCACTGTGTTCCGCCCAGGCAGGCAGGCAGCTGGCCAGACGGCAGACGCACGCCTCGGGCAACACATTGCGCTGCAGATCGCCGGCATGCAGCATCTTCAGCTCCTCCACGGGTCGCTGCGTATTCAAGCGTGCTATATACACATGATCATAGTCGCCCTCCTCGGCCCAACTGCCTCGATCCGAGCTGGAGTTGGAGTTGCTTGTGGACTTGCAGCTGTTTATTGTGCCTGCCCCGGCCGTGCTGTAGCCTGAGCTGCCATCCGTATAGATGCCACCATCGTCATCCTCCTCCACGTCATCTTCTCCTCTCGACGCTCCTGCTCTGCTCGAGCTGCGCTGCTGTGCGGGCGTCGGTTCACGCAGCTTAAGTCGCACATAGCCCATCCAGCGGCTCTGCTCGAGCAGCTGCACGTATTGCACACGACATGGCGTCGTGTTGTAGTAGTCCGTCTCGAGCAGCACCTTGCACAGGGCGGCAATGGAATCGTAGTTGGCGTCATTGGGTCGCGCTATGTCCACGTTCTCGAAGACGATGTACGTAAGGGGATTCTGCAGCGGCTGAGCCTGTTTGCGTGTGGCATCATTACTGTGGCAAGAAAACAAGTGTTCCTAGTTAATGTTGAGCTGGGAACAGTCCAAGGGGGAAGAAAACAAGTATTCCTAGTTAATGGATTAGGGAACAGTCCAAGTGGGAACATCTTCAAGTAGGAAAAGTGCGATGGGAAGTGTTTTTAATGGACTCAAACGAACTGGGAATCGTTTAATTCAGTGCATTTAAACTGGGAACAGTAAAATGAAGGGACACTCTTACTAAGGAATACACCAGGAACTGTCCAAACCAGGAAACAGTCGAATCGGGAACAGCTTGAACTTAGAACATTGCAACGGGGGGACCCGTTAAGCTGGGTTTATTTAGACGGGGAACAGTTGAAGTGATTAAAGTGAACCTGGGAACACTTCGGTAAGGCACAGCTTGCAACGAACAGGAAATTATTGGACTAGAGACACTCTGAGCTAGGTATAATCTGAGTGAGAACAGTTAAACTAGGAACACTTCGAGTTAGAACAGTTGAACTAGGTACACTCAAAGTCTAACATCTGAACTACATCAGTACTCTAAGTGAGAACAGTTGAACTGGGCACACTCTAAGTGAGAACAGTTGAACTGAGCACACTCTTAATGAGAACAGTTTAACTAGACAGACTCCAAGTGAGAACAGTTGCACTGTGCACACTCTAACTGAGAACAGTACAATTAAACCCACTCTTAGTGAGAACAGTTTAACTAGACATACTCTAACTGAGAACAGTACAATTAAACCCACTCTAAGTGAGAACAGTTTAACTAGACACACTCAAAGTGAGAACAGTTGAACTGTGCACACTGTAAGAGAGAACAGTTGAAATAGGTACGCTCTAAGTGAGAACAGTTGAACTAAACTCCCTCCAATTGAGAACAGTAAAATTAAACCCACTGTAAGTGAGAACAGTTGAACTACACCCACTCTAAGTGAGAACAGTTGAAGCTATCTTCCCACTCACCTTGGCTTAAAGAGCACCCGCCTCGCAACTGCCGCATCAATGGCATTGGCCTGCATCAAACTGTGCTCGGACATGGTCTGAGAACAGGCACGCTGTCTGGCCTGAAACTGTTCATCAATGGCCGCCAACTCGTGCTCGAAATGGCCGAAGAACTGCACGCCCACGAGCAGCTGATTGAGCAGAAACGTGTCCAGCTGCCGTTCGAGTTGATGACGCGTCTTTAGCTCCACGGTGCGCTGGTGCTCCTCGCGTTGCTTCTCCAGGGTGCGTGCGTACAGCGCACTGACACACTCCGTGGCACTGCTGCCATTGCTGCCGCCCAGCAGGCGCAGCTGCGGCGCCAGATTCAGCTTGCTGCCCTGGGCACGTCCAATGCTGCCACTGCCGCTGGCATTGCCACCGCTGCCGCGTAACCTGTGCCGCAAGCTGCCGCTCACTGTGCCCCGGCTGCGTGAATCGACGCGCTGATGGCGTCGCTTGCGTGCGTTGCGCTTCTGCAATTTGGCCAGCTGCCGTTGACGCTTCTCCTCCTGCCTGCTGCGCCGCTGCTGTGCACGTGACGACGGCGCTTCGGCAGCCTGCAGTTGTTGCAGTGGATTGGTTGCCGCCTCGTTGTCCAGCCGCTTGGAGCACGTACAGCCCATTGCTAGTGCAGGTATGATCCGTTCGAGAAAGGGCCAAACTCTGTTGCTCTGCTGTCGTTGCTGCTGCTGCTGCAATTGTCACTTCTTTGTCTCGACTGAAGTCGATCGATTGAATTGATCGACAAACCACATTCGATTCTTGTCTTGTCTTGTCGCCTTGCCGCTATTGCCGCCTAGATAAGATCACCATCGACAACTCCTCGCTTGTCCCGCTGCCAAGACAGGTGTTGATTCTTTCTACACTTCCGGCTAGTCGAGTGGAGGCGACCTTATCGCCGTTTGCTGCCATGTAAACACGCCAGCAATGAAGCGAAGAGCACAGAATGCACGCACTGTGGGACCAGACGGCACAAATTGCAGCTAAAAATCGAACACGTGTCTGCTCGAAATTGAACTCAAATTTCCGATCAAAAATGTTCATTTTCTGTTCATAATTTATACTTTTGTTGGGAGAAATTTCTACTCTTCTGGAAGACTCGTATATGGCTTCCAATTGTGATCCGTTTCAACATTTGCGAGTAATATTTTTAGACATTTTCCCGTTTATTTTGAGTGATTTTAAAACTAAGCGTTCCTATCAGGGCTGCCAGATACCCCTTACAAAAAAAGGAAAGACAAAGATGATGAAAACGAATAGACAAGAGGAAAAGAAGACAATAGGTTTTTGATTAAAAGAAAGGCTAAAATTCACATAATTTATCAATTTATGTCATTTTTCATGCTCCATCGACATGCTCCATCCATCTAATGGTTTTTTATATATTGAAAGTGGTCCTAATCGAAAAATGGCAATATTAACCAATATTTGTGAAGATTGTGTTCCTTTGAAATGGTCCTTTTTGTGATCGAAAATCGAATTGATAAATCGGGATAAAGATTTGCATAGAAATCATGTGTTTGTACGTCTATTTTAAGAACAATTTCATTAAAATTATATCGTCTTATTTGATTAATAAAAACAGTACAGATTTCCCGAAACTTATTATTAGAGATTTATTCAGACTTGACGAAAAAAGAAAAGGAAAGATCTGAGAGGCTGACCTGGCAGGTCTGATTCTAAGTGTTCCCAGTGTTAATGTTGAGAAGTGGAAACATCTTTAAGTAGAAAATATCTAACGGAAAGTTGTTCAACTGAATCGGACTCGCATCTGAGAACACTTATACTGGGTACAGTTTGGCTGTAAGAACTTTGTCTAGTCGGAGTTTACAATGAAAGGCAGCTCGATTGGGATTTAGAATTTCGAAATAAATTCAATGTCAAGCTGTTGTTGCGCAGCTGGTCCCACTGTGCCCTTGTATATGATGTTACTGCTGTTATTATTGGCCAAATGCAAGTGGAACATTGTGTTGGCCTATAAAGAGCGATATCTTTATGTGGCCTGGGCAAACATTTGCCAATTGACTGGAGACTCTGTTTGACTCTACTTAACACGTCTTGGCCTTGGCCTCGCTCTCTGTGTGTAGTAGCGCCGACTAACGGTAACTCAATTCTTCTTCTTTGTAGGTGGAGTCGGTACAGTGGACATTTGACAAGACAACCCCGGATGACATCAATGGCGAGCTGCGACATTTGGCTGAGTTCTTGGCCAACAAACAGTTCGATCTGGTCATCAATTTGCCCATGCGCGGAGGCGGAGTTCGCAGGTAAGCAAAGGTTTCCTTTTATACAGATATAGGTACAGATTATGCACATATATTATATATATAAAGCTTATCGGGTTAGCCTTTTCTGGTGTCTTTCCGAGATTGTCCAAGTCGGTATCTACAGGGTGAAGCTGTTGCATATGACCATATTTATATTTGATTGTCAATTGCCTTACAGGGTATCCTCCTTTATGACACATGGCTATCGCACACGTCGCTTGGCGGTCGACTATTCCATTCCGCTGGTCACGGATGTCAAGTGCACCAAGTTGCTGGTGGAATCGATGCGTGTCACCGGCTGCAATCCGGCAATGAAAACTCACACGGACTGCATGACATCACGGCGCATTGTCAAGCTGCCCGGCTTCATTGATGTCCATGTGCATCTGCGTGAACCGGGCGCCACTCACAAGGAGGACTTTGCCAGCGGCACAGCGGCTGCATTGGCCGGTGGTGTGACCATGGTCTGTGCCATGCCCAATACGAATCCATCGATTGTCGATCGCGACACATTCAATCAGTTCCGTGAGCTGGCTCGCCTGGGGGCACGCTGCGATTACGCACTGTATGTGGGTGCCTCGGATAACAACTGGGAGCATGCTCACGAGTTGGCCACCCAGGCTTGTGGCTTGAAGATGTATCTGAATGACACCTTTGGCACGCTGAAGCTGAGCGACATGGTCGCCTGGCAGCGTCACTTGACACGTTGGCCCAAGCGAGCGCCGATCGTGTGCCACGCGGAACGACAGAGCATGGCAGCGGTTATATTGCTGGCCCATCTGCTGGAGCGACCAGTGCACATCTGCCATGTGGCGAGGAAGGAGGAAATTCAACTAATACGGGCCGCCAAGGAGAAGGGAATACGTGTCACTTGTGAAGTGTGTCCGCATCATTTGTTCCTGAGCACACGCGATGTGGAACGCATTGGCGCTGGCATGTCAGAGGTGCGTCCACTGCTCTGTTCGCCCGAGGATCAAGAGGCATTGTGGGAGCACATGGAATACATTGATGTGTTTGCCACAGATCATGCACCGCATACGCTGGAGGAGAAACAATCTGAGCGACCGCCGCCAGGTTTTACCGGCTTGGAGACAATTCTGCCACTGCTGCTGCAGGCGGTGCACGAGGGACGTCTCACACTGGAGGATATCAAGAGAAAGTTTCATCGCAATCCGCGTAATATATTCAATCTGCCGGAGCAGCCACAAACTTACGTGGAGGTCGATCTGGACGAGGAGTGGACCATTAATAACAACGAATTGAAGACCAAGGCACGCTGGACGCCCTTCCATGGCACCAAGGTCAAGGGTCGCGTCCATCGTGTCGTCCTGCGCGGCGAGGTGGCCTACATCGATGGGCAAGTACTGGTGCAGCCTGGTTATGGACAAAATGTGCGCGCCAAGTTGCCGCTGCCCCAAAAGTCCGAGACCGAAGGCAGCAGTAATGACTTGCCCAGCGACACCGATGTCAACGACACCTTCTCACGCCTCCTGACCGAAGGAGGCACAGCTGGTGTACGTGCCACCACTGTGCACTTTGTGGACGAGGGCAACAATGTGAATACATCACCGGCAGCTGGCAGCTTCTTGCGTCCCGTGTCACCATCGCCGCGTCTGCGTCTCGACTCGTCGAGCAACGCGACGCTTAAGGAGTATCTGCAGAAGAATCTGCCCAATCCTGTGGCTCACTATTTGGTGGGCAAGCATGTGCTGTCCGTGGACATGTTTAGTAAAGAGCATCTCAACGACATCTTCAATCTGGCCCAGTTGCTCAAGGCGCGTGTCACCAAGGATCGCCCAGTGGACGATTTGTTGCGCGGCAAAATCATGGCCAGCATCTTCTACGAGGTCAGCACGCGTACCCAGTGCAGCTTCGGTGCGGCCATGCAGCGTCTGGGCGGACATGTCATCAACATGGATCAAGTGACCTCTTCGGTCAAGAAGGGCGAGACACTCGAGGACAGCATCAAGGTGATGGCCAGCTATGCAGATGTCATGGTGTTGCGTCATCCTGAACCAGGTGCTGTGGCGGTAAGTTTCACTTCTGTTTGCTTCAAGCGGATTAACAACTAATTCTCTTCTTCTTCTTGTTTCACTCCCAAAGCGCGCTGCATCGTTTTCACGCAAGCCACTGATCAATGCCGGCGACGGTGTTGGGGAGCATCCCACGCAGGCGCTGCTGGACGTGTTCACCATACGCGAGGAGATCGGTACAGTTAACGGTCTCACCATCACCATGGTTGGTGATCTGAAGAACGGACGCACTGTGCACTCTCTGTCACGTCTGCTGACGCTGTACAATGTCACCTTGCAGTACGTGGCGCCACCGGGTTTGGGCATGCCCGAGGAGATAATGCGCTATCTGGAACAGCGTGGCGTTACGCAGCGCACCTTCGATAGCATCGAGCAGGCGCTGCCTAGCACAGATGTGCTCTACATGACGCGTATACAGCGTGAACGCTTCAAAACCGAGGAGGACTACAAGCGCGTAAGTCCAGACGTTCATCTTGAGTATAAAGTGTATCTGGAAGTATGAGAGATTTTAATTTCAATTGGTTTTTTCTTGTCTTCGCAGTGTTGTGGGCACTTTATTGTCACGCCCAAGATGATGACGCGCGCCAATAAGCGCACTATCGTGCTGCATCCTTTGCCCCGTGTCGAGGAAATTAGTCGTGACTTTGATTCGGATCCGCGCGCCGCCTACTTCCGCCAGGCCGAGTACGGCATGTACATTCGCATGGCCCTGTTGGCCATGGTTGTTGGTTACCGCAGCTCAGCGCTCTGAGCGCTTTTTTTGCAATAATTGCATTTAATCATTTTTATATCCTTTTTATAATACATTTTGCATGTATGTGATAAGTACAAATACAAAAATACACACAATTATTCTAGTATTTTATTGAAAATGCGCCAAACAGGCTGTTATCGTTTAACAATTGTAGTCATCGCTTGTGATTGTCGCTGTTATCGATACATTTCAAAGGCATATAGTTGGTAAATAACTGAAAAACAAGTTTGCATAGAAATTTGAACTATAAATTATAATATATTTATTTATTGTTTATATAAAATAGCATGGTTTTGCCTATACATATTACTATGTGGTTATGTGTTTAAAATCGCGCCATGCAGTTAGCCATGCCAACTCGTCCGTAAATAAGTTATTGATTTATGGTGATTGGGTATTGCTCAACACACATTTGCTAAAGTGTGGCAACTCGGTTGCCTATTTAAATAATAGTATGCGTATGCAAATGTAACGGTTAATATACATGGTAAATTAACAGAAAAAAAAAGAAAATACGTATATACTGTTTATGCTAATATATGTATATAAATTGCTTAAATTGCTATTAGGCGACGGCAGCACATGATGCGCTGCCGCTGCGTCAGTCTCATGTGTTCACAAACATCACGTGCATTCCGTTAGGCAAATAAATTGCCTAATAACGCTCGACAATAATCGCTGTGGATGGCGATTGATTCTCTTTGTCCTGCTGCTGCTTGTCTGCATCGGCGCTCAACGTCAGCGTGCTCTCTGCAAAGGCGGCATTCAAATTCCCTGCCAGCTGAGGCGGCATTGTGACGCTTGTCATTGCCACAGCGCTGGAAATCTCCTGCTGGTGCTGCTGCTGCTGCGCTAGCTGCTGCTCCTCCTTGGCGCGCTTGCTATTAAGGCAACAGATAATGCAAAAGGTCAATGAGTGGACAAGCGCTTGACCAGCTCGACTTACCTTTTACGCTTGCGACAGGCCACCATCGGAACGAGCACGGCCAGAATGATAATAGCCGCGAGTAGGCCCGATAAACCTGCCACCATGGTCATCATGGCGTGTGGTTCCCCGTCCGAGGTCACCTTGGTAACTGCGAGAGAAGTAGAAAGAGTATTAGGTTGGGAAGGGGGGGCGTGAAAGTTAACTGTTCCAGTTTTGCGTGCACCCCGAAGGCCTGATTCATGATGCGTTTGCGTCGCGCTGCTGCTGCTGCTGCCGCCGTCGACGTCGCAGTCTGCGACTTGGCGCGAGCTTTTGAGTTTTTAGCTTGTCTCAGGGCCAAACAGATGTTGTTTGGCGTTGAACTTCAACTCGTCGATAATCGGTGATTGGCTGAATGCCTGATGAATGCCGGCAAGTGGGCTAAGTGGGGGCAGGTGTGCAGGTTTGTTCACCCCGCTCCCCCAAATGTAACAGGCCCGCTGTGCCGGCGAGGAGTGAGGGGGCGACAGGCAGACAGGCAGGCAGGCAAGCAAGACGCACTTCCGTCAAGACGCTGGGGAACTTTCTAAGCCGGAAGCAATTTGCTCCGTTTGACACTTACTTGAGTCCTCGACAACAAATCGCTTGCTGTTCGGTGACGACGAGGCCTGCAAATAGCTGCTCAGCTCCATTTTCTATTTCTAATATCGATTGCAATATCGATTTCGATCACAAATTTAATTGCGAGCTGCAACGAGAGACAAAAACCATGAAACACTTGGCCAAATATTGCTGACTGCACAGCAAATGCAAAGCATAAAAAACAACAACAACAATTACAACAATATACATAGTTTTTCTTCTGAGTTTAGTTAAAATTAACCCAGTTGCAGCAGCAACCACTGCCCACGGTCACGCTTAACTTCATCCAACTGTGTTGGCCAATCTCCTCACCAAGCCGCAGCCTAACCCCCCTCCCCCCACCCCCTTCTCTTTATCTCTTACTCTCTCTCTCTCTCCTCTCTTTGGCTCTCTTGCACCTCTTGCCCAGGCCCGTGAATTTGTGCTAATTAATTGATTTACTCACCGCTTTAATCTTGCCTTATCAACAGTCTGAAACAACAATAAAAGCAACAACAACAACAGCAAACAGCGACAAGTTTCATTTTCGTTTGTTCAATTGTTTGAGGCGTTGTTGTTGTTGTTGTTGTTGTTGCTGCTGCCTGTCTGTGATTTATTAATTTAATTTAATTTTAATTAATTTCAATTAGTTGTGTGTTTTGATTGCCAGTTGCTAATCGCGGACACGCATCAAATGCGAGTCTTTTATGCTTAGCCCGAGAAAGTCTCAAGTCGAGCCTCAGGCAACACTGTCCTACAAGGCATAGAAAAGAAAGAGCGAAGAGAGATCCTTTGCTATCGATTGTTTTAGTTAGCTTTCGTTGCCGTTACCCTACACTCCCCCTCCCCCCTTCTCTGACCATCTTACTTATTACTTTGCTACAAGGCAGAGAGATAGAGAGAGATATAGATATCCTGCGCTATCGAATTGATATCGATTGTCTAGCTAACTATAGTTGCCGCTTCCCTACTCCCCTTCCACGTTGCTTCCGTCTTCACACCCTACTCAACACAGTGTGTCAAGTTAAAAGAAAGAAGGAGCTTATAAACTGAGAGAAAGAGAGATACTCTGCTATCGAAAGTAATCGATTGTCATAGCTAGGTGTCAGTCCACCTCTCCTTTCCTCTTCACACCTTACTCAATTCACCTGCAACACAAAACAAATCTGCATAAAATTTAAATAGAGATCGCAGATAAGCCGATATGCTTAACACGACTTTGCTGAATATTTATGCTAACCATAAATTTAGTTATATCTTTGTCCGTGTCACGTGTAGCTGCGACTTGGGCAACAATTTCGGCCCCAGAGTCATCCAACCAGTTTCGTAGATCTTCTGCGCACGAACACGTGCCCGACCCAAACTGGAAGATATATATCTCATTTCATAGATGACACGAAGTGTGTGTGTAGATCGATCTGCAAATTTCACTGGGAACAGTCACTGAACCATGAGAGCAGCCAGACACACGAGGGAGTTGCGTGCGTCACTTCACCTGCTCCAGTAGCTGATAAGAATCGCTAAGTGGGCAGCAACAGCAGGAGGTGGAGGAATAACAGCAAATGCGGAACCCCGAAACAAAAAGAGAACCCCGACTCGATCATGAACAGAATTGTAAACTCTATTTGCAACACGCGTGCGCGCGATTTGTGTTTTCTTCTCTTTTGTTGATCTGTGTACGATTCGCATTTGAATAAAATAACTATCGAATTGTCGTTGGCTATATATGCAAACTCAATTGTTTATATAGAAATGTATCTACATTCGTACTTATATTGGGGGGTGGGAGGGGGGCTTACATATGTTGTACATATGTCTCCATTGTGATATAATCGCAGTGCGCTTAGTACATGCATGTCCGAGCTAATCGCAGATGGGAATGGGAAACGAAATGGGAATCGGAATGGGAATGGCAATCGTTTCGCTCGGCGGATCAATGAAGGAGCGAGAACGGAGGCGGGGGATTTGTGTAATTGCCAGAGAAATGCGAGCGCGCGCGCGCTCTGACTACTTATCACGATGCTATATTTTCCCATTATTTCTGTTTTGTTATTTTTATTGATAGTTTAATTTTAATTTATTTAATCAGTTTGTGTTTGCGGCGATTTGCAAGTTAATTGCACAAATTAATAGTTTTAAATAAGTGTTAGCAGGGGAGATCGGTAGGTAGACGGTGTCATAATAGGCACGTGTCAAATGCCATAATAATGCCATAAAATGCTGAATTGTTGCGAATCACACACTATATAGTCTAAGACAAATTGCGGTTAATCCCGCTAAGCAGATTAATTTATTATTATTGCGAAATATGAATAATTGTTAATTGACTGGATTAAGTAAAGACTTGAAGTGTCACTCGTAACTTGCAGTTTTCCTACCCTCGCCCTGCCCGATCTGACCGATCTGGCAGCACTTCCTGCTTCCTGTTATCGCTCGATCAATTTGAGACTTGGCTGATTTGCAGAAATCGCCTGCTCCATGCTGCTCCACTTTCGCGCTTCTGACTTGCAGAAAGTATCGATTATCGAGTAACGAGTACAGATTATCGACTGTGCTGCAGTCCACTTGACCAACTGACCAGAAATCCCAGAAAAACAAACTGACCAGAAATCCCAGAAAAACAAAAACTGGCTGCTTTTTTCGAAGCATATTTTCAACTGATCAAGCTAGCCCGCAAAAAAAAAGCCAAATTCGATTTCGATTTCGAAAGACAAGAAAATATAAAATTGCAAGCACTTCAATCGTTTTTCTACTCACAAACACAAAATTTCGTACACTTTGAAGTTTTTCAAAAATGTTTTTTTGGTTTCTTTTAAATTTTGTAACTGTGGACTGACGTCGCCGACGCTCAGCGAACAACTAATGCGGTCTACGTAAAGCCAAAACGTAACTTTCGATTGCGCCAAAAGCGAGCGACGGCGACGGCGACGGCAACGACGACGACGACGCTGTTGTCGTAGACGACGTCGACGTTGGCGCTGACGTTGCAGCCGGCAGCAGCTTCAGCTTGTTCGGCGGCTTCGAAATTGGAGGCAAATACACAATACAAGCTTAAGTTAAAGAGCTTCGGGTCGAAGCGATGATTCTTATTGGCTTTCCAATTGGCACTGCAAGCTTGCGGATCTTCTCTCTATATTACTCATCCGCCCGAGGCGCCCACCCAATTTTCCCATGACAAGAATTTTCGATTTCCAGGCAACTGATAAGATTCCGGAACGAAAAACATAGCCAAAGAATTGAGAATTCTTGTAACACGGCAAGATTTCTTTTAGCTGACATCGCATTCTGTAATTGTTGTTTACTCAGTGCTTCACACAGAGAAGCCAATCTCTTCTGTGATTGGTATTCCTAGGGGATAGTACTTGCGATAGTTGGGCCCCCTCGGCTAGAAAGAGACGCCTGCTTTTGCCCAAATTCTGTGCTACTTTTACTTTCGCAGACGTCTCAGGGGCTTTTTTTAGAAATGTTATTTGCTTTTGTTTTTTGCGACTTTTGCTAAATATATTTTTTGTTTGTCATTTATCGTTGTCATCGTTGTTGTTGTTACTGTTTGCTGTTTGCCGTTTTTGAAGTGCCTCGGCCCGCGTCTGCGTCTGCGTCAACGTCAACGTCTACGTTGTCCATTACAAATGGGCAATCGGAGATAAACAACAAGTGTTTCCACTCGCTCGACAATGGACAGTGGAAGCTCGCCATGCGACGAGTATGAGAACAAAAGCGAATGCCAATAAAAAAAGGGAAGAGGTTAGGGGCACAACGTTTGTTTGCTCGCCACACGGCAGTTAGAAAGTGAATAGCCCCAGACAGCAGGGCAACTGGGCAGAAAGCGGGTAAACAAAGCGCCACTAGCCCGCTTGATTGCTTTCAAAAGACACTGAGGCCAGTGTCTACAATGGGCCTAATTAGACGACGTAAATTGTTTCCCAAATGCATCTTGAGTGAATCCATCTCTTTTTTTCTGTAGTTCCTTTACTTTAGTTTTTCTCTCTCTTGATCTGTGAATCTCTCTCTCTTTCGGTCTCTTAAGAAAAATATTTTTTCTGTAAGTCCTTATTCATGCTTTCTCTCAACTATTATTAACAGCTTTCCATTTATAACTGTTTCTGTTCCTCTCTCCCTTCTCTATCAACTCTTTCTTTCGTCTCTTTCTCTTTAGGACTCACCTGCCGTTGATTTCTCTGTTCTCTTTTATCACTACCTCATATGCAATCACTCTCTCTTTCTCAAATTCTATACCCCCTTTCTCTGAATATCTACTGCCCCCTCTATCTCTAGGTCTCTCCCGTCTTGTCTTCCTCACGCCCTCCTCTTCTCACTTCTCTCTTAAGATACTCAAGCTAAGTTTGGCTAAGAAGTGGAAGTAATCCAAAAACATGTTTAGCACTAGATCTGCTAAAAAACAAAGCAATAAAAATCAAAAACAACTCAACCTTCCGTAATTGTATATGCATAACATATATATTAGATTATAATCTAACTATCTCATAATATGATCTTCACATGCAAAAAACGAGACCAAGTAGATCTTCCTCTCTCTCTCTATCTCTCTTCTCTCTCTCTCTCTCTCTCTCTCTCTCCCTCTCTCTCTCTGTGTATACAGTTGTGTGCATTTGTTTGTTTGTATATTTATGACGTGCCTGACTGTTTAGAATACTGCCCCATACCATTTGAACACATATTCCAAACGTATTCAGAATCGCATCGCCGAAGTAATCTTAATGCGTAATACCCGCGCTGATATTTGTTTTATCTACTTGTTGTGCCAAATTCGCAATCGACGGGCATCTAATATATTGTAAGATAGAATCTACTCGATCGTACTTCAATCAGATTGATATGGAAATGGAATTGAAACCGCATTAGCAGATATGTAAATGCTTTATGCAAATATGAATAACTGTGTTCGTTATAGCGTGGTACGACGGCACAGAGACTCAGACAGAAAGATTTAGTATGTCATAGATAATGCACCCATTAAATGTTAGAGTGCTCGTCGCAATAATTTCTAAACAACACCAACTAACCGTACAAACCTTTTTGCCCCTTCGATGACAGTTAAAATTAAAACGGAATTAGTTTCTGTTTTTGTGGTTTTTTATGTGTGTTTTTCTTTGAACAGTTCAGATATAATTAGCTTTTGAGTTGTGGCTTGTTTTTGCTACATTTAAATTGCTCGGATTGCAGTCGTATTGTTTATTTTTTTCTATTATTATTCTCGTTGTTGTTGCGCTCACACAACACACATTTGTCACACACTTGAAACGAGTTTGGCAAAATCGCTGTAAGTTTAATTTGAAATGTGTTTTTGTTTTGTAAACCATAACGACACAAAAGTTACATATGTTCTACAATTTTCGAGATAAACGAGAAAGGGGATGGGGTGGAAAAACACTTGCGAATATTGCGAAGCGAGAAATCGGAAAATGCCTCGCGACGACGAAGGCATCGGCCGCAATGGGAGGCCCGAAAACAAAAAATTGTCGAGAAAACGCTTTAGTATTTCTTTCTCTCTTTTTTGTGCTGCCTTGTCTTCTCAATTTCCTTTCAATTTCTTTATAAATAACTAGAGAATATAAGCGATAATACATATCTGCATGTGCTTACCCGTATAGTATACTACAAGTATACATACGGATGGGGCGCCTCTCGTTGTTGTCGTTTTGACGTCATCACAGCAGAAAAACATAAAACAAAAGAACAATAGAAAATACGACAATCGAGAATATAACTAATACATACATATATAGAGCAGACTTCTTGTTTGCTGGGGCGTCAATTAATATTTGCATAATATACGATTTGTTTACTTAGAACATTAACAAATGCTTAAACTTAATCAAGGACAGCTGACTTCTTGTTTGCTGGGGCGTCAATTAATATTTGCATAATATACGATTTGTTTACTTAGAACATTAACAAATGCTTAAACTTAATCAAGGACAGCTGAATTTGTTTACAAACCAAATATTTGACACGCTTTTCATTCAAAAGCTCTCATAAAGCATTCCAAGCGCATTTAATTGGTTGCTAATTGAAGCAAATTTGACAATTTTGCTACCTCTCGAGTGAGTATTTTTGGCAAAACGAGTATTTATCGGTATTGAAATCGATAAGTGCGCAATACTTCCGCATGGCAGCCAGCAGCCAGCAGCGCTGCAGCGTTAACAGAGTCGGCTTAACAGACAGCAAAGCAGCTGCGCATGCGTCGCAGTTGTTGCATGTGAAAAAGTCGTGACAGAATTGGCAAATTGCCAATTGGCAACATCAACGTCAGCGCCAGTTGCGCTGCGAGAGTAAACGGAGCTGAGTGCTCATGTACCTGCAGTTTGCATACTGAGTAAACATGCATGGAAGGCAGGTACGTCTGCCTGGAATGCAACGGTTTCAATTGTTACAGCATTCTAAAGCGTCGCTGTCTCTGTCGCTGCTGCCGCTTCGCTTAGTTGCGTTCATTGACGTCAGCGGTGGGGGATGCAGCGATGCCGGGGGAGACAACTGTAATTGATTTTGATAACAGCCAAGTTAATTGGATTGTCAAAAAGCCTGTCACCCCGAGACTTACCCCGCCCACTGGTCACTCGCCCACTCCCACACTGCACATACAAATTGCTGTTGCGGCTGATAAATTACACTAATCGTTGCAAAGCCGACAGAGACGCAGGGGGTGGTGCAGGCGACGCAGAGGGAGACTGCTGCTGTTTGCTTTGTTAGCGAACAAGCGACTCCGCCGCTAGTGCTGTCTCGCTTGCACAACAGCACGACTTAAAAGCTCAATAAACAGGAAAGTGAAACGAAGCTTAAGTGCCGTTATTGATATGCGAGCCAAGCATTTGCAAGTGTGTTTGTGTCTGTGTGTGTGGGTGAGTATGTGTCAGTGTGTGTGTGGGTGTGCACTGTGTATTTATTTGTTTGTCACTGTTGAAAAACTGATGAGTCGCTTCCCGTTGCGAAGTCGGTTGGAAATTTTCCAAACGCCAACGGCCTTCAGAAAATGTGCAGCAAATTGAACTAAAGTGACTGCGGCAATTTATGGGACGCAGTCGAAATCAGCTGCAAATTGTAAAGGGAGCGCGTGATGGGCAGCACTTCTCACTGTTCACTTGAAGGAGTGCAGACAAAGAGCGAGAGAGTTGGCAACTGCCTGCAAGCTGACTCCGAAAAGTATGCTAATATTTGCCCCTTCTTATTAACACTCATGGCCAGCATACCAAGTACGAGTCATCGGCATCCCTATTAAATTGTTCAAACAATATAAAACAATCTATAAATTGAAATATGCAACATCCTTCTACAGTTTATGGTTAATTTAGCTATATTTGAGAGATCACAAACTTAATACTAGCTTAACCTTTAGAATATCGAATGGAAATGGAATGAAATATGTGTATTGCAGTATGCGATTTCCGTATTGTCATTCTACAACGAATCGATGCTGCCCTTCTTGTTCTTGTTCATTCCAAAGTAATCCCACCACGAGGTTGGGCGTCGTGGCTGGCTCTGGCTAAGATCGATGCCCGTTGCATTATGCACGCTTCCTGTGGCCGTGCTCTGTGCCTCAGCCGCAGCCTTCGATGTCCTCGAGTAAGTCAGATCGACCGAATGATTCACAGACTCCTTGGCCACACTCTGGTTATTGTTCAAGTTGTTGGTCGTCTGTACCGTTGCTATTGATTGCTGCGGCGTCGGAGCGAGGCTGGGCCGAGGCGATGTCGTCGATCGGTTGCGCCGGCGGTGTCCGCCACTAAAAATCTTGCCCAGATATGGCATGCACATGGTGCCAGAGATGCTAAAGATGCTTTTACCGTAACGGGAATTTCGATAGTTCTAATAAAATCAACTGAAAATTTTAGGCTGATTTATTTTAAAATGTTTGAACAGACTATGAGATTCTCTCCTCTCTCCACCTTCAGGCTTGAACGCTGTGGCGCAGGCTACTTGGTTAGCAGTTACGAGTGGGATGGCGAAATAGAAGATAGAAGCGCAAAAACAGGAAGAGAAACCTAAAGATCAATTTACAGTGGGTGGAGAAAGTCTGCTTCGGAGGTTAGAATTCAAAATATAACTCTAAAAACAATAAAAAGATCTCATTTAGCTAATAATATTTAATATAATAATAAATTATAATACATAAAATAAACAATAACAATAAAAACAAAAAAATTTAAATAGTAAATATGATAATAAAATATAACAAGTTTATAAATATTGTATATAGATAATAAGCAAATTAAATATTATATGCAAACATAATAATATATGCATATATACTTCAATAAAAATATATTTAATAGTCCGAAATAAGGAAATACATTTACAAAGAAGACAAATCTAAAAATAAATGAAACAAAACAAAACTCAACTTCAAGGGCATCTTGCTGTCGCTGCTGTTGACGCCGCTTGGGGTAACTTCCTGTCTATTTTTAGAGGCACTGCAGATGTGGCAAACGTGGCTGGGGAAGGCAACATCAGCGAAGATGGCAACCGCAGTTGAGTTGCTGCTATGTCTTCGTTCGGAGTGCGCGGAACGAATCAACCGCTGGGCATCAAGATCTGCTGCTGTCGCGTTCTGACCTGCATCAACTTTGGCTTTGTGGTGTCGCGGGCGGGGCTGATCAAATGGATGCAACTAGGATTGGCAATGCTCTGCGAGGGTCTGCTCATCCGTTACGGTCTGCCCAATGCGGATTCAATTGGGCAGGCTCTGACGAGTTTCCTGGCCACGACTGCACACTGCTTCACTACAACGGCCATTTTGCTCATCTGCTACTGCTTCTCGGATCGATCCTATGGCCTCATCCGTCAGTCTCTGTTCGTAAGTAGCCAGGAACAAAGGGCAGTCCAACCATGCTCAACTAAATCTTATATTTCTTTTCCACCACAGGAGACACTCTTCAATGCGATGGCCAGCTGCATGTACTTCAGCTCGTCCAGCTACATGGGATTTGCTTGCGTAGTCTGGCTGCATCCGCAGTTTCTGGTGCGTCCCGGTTTCTGGGCATATCCAGCAATGACCGCCGCCTACGTGAGTAGCTTCTGCAGATGCACTGCATCCAGCGCAGACACTTTTCATCAATACCTTATCCACTCTAGTACATGGGCTACGCAGCGGGTCTGTTGCATGCCATCGATGCGTATCTTTCCTTTCGCCATTTCCGGGGAACGCGCTGATGAAATGCCTGAAAAGTGAGTAATGTTTCTCCAGTTTTCACAAATCTATTTTTAAACGGGAAAAATAAATATCCCAAACGGATAAGTGAATCGACAACTTTGAACATATAATCTTGATCATTAGGGAATCTACTATGACATGTTCATCCATCTATCTAGGTGATCTCAGCTAAACACTTTAAACTTCTTCTAGAATACTAAGTATACCAAGATTAGGTCTATCTCTTTTTTATCCTATGGTCTATGACGCAACGAATGTTCAGTCAAGTGGCCTGTCTTCTGCTGTCTTCTCTCTCCATACCATGACTTGCAGTCTATTCTATCTAAGTAATTCTTAGAGCAGTATACAATAAATTCGACTATTTATAACTCTTTCTTCCTTATCTTATCTTACAAACTTTTAATTATTAGTTATTTAAAGAGCTCTAGACACTTAATTCGTCAACACAAAGTAAACTGGTTATTTATCTCTTACAGTCTCTCTCCCTGTCTCTTTCTAAATGCATCTTTGCTCTAACTATCAATTTTGTTTTTCTTTCAATTCACAGGTTTAATTGTTCGATTTTATGCAAGTTTTCACTCTTTTCTTATACCATGCCCCTATATTTTGGTCATGTACTTAGCAGACTTGGGCAAAGGGATCAAATATTTCGAGGTTTGCGTAAAGTACTTTGAATTTGTTGATGAAGAACTATTAAATGATGTTCTGGGTATATGGAAAGCCAAAAATAACTGTATTCAATTTGGCTTAGGAGTGAGAACATGATATCTTCTGTATAATACATTTTTGGCAAATGTAGTTAATCCTGCAAAACGTCTTACACACGAAAAACAACTAACAGATGAACACACCTTCTGGGTCATAGTCATTCAAGCCGATTTCACATAGAGTGTTGTTAAAGATTTCCTGGATATATTTAAAGCAACAGATTTGACAAAATGGAGATTTCATGTTCCCACTCACCTGCCGTTTATCTGTAGAGTACCACGATCCCACCACTGTATTTCCCACAGACCGTTGCCCAAGTGGGTCGACTGAAACAACAAGTCAGACATCGTAAATTTGTGTGTATTATGTAGAATAAGTACGCGTTTAAGGCACCATCGTTATTAGTAAGAGATTTACAATAAAAGCATACGATAAATAAATTTATAATATAATAAGTATTAAGTATTATGTAAATGGACTGGTTCGTTTGTTGTTTGGGGGATTGGTTTGCGATTGCGTTGGGTTTAACGTCATCTGCCCCAGACTATTCCCCCTCCTTAGGCCATCTTGTTGGCTGCCTTGAATTTCCTGTTGGAAGAGAGATGGAGAGAGAGAGAGAGAGAGTTAGGAGAGCATATGGGAAAGATGAAAGAATCGCTGCCCACTTACTTGAGCTGCTTGAGCGCTTGGCTGGTCTCAAAGTCCGCCTTGAGCAGCCCGATGCGCACCCAGCGGGGGCGCTCGTGTATCACCTTGTGTATGAGAAACTTGAGACCCAGCAGCAGATGCTCGAAGATGACGAACGAGAGATCCGGTATCGAGGGCAGCCAGTGTGAGAAGAATTGCCTGCGCGGAGGAGCATGAGGAGCAGTTAAGCTTACTGTGCTTGCAACATGCCTGTGCATACTCACTTCACATTCGGCTGGAGAAAGAGCAGGCCGCAGTTGCTCAGCAGCGACATGACCGAGAGCAGCTCGAAGGCCAGCTGCCAGGCGCCAATGTTCTTGGCCCGTCGCCCAAACGGACGCTTGAAGATGTTGCACAGCTTGAACATGTCGATGTGCACCGCGAAGACGTTGTTGATGAGTGCACCGATGGC
This sequence comes from Zaprionus camerounensis, assembly GCA_018904165.1. Classification (NCBI taxonomy): domain Eukaryota; kingdom Metazoa; phylum Arthropoda; class Insecta; order Diptera; family Drosophilidae; genus Zaprionus; species Zaprionus camerounensis. The sequence goes on from JAEIFS010000740.1 coordinate 1,366,885, forward strand.
AGCGAAGGGTGCGACGGCAGCAAAGAGCACCACATAGCCAAACTGTATGCACACCTGCAGGTAGTCCTCGTAGGTGGAATGATAGCCATCCAGGCCGGACTCGTAGAAGGATTGCTCGTAGCGTGGCTGATTGCTGATCGCGCGCAGCTTCTCCTGGTCGATCTCCTGATGGCGATACTTGGCGTATTTCTGGCGCAGCACCGCCATCAGTGGTATGCCAATCTCCTGGGCAATGCACAGCAGCTGGAAGATGAGCAACTGCATCATCAGCTGGTACTTGAGCTGCTTGAGATCCTGCAGCACGAAGGCAATGTAGAACTGCGAGAAAAAGTTGTTCACAATCTCGAAGAGTATCAGCTTGTTCACGCGATGCCTCTCGTATTGCGACCGTGTGCGATGATTCTCCAGATTCGTGAGGAATGTGGCAAGCTTCTCGTATGCCCACGAGAATATTGATATCAGCACAGACTGCACTATCACCGGCACGTACAGCAGCCAGGAATCGGCACCGAAATCTGCCAGCACCTCGGCCTCGATCTGGAACTGATAGAGGGCGAACCAAGCGGCTGCCACCACACAGCCCAGCACGACGGGATACGAAATGCAATACATTTGCAGGTACGTGTAGCGCATGGGATAGTGCAGCGTTATCTTGCCCGTTATGGGATCCGGCTTCAATTTTCCCTGGTATGCGGCACGCGGCTTGTCCAGGCTGCTCATCTCGATGGTGCCCCAACGGTATGAGTAGCCAGCGCACTTGCGCTTCCACAGCTCCAGGAAGATCTGCAAGGCAAAAGGGGAGTATTATACAATATATAATAGTTTATATACATATATTATTCCCACTTACCGTTGTCCAGATCACATAGAAGCTGCACACCAGCGACAGGTTGAGATCGAACAGGCATTGCAGTATTCCGAATATGGCCGGAAAGATCAGAGCTTTGGTATAGAACTCAATGAAGCCGAAGTAGAGGCCGATGCTCGAGCCGAAGTAGTTGCGTATTTCCTCGATGGGCAGCGTGGTGCGCTTAAAGTCCAGATTAAAACGGTCCAGATACAGCTGCAAGGGATAGACAAATAAACAATGAATGGTGACAATAGACAGAAAACAATGTTCTTACAATGTCGTGCAGTGGAAACATGTCTTCGATGTAGCCCTTCTGTATGTAGGATCTGATTGGAGGTTCTATCACATCTTTGATCAGCACAGGCGTCTCGCAGTAGGTCAGTATCTGTTCCTTGGTCATGCCTGGCAGCAGGAAATCAGAGACGCAGCCGTGATTGAATTTCTGCATGCTGCCCGTTGTGGTCATTTTCTCGAGCTCCGCCGCATCGGCCAGACGCAGCAGCGTATCCAAGCTGGCCGACAGATACAAATACTTTTCGGTCTTACTAAAATAGAACAAATGCAGCGCGAGAATGTCAACGAAAGGGCAAGCCACAGCGAAGAGGAGATAGATGGGGAAAGAAGAAGGTGGAGGGAGGCACTAACCTGACAACTTCCAGTGTGGTCTGTATGTCGAACTCCTGTATGATCTTCTCCACATCCTGGCAATGGCGCAGCTTTGCCTTCTCGGTGAAGATAATCACGATGTATGTCTGCAATAGCGGATAATTAATATATAAATATACATATCTATGAATAATGCTGATTTATTAGGGCGCGCTAACCTTGTCGAACGTGTCCACATCGTCGTCGTCGGCGGCATCGCTGATGCTGCCATATTGCGAGCGCTGGCGCTGCAGCGCCTCGAGCTTCAGGCTGCGCTGCCGACGAAAGAGTTGATTTTCAATAATATTTCTGGTGCGTGGACCTGGAGCAAGAATTGGATAAGGAAATTTATATACATAAATACGTGTGTATATCTTTACGTATGTGTGTGTGGGTGAGTGTTACTCACTTTTGGCATCTTCAGACATTATTTATGAGTCGTCGTCGTCGTTGTCGTCGCTTTCTGCTGCTGCAAATGCGAATAACAATGACAGAATTTCGCCAAAGAGCCGAGTAAAGTGTGTCTACTTTTATGTACAATGTATATACACTCACTCACACACACGCATATTAAATACGTACGTCTGTGTGCGTGTGTTTATAATTATTATGCCAGAGCAACACAGAATTTTTAATAACGCCAAAACATTTCAAACGTGGCCAGCAGAGATCGCGGCTATTTTAACATTTCTCTGGTTTCTGCCGGTTTCTGTTGTTGTTGTTTCTCATTGCCATTCACTTGCACACATATACACATTTATACATACAACATATGTTTTTCATTGTGTGTTTTGGTGCGTGGCTTGTTTGTTCTACTTGTTGACGCCACGGCGAACAGCTGATTGATTTCCTTTGTTAGTCGAGTTTAAAGGCAAGTACGCTGTTCACACAGCCACTGCTCAACCTATGTTAAGCTTAACAGAAACTGTTTACTCGATGCGTTTACTGCGTATTAAATCCGATTTTGAAAATAGGAAAAGATATATATACTAAAATGATCGACTGTTTAGATGTATATCGAGATTAAATATAAATATATACAGCAATTAAAACATATACAATGTGAACATATAAGGTAAATAAAACATCTTTGCGTTTAACAAGTTTGCAAATATATATATATTTTAAATCTTCAGCACGCCGCAGATAATTCCTGATAAATATTTGATAAACAGTTTATATAGAATGGAAACATAATAACTACTACTAGCTACGCACATATACAATAATAAAAGATTTTGACAATAGTTTCTAGACCAAACAAAAATGTATCTTGATGACGACGCAGTTAACTAAACTACTTCCAGATCACAGTCACATTCGTATCCTTCTCGATATCCCTCTCGATGGTGCACGGCGAGAGGCCCGTCTTGCAGCAGATCTCATCGAAGCTAATGAGTCCCGTGTACATCTTCTGGCGACCCGATGGCACTGACCCCGTGAACACCGGGTACTTGTGTATGCAGCGTATGAACTTGTGCTGCAGGCCAAAGATCACCATCTTCCGCTCGTCGATGTTGTGATGCTGCGGGCACAGGCGCTGGCAGATGGCACGCAGCGTGACGCCGTGCGTCATCGAGGCGTAGAACTGGAAGATCCGCTGCACGCTGGGCAACAATTTGTCCGGATGCAGGGCGACGTACTTGCGGCATGCGTTGCTCAGAGCTGCGCTCTGTATGAGGTGCTTGAGGTTCTGCGTCATGTAGACGTTACTGTACTTGAGAATCGGCAGCAACTGGACGACGCCGTAGTAGACGAGATTTTGTATGCACGACTTGACAAGATCTGTTTCCACATCCGCCTCGGCAGCTATGCGTGCCACATGATTAATCCCGTTGATGTAGGGCAAGATCTGGGAAAGGGCAGGCAAGTGTGGGATAGCGTTAGAAAGCCATTGGTGGGGTTTCCCAGTTACCTGTTGCGTAGTCAAATCCCAGTTGTCGAGCGGCGTATCGCGAAGATTGGCCAGCAGTAAAGGCACCATGTGATCCTTGACCGAAGGCGGATCTGGTTTATGCATAACAATTTTCAGGTAGATTGTGTTGTCGCCCTCGACAATGGTGGCCACTTTGCGTTCGTTTAGATCCCGCAGCACCGTCTCGAAGATATTCTGCAGGCGGGACTTGTCGAGCTCGCGTGAAAGGAAACATGATTCCTCCTCCATCATGATAAGGTACTCGGAGAGCTTCTTCACCACTGGCTCATACTGCACGGAACGGGCGCGAGAGTCGCAGACGAAGCACAGATTAAAGAGGAATGCATTGCGAGCGTATTTCTGCTGATCCTGAATGTCCACGGGATACCCAACTATCTTCACGTCCATTGCATTTACTGTGAGGATGCAGCGCTGCAGGTGCTGCTTGGGTATTATGTACACATTGATGGCATCGAACACCTCTTTGGAGATATAGTTATCGGGCACCTGCAGCAGAGTTCTCGCTTTAAATTACAACGACAACGACAACAATAACACAACATACCTGGCAGCTGATTTTGCAGCCAGCTGTGGCATGAAATTCGCTCAGAAAGATGCAGCGTATCTTTCCCTCCGTGCTGCCACCGGTGCTCCCGGAGGCGCCTTCACTTGTGTGGGAGTGCATGCTCATCAATTGCACCTGTACCACAATCACCGCATTTTACGAATCCCCTGACTAGCTCCAGAATTCAGATAGCAGCGCGAAAACGCTTCTGAAAAAACAACAATATGGCTCCATTCAAGAGGTTATGCAAAAATTAACATCCGTTTACATTTCGCTCTCTTTCTCCCACAATGGCTCTCCATACGCAATACGTCACAACTTTAACTAGACTACAGAGCTGTTTTTGCGTGATAAAAATAGTGAATTATCATGAATAAATATTTGTTGAGTTAATTTAAACTCGAATGACTGAGTACCTAAGATAGTTAATAGTAAATTTGGTCAACAAACAAAAATGAAGTACATTTAAAATTAAGTCACAAATAGCTGGCGCAGATCTGGCAACGTTACAGCATACTAGTGTTGTAAAATGCAGCATCCAGCTGCCGGCCGCTTGTATCGACATATCGATTCCTCGATAATCGTGCTCTTGTCATTTACATATGTGCAGAAATAATTTCTCGCACAGTTTGTAATATTTTTGCACAATTTTACAGTCCTTACGAAAATAAGGGCATGACGAACGAAATCACAAATGTCGCCGAACGACTAAAAGTCGGTCCGCGTGAGAATGTGACCTACCCGATAATCATGAAGTATTGTGGGCACTGCACCATGCCCATAGAGGTAAGACTACATGGCACATTTTCAATAGGATAACTGGGACTAACATACGGTGATTTGCTATTTACAGTACTGCGAATACTATCCGGAGTACGACAAATGCAAGGATTGGCTGGAGCGCAATCTGCCCGATGACTTCGAGCGCCTCAAAATCGAAGAGGAGCAGGCTGCAGCTGATGGCACAGATGACGACAAGAAGCGACAGAAACGAGGCGGCAAGGGGCTGCTGCGTGTCAAAAAGAAGGAGGACGTGCCGAAGCGTATTTGCGTATCACGAGCTGCCCGCGGAAAGAAGAAGTCTGTTACTGTGGTAACTGGTCTGAGCACTTTTGGTATGCATTATTAACAATTGTGTGGTAAACAAACGGCTCATGCTAATTGGCAATTTAAAACGCGTTTACAGAAATCGATCTCAAAGTGGCTGCCAAGTTCTTCGGCACGAAATTCGCTTGCGGTTCGTCTGTGACCGGCGATGACGAGATTGTCATACAGGGTGACGTAAAGGATGAACTCTTTGATGTCATTCCCGAAAAGTGGTCGGAAATCGATGAGGATGTCATCGAGGATCTGGGAGACCAGAAGCGTTAACTCAAAAGTCAGCCGGCCAAGGGCCAATATAACAATATGCTTTCAACACGTGCTTATTTTATACGCAAATTACATCAAATAGTAAATTAATTAAACTCTAGTTATCACTGTGGAGGGTTGTTGGCTCGCGCCTGGTCCGTGCTAGGTATACGAAAATGTTTGTGGGTCAGTTTGATTATGGCCTCGTTCTGCTCATCTGTGAGCGGCGCCTTGTTGTCATCGATAAGCTGCAACGTCACACACACAATATTTAACAAATAACACTCTAAAAGGGTCTACGAGTCTCTACGTACCAGTTGTGTGTGAAGTGCGCTCGTGGGCGGATCGTTAACCATCTGGAGCATCTCGTGGGGCATGAGCCGGTAGGCAGCCAGGTCGCGCAGATAACTATTGATGGATTCACGTGTTTGCGTCTTGCAATGTGAGTCCTCCAGATACTGTAAGGCCTGCAATATCGAGGGACCTTTTGTTAGCATTGAAATGGTCAGCTTCCTTATATAGGATTTACTTACCTCATAGGTAACTGTTGCCAGGTTGCGCATGCCGAATTTTTTTTTTGTGCTCTTGATCTTTACCAGTAGCTGCATCACCTCCAGATTCGTGAGGTACGAGTAGGTGGCGTTAGTGCTATTAAAAAAGATGTGGTTGAAATATATTTTCATGTGCAATCAGCCAACTTATTTCTAAAAAAACTTACGTTTCCATTATAAATGAAACAAACTTAAACAGAAATAAGGCTTAAAGAAATTGTAAACACACCAAATCGAGTAGCATCGACTGGCGGCATTATCGATAACTGAGTACGAGTACTTCGTGTTGGCAATTGAACGATGAATCTGAACACAAGTAAGAACCATCAATATTATCGATATCCAAACACGAGCTAGGCGCGAACAGAAATTACTTTAATACAGAGAATTATAAATAGAAGGCGACTACTTAAGTTGTTTGTTATTGTTTACTCACACTCAGCTAATATTCCATTAAAAAGTATGTAAACAAGTGGGCTTTGACATAATTAACATATTGCCGTCAAGTTATCAAATCGAGCCACACGCTCAAAATATGTTTATCGATTCGTCGATAGCTGTGCATCTTCTCAGTTTCTACTTAAAATTGTAATTTTCGGCATTTCGTCGCTTCGGCTTTCTTATATCTAAATTATATACCTTTGCAGAAAATGGGAGTCGCTGAAAAATCGTTTTTGAAACGGCGCGCACAACAGTTTAGCACCTGCCGGTGGCAAAGCAATTGGAGTCTGTGCACAGACCTACAGCGTCAATGGACTCGTCGCCGGATTCGTCGTCTCACTGCAGGGGACAAACATGTTGGGACCAAGGGGAAGAGGAATAAAAGAAATTCCAAGACGTGTAATTGGCCCTTTTTCTGGTACAATCTGATGCCGATATTGCTGGTTCTTTGTATCAGCTGCTGCATTGCGTTGTACCAGAACGGTGAGGCCGTCTCGATCTTCATGCAGCGATACTCAAGCCAATACCAGGCTATAGTTCACAATAAGTTAAACTACTGTGATCGATCCATGCCGCTGGATGACGTTTTTCATGTTTTGCGAGAGAAGGTGCTCAATCAGGAGGCGGCACTTAATCAGCTGGAGGAGGCCCTGGCTAGCCAGAGCTCATTTCAATCCATTGCCCTCGTGGGCTCATCGGGGCTGGGTAAAAGCTTAACGATGCGCATACTGCTGGAGCAATTCCCATGGGCAGAAAATGTGCAGAGCATGGCTTGGAACGATTACGAGCTCAATGACGTCAGCGCACGCCTTCAAGTGGTATCCAACATGCTGTACAGCCTGGCGCACTGCGGTCGCAATCTACTCATCATTGACAATATGCTACCTTCCGATCTGGACTACGTTAAATCGATAAACCAATTGATTTCAGTCTCAGATGTGGCCACAAAACATGTGACAATCATCTATATTTTCAATCTGAATCGAATGATTAATGATTCGCTCTATGAGCGGCATTTGAAGGTGGTCCAGCAACTGCCCGATACCAAGGTAATAAACTATCGCCAATTTGATCAGCGTGATCTCGAGAGATGTGTTCGCCATGAGGCCAAAATTGCTGGCCTCAATTTGGAGGAGCGCTACGTAAAGGAGTTGGTGAACACAGCTGATGTTGCTGTCGCCGGTTGCAAGTCCGTGCGGGCCAAAGTGATTCTTTACGGAAAACCACTGGATAACCATGACAGCGATCAGCTACAGCTATCGTAATATTAAGACTGAATTGAGCAACTCAAGACCAATCAATACAATAACAAACGACTGATGTAATTCCAGGAATATATAGTTAAATTCTCTAATTTTTACTGAAATTGACTTAAAAAAAAACCAAAAAGACATTTTGAAAACTATTATTAAATAAGTAACCTAACATAAATTTAGAAAAATATATCATTAATACTCTTCCGCTTGTAAAACGACCGACCATGGCCTGTCATTAATTGGCCAGTTATGACTATCAAATGGTATATCGTCCTAATATTATATGGACCCATAATTTTTAAGATGACGTGATTAGCCATAAAATCTGGTTGTGACACTCTGTACTATTATACTGTATAAATAAGTAATTTGTGTAGTTGAAGGGGAAAAATAAAGTTACTAAAGTTGTATACTGTGAAAAGTAATTTATACTTTTTTATTTCTAAATCTGTTTTTACAAGTTTATTCAATACCAAGGTCAGTTCATCATAACTGGTGCTTAAGGCCTAAGACTATATAGTAAATATAATTTTTATTAAAACTTTCACTTGTGTCTGTTGTAACTACTAAGCCTAAAAGTCGGCAACATTATGGACAAGTTCGTTTTAAAATAACTTTCTATTTGAGATCTGGGAAATTCAGTGATAAGAAGGTCATCTTTAGTACAAACAGTCAGTGTGTTTTGCATATAACTTACTATATATTCATGAGTCATTTAATGAGGTCCCTAATAATAATAATAATAATATAATCTTAATTAATTTAAATTTTTTTATATTTTTAATCTTAATTTTATCTAATTTTATTTTAAATATGCAAGTCGACTGGCTTAGTTGACGTTAAATAAATAAATAAATAAATAAATAAAAGATCTTCCCATAAATTGAAATCTGTTTGAATAGTTAAGGTTTCCTGGAACCTCCTCCACTTTGATTTCAGTTGAAACCATAATTATTTTTGCTAAGGAGACAAGAAGATAAAAATGAATTCTCAAGAATAGAGTGAGCCCAATGACTAGTTCCAGCTTATTTTTGGTTTATACTGTATTCTCGTATTCGAATATTTGCGGGACGACTCGGCAAAGAGGCTAAGTAGATGGCGCCACACGCTTTGTGTTCGGTTCCGTCGTTTATGGGCCCGGCCCGGTCGTAATCCCCCGCACCGTCGGGCTTATCGGAGCGGGAGTGTGGCGAGCGTACAGTGTGAGTCTGTGTATGGATATGTGTGTGTTTGTTTTTGGCCGAAATCACGGCGTACTGCGCTATGTCCATGGCCCACAATGCTGTGTCACGCTGCTGCTACTGCTGCCGCTGCCGCAGCCGCCGCTGCTGTCGGCGCCAAGGTCGCCGTCGTTGTCCCGCAGGCGCGCACGGCAAACGTGCGTGATGAGTGTGTGATCGATATACGGCGTGTTCGATATAATTATGCGATATACATACAAGTACTGTTTTTCCCTCTCTGTTTTTGCTTTTGTTTCGCATTGAGGGCGCACTTCCGGAAGCGCAGGATGGCCTCGCGCCTACGTCGCCTGCATGCCGAATGGGATATCGACTTGGCTTGGGTGCCAAGCGAGACCTGACCGTGTCCGCGAAATGGCAATATTATCGCAGCGCAGGCAATTAAATGTTAATGGGTCACTTGTTTGGCAATTAGGCCGATAGACGCAGCCGATAATCGATGATCGGGCTAATTCATCGCTTCTCTAATTGGCAGCCAATTACTGCTGTTGCTATAAAGCTGACGGATCTGTTGCAGCCGGGAGAATCTGTAACGGATTGCAGAGCAATGGCGAGACTGGCAATTGGTATCCTTCTGTTGGCTCTGCTGCAGCTGCGACTTGGCGTCGAGGTGAGCAAAGCTCAATGAAGTGCACTCTATGATGAATAACCTCACTGACTTGCCGCCTCCCTTTCCGAATCAGTGCACCAACTACGAGGTGCTCGGCAATGAGAAGATGCTAATGACACGCTGCGAGGGTGAGGACAACAGGGGCAATGTAGAGCTCAGCGAGCTAGTCGACTTCAGTCAACTGAGCTTTGTGTTCGAGGACGACTACGAGACAATTCACGTGAGCGGTAAAATTGTGGTCAAAAAGGACTTGGCGCCTCCCATTAAGGTGCACATTGAGATATATCGCTGGACTCGTGACGAATGGGTGCCCACAGCTGTTTCTCTGAAGCGTGATGATTTTTGCAGAGCCCTGGTGAATCCCTTCGAGCCCTGGCACTTATTTTTAGTCAACCAGATACCGAAAGAGGAACGCATCTGTCCGCCCGAGGCTGGCGTAAGTTGGGATCAAGTTAAGAATAGGGATTTCATTATTATCATATCTCTCTTTCTCTCTCTCTCTCTCTTCAGCATGTTTACACGCTTCAGAATATCACAAACCGTGTACTCATAAAGAACTTACCCTACTGGGGGGAAATCGACGGCGAGCTCAAGGTATTGATGCACTTTACAGCCGGTACCGTGAAGACCTGTCTGGTCGTCTTCTTAACTGTCAAAATCATATAGAATATGCCCTAAAGTACATAGTATATATGTACATATATAATCAGGCAGCAGTCAGTTTAAAGATGTACTTTATATATAGAATACAATATGTTTGTACTTAAATTTAATTTGCTGTGTGCAGTTCTCTCGATGTTTGCTCTGCTTTTATGACCTGATACTGTTGATGATTCTCTGTTCTGTTTCTGTTACTGAATCTTATTCTTCTTCTACTTTTATCTAAATAAACGCAAATACGCAACGATTTCATGAACAGAAGAAGGCAAAAAAATGTCGCGTAATTCGCAGCCAAAGTTCCCGTTATGAACTTGATAAGCAATGAAATAAATACTAAAGTAATCCCAGAGAATCCCGTAATCCCGCCTACCTCATTTTTATTTGATGACGGCTCAAAGTCATCGCAATTTCGTCAAGTAAACTCATTTTCATTCTCATTCTCGTCCTCGTGATGCCGAAAGCACACTCGCGATTTATGGCATCATATTAATATTTATTCATCTCGAATGTTCATCATATATACTCGTATGTACTATGTACTATGTACTATGTATATGTATGTAAGCGGAGTACATCTAGTTCATTCTCACGTGGTCGCCATATCGAAAACTGTGGCACACTTCGTTTATTTGGATATCCCTGAAAACGGCTTAAGATTTTATAATACAGTTTTGCGATTGTAGTATCTCTATATGGAGAGTAGTATCTCACTAGGGGAGTGCAAAGTATATATGAAAACTTAACAAATGCACTCGTACCATCATAACTTTTCTCAAAATAAACTGATTTTGATGAGGAAGATGTTTTGAAATGTAAAATTTAAGATTGACTTGTATATAACCTATGATATGACAGAGGAACTTACTATCCACCTTTCTTTGCATTGAACATTTTTAAAATATAATTTCAATTTTATAATTTTAAATTGAATCGAGTGCACTCACTAACTGTCATATTGCATGCATTCATCTCGACGTTTTACTTTATAACTGTCTATCTGCGCGTAATACGGAAGAGCCCGCATTGCGTCTATATAATTTACAGCTCCCATAATACTGTGTTAAATCCGAGCTGAAGGTAGTCACAATATAAACTATTTGTACAGTTTTCACTTACTCAAGTTTATATTGAACTTTATATGGAGATAGCAGAGAGGACTTTATATATGAAGAATTATTTTTTGCCTTTTTGATTAGAGATATCTACAATGTTTTTTAATGTTTATATTTCCGCTTTATATCTGAACACTTGTACGTTTGGGGGAACCTTCAGTTGAAAGAAGATACACAATCATACTGTAACTAACTTCCCTTTAGTATCTCCCGAACTGAAGGCGCCCTAGTCGAGAGATATCTATTTTCCTGTGAGATAACAAAGTTATGCATGCTACTATTTGATCACATAGCTGGGTGCGCTTGAGTCTTGAGTTCGTAAATGTATAGGAAAGAGAATGTATAACAGGCGGGTTGGCGGGCTGGCGAGTAGAGTCGGCGGAATGGCAATAAATTAACCGTGTTTGGGTTAAGTCACAGCAAATAATGAATTCTATAAATATTAATAAATCCACTTGGACTATTCACGACTATTTAGCTATATAGCTATTTTGCTTATGTGACATTTTATTTCTTTACACTTTATATTTAACACAATTTAACTAAAAATGCAAACAAACAACAACAAACAACGAATGGGAGAAAAGTGTGAGGAAATTGATGATGATCCGTTTCATAATAATAAATACTAGATGCACATGATGCACGGCTCATCAAGGGATTCCTCAGATGATTGTAGAATGCGTACTTTGAAAATATTCCAACTCTCGTCAGTGCGTTTGAATGCAATATTGAATTTAAATTATTCAGTATGCTACGAGTAGATCTATTTACTTTAAGATATTCGTTCCAAATCCAATCAGTGATCAGTTATATAAGTTTCTGCTATGGTAATTATGGTTAGTACTTTTGCTACTATCGTATGAATATCTGTTATAGTTGCTGATTCTACTTGACATAATGAAAATACTTCTAACTTTTGGCAGACAGTTTTGAGACAGAGCAGGGAGCAAGACATGGAGAGCGCTGATCCGATATCACAGCAACGTCATCCCTTTTTCAATAGATCTGGCCACAATGCAAATTCAATGCAATGGGAGCTGATGCTAATGACAGTTGTGGAGTCGGCCATGTTTATATCATGCCCAAGTGCCGCGATATGGATATTAACTTGGGCCTGGCCTGGCTGCTGCTGGCTGAGCTGCTCGTGACCTGTTATTACCCCCTGTTGTACTGCCATGACTTGGCTGACAAGTCAAGCCCCAACACCAGCCTTTGCCCCGGGTTCCATTCCCAGCCGGTGCACTGCGCGTATACGTGTTATGTGGGCGCATTGTGTGGACAGGATGCATGAGATTTGGGGCCGAATAACTGTCGCCAGTTAGTTGACAGTTAGACGTGCAGTCAATGTCAATGTCAATGGGCTTTTCCCAGCAGTAGCAGCAGCAACAGCAGCGCTTCCTTTGTTCTTTCATTCGTATATCACTCATACGTCTCGTTGGACTTGCCAAGCAAATTGCACGAATTAGGCGACTTGTTTATCGCGCTTACATAACGCACACAACGACAAACAGTACACAAGGGCACACGTTACGCAATGTGACACTGGGAAAACAACAGAGTAGTAAGGAAAACAAAGGGAAACAAGCGGAAAACAAGCTAGGCGAAACAAAAGAAAAACACAAACCCGATAGTTGCACAGCTGCAAAAAGCAGAAAGCAAAAGGCAGCAACCAGAAAGCAGCAAGCTGAAGGCAGTGCTGAGAAGGTAGAAGCCAGAAAGAGAGCAGGATTTCAATTCTAATTTGTCAAGCTTGTCGGGCGCGTTGTAACACTCAGAAATATTGTTAATATACCATAAGTACGATATACATATGTATGTTATATATATATATATGAAAAGGTTGTCGTACCCCGTTGACAAGCAGAAGCAGCAGAGGTAGATCCCCCCTTTGCAGCCTGCCTCATTTCATTTGATTAAATAAAGAACACCTTTTAATCAAAAACCAAGTAGCGCGAAAGAGTGAGTGAGAGAGAGTGTGTGTGTACAGAGAGGGATGGGGAACAGGGGTTGAGAGGTGCTTCTTGCTCTACTCTATACTTGGGCTGTGAGCATTAAATAAATAAAAATTAAATTAATTAAATAAATAAATAACGGGCGGGTGGGCAGCGACTGCGGCTTGCGAAAAAGATGTGTTCGGGGCACAATCAAATAAATAACACATTTTATTGCGCAAAACGACAAACAAACAAGCGCATGGCAGGAGAACGACACGCAACTGCAAGGTTCCCTCGCCTACCCCATCCACTCTTCCTGACTTTTCCCTTTTTCCGGCTAGGCTCTTGCCTAGCTGATCAACTGGTCCAAGATGTTGCGCAGTTCCGCTGTGAGGCATCTCTCGAGATATGCCCAAGTCACGTGACCCCCGTCGGCTCCGAACGGTTCGGTTCCGCTTAGTTGCCAAGTAGGGGGGACTGGAAGGGTTTAGTTTTAATGTTTTTATTACTGGCCTAAACTTTTTTCAATTACGAGCATTCAATTTATGCAATAATTGATAGATTAACTCGCTAACTCGCAGGTACATGCAACAGTTTAACAATGCAAGCTGAAGCTCCTCTTTTCCTCCCTCTTTCCCTTGCTGTCACCCCCCTCTCTCTCTCTCTCTCTCTCTCTCTCTTTGTGCTAACTGTTGTATATGAGAGTTACAGAATAGCTAGATCATCGCTTCAAATGTGCCCTGTGAATCGGAAATCGGTTATACAATGCGTATTATCGCATCGCACGTGAGACTGTCTGCGAATGATTGATATACAGATACCCTGTAGGCAGGCAATCGAACGCAGCAACTTGTATACTAAATAAAGTATATCTATCTATATGTCTTATTAAAACTACAACTTCAACTCGAAAAAGTAAACCAGAATCGCTTCAGATCATCTATCTCTTGTCGATCTCTGACTTCTACCATAGCCCAAGTCTATGCACTTCAAATTGTTTCTATATATAGTATTTTGTATTTAAATTTTTGTGTATTTTCAAGTTTTTTTCTCCCTTTTTTACGTATTTTTCCTATTTAATTAGAAACATGTTTGCAGCGCAGCACGTTAATTAATATTTGTCAATAATTTAAATAATTTGATACATCATACACACTGGGAGAGAGGGAGACCGACACACATGGGACACTTTGAATGAGGTTTCGAGAGTTATCCAAGCATTTCAATTGCAATCGCAGCGACAATTTAATTGCGAACGGTAAACGGTAAAATTAATGCAAAACATTTTTTCGTCATTTCCGCGGCGTTCGGTCGCCACTCGCGACCCTTCTCAAGCAGTTTTTTGCTGTTGCTGTTGCTTCTCGAGAATCCAAGCACCTGAAAGTGTTGTCTCAGCCGAATTGATTGAAGATCGCATTGGATGGAGACGAACGCGGTTCAGGAAGTTCTCTTACATAAATATAGAGACAGCATTTTTGTGGTATTTTTTTTTGAAGTGGCGAATAATTGCGAAAATTATTGCGGTATTATTTAAATACATTTCAAGCATTATATATTGTAATATATTCATCACGATATATTATATCCAAAGCTCGAATGTTATTAGATCTTTTTTTAGGTTAGTTTTTTCTTATCCTCTTTAAATTGTTTAGAAAAGAATTGAGCTCGATCTGGATCGACTGACTGTCGATTTCCCAATAAGAAACCCATCATTATAAATTCAAAAAGGTTTCTTATTTTCGGTTTTCTTTATAATTCCAAAGATGTCTGATCTTTGCCGATTTGCGTTAATGGCAGCCTTTGACGATCACTAGAATAGTTAGCACCTCGAGGGGTTTGTTATTTGGCTTGGAATTGGAGTTGGAATTGTTATGCTCAGTAAAAAAACGTATCATCAATTAGCATGCGAACAATATGTATACCAACAGTTAAGATCAGGGGGGATCGCTGATCGTTCGTTGGTTCGTAGACCTTGACTAACTGCGTCAATCGGAGCACTTTTCGAAGTTACTCTAGATTGTACAAATATTTCACTTATAACAGATCATATAGTTATAGATCTATTGATAGTTGAGAATTACTTAAGCTGCCCTCTCTCCCCGTCTACCTCTTCTCCCGTCTAATTGCACATTAATTGATCGCACGGGTGGCTCGGAACTCGGAACTTTCCATACGTCAAATGGGCAAAATAAGTGATAAATATGCCATTTCTCACACGCAAATATTAGTTGCGAAAAACGGTGGGGAAAATAATATTAAGCAAATATATTTATTAGATAGGCATTTCACAACTCGCCCCCATACACACCACCCCTCCCCCCCTCATAGAGCTATTCCAAATGAGCAATAAATCCATAAAGAGTCAACTAGCAAAAGCGAACGGAATGAAAAGGCCGTAAAATGTTAGACAAACGTCGAGAGACGCCAAGAAGTCAATTTGGTCTGGCGAGCGGCACTTTCCGAGTGAGCTGCCCCCGGCATGCCCTGCCTGCAGCCCCCGGCTTCCAGTGGCCTCCCCATCCAGACCAGACACAACCAGTTGAGGAGTGAGTCGCAGTTGGGGATGGCAGATGCGGGATGGGGAACAGGGTGATCGCATTAGCGCAGCTCATCATTCCACATCGTAAAATCAATTTGCTGCTGTGTACACAAACTTTTATGGCGCACTGTGGCCGGCTAAACGTTTGCGCTAATCAATTGGGCAAATGCGACATTTTTGAGTGGCCTTTTTCGACGGGATCTCCATCTCCATCTCCATCCGTCGTTACGATCAGTCGATCAATTGAACGACGACAACAACGTCGATGACGCTGTTTTCCGACGATAACGTCGTCTCCTCGCTGGCTGCACTCGATTTGTTTTGACACCTTCGCACAAAGACTGCTGCAAAGCGCACAATGCGATGCGATGATCCGATTCGGATGAGGATTGTAAGCCTCAAAGATTATTACAATTTGTCCGCTTTCTCTTCTACTTCTGCTCTTTCCATGCTTTTCGTTCGTCTTTAATGATTTACCGATCTTTGTTTAACTATTCAGCTACATTGCTTCGACTAAGTCTTCTTAAGTTCTTTTAGTTGTTCTCCTACTTAAGTTTTACACATCCCTATACAACTGTATTTCTGTCTGCAAAACTTTATTTTCCTTCAACAACTTTTCTGTCATTTCATTATTATTTATTATTACATTGTAATCAATTAAAATTGTAGTTCTGTTTTTCCGTAATGTTTCCACTTCAAACCTTTCTAAATTGCATTTCTGTTTTTTGCCCTTCCAAAAAAGTATTATTAATTTTTTGCGGTCACAAGTTTGCATCATATTTAACCACTGCAACAACAACAACAACAACATCTAAAGAAACAACAACAGCAACAACAAAATCGACGTCATTAGCCAAAAAAAAAAAAAAAACAAGAACGTAAAAAAAAATTGATTGTGACGCAGCACGAGATACGCTTTCAAACTCGCTTAAAATCGAGCCAGACAAGCAAAGCTTTGCAGTTGCGGCTACACATGTTTTGTATATCTTAATATATCAACAATTTCTTACTATATCTTACTTAATAAACAATATTAGACTATATCTTACTATGTATATTAACAGTATTGGAAGATTGCAACGAGATTTCCTTCTTTCCAGAGAAGTGAAGATTATATAACAAATATAGCTATTAATTCCTACTGATCTGTAGCATAATGAAATAGTTATCTATAATTATTATGTCAGGTTGTGTACAGCTGCAGAGATCTGTGGGAAACCCAGCACCAACAAGTGATTATGCCCGCAGTCCAATTAGACTCGCCTAGGTGTGGGTGGTAGGGGGTGTGTGTGTGTGTGTGGAGGGAGGTTGTCTTGCGAATAGTTTATTAATTAATTAGTTCGTCGAGTGTGTGGCAAATGGAGCGGAACACATTGAAGACTGAAGAGTGAAGAGCAGTGGGCAAAAAAGTCGCTGCTGGGTCGGAGGCAGGCGAACTCGGTCCGTGCTCGAGAGCTGGAACTGGAACTGGAACTGGTATTCACTCAGTGTTTGTGCGGACTCGCTCACCTTGTAAATCGACGCCACATACTAAAAATACCAATGATCGAGTGCGGCTCTTATTGCTGTTGTTGTTGTTGTTGCTGTTGTTGTGCAGTCGGCAGACTTGGCCAACATGCGCTGCTTGTGGCCCGTGAACCGCTTCTAATGGCAGTTTCGATAGTCAAAAGCCGACAATAACAGCAAAAGCAACAGCAACGTCAACAGAAAATCGCATAAAGTTTTCGCCATTTTGCTTGGCAGTTGCTCGACCCGTTGCTGCTGTTGTTGTTGTTGTTGTTGTTGCGTCGTTGTCGCTTTGCTGTTCGTCGATTGTTTATGTTTTTATGTCGAGTTCTTCGAACTCTGCGCTGAAGTTCAAAAATTTTGTCGACGAAAATTACCCAACGTGGCCTAATCAAGCGAACATCTGAACGATAACGCACATGCATGTCGGCAAGGGGTGGAGCAGGGGCAGAGGCAGAGGCAGGGGCAGAGACAGAGGCAGGGGCTAAGAGACAAAGCCAAAGAGATACGGAGACAAAGACACATCGGGACAACGAGACTTGAAGACTCTGACGCGACTCTTTCGGATCTCGGTTTGCTGCCATTGCGGAAGCTTTATTTATTTATGTATTTTTCGCGTTATTTTGTATATTCTGTTTTTGGTTTTTTTTTTTCTTCAGATTTTTTATGTCTTTTTTGTTTTGCTGTTTTTTTTTTGGTAAAACGTGCACGGGACCGTTGGCCATTGCCCGTTGACCGATTTGTTTTGTCGCAATCCGCGGATGTCTCTCCTCAGCAAACCAAAGCTCGTTCTTCATTTCGAGCGAAATACGTATTCACTCTACATGTATTTGGCACCAGCTGGGCAACCGGCCATCTATCTACCCCAGCTGCTGCCGAATATCTTTTCGATCTATCTATATCTATGCGAATTATTGCGCAGAATCATGTAGAACCGGCTGACTGACGCGGCAACTGTTCAACTGCTCGACTGCTCAAGTGCTTTGGCTCCGGCTTCGGCTCTGACTCTGACTCTGGCGCCGCATCTCAGGGTTGGCAGTTTCTTGACTCCAGTCGAGCTTCGTTCCATATAGTTCCTGATTGGGCTGAGCAATATGAAAACATAGTAAACATACTACAAATCGCAAATCACAAGTAACAAGCCACAAGGGAAGAAAGCTGTCAGATACCCTGCAGGGAGTTTATAAGAAGGCACAGTATTGTCTGTCTTGCCTGCTGTCAGTTCACTTGTCTGTCGTATCTGTCTGTCTATCTGACTGTCAGTATATCTGTCTGTCTGTCTATCTGTCTATCTGTTTGTATGTCTGTATGTCTGTATGTATGTATGTGTGTATGTCTGTATATCTGTATGTCTGTCTGTCTGTATGCCTGTATGTCTGTATGTCTGTATATCTGTATGTCTGTTTGTTTGTATGTCTGTATATCTGTATGTCTATATGTCTGTCTGTCTGTCTGTCTGTCTGTCTGTTTTTCTGTCTGTCTGTCTGCCTGCTTACCATTCTCTTCCTATCAGCCTGTTTGTCTCTTACTCCTAGCTTGTCTGTCACTGTCTCTTCTCCTGTCTGCCTGTCACTCTCTCTATCGCCCCATATCAATCAGTGTGTCAATATCTGTCTCTAAACCTAATTTGTCTGTCTGACTGTATGTTTATATGTCTGTCTGCTTGTCTGTCGGCCTGTCTCTCAATCTAACTGGCGCTATTAGGATGTCTGGGTGCCTGAGGCTGTCTTTCCATCTGTCTACCTGTCTGTCAATCTGTCTGTTTGTCTGTCAGTCAGTTTCTCTGCACATCTATGTCTTCATTCCTTCTGTCACTCTGGCTATCTTCTGAAATGTCCTTTGATCAATCTACCTCCACATCCTGGGGAGTCACTCTCTATCTATGACCACTCTACCCTCTTAGATATAGATCTCTTGCAAACCAAATGCCAAATGCGACACCTGTCAGTGGCTCCACTCTCTCGCTATCTCCCTCACACCGCTCGCTCACTCTGCCAACTTCTAAGCTCTGGCTCCACTCTTAAGCTGCTCTGGGGTTCTGCGCTCGCCGGCCTTGAGCTTTGCCACATAGTTCTGCAGCGAACCCGTTTCAATTGCCGCCCATTCCAAGCATTCCAAGCGACTGGAGCCGCGCCTCGAGGTGGCGACTGCTTTCCATTTCCATGACATTTCCAATTGGCAGCGAACTCCCTTCTAAGTGCACATAACCACATACTCCACATATACTGCACATATACAGCATATATATCGCATATATGTATATGGCATATATACTTGTTCGTATGTGGCCGATAATTGCGGGGCAGCTTGTCTATAGTGTTAATTGCCAATTGGCAATGGAATCGTTAATGGAATCGCAATGGATTCAATATATATGCCGATTCTTAGCTCACCCTTCACTCAGATAATGGACTTTGAACAATCGAGATCCAATCTCGTGCTGGACACCAACAGCCCGACAATAACAACAGTCCAAGCACAGCAACGATAAGTGACATGTCGACTAAAAATCTTCTGGCTCATGAATCCGGTTAGATCTTGCCGGTTCTTAGCAAAGTCGAATGCACAAGTGTCAGGTGCAGCTCGCTGTATCTATCATATACATGCATATATACCATATATACCATATCTGTAAGTAGCTACAGCTGATACAGTCGCCACTCGCTAAGCCGAACCCCGCAACATGTTTATTTGATTCCTATTACAGCTTTGGTTTATAGGGAAGCTCGATTATCGTTGGAGACACTTCATAAATCACAGATCTTTAGCTGGAATCGATCAAACTAGGGGGCTTCAGTTGTTTGTTTGTTGAAACTACAGTTGAGAGTGTCATAAATAAAACATGATCGAGAAGCTTCTGCCCCCCGCTGGCTAAATATCAAAGTGATCCGTAGTTCGTTGTTTATCACGTTATCATTAACATTTCAAGTGGAACAGTCCCGAACTAGAAGACCTTGAAACCAATCCGAGTGCAATCGATATCAGGTTACGAAAACTATCTGTGGGTTTCCCCTTCTGAAACTTCTTCATAGGTTTATATTAAAAGTACACTTCAAGTCCCGTTACTTCTTCATAAGTTTACATTAACAGTACACTGAAAATAATATGATATAATTATCCATTATCAAGCGAGCTGGCAAAAAGTTGCTCATATATAGTAAGAACACTTTCATTAGACAAAATGCAATTCTATTGAAATGAGGTTAGAATCATTATAACACACACACACACACAAACTCCATCCTCTCTTTCTCTCTCCATCTCTTGCTCATCCACCCCATCTCGCTCTTATGTCGACTGTTTTATTGCCACCGACTTAATTAGCCTGATTGATACGTTGAGGTAGTTCGAGTATTTGTGTTTCGTAACGCGATTCACTGACCCCAAACACGACTCCCTTTCGGTAGTCGAACCTCATCGAATCGATACCCTCTTGCCACATCCCCTGCTAGTCGATAATTGTTAGTGCTTAATCGATAATTATTGTTTTGTCTGCTCTGTAAGAATAATTACATGGATCGGACGAGTCGACATCCCGAGTCGGCTATGCCAGCATTAGCATTAGTACACCTAGCAGGTGTACTGAACACGCGTATCATTTAAATATCTCTGGTTACGATTACATTATTAACATATGTATGTGTACGTAAATAAAACCGTTTTATTTGCCGCCTTAATTAGGCGCTTCATATTTGCATATCCGAAATGCGCTTTTTAATTGCATATTGTACCGTTTTTCCCCCTCTTTTAATAAGCGAGAAACGATGAGTGCTTAAGATCCCTAGTCTGATCCATGTTATGTGAGGGTGAAAGTTACCAGATAATACAAAGCGATATGAATAAATAAAAACAACTATTGATGCAGAGATTTTCGGTTTTGAACTTTCCATATCGGTTTCCCCATCGAAGTTGACTGAACACGAAGGATAATCATGATATTGTAAGTTAAGATGCTAACTGCAAATGTTTCCCTAAGGTATGCAATACGAATTAAAGTGGATCTTCCCTTTAACAAGATAATAGGATTATCAGTTCTGATTATAAGCTGTATACTTTACTGTATATTTATTATTTTTTTGTTTATCATATATTATTGTCGTCAATTAAGAAAAGTCTTAAGATAACCCTAAAAAGATGTACATATTTAATGATTATAAGATATGAAAACAAACTGTATATATTGTATATTATATTATATATTATATTATACAATAAATAAATATTATCTTCGATTTAGGAAAGTCTTTAGATAACCCTAGAAAGATGTTTCTAGTTGAAATTAAAACTGTTCACAGTACTTAGTGAGTTAACAAAAGATCTTGATGGGTTTTAAGTATTCCGATTAAGTGACGGGCAAAAAGTATTGTAGCCTGTTGTGGTTGCTGTCAACTCGTTGTTGCTATAAACTTGTCCATGCAACTCGATCGCGTCCTTGGCCTTCACACACATTTCGCATGCAGCCTGGTCGGATCTGATGTGGGTCTCGGTCTTGGCCTGTGTGCGGCTCTAGCTCGAAGGAGGTGCTCAAGAGGGGGTTGGGTTGGGTCTTAACGCTCGAACGGGTGTCTCCGGTTGGCCCTCAGCTGTCCTCTGTCCTCCGTTCGGAGTAGACTCAACTGCCTTGTGCAAGTTTTTGTTTTTGTTTTTTTTTCGGGCAGACGTTTCATTGTTGCTCCCGTTAATAATTGTTGTTGTTGCTGCTGTTGTTGTTGTACGTGCTGCGCTTTGAATTGTGAGATTCGCGCTTCACTTGGTTGTCGTTGTTGTTGTTGTTGTTGTTGTTCTTGTTGTAATTTATAGACTCGGATGCTACGTGAGTGTTATTGAAAATGGTCATTTCGTTCATGTTGCTGTCACCTGTTGCTGCTGTTGTTGCTGCTGTTGTCGCTGCTGTTGTTGTTGTAGTTGTTGTGGGCACCTCTACCTCCACCCATATTATTATTGTTATTATTATGGTTTGTCTGTCTGTCAGTCGTCCGTCTCTCTCCCTCGGAGTGTTTGTTGTTAATTTAATTTATTCAAACATTGAACTTTTATTTGCTTTCAACCGAGCGGGAGAGGGGGCAGGTTGGGGAGGCCATGTGGGAGCTACAGGTGGGCGGGGTGAACAGCAAGCACAGGCAGAAAGCAACGGTTGTTATTCCGATTATGTGCTTTGCTATTAATTATGCTGATTTGCTCCTTCTCCATCTCCCTCTTCCCTTCTCTCTCTCTCTCTCTCTCACTTTATCTTTGCTCATTATTCTATTAAAATATTTTTATAGTTTTATGCAAAATCTCAAGGAAAATGTACAGAACACTTTGCATGTGTATAAAGAGCAACAACAATAAAAGAAACTCAGATAAACAAATTGAAAAACGTAAAAAATGTGAAAAAAACCAACTGAAGAAGTCAAAATCGACATTCGAGACGAACAATAAAGCCCCAAAAAACAATATATATATATATATATATATATATATATATATATATATATATATATATATATATATATATAATATATATATATATACATATATGGATGTATATAATTATATATGGTAGATATATGTCTACAACAACAAGAGCTTAAGAAGAAGCAGCAGCTGAAGCAGAAGTCGAAGTCGAAGTCGAAGTCGACGTCAGTGCAACAATTACAACAATGGGAAGAAGGTTACAAATTTGATTTCTATGAGCTTATTATTTCTTTTATTTTTGTTTTTGGGTGCGGCCAGCGACCGTTATGTCTTATATACCCAAAGAGACATGCTATCATACATACACAAGCAGCGGGGCGTGTGAAACGCCAGTGGCGATGACGATAATGTCAATCGATTGTCGATCAATTTAGCAAGAAACAACGACAGTTGCCCGTGAGAAGATTTTGATCAGTTAATATTCTTTATTGCAGGCCAAACTCAACAGTTATTGGGGTCAGGCTTGCTGAAATATATTGAAGACATAACCTTAAAATAGTTAAAGATCTCAATACGGCGTCGGCACCAAGCAGAAACGATAAATTGAAGACTTTATGCGATCACAAAATGTTATGAATGATTCTGAATACGTTACAGAGCAATCAATGTGGAAGGCAGAAACAAGAAAGTGATCGGCGTGGAGATACCCTGTTAAATGAAATACAGCTATCCAGTCTGAAGTAGCTCTCACTACTCCCACAGCAGTTGTTTCTTTTAGTCTATTACAGCCTCTTTCGCGCTGCTTACAGGGTATACACACACTCATACAGCTATGCAGGCATTTACATTTACTTGGCTATATGTGAAACGATCTCGTTTCGCGCTGTTCCTCATACTGTCAATATTGTCGACGCAGGTGAGTTATAACTTTCGCATTGTTATTTGTGGCCTTGGATTCGGTAATACAAGCGCGAGCAAGAGCGAGTGAGAGAGAGAGAGAGAGAGAGGGAGGGAGCGAGCAAGCAAGCCAGCACGATCATAACTCTGTAAATAGAGATCAAAGCGATCTCGAGACGATCGTCAACTGTTTATCGCGCCATAAAACGAGCTACTTATGCGCAGAACTTTGCGCTCTCTGCGTGCTCTACGAAACGTATTCATAAAGTTTCGACAGGCATCTATCTATGATGAATTGCGATCATTTACTGAGCGATCACTTCCCTTCCCTTCCCTGCCCTCCCCTCTCATCGCTGCCCTTCACAAATTGACAGCTCATATATGTTATGATATGTGATCTATTTTAACTCGTTCCGGCATTGGGACAGGCCTCCCGGTCCAGCCTGGAACTGCCCGAAACTTGTTGTCCAAAATGGGGAAAAGAAGAGACGATGTCAAATTTAGTTGATCTCGAAACTCTTTCGCAATTGTCGCAGATCGGGAGCGACTCGTGTCGCGACAAGACGAGGCGAGACAGTCGTCCAGATGCGACTTTTCATTGATTAACGATAATTAAACAATTCCGCTTCACATCGCTAATGGGTATTTTGTGGTCCATTTTGCGGCTGTGAATGGAGCTGTGTGTGGAGAGTGGGAGGA
This sequence comes from Zaprionus camerounensis, assembly GCA_018904165.1. Lineage (NCBI taxonomy): Eukaryota > Metazoa > Arthropoda > Insecta > Diptera > Drosophilidae > Zaprionus > Zaprionus camerounensis. Next base: position 1,391,053 of record JAEIFS010000740.1, read on the forward strand.
GGGAAGAAGGCGAAAGGGAAAGGGAAAGGGTCTGAGCACGGGGAACTGATAGAGCTGGGGACAGGCATGATCAATGCGCCGAGAGCTGCGGCAGCTGGGGGATTGGGTAGTTGCGTTTGGTTATTGCCATCGGGATTGCGATTGGGATTCGCATTCGAATTCGCTTTGGCATTCGCTGTTTTCGGATTCGGATTGGGATTCGGATTGGGATTGGGAGTTCACATAGCGAGCACTTAGCGTGCTAGCGCTAATGCCCTCTAATAGAGCACAAATATAAAGTGATATTAATTGAAACATGCAAACACCGCCAGCAAATTGATAAATAAATAAAAAACAATAAATAAAATGCTCGCTGATGAGGGGCAAATTTGCGATGAATTCGATGACGACGACGTCGGCGGAAGGCTAAGCAAAGTCTGGCGCGGAATTCGGGCTGTGTGAGTCGTCCGACTCGGACTATGGCGAAATTCACCTGAGACCTCTCTCACGCTGCCCTCTTCCTCTTTGTATATCTCAACCTGCCCCTCCCCTCCCCTCGCCGTCCAGTTCTCAATCAATTGTTGAATTTATCAATTAGACGAACGCGCTTTTCACGGCAGCTGCAACCTCTCGAGCGACTCCACCAACTCAACGTTTCCTCCTATTGCAAAACGCTGTTAAAATGTTGTTAATTGCAATTTGCATTAAGTGGAAACTTTTCAAGCAATAAAAGCTCGCAAATCTCAAAAAAAAATGAATAAAAAAACATAACGATTAGGCAAAAACAAGTATGCAATATTTACAGTGCTAACTGCTCGATAAGATACCCTAATAAGTCAATAGATTCGACGCCAATCGATGGTAGCCTTCCCCGCAATACCCTTTGCTGTCTAGTAGAGTTTCAATTTATTTACGATGGTGTTTGAAAGAATTTAAGGTCTGAAGTTGAGTAAAGTAAAGTACCTAAAGAGTTCCTATCCATAGTCTACGATAGAACTTAGAATCAAATTTAAGATTTGAAGTTGAGTAAACTGTTCTATCATTCGGATTCAGTTCCAAAAGAGCTCCTATTAAATGCTCTCTTCTACAATGGATTTTAGAATCAAATTTAACATTACATTACAAATTATATTGAAATGTTCCCAAGTTACAAATCGTCTATCTAACTCTGGCCTCAGCTAATACTCTCTCAGCTATCCTACATCAGTTGAATGTCAATTTATGGCGCACAAAAAACTCTCTAATTTAGATTTGAAAATGCTAACTAAAGGTTCTCAATGTCAATCAGATATTTCGTCTCATCATACCCTGGTATATTAATTATGCTGAGTGCAATAAGTCGATGCACGCTATTCAGATACCCTTTGCTATGAAATATGATAAACTTTGCTTTGCCAACAGAGACTCTAATTTCGAAACTGTGTTGATATTAGGTTATTTTGCTGGAATGTGTACCCAATAAAAGTCATAAGTTCTTTGAAATGAATTGATTACAAATGATCTGTAGCAGTTAAAGTAAAGTTTGAAATACGAAAAGCATAAAGCATAAATAAAGTATAAAGATAAATAAATAAATAAAATAAATAAGTAAAATAAATAAATAATAAATAATTGAATACTTTACTACTTTTCTTTCTATTGTCTTTCTGTTTCGTTTGCTGTCCTCAATACTTGTGCCTTTGCTTTTCAATTGTTTTCCCCACATCTCTTCCGTCATTCTCTAGAAACTCCTCAACTGTTGTGGAAGCAAGCAACCCGCTTGTTCCACCTCCATTGCATGCAGGGAATAACAAGAAAACATTTTCACAGTGGGTGCAAATAATTGTCTATCTATTGTGGGGGTGGGGGCCGCTTCGAGGGGCAAAGTGGGCTCGCGCTCAGTAGGGGGTGGTGCCAAACGGGGGAGAGAGTCGGAGACAGTGGGAGAGGGAGGGGTCCGCGTGTGGCCTCCTCGTCGTGTGTTTAATTTGTTGCAAAAATATTTGTGTTTGTATTTTTCATGTACTTACCGTTTAATACACATTTAAAACGGCGCTTTTTTAGCAGCTGTGCTAATTTTCCCGCCATTGTCTGTCGCGACTTAGGGAAAACTGCGGCTTGCTGCGATAGCGACAGCAGCAGCGGCAGCGACGCCGACGTCGCGGTCGTTGCGCAAATAAATAAATAACAAATATGCAAATAATATGAAAAATAATAATAAAATTAATAATAATATTTGCCAGCTACGCGGAGGGGGGTGGGCTTTGTATATATATGTGTGTGTGTGTGTGTGTGTGTGTGTGTACTTAGAAAGAGCTACGTCAATTTGTTGTTTGTTCTTCTGCTTCGCGTCGACGATGATGTTGCTGTTGTTGCTGTTATTCCAGCTGCTGTGTGGCGTGTGGCGAAGTGAGTTGATTCCCCGAGAAGGTCGCAGTAGCTGGCGTAGCGTACTCGAGGCACTCAACTCAACGTACTCATCGCATACTTATCGCACTCATCGCATACACATCGCATACACATCGCATGCACATCGCATGTGCTCATCGCATTGCTCGCTAATTGCTGTGCTCTTTGGCTGCAGCAGAGCCGCCCGCGGCTTTTTATTGATCTTGCAATGAATTACCCTAATCATGGCGAATCTCGCTTTGCCGGTTTTCCCAGCTGCATCTGGCGATATCTCGCCTAATCGTTGCCTTGGAAACAGTTAGGTGACGAAAGAATGAGAGAGAGGGAGAATGTGTGGGGAGGGGCTGCGTGGGATTAACCCTCTTTAAGCCCACTTTGGGAGCAATTCGTGGAACGAAATCGAGGCTCTTTTTTTCCTTTGTAGCTCTGGGAAGTTCCCAAGAACCGCAGCACGTGCAATACCTTGAAGAGAACCTACTTATAAGGCTGCTGTATTAATGGTCACTCAATGGTCAATGATACTCGCTATCGTATACTTTGATACTTTGGCGATACTCTGATATTTATCGATAACAATCGATGGTGCAATGTAATCGATAGTTGTATTATATACAAACTAAATGGTAAATGAAAAGAATTCATTGCTTTCTTTGGTTCTGAGCGATGTCTTGATATTTATCGATAACAATCATCAGTGCAATGTAATCGACAATTGTATTAGATACAATCTAAATGGTAAATTAAAAAATTTAATTGCTTTCTTTGTATCTGAGTGATATTTTGATATTTATCGATATCAATCAATGGTGTAATACAATCGATAGTTGAAATCATCAAAAACATGTGACAAGTCGCTAAATTTGAGCACTTTCGGAAACGTAGTGTCACTTATAACGAGAACAACATTATATCTGTTACCGATAAATTCGATACTACTTACTATCGATAAAAGTGACAACTGACTTTGATATTTTTCATTACTGGTTATAGGTGTACATTTCTAATCATCGTTAAAGATAACTTATCTAAGTCTACTATCAAATACCGATAGCTTAACGAACGATAGTGATAGTCCACTATATTATCGATAGTCTATATCTTCTTGCAAACCTTCTCTTTTTACACATTACGGAGTATTTGCAAGTTCGTGTACTCCCTTCGCTCCCGCTAGCACTTGTCGCACTTGTCGTCATCGCAAAACAGCGTCCAATAATTTCGACTGTCGCCGATAAGGCATGCCTTATATAAGTGAACTATAAACATTTTATAGTATCTCAGGCATCTGCAGGCGAACGAGGCTCGAACGCATTTGCATTCGCTTATTATAACCTTATCGTGGCGCTTTAATGGGTACAGGGTATGCAAGCACTTCGCTGGCTTTCACAAAACTTGTAACTTGCTTGGCATAACGATAATGATAATAATAATAATAATATTATAATTATTTCTCGTCAAGTATAAAAACTTAACGAACGAACAAATTCGTATCTCTTGCGATCCTCGTGGGGAACTCCTTCAAAAAGTCCATAAAATGCGAAACCAAAACGAATCGCACCATGTAAAAAATGTCTAAAATTGCAGCAGACAAACAGGCGGACAAACAGACAGACGGACGGACGGGCAGACAGACGGACAGACGGACGGACAGATGGACAGGCGAGTAAACTGATAAGCTGACTAACAGTCGAGTTGGCCTCGTGGGCCTCGCAGCGATTTTGTGCTTCTTGCATCGTTGCACGCGGCGTATGCGCAATATTTGCCGATGTGCGCCTCGGCCAGTGGCCCCGCTGCCGACGTCGCTGTTGCTGTTGCTGTTGCTGTCGCCGTCACTGCCAACTACCATACGAGCCACACCCAAAAGAATGTCGCGCCTTGTCCGCAATCTTTTGTTCGACGCGATTCCAATTGAGTTTCTGCAGTTTTTCAGTTTTCGGTTTTTTGGTTATGGAGTTTCTGTTTTTTTATTTTATATTTGTTGTTGATTTTTTTTATATTTTTACGAGCCAACAATCAGTTTTTTTTCTTTCTTCTGCTGTTGTTGTTGTTGTTGCTTTTGCGCAAGGCCGTCGGTGGCTCGTTTTGTGCCTGATCATAAAAAAAATCGAAATGATGATGTTATTGTTATTATTGTTGTTGCTGCTGCTGTTGTTGTTGTTGTTGTTGTAAGCATTTGCATCGCTTCGCGAGCCTTTTCGCACCTGGCCCAGTTGATTGCATTTTATGATCATTCATTCAGTATGCAATCACGTCCCATTAGTCGCCGGATCCGTGCCCAAGTCCGACTTCGATTCCGAATCTGAAATCGAATCCCATCGCATAATCAGGTTCCCAAACCCGGCCCAGGCCCAACCGAAAAGCCTTTGGGCCTGTCCCCCATCAAGGTGTCGCACTCGCAGTCGCACTCAATTGTGTTTACGATATCATTGCGAATATTATTGTTATTGTTGTTGTTATTGTTGTTGTAATACTGCCCGATTCAATGTCGCCAGCGCAGTAGAAAAACTAAACAATTTATTTGTATTTTTTTTTAGTATAGATATCAGGGTTCCGATAAATGTTACAAGTATGCGGAAAAGTAAATCATAAACGATAGCTCGATACCCTTTTCGGGTTCTATTAGGGAGTAGACATGATATAGTTGGTGGTTAGTGGTGATCTTCCAGTTAAAATGAAACCTCATATTCAATTTGAACTCTCAAACACTATTAATAACTGATATTCGAGTATTTTAAGAGGAATACCTATGTATAAGTATTCCCCTCAATATGCCATATTTAACATTCTAAAGTTTTCCAAATTTAGCCGGATTATCGTATCAACTACAGTTGGTATTTATTCTGGTATATACAGGCTATTGATATACATGATAATTAATAATTATGCGGCATTCGGTAGCGAATTCCCAGTTTCTTATCTCCAGACAAATGTCGGGCATGAGTCAGCCCAGTTCCAGATACGGTTCCGTTCTCAGTAGCAAAGAGGGTAACCACAGAAACCGCAATCGTGTCGAAAATTCGAACATCAAACAGAGACGGACTTGATTGAATTCCATTGTTAATTAATCTTGATTATTCAGTTTTCTTGCTTCTTTCTTTTTATTATAATATATAGCTAGCAAGATATATGCTTATGCAATCGGTTTTAGTTGATCGATTGATTAGAATAACTGTTAGTAGTGCGACCGAGTGCATCTCTAATGTTCCGTATAAGATGCGCAATTGCAATGATATAATACTGAAATTTAGTGCTCCTAAAACTGATGCAGTTTTCAAAGTACCCTGAAAATTGCCTATAGATCGGATAGATCTTTTCCATACAAATAGCGTGCGCTGTGCGGAATTTCTTAGAGTTTTTTATTTATCGAAATGAATATGTTTTTGTATACAAACAAATATCTCTCTCTCGATTTTCGATTGTTTCAATTGCCTTGTCATGGCATTGCCACCCATTGGCGCCCGGTTAATGCACGTCCTTGACCATCGAGACAAACAAACAACAACAGCAACAGAATTTTTAATATACTCGAAAATTATGTGGAAATATTTCGCTTCGTTTTAATTCGTTTTCGTATGCAACTGCAGAGCGGCGCATCGTGTCGCATCGTGTTGTATCGTGTCGCATCGTGCAGCGTCTGGCTTCGCATGGCAGGCCAAAACAGGCTGTGCAGCTTAAGATTTATTTATAGAGCCCGCACAGTGCTGGCTTTTAACCTCCATTCGGAACACGCTGCGTATGAGTTACGCCAAGTGGCCGAAGCTGGCAGTAAATGCAGTATATCGTATATCGTATATATACGATACGATACGATACGATGCATTGCGATGCGATATATAGCATGTTTTCAAAGGAATTAAGTTATCTCTCGATAGCATTAACTGGGCGCGTCCAACTCGATGTCCACTTAAAGCGCACCTCGTGCAGCTCTCTTTGTCAGCTTGATCTTCAGCTTCAGCTCCAGCTCCAGCTCCAGCAGAATGGCGTTTTTCGTGCGCTTGGCTTGGCTTGGCTTGTCTTGGCTTCGGTCGCGTATTGCCGATTCTAGTTCGAACCGGCAGAAAGCGGTTTCAAGCTGTTTTGGCAGCGCTGCCAAACGGCGTCGCTCGCTTTGCCGGTTTTCAAATCGGGTGCTCGGTGGAGCTGGCGCTATCCCAGCCTAGGTACAGCCCAAAGCCATAGCCAAAGCCAAAGCCAGCGCCACAGTCAGCACAGCAATTGAAAGATTGATGGCTCCAATTCGCCTGACTAATGACTCAAAGCGGACCGACACGATACGCGCCCTGATAGCAATACGCTCCCACTTGTCCACTTGTCCACTTGTCCCCTTGTCCAACTATCCCACTGTCCCACTGTCTAACTGTCCAACTGTCCCACTGTCCAGCAATCGACTTGGCTTGTTCTGGACTCGTTTACCGTTGCCTGGCCAGGGCTTGGCTTGGCGTGACTCCACTTGGCTCTAGCATGCGCTGAGCTTGGCCATATAGGGCAGCAAGATTGGAACAGACGACAGTGCGAAGATCAGTTAATGAGCTCAAAGTCGATCTGATGATCAATGGCGTTTTCTATTTGCTAACGATACACGATCTATAAGTCTCAGTTGTCTCCACCATTTGATAAGTGAGGCCCAAATATTTGCACAGTATCTTTGCGAGCTGAACTGGGTTAGCTTTTCTTTCTTTTGGCTATACTTGGCATGCATGAAATCTTCTCTACCTGTGTACCTATATATATTGCCATATTGCTGGCACTCCCGCACATCATAAACAACTGAAGCTGCACTATGATAAGGTAGTTTGTTTAAGTAATTCTACGAATATTTAGGTGTGAGTCATCCGGCTAAAACTCTTGTCATAGCCAAATCTAACAATGACTATCTATTCTTAGTACTTATCATTTTATATATTAAATAAACAAAAAAAGAACTTTCCAGTTCATTAACTACTTCTGCAATTGAGAAACTTTAAGAGTAATAATCATTATATCAGGCAGAGTACTGACCATAATATCAGACATAATTCCAGGCACTTGCCCTTATCACCTATCCCAATCAGGTCTTATACGTGCAATTGTATAAGACTGTGGTATTCGCTTGAAAGTGCAGCTCTACCAGTTGCTCTGTTCGCTTGACGTCTGTCCATCTGTCTGTCCATCTGTCTGGCTGTCTGCTCGTCTGTCTTTCAATTCACACATCGCTCGCACTGTGCTCAGCTGCGCTGGCTGTGTCTCATTGTTTTTTGCGCAGCTTTTCTATGACTTTCCATGGACAAGGACAACCGCTGCAAACCGACAATTTCCGCCGCACAGCGGTTGCCCCCGACCCGACAGAGTCAGCTTGGCTGCCCTGGGGGAGGAGCTTGTCCAAGTGTTAATTGGGCGATTGTTTCTGTCTCCTCTTCTCCTCTCTTCTCTTCCCTGTTCTTCTTCCCTGTTCTTGTCGTTCTCTGCGATGTTCTTCTTGCTGATTAGCTGATCGAATTATTGCAACACCGCAGGCAATAATCGTTTTAATAATTTTATTATGTATTTTCGAAAACAACAAAAAAAGGCAGATGAAGCGGAGATCAGCAATGATATTTCACCCCCAATTGGAACAAAACAAAACAAAACGAATTGAATCGAATGAAACGAAACGAAATGAGGCGAGTTGAAAAAGATGATGAAATAATTTTTTAATTGGACCAAAAGGCGATACGTTCCATGGAAAAGCTACTCAAGTCTTTCATTACGTGAGTCAGAGTCACTGCGAGGGTGTGTGTGAGAGTGTGTGTGTGTGTGTGAGTGCGTAACTGTAACTGTATCTGTATCTAACACGCATTTGCATGTGGTGCTGGCGCTAAGTCAACACACAACACACACAGTCCCCCCTCATGCATCCCATCTCCAGCTGAGCTGATAGGCGCATCGTATCTGACAGCCACAGCTATCAGTCCAACACACACACACACATACACACACACACATACACACACACACCTGCAGAGCTGTGTCGCATGCTAACAGTGAACTTGAAAAGGTTATTAAAAATTCAAGTGCGGTAGTTGGGTGCTAAGGTAAACAGACGACGGCGACGCCAACGGCGACAACTGCGGCGCCGACAGCGACGCCAGCAACAGCGACTGGGCCCGAGAGCTGATATATATGGTAGTATATGATAGTATATGGTGGCACTATGGTAGTAGTAGCTGTTGACCCATATTGTCGTCGTGGATTTGCCATAACAATGATTTAAGCAAACAGGCTGACAGGCAGCATTATAACTTATGCTACGCAGCATACAATGCTCGACTAACGTATGCCCTGTAATAAGGCAGTTAAGAAACTAAAGGGGTTTCATGGTGCCATAGAAGATGTGCACTCCGATAAGGAATAAATACGATCCCCACAGAAGCTGCATTGAAAAGTCTTGAAGTTTCATAAAACATTAAAGAATTAGGATTGAGTTTATGAAAATATATGTTCAAAATTGGGAATATGTATTCAAAAATGTAAGATATGTTAAAGTTTTTGTTAGAAATGTAAGAACTAAGAAAACATTTAATTGTTATGAACAGATATATTCAAAATTTGTAGATATATTCAAAAGAATTAAAAGATATATTCCAATATTTTAGGAAAGTAGAAGTTTCTTTAGACATGCAGAAACTAAGATTAAATGTATTCATTATGAAAAAATATAGACATTCAAAAATGACTCCAGGCTGTTTATAACTGATTGAATAAAGGGGCGTTTTAAAATAGACAGTCCTGTTCCAACTGTACTTATATCTTGTATACCTTGACCGACTTACAGAGCTTTAGTCTTGCGATCGTTACAAGGCATCGGAATCCCAATGAATGAGTGTTGCCTTACACTATATTTGATATTGATACGATATATGATTTCAGATATGTTCGAGCCTCCGCTTCCATAACTATTTTGCTATAAATGCTTTAATAATGTGTGGAACATAAAAATGAGAATGTAGAAAGAAGTCTTTGAGCCTCCTCTTCTATATGTTTAATGCATAATAATAAGATGTAATTCTAAGAAAAAACTCCTAGTTTTCATTTGAATAACAAATCGAGTCGAGAATCGAGAATCTAGAATGATCTAATCGTTTACTGATTATTCAAATATAAAGCTGGCTAAGATCGTTACCTAAGTCGCGCTATAAAGACTTTTTGGGGCGAGATCGTTGCCTTAACGATCATCGCTCGCTTAATGATAAATTGACGAGTTGACAAACATTTTGTTCCGTCAAATGGATTTGTATGATTAACTGTGCTGCCTCTGCGAAAAGCGGCGCGGCGAGGGGAGACGGTGAGGGGAATACCCCAACAACTACTTGTGCTAATAATAACTTTGGGGTTAATTAGACTGACCGTTGGAAATACCCAATCGATTGCGCCACCTCAGAGAGGGTATACGTTAGTCGTGGCAACTCTGCACTAATGCACTGTGCTGCACGGTAGGGGAGGGTGGTCAGAGGAAAGGGGAGGGAGAGGGTTTAACGAGCAATTGCCTTGCCTCGTAAAATGATTTGCAAAGAGAGAGTGAGAGAGTGGCGAGCTAATTGCGGCGCTACTTGGGCAAATGATATGCATGTATAGCAGTATAAGATACAGTATAATAGTGTATGTATACTATGCATATACTATATATTATATACTATCCTATCCTATACTATGCTATCTTGGCCGACAAATAGTCACGGCTCCAGCTGCACGACATCAGCATTATTTTCGGAACTTCAGTTCACAGTGATCATCGTGTCGTCAGTTTGATCAATGTCTCCAACACTGACTGCGCTCAGTATGCGCACGTGTGTGCAGCGTGGGCTCCTGTTGATAGACTATGCAGCAAACAAAGCACCTTCTTCGTTCCATCTCTTCTCTTCCCCTCCCTTCTGCCTCTCTTCATTCTCCTTGGCAGGGCACAAGGTTTTAGGGCTGGGGGGCGTCTTCTAACCCGCCTCCATCGCTGCCACTGTGCGTATGCGTTCCATGGTCACGTGATCTGGGGATAGTCCGGCTTGGGGCGGCTTGGGGCAGATTTCTGCAGATTTTTCGCACTTTAATTGGAAGAGGCCGCGCGGCAAATTGAATCGCGCCGAGTGTCTTATAAATAAATTCACAATTAATCGACGAGCTCCCTTTGCGGATGTAACAGACACACACACAGACACACACACAGACACACACATGTAATTGTTGTGTAAATAATTGTGTTTATTGAACTGACGACGTGGCATGTGGCATGTGGCATGTGGCATTTGGCATTTGGCATGTGGCAAGCAGTATAAGACTTGCAAGAGCAGCAGAAGTTGTTGACTGTAGAGATGTTTATAAGACGAAGAGAGCATCACTTGCACCTGCTCTTTGTATAAGAGTGAAGTGTATGATATTGATGTGTATAAGACAGTATAAGACAACACATATGTATAAGACTGCAGTCAAAATGCACTTTGTATAAGAGTGATGTATAAGAATGTATAAGACTGTGTTATAAATTACAAAATGAAAGCATTCGAAAAGCAGAACACCCCCTCAGGAGACCAAACGAGCGCATAAAGTGCAGTATAAGAGTGTTGGTAGAAGACGGACATGCACACAAGCAAATTAGAACAAAGTTCTTATATTGCTTGCGTATAAGACTAGGTGAATCGCACAAAGTGCGGCAGGCAAAAGGCGTATAAGAACGTATAGAAGAGCTCTTAATGCATTTGCAGCACATGAACAAGTCAAGGTAGCTGTATAAGAGTTTAGAATGCGGCCCCAAAACAAATAAAAACCTTGTGGGGCTACTAAAAATAGACACGCAAAAGAAAGCGGAAGAGCCAAAAGGAACGGAAATAGCTTAGCGTATAAGAGTGCTGAGAGATGCGGGAAACAATGACAGCAACAACGTCGTATAAGAGTGACAATTCGACGGCAATTAGGCAAAGTCGAATTAAGCAATAAGTGAACAAGAACGCGCAGACGGGGCCAGACAAACCGATATGGGGCTGCAGATAGAAGATAAAGATAAACATAAACATATATAGTATAAGTGTGCCTGTGTGTGTGTGTGTGTGTGTGCCTGTGTGTGCCTGTGACGTTTGCTGATGACGGCAAAAGATGACGAAAATTGACAAAAGACGAAGACGAAGTCGAATCGAAACTGAAAAGCAAACAAATAAATAAATAAATAATTAATAAATTAAAAGCTGAAACAATAAAAAATGGCCAGCTTGCTGTCGTAGTTGCTGCTCATTGTTGCTGCTCTGTTGTTGTTGTTGTTGTTCGCTTGTTGTTGTTGTTGTTGCTGTTTGTTTGACTGCGACTTTTGTTTCTCGTTTGTTTGGACGACATTAAACAAAATCGACGCAGACAGAGATGGAGACGGAGTCGCTGACAGTGACACACAAACCAACAAAAGGGGGGCAGCAGTGGCAGAAGGGGGGCTGGGAGTAGGGGCAGTGGGCGGGGGGGGAGCAGAGCAGGGTGAAGTTATCAATCGCAGCATGCAAATGGTTTTTCATTAACGGCAATTATTACCAATTATTGTATAAAATGTTGCTAAACGAAGTCGGCAGCGACGTTGACAGCGACGCTGACAGCAGCAGCAGCAGCAGCAGCTGAGCGAGAGACACGCACCAAACTGAGCAAAGCTGAGCCAAGCTGAGCTGAGCTGAGCTGAGCGGGACGGGGCGTGGCTGAGCCGCGCAATTTCTAATGAAAGTTGAAAAGCGCCGCTCGCGCGATTGGCTGAAATATGTAAATCCCCTCGGCCTCCCACTGCCCCGCCTACCTCCCTCCCTCTCCTCCCCTCTCCCTCTTGCTCGCTGCCCCTTACACCTTGCCTTTCCCTGCTGTGCTGGCCAAAACGCAGCCCAAAAACACACACACACAACAACAGCATCGAGCAAGTTTGAAGCGAGTTCGCAGCGGCGATGCTGCGCAGTCAACGTTAACGTCAACGTCAACGTCAGCGTCGACGTCGACGCACGGCACGCTCACCCACACACAGAGCGCCCCCCAAACGGAGCTGTGGCGGGCGCTCTCACAGTGTGCGCTCTCTCTCTCTCTCTCTCTCTCTCTCTCTCTCAGTCTGTCTGTCTCTCAGCTGTTCGCTGCCGCCGTCGCTGTGTGCTGCGCAGTCGACGGCAGCTGCGACGGCGTGCAAACAGGATCTGAGCGTATATTACGTAGCTGCTGGCTTTAAGCCAACATCATTTCCAAGCCGAACGCCAACACGCTCGCTCGACAGCTCGATAGCTCGCTTCGCTCCACAGACACGAGCCACAGACACGATCCACACACACACAGACACAGACACAGACACGATCCACACACACAGACACTCTGCTACGATAACGAGCAGCTGTTTTTGGGCCCGTTGTCAGTCAGTTATCTGCCATACTATATCTGGCCGCATCTCATCAGCGAGCAGCACAAGAGCGTCGCAGTCGCAGTCGCCGTTGACGTTGACGTTGACGTCGCAGCAGCAGCAGCAGCGATCTCCCACCCCACAGTCGGGCAGCGCCCCCGCAACAACAAGTGCAAAAGTGAAGTGAACTCCGCAACGCTCTCCCTCCTCTCCTCCCTCTCCCTCGCTCTCCCTCGCTCTCTCGCGCTCTCGTGTCGTCGTCGTCGTCGTCGTCGTGTCTCTCTCTCTCACTCTCTGGCTCTGCTCGGGTCGCGCGCGGCGCGTTCAAGTCGCACTGTAAATTACTTGCAAAGTTAATTTTAGTCTCGGCTTTTAATACCGTTTTAGTGCGTTTTCGAGTTGGTCGTGTTTCCTCGTGTTACCAACAAAATTCAAAAAAATAACATACAAATATTCAATAAATTCCAATTGCAACTGAACTGAATGAAACTTCAACTTCATTAAATAAATTCAATTTAAATACAATAAATAATAATTAAAAAACATAAAGCATATTTACATTAAAAACTAGTTCGAAATTCGACACAAACTTTAGCGAAATTGTTAAACGCTTTTTTTTTGGTTTTCAATTTTTTTTTGGAATCCTGCGAATTGAGAACGGAAATGTAAATCACTCGCCCCCGAAGAACAGCAACAAGAGAAAGACACAGAAGGCAACAACTCTGCTAAAACGGCAACATTACATAACGCAAAGAAAGAGTACAAACAACAACAGCAACAACACACAAAATATACCATAAATATCGATTCAATTATAAGACAGACAATCCAATCGAAAAGGAAATCAAATATCAAATATCAAATATCAAATCAAAGAGAGCGACGAGCGCGCGCGTCTTATACGATCGAACGAGACGAGACGGAAGTGAATTTTCTAAAGGCGCATCCTGTTTGAGCTGCACTCGTGACTGGCGGCGCGTATAAGAGCTGTGCAACACGGTAAGTAGTAGTTGTAGTTGTAGTTGTAGTGATTAAGTGAGTGAGTGAGTCCAGTTACGGTGTAGGATGAATTGTGCATGAGTATAAGAGTTGTAAACGAGTTGAGCGGCTGTATAAGAATTGATTGTGGCAAATTTGAAATGCTGCAAGTTGGCAGCTGTTTTTTGCCCCAGTATAAGGCACTCTATTTATCTGTATAAGACGGCAAACACAGCGCACAAGTGCGAGGAAGAACAACAGCGAAAACACGATAAACAATATCGGCAGTAATTGATACCGTCAATAACCAGCAAAGTTTTATCAAACAGTTCTAATGAAAACAGAAAACAGACGAGGATAGCAGAGAGGGCATGCAGGGAGGAAGGTAGCGAGGGAGGCAGGTAGGTGGAGCTGTCGCACGAGCCGAGTTTAGCGCGTGTGTCATAAGCAAAGTCGTTAAAAGCAGCAGCAGCAAAACATTGCCTAACCCAACAAAATGCAAATGCAAATGCCCAAAATGTGCCAACCCCCTCCACCCCCTTCCTCCCACTGCCCCACTCCCCCTACCTCTCACTCTTCTACTGCCCTGCGCTGCTCTGGTTATAAGTTTTGCCGCGCACACACAGTCGTTAAGACTAATTGACAGCTGAGCCGATCCAGCGATCGTTTGCCGGTTTTGGCAGGCTAGCGTCGGTTCAGCAAGAGCCTAGAGCAGGGACAGGGGCAGAGAGAGAGGGGGAGGGGGAGTCAGTGTGAGGAAGAGGGACAGAGGCAGTGCCTAGTGGGTGGCTGAGTGAGCAGAGACAGAGACAGAGGCAGAGGCAGCAGCAGCAGCAGCAGCTGCCGCCCCGCTTTAATTGTTTTGCAATTAACGAGACGAAGGCGACGTTGACTGCGACTGCGACGTCGTCTGCGCTGGCAACTGCTCATCGCCCATTGCCCAAAAGTGGCCATGTGACGTGCGCGGGTGTGCGTGTGTGCGTGTGTGTGTGTGTGTGTGCGTGTATCTTATGGATACATTTGCCTGTTCGCCTTTTTGGCATGCGCGCTGCATGCGCCGCCGCGCTGTGCGCGTTATTTAAGCGCTCAACGCACATGCGCAGTTTTTCAATGCTCCCGCTCCCCCTTCCCCTCCCCAACTAACTCCCCCACCACTGCGCTGCTACTCTGCGCCTGCTCTGGCAATTGATCCCTCTGCGCTCTAAGCATAGAAAACTTTCACTGCCAACCTCGCGACGTTTCAACAGCGACGTCAGCAGCGACGTCAGCGTCAGCTACGTTTTCGGCACGAAGATGCGTTCCACAACAACAACAACAACAGCAACAACTGGCATCAAGTCTCAACTCGCCGTGAAATGTCTCACAGTTGAGGCGAACGGATTTCCGTTGCTGCGGCGAATTTGCATAAATGTGACGCAGCTTGCAGCGCAGTTTGCAGCGCTGCTGGCAGCGATAACAAATCAATTGCAAAACGCCTAAGCAAAGTTCTAATTTAATGTTGTAAATGCAGCAACAACAGCAACAACAACAACAACAGCAACAAATTAATTAACATTTTTTGGTGAGCGACAAAAAGGTGAGAAAATTATTTCAACTGACTGTTACTGGCGGGCAGCGACGCAGGCAGCGAGCAGCGGGCAGCGGGCAGCGACGTCAACGTCGAGTGCCCACTTGAGTGGAAAATCAATGCACTTCCGCACACACACACACACACACACACACACACACACACACACACACGCACAGCGGGAGGCAAACAAACTGGCAAACTTTTTCATTATTTATAGCAACTGCGTCGACAGCGACTGCGACGACGACAGCGACTGCGACGGCGGCAGCGCATATTGCATAAAAGTGCAGTAAACGCAGTTAATTCTAACGGTGCCTGTGACAAGGGAGGGGCAAGGGGACGGGCTCTGCCTTCGAGAGTCGAGAGTCGAGCGAGACAAATGTGGGAAATAAATGAAAAAACACTTTTCCAGCTCGTTGGCGCAATATTTTATAGCATACTTCGGGCCAGAAGTGCCATAACACATGCGATATATGCACTTGATCTCCAAGCAGATCTTTATAGTACTACGGCATATCTGAAACAGTTTTCAAGTCTGTGCCATAAACTTCGCATGATGTGTGCGGGTTTATAGCAAGTTACTTATCGACTTTGTTTCCTATATACCTATATATACCAAAGATTTTCTACATTTCACAATCACATTATGCAATTTCAACACTTTCAAGCTTGCCATAATTTTTATGGCATGAGGATTATTTGTCAGATGGCAATTTCAAATAGTTTCTGGCATTTTCAATTAATATTTTTACGCGCATTTAAAGGTCTGGCATAAATTGCGCTTTGCTTTATAGTAAGTGGTTTATTGACAGCTCAGATAATATACATAGAAGTAACCCTTTTTTCTCAGTTGTTTATAGAAACAAATAAATATTTGAAGTACACCCACTTAGTTGAATTAAACATGCCATAAATTGTATTTGATCCACACATCATTATGGCAAGTTATATATGGATAGTTTTCAGGCAATTTTGACAGTTCCTTACAACAGATAATCAATTCTGGATTTTACCGATATTTAAATGCAAATAAAGCATTGCCGACCAAACTGAATATTATGGCATGCCTGCCATAATTTATCAGGATGCGTCAAATATTCGACGGCTGCCAATTCTCAAACAGCCACATGTCCCATAAATAATCCGTTTACATTTTTCAATTTTCGATTTCGCAATTTCGCAATTTTGTGTTTATTCCTTTTTCCCTTTTTCCCTTTTGTGTTCGCTTCATTTCGTCTTCTTCTCGTCTCGTTCCGTTCCGTTTGCGCCTTTTGCGCTTTCGAAATTGTCGAATTACGCAAGATCGAATAGATGCATGTACCATAATTTCGGCAGCGCGTGGTGCGCACGACTAGAATATACCCTAACTGCATTTCAGATGGAATTATAGCATCTATTATGCCTTTATGGCACATGCTGTCAATGTGATCTCTTGCAGGGTATACCACAAGTCGTGTTGGGCGACTAGAATATACCCTAACTGCATTTGAGATGGAATTATAGCATCTATTATGCCTGAAATTACCTTTATGGCACATGCTGTCAATGTGATCTCTTGCAGGGTATACCACAAGTCGTGTTGGGCGACTAGAATATACCCTAACTGCATTTCAGATGGAATTATAGCATCTATTATGCCTGAAATTACCTTTATGGCACATGCTGTCAATGTGATCTCTTGCAGGGTATACCACAAGTCGTGTTGGGCGACTAGAATATACCCTAACTGCATTTCAGATGGAATTATAGCATCTATTATGCCTGAAATTACCTTTATGGCACATGCTGTCAATGTGATCTCTCACAGGGTATACCACAAGTCGTGTTGCTTGTCTCGCTCTCCCTCCTTCATTGCCCAATTCAATTAAACAGTTAATTAGCAAAGCGCATGCAAAGGTGTGCACAGACATGCACAGACATGCACGACATCGCATCCTTTTGCATTTTATTATCTTGACATTTTGTTTTTGCAACTTTCGCTGTTTTTTTTGCTTATTTTTGTTTCTTTGCGCTGCAATAAAACTGCGCTCGCTTGTTGTTGTTGCTGTTGTTGCTGTTTTTGTTGTTATTGCCTCTGTTTGTTATTAATTTTTCGTGCACATTTTGCGCAACTTTTGCAACGATAATACAACAAAAGGCAACGACGTGACGACTCCTTTCAGCCGTGATGACGTGTTGCTGCTGCTGCTGTTGTTGTTCTTGTTGTTGCTGCTGCTGCTGCTGCTGTTGTTGTTGTTCATAATTTTTGCTGTCCGTCAGTGCGTCTGTCTCTTCCGTCTGTCTGCTTGCTGTGCTTGTTATCGCTGTGATCGTTTGCTGTGATCGGACAGCGCGTCCGCCGACTGAGGCTGCTGTGGCAGAAGCAGATTGACTTTATTACTCATACGCCATGTGCGTCGTCGTCGTCGTCGTCGCCTGCTTTGGTACGGCAGGTGCCAAACAAGCGCACAAATATTTGGTCCGCTGTCCGATAATACAATTTGCAAATAATTTATGTGCACTTGAAATTAACAAGGCGGCAGCAGCAGCAACAACAACAACAACAACAGCAACAACAAATGAAACTAGAGCGAGCCGGCAGCAGAGGCAACTTCATTTGCCGCTGCTAGTTGGAGCTGCCAGTTATCACTTCATTAAAGTCAAAAGTAACAGCACACACACACACACATTGACAGCGGGCACTGTGAGGCAGATGAACAGACAACGATAACAGCAACAACAACAACAACAACAACAAGAGCAGCAACAACAACAGCGATAACAACAAGTTAAAGAGACGCGACGAAACCAAGATATAAAAAAGAAATCAGCATCGGGGATCATTAGGCAGACTGATTTGCATATTCGGGCACACACTAAACACTGCCCAACAAAAGTATGCGCACAGCAGAGAGAGAGAGAGAGAGAGATGTGACTAATCTATGCCTTATCCACATACTGCATGAATACACAAACTATAGACTAGACCCAACTTTGATTTGAGCGATATGTGCGCACTATAACCTAAAAATGTGCCATAAATACGCTATAAATACGCTTAGTGTGTGCATTGTACGTACACAAAATATATGCACTATGTGCTGTCTATGTGTGTATGCACTAAAACATACCCTACTTTCAGTCAACATATGCATGTATATCGTATACGAATATGGCACCTATACCCTATAAATATGAACACGCCATTAATATGCCTTATTTAATATTTATATACTCTCTCTCTCTCCCTTTCTCTCTCCCTCTCACTCTCTCCCTCTCTTTCTATACCTCTTTCTGTCTCTCTTTCTCTATATAAACAGCCCAAATATACGCTGTATGCACAGCTTATACCCCGCAAGGCCCATTCGACTTTGCTTTAGTTGGTTTTCTTTAATTTAAGACATACCTCTTTATACCCTATATATTTAATTTGTATAGCACCCCATCTATACCCTATAAATACACAATGTATACCCCATATATACCCTACAATTACTGCACATGTAACTCTTAATTGATTACTCCATCTATACGCTTTAAACAAGCAATATATAGCACCTGCAATACCCTATAAATAGCCGACTAATTGACTCACTTGACTTTGTAGTTCAGTGTACACTAAGCTGAGTCTTGCTGCTGCTGCTGCTGCTGCTGCAGCTGGGGATTCTCCGCAACGCATTGCATAAGCCACACAGAAACAACAAGAAAAATAAAAAAACAAGACGAAAACAAAACATGATCAACAGCCCTGATCGTTTCGACTTCGAATCGGATCGGAAACTTGTTTTGTTGTTTCTCGCTTTGTTTTCTTTGTAATAAGCCCGCTCCGCCCTTCCCCACTACACCCCATCTGCAGCCCTCCCTTCTCCCTCCCCCCTCCTCGCCACGCAACTTGAAAGAAACGACCTTAGAATGGAATTCAAGGCGCCGGAAAAACATTTTTATGGTAGCTCGGTAAATTTCCAGTCCGAAATCTGGAAAAGTTTCGCTCGGCTTTCACTGCGACCTGATAATGAAAATGTTCATGAACAAAATGAAGTCGCTAAGGGAGAGCGAGAGATGGAGATAGAGAGGGAGATGGAGATGGAGATGGAGATGGAGAGGGAGATGGAGATAAAGATGTGCGCATCATTTGTTGATATTGATGACGATGATGAAAAGCGTTGATAACAATGATGAGGTTGCTGCTGCGACAGCGACTGTTGCTGGTGCTGGTGCTGGTGCTGCTGCTATTGCTGATAAGCGGCCAAAAACTTTATTGTTATTTATGGCCAAATAATTTAGCCAGAGATAAGCAGCAACGGCCAAAGTCGGTGGCAATTGCCACGTCAGGTTGATGAACATTTTAGCTTTAGCGGCAGATATGAGGCTACAAGCCAAAGGCTTTTTTCAAGCCATATAGCCGGAACTGGAGCGAGTAATGCAGCCAACAATTCAGCTGGAGTTTTAGCTGCCTTTTAGTGAGAACTTTAGCCTGTAGTGCAGCTGGAATTTCACTGATAATTACAGTCAGCATTACAGACAGAATTACGGTCAGAATTATAGCCAGTAATATAGCCATAAATAGAGGCAAGACTAGCCAAAGTTGCACACACGCAAATACATATAAAACTCAAGCTAAAACATCAGTGATAGCCAAACTTGCATCGAGTCAGATTTCGAGCCAAGACTGAAGCCAGAAACTGCTGCAATTACTGCCAGAATGGAAGCTAGAAATAAAGCCAAGTTGGCAGGTACACTAGCACTCTGGCTAGAATCTCTAGCTGACTAGCATGGCAAATAATTCAATATCTTATTCTAATTTCGTCGCTGTATCAGTTGCGTTGCCGTGTGATACCGACGATGATAATGCCGGCGGGTCCTGAGTCATGCTGAGCACACATAGACGAGAGGCATGTTGACAATTGCTGACAGATCGGGCTATAAAGACCATTTCCAGGGGCTATGAAACAAGAACGAGAACAAGAAATACGAGAGAGAAACAAGACCAGGAAAGAACAAATATAGTGCAAGAATATGCTCACAATTGAGCTATCGATAGTATCGATAGTCACGTGCACAAGCTATCGATAAGCTGAAACTGAAGTCGCTCAATGTGCTCTATCTTTTTTCCCTGTCCATCGCCCACTCTCCCCCTCCCCACCCCTCTCGCTTTGTGCCTTGCTGCAGTTACTTGGCCTACTATCGCCCTACTATCGCCACTTGCGATAGTTTATTTGCAATTTCAGCCAAAGTTGGCAACGCAATAAACAGCAGTTACTGCCATAATACACCCCCCACTCTCCCCCTCTCCCCTGCACGCCCCCCTTATTTGTTGCTATTATTTTCAGAATTCGGGATTATTTTGTCAGTTATTTTAAGCTCGTTTTTTGCTGACAACGAGGCTGGGAGAGTACAAAAAAGGCTTGAGCCGAATTAGGAATTTCTCAACTTGAGCTGACAACTCATTTAGAAAAAGTGTGGGTGGGGAAGGGGAGGGAGGGGAGGATTGTCGCTCATTAGCATCATAGATCTGACAGTTGTAACAAATGAGACACCGATGAGAGAGCACAAAAATAATCGAGCGAAACAAAAGATCGACAAAAAAAAAGCAAACTTCAAAAATCAATTGAAATCAAAGCTAAGGGGGCAGAGGAAAGAGGCAGGGGAGGGTAGGGCTGGGGCTGAGGCTGAGGCTGAGGCTGACAAAGACTTAATGGATAGCGAAATAAAAAACGGAAAACCGAAAGAGGCAAGCACAAAGGGAGGTAGAGAACAAACAAGTGAAACAACGCACAAAATGCTGCGACGCAAAAGGCGAAACTCTAAAAATGGACAAATCCCGGATGAGGCGATCGAAAGCGATCGAGGCGGACAGGTGGAGCCTTTTGAGTGACGCGGCGAATTGCCGTGACAGAGATCATGTTGAGGCGAGTGTGCCAACTGAGCAAATAGAATAGAATAGGCGCGAAAGCAGTGGAAGCAGTGGCAGAGGAAGAGCAAGAGAAGGAAGCACGAGCAGCAAGCAAAGATACAAGAAGAAAACAACAAAAAAAAACCGACAAATTTTTCGCTCGCTCAAAGCCAGACCGAAAGTCAAATGAAGTGTAAACCTTGGCGCAAAAAAAGACACCGAAAAGATAAATACGAAAGGGAGTGAGAGAGAGGGAGCAGGCAGGCGGGGGAGATGAACTAGCAGAGCAGCAAAAAGTGGGCTAAGCAAAGAAAACTGAGGCTGAAATAATAATTATAAAACATGCGGCGCACTTGTCACGGTTTTCCTCATAAATAATATGCTATATAAGTAATTATTCCCCCTCTCTCTCACTCTCTCTCACTGTCTCGCTCACGCACACACTATCTCTCTCGCACTCAAAACAGAAACGACGATAATAAAACAACTACACAGCAATAAAAAACAGAAGAAACACAAACTAACAAATATAAGTTAAAATTGTGCGCCAAAAGCGGAAACTATTATGGCAGATAAAAAGCAAACACAGACAGTAACAGGCAGAGGGGAAGAGGGGGAGAGGGGAAGAGGGAGGGGCAGACAGCTAGCTAGGCTAATAAAATTAAATAAAAAAGGGGGGCCTGCAATATTATAAGAAAAACAAATAGATCGATTCGCAATCGAGAGACGAAGGCAATGGAGGCGACAGAGTCAGGTTTGTTGAGAACTGGCTGGAGTTGTTGCTGTTGTTGTTAATATTGTTTGTTGCTGCTGTTGTTGTTGTTGTTGTTGATGTTGCACTAATTGCATTCTCGATCGACAATGAAGGTCTCGGTCTCGGCCACGGTCGCGGTCGCGTCCACGAAGGCGGTCTCAGCAGCACACACACAGCAAGCGAGACAGACATAGAGATAGAGCGTGAGAGGGGGAGTGGGGGAGAGGGGGAGTGGGGGATAGCTAGACAGAGAGAGGGGTGAGCAGATAGTCGGTCTATCGGTCGATCGGTCGATCGTCGTTCTGTCTGTCGGTCTGGTCTGGCGATGCATTCAACAAACAAGTGCAACAAAAACAAATTTCATTCGTTCAGTTAGCGCTGTGGCAAGCAGTTGGCCCCAGACGGCGTCGCATCGCACTTAGGCGACAGACACACACGGACAGAACACGGCGAATTTGAGGCGGGCGCACACGGTGCGTATGTGTGATACCAGTGCAGACTGTTACAGAGAGCGACAGCGTGTGAGAAAGAGAGAGAAAGTGGCAAACGCAAGAGAAAAGAGAAAACTGGCAGCCAAGAGGTTTGTTGCACGTATATACCCTGCATTGACATGTCTACCCTGCACACACACTCACACGCAGACACACACACACACACACACATTGGCAGCGTCTTCATTGAGCATTCACCTCGATTTCCGCCTCCTTCGGCACACAGCGCGTATGCGCAATCTGCCCTACACTGGGCACTGGCTGTGCGCCAAACGAAACGACACGAATACCCTGTACTGTGCTGCTACACGGGGTAGATCTATAGCATAGAGTGGGGCACGACGATTCAAGTCTCTGCCCCAAGAAATTGGCTCGGCAACATCTTGCGAATATGCCGCAGTTTACAGTTTACAGGGTAACCCTGCGTCACTCATGCCCGCTGCCAATTGCTGCACACTCTACTTGTTTTTGTCGACGCCTTGTTGACGAAGAATCATTGAGGAATGCAAGTACGAGAAGAGAACAACAACAAGTAGAAGAAGAAGAAGAAGAAGAAGAAGCGACGAAGAGGAAAAGGAAAAAACGAATTTTTCATTTTGGGAACTTTGAGATTGAACTAGAAATTCTTCTTGCTTGGCGCAAGTCTGACAGTTAATTCAGGTGCAAGTTCACAGCAGATCGCCAGATCCACTGGCAAATATATATACAGTATATATAGTATATATAGTTTATCGCGTAGAGTCTTCTCTCTCTAAACAAAACGGGTAAATTATGAACGATCGAAGGAGAAAGAGTTGACTGAACCTCAAACAACAGCAACAACAGCAAGAACAGCATTATATTTATTATAATTGGTTAATAACAATTGAACCGTGCGAGAAACAAATGAAGTTATTGTTATTTATCATCCCCACCCTTGCACCCGCTCTTCCCCTCTGCCCGTCTCTACCTTGTTCGTTTAATTATTAACAACAATTCGCAGTCGTAGTTAATTATTCGACTCTCGGCCCATTGGCTGCAAATGCGACAATTCGAGCCGCAAATAGATTTGGCCATCGGCCAGACGCCAGCGGGTGTGCAGAGGGTGCCACGGAGGTATGGGGAAGGGGGATGGCACTTGGAGAGAATCTGAGTGTGCCAAACAAACAAACAAAACACACACACACACACACACACACACACACACAGAGAGAACTCTAATAATAGTTAATCAGACTTAGATCGCCATTGAAACTTAACAAGCTACCCCCCAGTTCCTATCCCCCCTCTCTCTCTCTCTCTCACTCTTCCCTCTCCCCCCCCTCCTCATCTGTGGCTGGGAGTACTTAACACACACTGTGTGGACAGGGGGTAGGGGGTAGGGTGTAGGGTTGAGGCTGCTTGGTCGCTTTGGATGTGAGCCATTTGCATTGTGCTAACAAATTGAAAAAAGCACATACACACACTCACACACACACAGGCACACACACACACACACACACAGAGACAGTGGGGCGCAAAGAATAGGGGGAAATATAATGAAAAACAAAATTCACTTGACGAAAATCACAGAAAATTAACACGCAACTGTGCACACAATAATCGTATTAATAACAATGATTTTTTTATTATTTATTTATCACTCGCTTACTTACATAATGTGTATGTGTGTGTGTAGGTGTGTGTGTGTGTGTGTGATATATGATTTGTATATGGCATGCGAGTCGGGGCAGCTTGGCTTTTCCAGTTGCCTCGATTTGCCTCCGTCCTCGTTCTTTGTGTCGAGTGCTTCGCGTGACTTTTGAGCCATAAACCACACACACACATACTATACTACCTGTGTGTGTGTGTGTATGTGTGTGTGTGTGAGCTTGACCAATTATAAACGCTTGCCATAAATATTACGTAGTGTTTTTATGGCGCATGCTGCGCACACTGAAATCACAGCTTAATCAAATTTAAATTGATTGATTTGGCTATAATGCCCTGCTATAAAGATTAGCTCGCCACGTTCCGCTGTAAATCGCTCGCTTATCGAAGCCATTTTCTCCGATAAGCGCGAAAGCAACTCCAGATTTATGGCTGCACCTTACTTTTTTACACTTTCCGGTTCAGTAAGCTCTCAAAATACCCTCAAAACACACCAAAAAAATAATGTTAAATACTTTATAGTACTATTTGCCATAAATGTCGGTCACTCCGCGCAATCAACACGTCGCACAGATAGCTGTAAATACAGCAATAGCTGCAGTAGTTTTATTTTTTTGTAAACAGCTCATCGATTGCCTTATCGGGGTTTTTTTTCCCCCAAAAATACTTTGAACTTTGCTATAAATGGAGACAAGTCGTAACTTTGTCCTTTCGGGAAGTACCGTCAGTGGTAGCTGGCTGCCATAATTATGGCACCACTTTGCCCGCAAAGCAGTTGGTGCTAAAACAAACGTATTACGTATACGTAATGTGGGCAAGACATACCATATGTATATATTCTTGATTGCCACTGCTGCGATCGTTCTCCTCTCTTGTTGTTTTAATTAAAAATTCAATACAATCAAATAAATATGCCACAGCAAACAGCAGCAGGGGAATGGGAAGTATCGGGCTTAATGAAATGAAATCAGCAGCTAAAAATGTTGGCTAAAAATAGTCAAATGCCTGGACGCAAAACCAGTACCCAAGTCCACTTAACAGACGCACAGACGCACACACACACACAGACACACAGACAGAGACATAGGCACCTCGCAGACATAGGCACCTCACCTCAGAGCCGTCGAAGAAGAAGTCGCAATACACGTGACCAGCAAAAACGGCGACAAACACGATTCGCAGCGTGTTTTAGCGGATTTATTGAAATTGAAGCCACACACGATATACTATAGATAGGATAGAGTAATATGAATAGCATATCTGGCATACTACATGTATTATATATATTCTATAAAGGTAGCTATAACGTATATATAGCTGCATTGCGAGTACAGGTGTCATTCAGGCAGAGGCAGAGGCAGAGGCAGAAGCAGAAGCAGCTGCCTCAGTCGCTGCTATTGCCCTCTGAATGGGCAGTTTAATATCTATATTGCTATTTATAGGCAGTTAATGCTCCCTAGGCGACACCAGGGAGAGTTCAAGTTCAACGAGGTGCGCTGCAAGACTTGTTGGCGGCATTAATCTCAAGTAAATCTCAAATTAATCTCAAGTTGATTACCGCAATTAGCCGCAATTCGATTGCCCGGCACTCTTGACTAGTGATAATAATTAACACATAATTGCCGACGGCCCGTTTCCGCTTTATAGAGAATCACCTTTTTTCGCTTTTCGAATTAAATTTATATTAATTTTCGATTTTTCTATTAGTTCTTTTTTCTTGCTTGTGATTGTTGATTATTTTTTATGATTCGGTTTTTTCAACTTGAAGAACCTCTTCAGTTTCTGGCGATGGCTTATCGTTTTTGCCTTAGCCTTCGGCGGGACAACAACGTGTCGGGGCTGTAAAATAAAGCGCGATAAGCGGGCTGTCTGTTTTGACATTTGAATTTGAATTACCGCGAAATGCAATTTACGTGAATGCTCTTTGATCAGACACATCCTGGACGCAAATGGGATCGTGTCCTGGGAAACAAACCGTTTCATTGTAAAGAAATTCCTTGCAAAAGGATTTTGACAAAAGGGACATTTCGAATTCTGCGCATAGCAAGCAGCTTTGCAGCCGCAAAAAGCAACTTTACGCATAGCAAGCAGCATTGGTGCTGCGGTGCCGCGGTAAATGGCCGCCATTTTGTTGTGTTGCTGCTCCTCGTTTGATCTCGGCGCAAAAATCAATGCCAATCGCACGTTGCTAACTGGGTCAACGCGCGTCTTTGCGCAATGCAGCAACGAGCTACCACTGCCAACGAGCTGCCAATGAGCTGCCAGCAGCGGCAGCTATTAATCTTGGCTCTTAACCAAGGGTTGTTGCCCTCCCCCACTCGCCACTCGAGCGCCATCTTCAGGCGCACTTCAAATGAACAGATGAACAATGACTCTTGTGAACAGTCTCTTCCCCCTCCCCCTCCCCTCCCCCTACCCTGCTCGTCTATAAACGAGCTAAGTACGCTGCCCTTCAACTTTTGCGCCTCTCTCTCTCTCTCATTATCTCCATCCCTGTCTGCATCTGTGGCTGTAGGGTTGCCACCGCATCTCAAATGTCTACAAAGTATTGACTCCTTCATTAGAACAGACACTCGATAGACAGTCAAGTGGCACCTGAAGTACAGCTAGCACTACGTATGTTAAGTACCCCTCACCCCCCCCCACACACACCCTTTAACACTTACAAAGACCTGTTAGTCATCAAGTGAATAACGAAATAGAAACCAAAGGAGGTATCATCGATCGGAAAATCGAAAGAAAGAAATCACAAGCACAGAAGCGCCTGACTTCCAAATAACTTTGCTTAATCATAATAATATTTATGATCTGCGACAAAATCACGAATCACAGCGCCTAATCACGCGCTAATAACTGGCCAAAATGGTCAGCTGGTGGCACTATAGTGTGCCTCGATAACGCTGCCACGCCACACCACACACAAGTCAGATGAGCTGACCGTGCCCATTTTCCATAATACCCAGCAACCTGCCCCCTCTACGCCCCTCTTCAATAGTTTCGTTTTTTTCAGATTTGTTTATGAGGCTTTCGCAGAGTGCCCGTGTGCTTATTAATTAGAATTTATGGGTGGCAATTGACAATAAATAGCCATTAGATACTTGGACTCTTGAAGACCGAGACAGGCCGGCAATCTTATCGCTCCAAGTGTCCGAATTCGAAGAGTTCGCTTAGAGATGAGCACACAAAACTATCGTATGCGTTGTCTAGCTAAATATTTGTACAGATCTATAATATATGCATAAATATACATATATATCATGAGATCTCTGAATACTATTAGGCACGACACACCATGTGCAGCTGTGTTGCATATTTAGAAAATCTACTATAAAATATCAATGCGTGTTCGTGTCACGATCACCTTAACATCACTCACACACACTTACACACACTGCGTACAGAGGTCGGCACACGACCATAGCCCAGCGCAGTTGTGCGATTATTCCAGAGACTCCACGAGTTTCGTGGAGAAAGAGAGACAGAGAGAGAGAGAGAGGGAGAGGGAGAGGGAGAGAGATGCTTCGTACTGACTCGTATCCGTATTTGCCGCTTATCTCTCGAGTGGGCACGCTGCTGCTGCCTTCTTCGGCTTTTATGGCCGGCAAATTTCTGGTCGTAGCAGGCGGCGGCGGCGTTGGCGGCGGCGAATCACGGCCGAGCAGAGCTTTTGATTATTTACAGTTAGCCGCTGTTGATAGCTTACTTTCAGCTAATGCCTAGATAGATAACCTTGTCCATATATCTCTTGGCTCTCTTGGACCCTTGCTTTACCCAACAACAACAACAACTACAGCAACAACAACAGCAATAGGCAACGACTGCAGCCGTTGACGCAGCGCGTTAACGGCGACTGCGACGCCGGGAACTAATCACTCCAATTAGCTAGAAAGTGTTTTTCGTTTAAAATTCGCACGTTGTCGCCGTTTCTTGGCATTGTATAGCGAGGCAAGCAGGCAGTCGGACACTTGGCCAGCAGAGAGTCGCGACCAGAAATCCAAAAAAAAAAAATACTTAATAAAATCAAAATCTAGTAAAATCCATAAAAAAAAAAAGGTTTAAGATTAACGAACGAACACGAATCGAAAGGAACTCAGGATCTGTCGGCGAATTGTTTTGTGTGAATAGTGTGAGTGTTTTATCTTCTAACAATTCTTATCCTGCTCCTTCTTCTACTATTCTTCGTATCCTAAAGCCTCTGTCCCCTGTCTCCCTTCTTTATTTTCTACTGAACGTACCCAGTGCTCGAATCGCGCCAATTTACAAAATCTCAAGACAAAATAAAGAGTAAAAAAACAAGCCACAAATACCAAAGATGGAATCGAAATACCATATAAAGCAAAAACCCTCAAAAACAAAAAGCAAATCTAAAACCGAAATTAAAAAGACCTAGCGAAATAACCAAAATAAATGTAAAACGTATGTAAAAGAGCCAAAGAAGAAACTAAACAAAGCGCAAAACAAATTTCGAATGCATGGCAAATATATTTGCCAGCCAATAAAGGAAAACCAACAACAACAACAACAACAGCAAATAAACCAACAATAAACCCCAAAACCGAAACGAACCTTCGTCATAACGACAACGACGACGACGACGACGAGCGTTTACACTGTCCAACTAAGTAAAGTGTTTGTGCAAAAAGATTCGCTCATTATCTAAGCAAATCCTGCGTAATTGTGTTTCTCGACAAATCTTAACAAAAGAAATCGATGTGGAACATTATAAATCAAGTAGAAGTTTTCAGGATAGCTTAAAGATGTTTCCGATTTAATATTTTGTTTTTTTTTAACTTATTGAATTTATTTATGCAGTTAAAAGAGCATTCGCTATTTGTGCAGCAAAGTTGCAATGCAACCGCAATAAGTGCTCAATATCTGCGTTAGTTCATTATCTACAACGTCGAGGGTTTTTTCATATTTTCTATATACATATAAACATTTTTTGTTTTTGTGTTTTTTTTTATTTTTGAAAGTCAGATTGAGCGCGTCCATTCCCCAATTCCCCGACTAGGTGGCCGTTGTAAAGGGCAGCCTCGAGTCAACAAAACTGAAAACTTTTGCTTTTTCAAACGATTGCTTTGCTGTTATTTTCTATATGCACAGACATACTATATACATACATATGTATATGTATATTGTACAGTATATAGTTGTTGTTGTTTTGTGTTGGGTTTTCTGCATTCGCGATGTTTGTGGTTGTTGTTATTTATTTATTTGTGGCACATGCCAAAACGTATCCACTTAAGGTCCAATCTGTATTGTGTGCACACGGATAATGCAGATTCGTTGTCGTTGTCGTCGTCGTCGTCGTCGTTGTCTACTTGCGATGTTTTGCGATGTTATTTTTCAACGATTTCTGTGTAATTGGGCAATGCCAACGAGCGAAAAATCGAAAATGAAATAAATAGAAAAAACCAAGAAAATGAGACACAAAATGTAAAGTGGCTAATTTTATGCAAAACAACGAACGAATCGAAAAACAACATCAACGAAATGTGTAGCAAACGTTCATTTTCGACGGCCACTTGGAATAATAAATAATAGTTTTTTTTTTCAATGTTTCTTCTTCTGATTTTCTGATTTTCGATAATAATAATAAAAATAATAATAATAATGCCGTTGTGCGACGCGTGTCGGCTCCAAAATCGAAATGAAAATAATAACAAGCAGCGCAAAATAGACGAGCGACAGATAAAACATTTGCGAAAATGCAGAAAATGGGCCATAATGTTCCCGTTTTGGATGCGCGGCTCAATTCCCACTTGTGTGCGAGTGTGTGTGTGTGTGTGTGTGAGTGCAGGTTGAATAACAAATTCCCTGCTTATAATTTAGTTAGCAGAGAACTCTGTGCAATCCCATACATTGTCAAGGGGGGGTGGAGAAAACCCACAGTGAATCCAAGCCAGAGATCGTCGGCCACAAAACCGCAATTAAATATCAGTAATAACAATATCGTCGTCCGCATTATACGGACTATACTTACTAGATATACATATGTATGTATGTATATGAGTGTGTGTGTGTGTTCTCGCCTATCCCAATGGAGCTCGTGCGACACGTGCGCCTCGAGCACATACCGAAAATTCTAGGTACACAGCCAAATGCGAAGCTTAGCAAGCTCGATGGCAATAGGAATGGGGAATGGGGGAGGAGAAGGAGGAGGAGAAGCATATGGGCTAGGCAACCAGACAGGCAGGTGCTTTGCAAATAGGTAGAGCCGTGCGATAGCCGAGCGTAATTACAATTCGCCGGTAGTCGAGATTCGAGAATCAACTGACGTCAGCATCGTCATCATTCTCCCTCGTCATCATCATCATCCACATCGTTCTCCGTCGTCGTCGTCGTCGTCGTCGTCATCGCCGAGTTCTTGATCTTTTGTTGCCGTTTTATTATTTATGTTCAGCCTGTTTCGTTTCGTTTTGTTTAGTTTCGTTTATTCCGTTTTCGCACGCTTTTTTAAATGCGTCTATCCGCAGTCTAAGGCCGCATCCGCAAGCTTTAATTACGCCGTGAATAAGTTTTTTGCATGACTCCCGACGGAGTCACATACACATACAGAAACACACACACGCTTAACATGAGTATGCAGGCAGATTCATCGCTGTAAATTAACCAAAGCATTTAATTGTTATTCGAGCCTCAGGCCGCCTCACGCGCTCCATTCCGATCCGGCCGATTGGTATGCGAGTGTGCAATTTTTAATGGTTATTCATTATTCCACAAATGTATTCCACAGCCACCGATAACAGCCATAGTAGCATCGAGCATCGCCCATCGGCATCGGCATCGGGCGTCGATCATCGGCATAGACATCGCCATCGAGCGCGACATCGATAGATCGAGCACATTTCTCTGTAACCATCTATGCAGACTGCAGCTAAGTTGACATTTGAAAACCAACTTGTCTAACTCAAAAAACAACCCAAGCGAAAAGTCCCCCAGAAAATATCCCCAAAACTAGTTCAGTTCCGTTTCGTTGCGCCGCCTGCATGCACAGTCTCTGTTAACGTACAGTGTCCTTTCCCTACACAACTGTTAAAAGCGAGTGTCTGTTAACTGCGTGTGAACTTACAGCACTCTGTTAAAATGTCAACGTTCTGCTGAACTGAAACCTGTCCCGAACTTTATAGACACAGACGCATATAGCACACATTTCTTCAGATCTTACTCTCTGTCGCCTTCTTAGCATACATAAATATTAATTTGCTGAAATTATAAAGCTGCGTCGCGACTCACGACTGATTATTGTACGTTATTATGTTAATTTGTTTGAGGTTTTATTTTTTTTTCTTTCTATTTCTATGCGAATTTCCAGAGTTTTTGTTGTTGCTGTTATTGTTGTCTTTTATGTGTTGGCCATAAAGGAGGAGGGAACAATACAAACTGTTTACCTAATTTTGTTCGCTAGCTCGTTTTGTTATCGCGCTTCATTGAAGCGACTGCGAGAGAATCTCAGAATAATCATGGATGTTCAAGTAGTAATATGCAATTAATTGATGTCTACCTGAGACAGAGAGACACAAAAACAAAACATGTATGAGCAGGAAACATGAACTTGAACTGACGCGACCAGAAGCTAATTACAGCAACATGTGCGCCAGGTAGACACACACAAACACACACACGCATAGAGAGACACACAGATACAGATACAGATACAGCAGCAGCCAACACAATGGTCGAGCGATGGGAATATTACCTGGTACTCGTACCTACCGTGTATAGTACCTACATACATATGTACTTAAAAGCACACTTGAGACACTGTCCGTCCCCCTCCTCGTCTGCCAGTCCGTACGTATCATTAGCACTCACTGTGACGGAACATTGTTCGCTATAATAGGCAAATAATTGACTTTTAATTACCAGGCCCAGATCCTCCATGGTCACCATAGTTCCTGGACCAAAAACACATTGTTTTTTTTTTACATCTACGCAGGCATAATAAAAAGTCGTGTGTTTCGCAAAGAACTTTCAGTGGCAATTGCACTTTCTACCGAGACGATTAATAGAGCAGGAAACAAACCGTTGAATTCTATTAAGTTGTCATCTAAGTTCTGAATTACAAGTAGAAGAATTATCCTCAGTGCTCGACTGTTTCTTTGTATTATCAAATATTGATAAAGCTGGCTCAGGTAAAGATTTTTAGTTAGTGTTATCAACTAAGCCGTTACGATCCAGGCCAATCAAATGATTTAGTCGACGAAATTTCCGTAAATTATGACTGCAATTTCAATAAAGAAAATCACGTCGTTGTTGCTGTTGTTGTTGTTGTTGCTGCCGTCGCCTATAATAGTGCATAATATTATTATTGTTATTGTTATTGGTATTGTTATTTTTATTGTTATTGTGTGCACACACACGCCCCTATACCCAGATACCCGATCTCTCGAGCTGACCCTGCCACAAACTACCGTTACACATGCCATGGCGCACTTATTTCGACCAAGTACCGTTGGCACATACTACCCGATGCTATACTATATATACATATATATATATATGTATATATATAGTACCTATGTATATGGCGGGTGTACATATGGATTATTATTACCCATTTCAATGGTGCCTGTAATAAGTTTTCAATTTGAATAATGATCGCATACTATAGTCAGATTTACTATATGCTTTTTTTTTTTTTTTTTATTCGCAACACGAGATTATTATTTATTATATTCTTTTTTTTTGTTGTTGCTTATTTTGCATCTCGTTTTGTGTTTCTCGGTTATTTTTTCGTTGCTTGTTCCTACGTTTTGTTCGCAAATTGTTTTATAATCATCTAATGAATTCTATTCAATAACTAATTGTGTGTATCTCTCTCTCTCTCTCTCTCTCTCTCTCTCTCGCGCGCAGCCCACACTGACTGGCCTAATTGATTAAGCAGGAAACAGGAGAAGGAAACAGAAGAAGAAAAGTAGAAGAGAAGACCAGCACAATGACTGGTTTTACCAACGGAGGCTTCGAGAACGACGAGCCCGTCAAGGTAAGTCTCCTCTGGGGATTGGGGATTGGGAATTGGAAATTGGAAATTGGAAATTGGAAATTGTGATTGGGATTGGGATTGGGTCACTTTTCTAGCCACTCTACAGTGTGCTGGCAAAGTCAATGTACGCATAATGAAGCCGAAGTGGAGTGTCACTGAGAAATTGAGAACGCATTAAGATCGAGTGTGGGCCGTAGGAGAGTCTGCTCGACGAGACAGTTACCCAGTAGTTTTACTCAAGTCCAAGTTCCTGTGATCATTTAGCACCCTCGCAGGGACACAACACCCGACTTGCTCAACTGAATCGGATCATTTCAAGCCAAATTGATTTCTCTACCTACTGTTTTTTTCAGAGTCTACTATAGCAGTGTCTATATAGTCAGTCAGGCTATCGATTACGGGGGAAAACGAGTTTGTAACCAAGATTCATGATTACTACACAGACATATAGAGAGCTATACTCATATATTCATATTCATAATCGTGCAGGCATTCGGAATGTGGAATCAAGTTTTGTTTTTGTTTCCCTCAGCTGGAAGACTGGTTCACATATCTATGTAAATCACATAGATATCGCGCTAGAATACTTGTAATATTTAGATAGCGATTCAGATTCAGATTCAGATTCAAATTTGTAGTCGTTGTTCTTGTTGTCGTTGTCGTTGTCGTCGCTATTCATTCATGCGTTGAGCCGATCCGTGTCTCGGCTTAGGAAATGCGCGTCTAACATTACATGTATATTCACCTCTGCCCCCTCGCACACCCACTCGGGGGTATCTACTACGTTAACGAGTCGGTTTGCCTTGCGAGAAGCAAACAAAAAAACAGGGTATTAAAAAAGAAGGAAGTACAGATACGCGTTCACAAAGTGGTTCGCCTCTCTCGCGAATCGCGATTCCGTTTGAGATTATGAATATTAATAATCCTCAGCGAATGATCGTCATCATCTTAATCATCATCATCATCATCATCATCATCATCATCATGATGACACTCCTCGCAAAAACCGAAAACAACAACAACAAAAACAATGCCGAAAATAAATTTCACCTCAAGAAACACAAGTGAAACAACGACGACGACGTAGCCCACGCGAAACAAAGCGCAGAAAGAAATGTGACAGCAGAAAGCAGACAGAAAGCGCGACTACTCCAATATCTGCACACACACACACACACACACAGACACACACACAGTCACACAAAGATGCATATATACTTTATATGTTGATGTATTGTAGTAACTGCGGACTGTCCTAAATGAGGCTGAGGCGGCCCACTTTGTGGAAGTTTTTGGACTTGACAGGGTTGCCAGCACACGCCAGCACACATGCACAGTTGCCCACGTATGTGTGTGTGTGTGTGTGTGTGTGCAGCTAACTTATTGCACAATTAGTCGCTGTTTCATAACAATAAATATTGGCAATTTATAATGAGACTGCGCACGGCGAGTGGCGGCGGCGGCGGCGGCAGCGAACGTTGGCGCTCGCAGCATCCGCAGGCAGCCAGTGTTGCCGCCCGCTGGCAGAGAGTACTCTGGGTGCTCTGGCTACTCTGGGTACTCTGTGTACAGGCCGAGTACATTCTCAATGGTAAACCCGTTTGAGCACAGAGAACGGCAACAAATAACCAAACTCAATAACAAATACAAATTTATGTAAAGTCAAAAGACATGTAAAAAAGATGGCGAGAGAGAGACAAGGCGACACGACACGGACAGTGGGACAGAGGGACAGACAGACAAACAAACACCCAAGCGCAGGCAGAGCGGCAAGGGGAGACAGGGCGGGATAGTCAGCGGGACAGACAGACAGACGGACGGACGGACGGACAGTCGACTGAAAGCCAAAAGGCAAACACGAAACGTGCCGTGTTTAAAAATAAAACAACGCAAATCTCGTGCGACCGCTGCGCGCCGCTCTACGCGCTTCTCACTGCCAGCGGAGAGCGTGTAACTGGTTTGCAGCGGCTTGGCCTGTGCCTGCTCTGTCCGTGCCCCTTGCCCCTGCCACTGCCCCTGCCTGCGGCTGTGGTTGTGGCTCATTTGGTGTGACTGTCGGTTCGCTTTTCGCTGCCACTGTGGTTAGTAGTTGTTGCTGTTGGTATTTTATGCATTTCGCACTTGTCGTTGTCGTTGTTGCACTTGCATTGCAATCCGTCCGCGACTGACTGTGTCTGTGCCCTACCTTATGCCTTATACACACTTATACGTATACTATACTTTGCCGATTTCTTAGAAGTTCCCTGCGGTGCCACCTGTCGCCAATCAGCCGATTACGAGTGCGGCTTCGATTACAGTTGCAACAACAGCTGACTTGAAATAAGATATAGAACAGATCGAAATCATCTACATATATCAATCCCATACGATACTATATATATATACTATGTATATAGAATACATGTCTGTGCATGTCTACTTCTACTTCTACTTCTACTTCTACTTCTACTTCTACTTCTACTTCTACTTCTACTTCTACTTCTACTTCTACTTCTACTTCTACTTCTACTTCTACTTCTACTTATACTTATACTTATACTTATACTTATACTTATACTTATACTTATACTTATACTTATACTTATACTTATACTTATACTTCTATTTCTACTTCTACTTCTACTTCTACTTCTACTTCTACTTCTATTTCCACTTCCACTTCTACTTCTACTTCTACTTCTACTTCTACTTCTACTTCTACTTCTACTTCTACTTCTACTTCTACTTCTACTTCTACTTCTACTTCTATTTCCACTTCTACTTCTATTCGGATGGAATTCTTGTGCTGTGCTCGGCTCTGGCTGCCGGGGCGTATGAGTAATTTGCTGCCAAATGCATTCGACTTAAGGCTTGACGTGGCTCGGACTCAGCTGTTGTTGTTGTCAGCCAAAAAACGTGTTTCGTTGTTTGGTGGCTAATTAGATGCAATTTTGCTTTGTTTATGCCAACAACAACAGCAACAGCAACAACAACTACAACAAGAACAACAATTACAATAGAAATAATAATATAATAAGCAATACTAAAAACAACTTTACAGTTCCACGAATCAACGTAGTATTTAGTTTTTGTTGTTGCTCTTCGCTAAACATTTGAAATTTTATGTCGATTTATTGATAAGGACGGGGATTTTTCGTTCAACTACCCGTCTCACTCTGACTCTGACTCTGACTCTGATTAGCATACAAACAAAACGAGCTGGCAAGCAAACAGATAGCTCCTCCTTCTTCCCCTTCCCCTTCCCCTGCCCCTTTCCCTGCCCCCACTGCGTGTGAACCTTAAGTGCTGGTATTATGCGCTAATAGGTATCTATCCATCCGAACTATAAACGAAACTGTTGTAGAAACTGTAATCGATTTACGCTTGCATAACGAACCGCCCTCACACCCACCCCCCCCCATCCTACGCTGGCACCATCGGTTAATTGGCCCTCGGGAACGTGGACTCCACGCCAGACTGTGGGGCCCCGTTAAATGTCAATTACAGTTTTCATAGCCCAACCCTTGCCCCCTCTCTCCTCTCCCCTCTTGCACGCTACTTCATTGACTTTACGTAAATTGCGTTGGTACAACGAACCCTCGCCACCCTCCCTCTGCTCCTCTGGCAGCCATGTAACCTTCTGAATGGTGCGAACAGCGCATGCTAAATCGCCATGCAATACAAAGAGATATATATACAGATATATATATATGTATATACAGATATATAGCGATAGACATGCACTACATTCGGGCAGTTCTACGCGCTGTGCTTCAGCTTCAGCCTCAGCTGGGCCTCAGCGGGTGCCTTGCGCATTTTTTATGACCATTTAAAGGCCGCGTCGCGCATGCGCAATGTAAGAGACGCGCACAAAACGCGAGCAAAACGCGTGCGTGCATGCGCGCGTTTTTAATTTTAGAAACTAAATGCGTAAACGCGCGCTAGCTATAAATAATTGAGCATGTGTGTCCAAGGGAGGCAGAGCGAGAGAGAGAGAGAGGGAGGGAGAGAGAGAGAGAGAGAGAGGGACTGCAGTGAGGAGCAGGCAAGCACAGAGGCAGCAAGCCAAAGTTGAAATACTCTGTAAAAGGCGTATAAGAAGATGTTTATAGCAAAGCACTATAACCATTGGAACAATCAGTCTATTAAAGTTATAATTATTCAAAAAACACTCTGACTTAGCTTCAGGCTAACCTAACAAATTATGCTATAAACAATTTGATGGCAACTTTAAATGTACAAATATATATATAAATATTAATTGAATAAATATATATATACATATATATATATATATATATATATAAATATTCATTGAATAAATATATATATACATATATATGTATATATATATACATGTATACCATACACTACTAAACTGTTCAATTTGTACTAAGCAACTTTCATACAGAAGGTTTAAAATTAAGCATTAGTTTTATAGCAAATTCTATACGTTTGCCATACTTGTGCTATAAAAACCATATCTAACTTTGTCGTCTACAGTGTTATAGCAAAAGTTAAGATCTTCTCTACTGCAAATACATTTAAATTTTGTTTAGGAATTCCCTCTACTACATGAAGTCGTATATAGCAACTGTGCTATAAAAACGTCTATTACGTAGCAAATATTTAGGCCAGTATTTGGGCCCAGCAATTCTCAGATGTTCTCTTGGGCAACCTAACGTTTTAACCCCCTCCTCCTCTGCCCTATTGCTCTGCCCTCTCAGGTGATCATGACGATCTGCGATTATGTCCTATCACGACCCATATTCAGTTAAGAATCGTAAGCGGTATACGTTTTATGGCTTTTCTTTAGAAATGAGCTGAAAACAAAAACACTTTTAGTTCAGCTGGGATGCCATAAAATAAAAAGCCAGCAAATAAATAAGTGATCGTAAAATAGGATCGTATTACGAGATGCCTATAGATAGGCGGGTCTATTTACTATACAACTATTTGACTGCGTTGAGTCAGTTACTGCAGCCTATCCCCACTACCCACTCCCCACTCCCCTCTCTACACAGTTAGTTGGGGCGATCACTAAACGAATAACCGAAAAAAAAAAGAGGAAAAAACTAAACGATCATCTCTCGCTTGATTTGTATTTTTAGCCAAAAGCTGGTTTCGAGCCCGACACCGCATCGCTGCGAGAGAAAGTTGTGCTGAATCCGGCCGAGAAATGGCGCATCTTAAAGAATATCTCGATCATCTCGATAGCATTCATGGTGCAGTTTACCGCGTTTCAGGTAAGTGGCAACAAACTGAATTGAATATATGATCGTGCAGTTGAGAGTAACCGTCTTCTTTTGGTATCTGCTCCTCATTTAGGGCACGGCTAACCTGCAATCGTCGGTGAATGCTAAGGACGGTCTGGGCACAGTATCGCTGAGCGCCATCTATGCGGCGCTGGTTGTCTCGTGCATCTTCCTGCCGACGCTGATCATTCGCAAGCTGACGGTTAAATGGACGCTCGTTTGCAGCATGCTCTGCTATGTGCCGTACATTGCCTTCCAGCTGTTTCCGCGCTTCTACACCCTGGTGCCGGCTGGCATCCTGGTGGGTTTGGGCGCGGCGCCAATGTGGGCATCCAAGGCGACGTATCTGACACAGGTTGGGCAGGTGTATGCTAAGATAACCGAACAGGCTGTCGATGCCATCATAGTGCGCTTCTTTGGCTTCTTCTTCCTCGCCTGGCAGTCCGCTGAGCTCTGGGGCAATCTCATCTCCAGCTTGGGTAAGTCCCACCTCTCTCTCTCTCTCTCTCTCTCTGCTTGAGAAGTACTTAACCTTAGCTAACTAACATTCCCCCTCTTCACTCTCAGTTCTGTCTAGCGGCGCACATGGCGGCGGCAGCAGCAGCGGCAACTCGACCATCAGCGAGGAGGATCTGCAGTTCTGTGGCGCCAACTTCTGCACCAGCGGCAACGGCGGCCATGGCAACCTGGAACGCCCCCCAGATAATGAAATCTTTGAAATCTCCATGATCTACTTGTCGTGCATTGTGGCCGCCGTTTGCATCATTGCCTTCTTTCTGGATCCCCTCAAGCGTTACGGTGAGAAGCGCAAGGGTTCCAACTCGGCAGCAGAACTCTCTGGCCTGCAGCTGCTCTCGGCCACGTTCCGTCAGATGAAGAAACCAAATCTGCAACTCCTCATCCCCATCACCATCTTCATTGGCATGGAGCAGGCATTCATTGGCGCCGATTTCACGCAGGCCTATGTCGCTTGTGCGCTGGGTGTGCATCAAATCGGTTTCGTCATGATCTGCTTCGGTGTGGTCAACGCCCTGTGCTCGATCCTCTTTGGTTCGGTGATGAAATACATTGGCCGTCTGCCGATTATCATTCTCGGCGCTGTCGTTCACTTTACCCTGATCTCGGTGATGCTCTTCTGGCGTCCCAATCCGGACAATCCATTGATCTTCTATGCCATGTCAGGACTGTGGGGTGTGGGCGATGCCGTGTGGCAGACACAGATCAACGGCCTGTACGGTCTGCTCTTCAGGCGAAACAAGGAGGCTGCCTTCTCCAACTATCGTCTCTGGGAATCGGCTGGCTTCGTGATCGCCTATGCTTATGCCACGACGCTCTGCACCAAAATGAAGCTATACATTCTGTTGGCTGTGCTTACTCTCGGCTGCATTGGCTACGTCATTGTGGAGATTCTCTACAGAAAGAAGGTAAGTGAAAGCTCTAACACCCTCTCCACGCTCTCACCCTCTCTTACCCTGCATCTTTATTCATTGCTTGCCTTTCTTTCTTTCTCCCTTTCATTTCTATCCCCTTTGCCCTTGTGCAGCAACGCAAGGTTAAGAAGCAGGAGAAGCTCGAGGCCGCCGAAAAGGAGAAGGAGGCAGCTATCGCTGCAGCCGCCGCAGCGGCTGCCGCTGAGGCACGTGCCGGTCTTAACGATGGCGTTGAGGAGACGGACGATGAGCTCGACGATCTCGAAGAAGATATTGTAGTCACGCGCCTGTAATATAACTAACTAATCGTAACCGTATTTTGTTAATTGTTACGTACGTTCTTTTTGTTTATATACATATTTTTTGCCGTCGACGTCACTGCGGCTGCAACAGTTAACAGCAACAGCGCCAGCAACAGCAACAGCATCAGTAACAGTAACAGTAACAGCAACAGTGTAACAGTAACCGTTACAGCAGCAGTAACTGCAATAGTAGCTGCTCTGTTAGTGCCACAGTTAACTGTTATCCGTTCGCTGTTCGCTGTTGTTCAATTAACAGTCGCGCTAACATACACATTACATGTAGTAGAAGAGAGAAAAAACTGTTGCATAGCCGCAGGCGCGCACTTGTTTCGTCGACCAATCGGCGACGACGCGTGCGATTTATTTTTGTCGTTGTAGTTGTCGTAGTACTTAGTACATTCCCCCTCCCCACTACATTTTAACATAAAGGCCAATCAACAAGCACGCGTGTGTGTGTGTGTGTGCGTATGCGCTTGCGTGTGCTTGTGATTGTGTGTGTGTGTCTGTGTGCGTATTGTTTTTTTTGCATAACTGTAGTTTGTAAATATGCAGAGAATAAGAAGAAGATGAAACAGAAGAAGACAGAGATCGCCTTTAACTTTACGTAGTGTGAATCTAGGTGTAAGTACACACACTCACACATGCCCACGTGCACACTCACACACACAGACACAATCCACACACACACCGAAAAGCACCGGCACAAGCACAGTGGGGCAGATGCTGCAACAGCATGTGCCCCTAATATGCCTAATAAATTGTTATTTTATTTTAAACTTAGCATTATGAAAAATCTACTATAACTACATTTTTTTTTTGATTTCTCTTGGTTGCTTCTAATGTAAAAACAACAACAACAAACCATCGTGATAATCAAAGACACTCACACACACACACACACACACACACACACACAGAGAGTCACAAAATAGTCAAATTATTTAATTAAAAATGGCCGAAAAAAAAACAATTATTATTAAAAAGCAAACAGCAAGAAAAAAACACACAACAATTATTCTTAAGCAGACGAAAACAAAAGAAAAAAAAAACAAAAAACAATAAAAAAAAAGAAAATCTTCACTTGCATACATTATACAAATATGTATGGTACGAAACAAATTTGATGAAAATGCAAAAGCAAAAAATATTATATAGCATGTAAAATGATAAATACATTTTTTGCTCAGTATTATGTTTTAAACTAAATTTAAGCGAGTTATTGTTTCCTGTTTTTTATTTAAAATGCTTTTGTATTTTTCTTTCAAACGATAGAAAAGCAAAAGCGATATACATACACAGCTATATATATAAAATATATATATATATATATATACATATATGTATGTATGTATATATGTTTATGTATACATACAATATATCAACAATTTCGAGTTTTATGTTGGAAAGAACTCCCTGCGATTGCAATTATTATTACAATTTGCAATAGTGTTGCATAAATATAATATACATATATCAATTTTGTCGTTTTATTTAAAAGTTTTACGTTCAAATGATGAAATACAAGAAAAAAACAAAAACAAACAAAAAAAGTAAACATACAAAAACAAAAAACAAAATATAACTATAGTAAACAAACACACACACATATTTTTTCTTTTTTTTTTTTTGCCTAGTTTGATAAGTAGTTCATTATATTATGTAAAATATATGAAAATAAATAAATGAATATAAATACATTTGACACGAACAAACTCGTTGTAATCAGTATCAAACAAAAACTTTTATTTCAGACACTGAATACAAGTGCAAAGTGATAAACATTGCTGGATTTGGGTGCGGAATACCTTAATAGGCAACAAACTTGTAGCGATCGCCAAAGAATGCAGCAAACAAGGAAGTACGCAATATCTCTCTCCCGAAATTGAACAAATAATATAACCACTAAATGCTGTTATAACTTAAGAGGCAGACAGAACACACCACATATAAATATATAACTAGTTTATTTAATCGCGCTGGATTTGGTCAGGGAATATAAACAAACATCAGTTTAGCTTAGTGCATAAGTACAACATACATTGTGCTATATACTATACGATATTGCTTCGATTTCTATATGCTACATTAAAATAAATACAAAAAAACACTTTAGTTTGGACGATCAGTTTACAGTACAATAGCCTCCTCGTCGCCGCTGAACTGTTTGTTCTTGCGTCGTCGATTCGACTTGATCTTGCTGAGCACGCTGTAGGCCTGTTGGATCTCAATGAAACGCTGATGGGCCGCAGCTCGTTGTGCCTCGTCCTTCACCTTGTCCGGGTGGTTCTCCTTGGACAGCTTGCGATAGGCGGCTGTGATGTCTGCCTGCGAGGCAGTCGCACTCACGCCGAGCACCTTATACGCATTGCGCTCCCCATCGACGTCCATGCTCTCGAAGACCTCGCGCCAGATTTCGTACCAGCCATGATGCTGTGCATAGTTGTATGTGTCGAGCAGGGCCTGCTTCAGATCTGTCCACCAGGCGGAGGCCAGGAAATTGCGCAGTGCTTCGTGTATGGGCACCTCGCCGCCATCCTCGTCGGGTATGGTGCCATTGAAGACGATCACACAGCCCCAGAGACTGAAGTAGATGCAGAGGGCGCCGGTGAACTTCAGAGTGCGCTCTGTGGCGCCACGACGACGTGGCGGAGTGCGACGCCACTGCTTGGAGAGCGCATCAAACGCAAGCGCCGATACTAATGCGGTCAGCAGCAGCGAATATGTCTCGTCATAGATCAAATAACGTGCTGGATACGACAAGAGTGCACCCACCAGGCTGGGCCACCAGACACCACATTCGCGTCCAATGTTGCCCACTGTCCACACGCCCAGCGACACGAAGAACGGAATGAGCCAGTGCAGCCAGGTGAAATCAATGCCAGCTGTGATTGTTTGCGGTATGGCCGACGAGCACAGATATCCCCCCAGATAGCCCATCATGATTTGACCCAGAAACCGCTTGGCCGAATATGGCGGCCGTGGATAGGCCTGCAGCTGTGCCACAAACTGCTTGACAAAGCGCGGATCCTCGTTGGCATCGCGCACATATTCGGGTATTAGAAATATCTCGCTCAGCCAGCCCACGCCCATGTACCCGCCCAGGGTGCACCACCAGACAAAGGCGTGGCGATCGCGATGCAAGTACAGATGATGCAGTCCAAAGATGCCGCCAAAGAGCCACAGTACATACGCGATCACCACCGACTTTTGTGGTGGCAGCGCATTCGCCTCAGCGCGTCCAGATCTGACGTGTCTATTTGCTTTCAAACGGCTTGAGACGGTGGTGACGGTGTCATCGGTGGTGGTGTGAGAGCTAGAGGCGGGGGCAGAGCCTTCTGCGTTCTTCGTTTTGCCATTGCTGTTGTTGTTGTTGGCCTTTTGTTGATTAGGCGCAACAGTGTGTTTTGTGCCCATTGTCGTGTGCTGGCCATAAACCATTGCAATCAGTTTTCAAAATCAACTTGTGAAATTCAAATTAAAAACTCACCTGCAGTAACCTAATTCGAGTTTATTTTGAGTTGCTTCTTCTGCTTCTCCTTCTTCTTCTTCTTATTGCGTGTGTGCGTGAGTCGCAATTGAAAACTTTCTCTTTTCACAAATTCTCTGCACGCAGCTGCAACAACAACAAGTAATAACAGTTAGAGCCGCAGTGAAGCGTTTAAATTGTATTAGTTCTATACGTTGCTCCAGTTCTACTTACCATGGAAATAATATCACTTTGCTATTTAAGACCTGCAACAAAGTTAGTTTACTTCACTATGCGCCCTTTTGTTATTGTCGTTCTTAGCGAGCCACTCTTGAGCCTGTTGCTTCTTCGGCACTTTCTTTCGTCTGTCGTTTAAGCCCAGTTCACTTGGCCGGGCCCACACAACAGCCAACGGTCTGGCAACGCCGTTGGCGAGCAAACAGTGCTTGAAAACGATCAACTGTTGCCAGAGCACGTACGAACAGCACGACACATCGATTACAACAGATCAGATATCGTAAACGCACGAACTATCGATAGCCACAGATCAGTTATCGAATTTTAAAAAACTTTATGAACTCGTATTATTTATTTATTAAAAATTTTAGATTCTAACACCCTAATTCTACATTAAGATAATTTATTTTGAGTATTTTTTTCATTTCCCAATTGTGTAGTTGTGATCCGCTTAATTTGTCAAAACAAAAACCACTGCACAATTAAAAATTTCCAGTTTATTCACTCACTAATTGAATGGTTCCTTACACGTATAAAAAGGATTTTAGATTAGATGAATTTGACACTGCGATTCGACTTACGATTAGAATATAGAATTAGATTAATTTCTACATGCCATGTAGAATAAACTTATCGCTATAATATGCAAATCAAGCATATCTGACACAAAATATGA
This sequence comes from Zaprionus camerounensis, assembly GCA_018904165.1. NCBI lineage: Eukaryota > Metazoa > Arthropoda > Insecta > Diptera > Drosophilidae > Zaprionus > Zaprionus camerounensis. The sequence continues at coordinate 1,435,390 of JAEIFS010000740.1, forward strand.
GAACATTTGTTTAGCAACTTACTAACTAAATTGGTTATAAGAGAACAAAATATGTAATACTTTCAATGTCGCTGGGGTTAATAAATAAGAGTACATCATGAGAAACCACAGAGGAAGAAGACAAATACAAATACAAATAATAAAAAAAAAGAGACGAATTCCAACTGAGTAGAACAAATTCAAGGTATAAATTATCCGAGTTTCAGTGCGAATTTTGATTAGCGAAAAATATTTAGTTATTCTTCTTTTTGGGCTTCTTGGGGTTACGCGAACGGGATTTGGCCTTGCAGAGGGGACAAATAGGCGCATTGCGATGGATCTGTTGATGACAGGAGAGGCAAGACTTCATTGGCGGCGGCTGTTGCCGCAAATTCACATTGAAATCGGAACGGAACGACGGATGATGCCCGATGCCAATGGAGGGCGTCTGTTGTAAGCGATTGGTGGCCGGCGGCGGTGGTGGCGGTGCCGAGAAGTCACTTTTGCCCAGCCGTGCGGCAGCAACAGCAGCGGCTGCGGCAGCGCCAGCACTGCCTGGTGCACCCGGCGGAGCGGGGGGCATAAATGCGTGTCCTGGACCGCCACCACCACCACTGGGCACTTGCGAGCCGCCACCACCGCCAGCACCAGATGCATTAGGTGGCAATGCTGTAACTGTAGCCTCTGCCATCAACGGATGCCGTGCGTGGGGTCGCGCCAATGATGTAGGCTGTGTGGCTGCGGCGGCGGCTGCTGCAGCAGCTGCAGCTGCGGCTGACTGTGCGGCCACTTTGAGAAAATTCGTTTGAAAACGATCCTTTGATATGGGACTGCCCTCCTCCTCGTGCAAATCACGGAGTGGACTCAGGCCGAGATAGTCGCGCCGCATGTGGTCGATTTGATACTTGAGTGCGAGATATTCCTCATACACGCGGTTGGCCATGTCGAAAGAACGCGTCTGATTCTCCTTCGTTTGCTTGATGATGTTCTCCATGTCATTGATGTCGGCGTGTATCTGACGCAGCTCCTCCACATGCGACATCTTCTCCTCGAGAAGATGTTCCATTTCCTTGCGATATTCGTCGAGGCATTTTTCCTCATCATCGCTCAGTTTTACCTCCTTGATAATGCGCACCTTGAGCTTCTCCAGGGCCAGGGTCTTGTCGCGTATGTCCTTGATGGCCTCCAGCTTAACGTAAAAATGCCGCTCATTGGAGCTGGAAATCTCGCTGGTGGCCATTTTGTGTGGCTGCTCGGTTATTTACGTATCTATTTACGTTTTTAATGCAATTTCCGAGATACGTTTATTGTCTTCACCACAAAACGTATGCTGTATACACCTGATACCGTTAATTCAATAATGCAGCGTAAAGATGTAAGTTTTAATTGAAATTTTTTTTATTTTTGTATGCTTTTTTCACTTTTGCTTTGTGTATTTCGAGCAGGGCTGCAGTCTATACACTTTGACCAGGGCCACACTGTCAAACTATCGAAAAGCGCCACGAACTTGCCTTATTACAAAACATCGATTAAATACGATAGCATTTAGAATTGTACTCATAATGGCATTCGATAGCATCGAGTTTTTTGTCAGACTTCTGTCTCCAATAATCGGTCACATTGACAACCGGAGAAAAATTTTGTAGTTTGTGCATTTTCTGTGCGAGACGCATTTGCCTATTAAATATAGTTTGAATTCTAGAACTTTGAAGAATATATTAGAACTGCTGGTGATTCCTCAACAAAATGGCCGCTCCAATGCAAAATGAAGATTTGCTTAAACTTAAAGGCTTCATCGATTTCGTCAACATAAACCCGACGGTGTTGAATATGCCGCAGTTGCAGTTTGTCAAGGATTTTATCGAGAAATTCGGAGGCAAGGTGCCTGAGGGTGACTTCAAGATGCCCGAGTCTGGGTAAGTTACAGTCTGCATGTGCATGTGTGTGTGTATGTGTCTGTGTGTGTGCGAGTCTCTGCAACCTTCTGTGTGTGCGTGTATGTAATACTTTCTTCTCTTTCGTCTCTGGTGCATGCAGTAAGTGTCCATTTGGTGGCGATGCCGGTAAGGGCAAGACGGCTGAATCGGGAGCCGCCGCCGGTGCCGCTGATGATTCGGAGGATAGCGAATCGGAGATAACCTCTTCGGATCCAGAATCAGAAGTCGAATTGGATATGGAAGGTAAGTCGGGGGCAATAAATACGGGCGAAAAAAAATCACGTGTTCTTGTCCAACCTCGAAATTATTTTGATTTTGACCAGGCGTCATTGAAGCCGACACTGATCCTGCCCAGGCCATGGGTGATTCTAACAAGGAACCCACCGAGGAGGAGATCGATCAGGCTGGTGATATCCGTGCACAGGCTGCAGCCGCATACAGCGAACAGAAATTCGAGGAGGCCATCAACTTGTACACCAAAGCCATTGAGCTCAATCCGGGCAATGCCCTGTTCCATGCCAAGCGTGGCCAGGCGTTCCTCAAGCTGAAGAAGCCCAACGCTTGTATACGTGACTGTGACAAGGCTCTGGAGCTCAACTGTGACTCGGCAGCAGCCTACAAGTTCCGCGGACGCGCCCATCGTCTGCTTGGACAGTTCGAGGAGGCTGCCAAGGACTTGCGACAGGCTTGCAAGCTGGACTTTGACGAGGAGACAGACGAGTGGCTGCGCGAGGTGACACCGAATGCCAAGAAGATCGAACAGCATCGCATCAAGCACGAGCGCAAGGAGGCCGAACGCAAGATCAAGGACCGTCAGCGTGCCCAGCGCAAGGCACGCAAGGAACAGGCCAAGCAGAACGCAACATCTGGTGCTGGCGGTGGTTTCCCCGGCGCTGAAGGTGCTTTCCCTGGCGGCTTCCCCGGAGCCGGAGGTTTTCCTGGTGCTGGCGGCTTTCCAGGAGCTGGTGGCTTCCCTGGCGCTGGCAGCGAAGGTGGCGGCTTTCCCGGTTTTGCTATGGGTGATTTGATGTCGAAAATGAAGGATCCGGAAGTGGCTGCTGCCATGCAGGATATACTGGCCAATCCGTCGAACATTTCCAAATACGTTTCCAATCCGAAGATCTTCAACTTGATTAAGAACTTCTTCCCGGGCGGCTTCCCAGGCGGTGATCCAACTGGTGGAGACGATGCCGGCGCCCCTGGAGCTGGCGGCGCTGCAACAGATGCACCCAAAACTGAACCAAAGGCCAAAAAGGAAACATCCGATTTTGTGGACGATGGACTCGATTAGGACGAAGCAGAAGTAGCAACAGCAACAATAACAAACAAACAACAATAATAAAATTATAATAATATTAAAGAAAACGCATGCAAACACACTCGAAATAAAGCGAGACAAGAGATCGCGAGAAAGAAGGAGATGACTAACACACACAAGAAAGAAGAGAGAATGGTGAAAGAAAACAAAATTAAATCGAAAGTATAAAAATTCTATAATATAAATCATTGCTGCTGCCGACTTAGTGTTCGTTTTCTTTGTTTATAACAAAGAGAACGAAGTGAAAAAGTTTCCTTATTAACATTTAACAAATTATCGATGATATCTAGTTGAACTAATGCTCGATAAGAGAAAAAACAAAACAAAAACAAACTAAGCAAATACAAAACAAAAAAAGAAGCAACGCAAAAAGCAATTAAACGAAAACAACAAGAAAAAGAAAAGAAAGGGTAATAAAGAAAAGACTAACCCAAGAAAGAGGTACACACACACACACATACATTCGGAAAAGATGAGAAAATACAATGAAGAATGAAAATTGTACTGATCGTAGGGATTTGAATTATGATATATGTAAATAATAAGCAAACGCATTTATCAGTCATGTCATACACCGCACACACACACACACACTCACGCGTCTCCATCACTTAAATTTGCCAGTCACTTGCCAAATTCTAATTTCAATCATCATATCTTCCTACCTTCCACTCACATACATACAACACACACATTACCCGCCAAACAAATACAATTGAAAATAAAGTAATGTAAATCGAAATTGGTAAAATCATTTTATTTGCTTCGTTGAGTTTTTTAAAGTGTATTTTGTTTATTATAATTAAAGCTTAAAGAACGTAAGTATTTAAGTATATTTTAATTTAAAAGTACTTTTGAATTTACTCAATTCGAATCACTATAGCAAAACTAAGTGATAGATATATTATAAAGTGATATATCATAATAATATATGTATGTTCAGTTTAAAAATATCATCAGTTCTTCAGTTTTAAATGTGCATTTCCTTTCATCAAATTACACTTGCACATGTCAGAGATATTACAAAATTGAATACAAGCTATTTTTGAGAATGAATACAATGCGATTGGAATTGTTGGAATTTTAAAGAACGTGTGCTACGCACCCGACCTGTAATTTGCATATTTATATTGACAATGAGACCCGAAGGCGAAACAGACTGATGTGACTCACTGTAGCTGTGTGTGTGTGTGTGTATGTGTGATGGCGATCTTTATCGATGAAACGCAGCCAAAGAGAGTAGGTAGTGCTTTAATGAGAGGGTGGGAGGCGCTCTCCCTTGTCTGCTCCTCTCTATCGTCGCCAATCGGTAAAATGGTGACAGCATAGCGAATATTTGAAGACAATCACACACACACATACATATTTACCTTGTACTTGTGTATGTATTTGCACTTACTTTATTATACTCACGCTCTCCTTGAAACGCCACCACAGTTAAAGCAAACAGAGTGCCAATATTGATAAACATGCACACACACACATACACCTGCAGCAGATAACAAAGTTCAATGACGTCGCAAATTGCACTGACAAAGTTTTCAGTGTGCGCGAGACAGCTACCTATTAACCCACTTCCCCCCGCCAGACAATGAGTCACTACACCAAACAAAGTTATATTTGTGTATGAATTGCGCATCACCATCAGAAAATTCTGTTAAAAGAAAATAATAAATAATTTCATTTAATCAAAAAGGAAAATCATTTGTATTATGGGACGCAACGACTCAACCATCACCACCGACTGCATTGAGTAGCGGAGAGTAACTGATCTAAAACGGGAGCACAACGAGAGCGCAATGGGAGTAACTGTGCCGAACCCCTACACACGAAGAAGCTCATTAGGTTCGTCGCAACTTCGGTACGCATGCAGTGTGTATGTGAGAGTATGAGTGTGCATATGTATGCAGCTCTTTTAATAGTGCATTACTCATATACATACATACATATGTACATATACTCCCACAGTCGCGCCACCACCACCTGCCAAGTGCTCCCTAATTCTATCAGCCTCTCTTTGCCTCTCTCTCCACTTGGAAGGGGTGTGACTCACAAAGAGTGCAAGCAAGAAAGAAAGCTCTGCACTCATTCGTTAATTGCAAGGCAAGGAACAAGTGCGTGCCGGAGGTGTGTTAAGGCCAAAAGGCTGCCCAAACAACAAACCAACAATAAAAATAGCAATAAAAACAGACGACATTGATGCCTGTTGTATTTTAGTTTATTGTTTTTGTTGCTACTGTGAAGCGGCGTTGCCATTCTGGATTTCTGTGACATCATGACGTCATCGTTGTGCTCATTGACTGAGTGAAGCAGTGAGAACAGCAGCAAAAACAACAACTTGTTGTGCTTTGTGGCCGATTTGTTTGCGTTGACGCCTCTGCTGCTGCCGCTGCCGTTGGCGCTGGCGCTGCTTTTTTCGCCTTCGCCTTCGGCCAGCTGGCAAATAGCAAAAAAGGCGTAAACGAAATTGAAAATATTTTCGTAGTTTCAGTTTCGTTTTTAACGTACGCGCGCCAAGACGCAAAAGCAAAAGCTGCTCGAAAGCGAAAACATAAGAACAAAACGAATTTTGAATACAACAAAATAATTTGAAGTGTGCCCAGAGTCAGCGTGAGTCCAATCAGTATTTAACGATCGTATACGATAAAGCGAATACGATAAACACGTTTCCAGTGTGCGCGACACTTAAAGGATGTATGGGCGTGGCAAATGCAAATGTACAATAGTTCACCTTAGTTCGTAAACAAAAACAAAAGGTTTTTTTCCGATGATCTCATTGCGCATTGGAATGTCGCATAAACAACAACAACAACTATGAGGAGAAAGAGGAGGAGAATTCAATAACTGTTTGGCCTGTTATCAATTTTCTTAACTGGTTTTATTTTTTGTTGTTGTTGCCCTCGTTCGTTTTCGCTTTCGTTTGAAGGACTGTTGTCAGAACTTCCGTTAAACAACAACAAACACAATTTTAATCATGAAATTTCTCAACAATTTCTGTGTGTATTCAAAAAAGCTGTTCTCGATGCTGTTAACTGATCACACATACACACACACAGAGAGATACTCAAATAGTTCGGGCATGATATCATTTTGGGACAATAAAAAACCGGCAACTTTTACAGTCTGTCAAGTAACTCTTTATACATACATATGTAGATTACATTAACATGCGCATTTGAGTAAAGAGTTACTCCTTACACATATGTACATTACATTCACATGTGCATTTGACATATGTTAATGTTATAACATACTTGACATACTGTAAGTATGATGTGTTGTTGTCGCTAACATTCCGAAAAGAATTATTATGCAGCCCTCGAAAACGTATCGGAAATCCGCTCTTTAATCAACATTGGATTTTATTTTGAACACGCTTTGTTATTGTTTGTTGTTTGTGACTGTACAGCTATACATACATACATATATGGAATGGGGTGAGGTTTAAAAAATAAACTGGAATTCCAATGTCTTCAGGTCTCACGGTGCTTGTTACGTCATCCCCAGTTTGATTGAGATGGCTTCAAAGCCAGGAGATGGCGTCATTGTTTTGACTTGCCAAAGCCCTGACGAATTAAATGGGATGGGATGGGGTGGGATGAGCTGGTACTGGAGGTGGAGGTCGACTGACTAATGCTTCTCGTCTAGGAATAAATAGAAACTGATGACTAAAGATTTTGATTTCGCTAGAAATGCGATAAGCCTCTTGAAATGTCTGGCAATTATGATTGTCTTAAGTTCGTGATAAATGTGTAAATATACACGATATACAGTGTATACTTATGGATGTATTTGCGTGCTGCACACACTCTTTTCGATCTGTCGATCTTTGAGAAATCGCCAATTGCTTCCACTCGCTCAACACTTGGCTAAAGAAAAACACATTTACTCGCGCCCCCATTTCGAAGAATACACACACACACAAACACATATATATCATATACATGTGCCTGTGCCTGTATCTTATACAGATCGGCATATATAGAATCCACATCTGACTATTTCTTCTAGAGACTTTCATGTTTCCATCGCCATAAGGCAGCGACAATAAAGCTCATGACGTCACTCACACACACACACTCGCGCACACACAGTAAATAGAATTTCTAGTTTCTCCTGCGATATTTCAATAACATTTGGCGTTCGCGCGAGGCCGGCATTGAAAATGTTTAATTTTAGAAGAAAAAAAAACTGAGAGAAATAATAACAAAATCTCTGGGCAAAAATACAATAACTATGGAAAGGCAGGCAATGGGCTGGGGGCGTGGCTAGCATGTGTACAAATTCAATTTTGAAACAGGCAATTTGGTATTTTGATATGATACTGAACTGTTTTTGAGGGCATGTAAATAAGATGTATATAGGATATATATTATTAAGGATAATATAGGCAGCAGTTTGATTGAAAATACTTTGAAACAATTACTTTAAATATTACTACACAATATCATACAATATATTCGACTTATTTGCCTTTATAGAAAATAAAACATATGTATAGCATATAATATGGTATATAGGTTAGGAAGGTAAGGAAACTCAACTTTCCCTTTATATAAAATTATTGTAGATATAGGGTATTAAATATAAACTTGTTTGCGTTTATTGTAATATCAAATTTAATTAAAATTACATTCTTTCATTCTTGTAGTACTTTTCTTACTCAGCTTTTCAGTGCTGCGTTACATTTATGAACTTATCGATAACTATCGTAACTACGATACCACATAGGGGATAAAGGATAACGAGGGATAGATGTTAATTTGAAAAGAAAGAGAACATATACAATATCAAAGGCAACTCAATTCATTTCCCTTTATATTAAATAAGATAATAGAGTATATAAGAAAATATGGGATATAGGTTAATTTGAAATAGCTTGCAATAAGTACTTTAAATATTACTTCATATGTATACAAAACTGTACAATATCATAGCCAACCTCAACCTATTTCCTTTATATTAACTAAGATATATAGGTTAATATGGGATATAGAACATTATACTGTTATATTAGACAAAGAATAAATGAAAATACTTGCAAACAATTACTTTAAACATAACCATATATATTTAACTTATTTTCCCTTCTTTTATAGACCCAACCAACCCACCTCAACCAACCACCAGAAGCACCGTTTAAAACACCGCCAAGATGTCTCACTCTGTGACCATAACCCGCACCACCACCAGCACCACCAACACGTCGTACATTGTACTCAACACGGGCTACCTGAAGAGCTTTCCGGGAATTCTCAAGCTCTTCGAGCTGGTAAGCTGATCAAGCTAAGGCGATGGTTAACTTGTTGCCATACTATCGTGTACTATCGGCTTATTTGGAATATTCACAGATCATTGGCGTTGCCATTGTCACCCTGATGGCAATTCATTATGGCGATTATAGCTACTACCGTCATCAGGATCTCTTTCACTTCCTGATGGCCACCACATTTATGATAGGGACATTTTGTTTACTGCTCGCCTGCCTCACCTCGCTCAGCACGGGCGGCATCATCGCCAAGACGATCTATGTGAGTTCAACTTTGAATTAATAATGATCTATGTAGGTAATCCCTTCATCTCTCTCTCCCTCGTCACCCCCCTGCAGGAGCTGATCTATCACACGGTTGCGGCTCTACTGCTGCTCGCCTCCTCCGCCTGCCTGCTGATCAAGCTGAACAAATATAAGCACGACGCGTACATGGCAGCGGCAATATTGGGCCTGGTCAATACGGTGCTGTACTTCATAAGCGCATTCCTGGCACATCGATCATATCGCGGCATTTAAGCACAACAACAACACAATCGCCGGCATTTTTGAAAGCAGAGCGTTATCAGTAATTCGTAATGTCAATTGAGTTCATTATCGAATTCCAAATCGGCTCTCTCAATCTATATACATACATATATACCGCACAAGCCATACAGAGAATCTTTTTGTTGTACTCTTTAAAATATTCGTGACGTACTCGTACTCATAACGTATGTACATACACATACTACGTATGTACATTATCGTATCATTATTATTATTATTATTTTATTCTATTCATAATCTATAAACGTGTTTTTTTCCGTATCTCACTCGTCTGTCCTTTTGATAATGTATTCGAATAAACGTGTCTACATGTTTTTATACGAAACTCGTCTTGTTATTTATTAGTTATCAAAAAATATGTTTATTAACCTTTTCTTGTATATTTCCTTAAACAATTTGAACTAGTTATAAATATTATAAAGATATTGCAATCTCATTCAATAGGAGTGAGGCCTTTATTGTTGAATTCGTGTTGTAATTTTGTAAACAGAACTGAACTAGGTGCTGGAACAGCTAACAATCTCTTGAGGCATCTTTAGGAATAGACTATATATATGGTATATATAGTACCAAAGTAGACTATATAGTATCAAAAGTTGTGGTCTTCCAGTTGGAAGTAATATTGACACGAGTGGATCAGAAAGAAGACAACAGCAACGCAGATATTGATGGCAATGAAGTACATGAAGCCGACAATGAACTCATTGCACCACATCTCCAGGAAGGGCATCCGTTCATGCAATATGACGGTGGCTATAAACAGCACCACGCACAGCACGCCGCCCACAAGCATCATCTATAAAGAGGGTGGTGGGGATAGAGGGGGGTTTGAGAGGCTAGGCGATTATCGGAGTTTTTTTAATGTAAAGTTGCTTGGCTCACCGCATTCGAGGTTATGAAATTGATATTGAAATGAGTCAAGTACTGGGCACGTATGAGCACCATGACAATGAAGCTGTACAGTATGGTCAGCACGAGGGTCCACTTCATGTAGAACAACTCGAGCCAGGTGAGATGGGCCCCATTCGCAGTCTCCACAATGATGATGCGCTGGCAACGATCGGCCTCGTCTAGGTTGAGTTTGAATACGTTATGTCGTGGCGCCTCCTCGTTGATGTGCGAGATCTTGTTGAGCATGTGCAGTGCCCCAAAGCAGCAGATCTGCAGGATCATTTGCTGATCAGATCAGGGCTCAACCCAACCAACTCAGTAAGTGTGGTCAACTCACAAACGCGCAGAGCGCTACGAATCCGGTGCTAAAGCCCAATCCCTTGTACATCTTGCGGCGATGAGGTTCCAGCAACGACTGGCTCCAAGCCGAGCAGAGTTGGAACAGCTGAACAGCTGGAACAGCTGAAACTGGAGGATCATACGCGCCACGAGTACGTTGCATGCCCCATTGCAATCGGAGTAGCACCAGTGGCAGCTGGCAGTTGTCAGGTAAACAAATTTTACTTTACAAATGTTTTAGCGACTTTAATGCGATTCTTAATCATAAATGTCTCTCTGTGTTTGTCTGTCTCTGTGTGCGTGTGTGTGTGTGTGGTGGGTGTGTGGGTGTAACAGGTGTCTCGCTGTGTGTTTAAAATTAATCAACGTGGTGTGCCTGTGCCTGTATATGCGTGTGCGAATGACGGCGTCAATGTGATTTGAATTTGATTGCCACTTTTAAAGATAAAACATAACTTTGGCCATATTCGTAACAGAGAAGAAACAATCCCTATACAACTATCTAGATACTATATAATAGTTATCTATATATTGTGTGTATATACTTAAGATCCACACCCACAAACTACTGACTAAACTTGACTGCAATATTGTTAACACGCGTCTCCATGTGCTTCAGCACATCCTGCGAGAAGTCCTCGATGGTGGTGAAGCGACTCTTCTGGAAGCTGTAGATATCCGCAAGGAAGGCCAGCAGCTGCTCTCGAAAGTAATGGCATATATCCCGCAGATTCTCATTCGGCCCGAAGAAGCCCCAGGCCATCAGTGGCGATATCTGTTCCGATATCACGTAGAAATGCGCCATGAAGCCGTTGGGGAACTTCAGCATGCGCTTCTTTGCCTTCAGCACAGACCACACGGCAGTGGTGAGGGCCTGAAAAGGGAAAGGCAAGGGAGAGAGTCCAGTGGATATAAGTATAAGTTATATACTTGTATGAGCAAGAGAGAGAGAGGCATAAGTGAGAAAGAGCAACAGACAGAGAGTGAGAGAGAGAGTACAAACATTATAATGAACAGAGCACGAAGCTTTTCTTGATCCTTTGCTAAGATAAGAGATAAATATGCGTATACTATACTACTATATAATACTCTACTACTATATAATACTATACTACTATATAATACTATATACTATACTATACTATATGCTATACTATACTATATGCTATACTACACTATACAGAGAGAGAACAAACATTATAATGAGCAGCTTTTGCTGATCTTTTGCTAAGGTCGCGAGCTTAAGAACCTCGACTTAGATAAGAGATAATTATGAGTATACTATACTACTATATACTATAATATACAATATGCTATACTACACTATACAGAGAGAGAAAGAGAGAGAGAGAGAGAGAGAGAACAAACATTATAATGAGCAGAACACAAAGCTTTTGCTGATCTTTTGCTAAGGTCGCGAGCTTAAGAACCTCGACTTAGATAAGAGATAATTATGATTATACTAAAATACTATATACTGTACTATATTCTATACTATATACTATACTTTATACTATACTATATACTATACTTTATACTATACTATACTATATAATGATATATAGCTAATTTCTTATAATTCGTCTTGCAACTGCAACTGTCTATAGCGTGGCAAGTACTACCAAAGTATCAACTCGATTAAGCCGTATTACACTCCTCTTTCTGTCTGTCTGTCTGTCTGCCTGTCTTACCGTCTCCTTGAATCCATTGGAGAGCCAACGATTCTGGACAACAGCCGTCACACTGGCCGGCGGCGCATCGAGATCCCGGAACGAGTCGAGAATAATAAAGTCCAGGCAGATGTCATAGAAGGTCATCGCCTTGACGTTGCGCTGCTCCAGCTCCATTTGTATGATCGGCCAGTTGGCAGAATCTTGAAGGAAGTTGACCATATCCTCATAGCCCACAAGGAACTCCTTGGTATCCTTGTCGCTGAGGCACAACAGATCGGTCAGTATTTGCCTGCCCGACTCGCAGATCCACTGGCCAACGGCGGGATCTTTGAACAGGAATTGGAAAGCAAGCCGCACGCAATGCAGCTTCGCCAGATACTCAGTGTCGCTGCTGCAGTGCACCAGCTCGGAACGTATTGTGCGGCAGGGTACGGTATATTCGTCGTGGTGCTTCAGCGCCGACTGGAACAGCGGATACTCCTCGTATGTGGTCTCAATGAAACTCTCGAATTCACGCAGATCCGCCACTTGATCCAGTGCAGAGGCGAAACTTTCCGCTGAATCAAAATTGGGATCGGAGCCGGCGCGACTCAATATGCTCACCGATTTGCGTGAACGACGATCGTCATCATCGTCGCCACCACCGCCGCCGCCGACAGCACCGACCCCATCCTCCTCGGCCTCATCAATGGAATGTTCCTCGCGGAAGAGCACCGAACGCTGATCCAGGAATAACAGTTCGCTCTGCTCCTGCAGCGTATATGACATTTCCAACAGGTTCTGTATTTCGCGACAGAACTCCGAATCCTCTGCCGTCGTCAACGATGCCGGCACACCGCCCGGCGAGTAGTGCGCTGCCAAAGCATCTTCCCAGAAATTGATCACCGTATCCAGCGCCTCCATGCCCATCACGCCCAGTTGCTGTGCCGTCAGTTGGACAACTCCAGTCGCACCGACAGCCGATTGATTTTGTGCGCCAGCGCCAATTGAACCGGAGGCCATGGAGAAGCGATCCGAATAGGCCACTGTGGAGCCAACGGGACTGCCTGAACGTGCCGATGCCTTTGATCCGGCTATGGACATCAGATCATTGGGACTTCGCATACTGTTCCGCGTCCGCCGACCCGTGTATTTTCTCGGACGTCGCGTTGGACGCGGCGGTTTCCTTCGTCGCAAATACCGTGATAGAACGCCCATCAGTGCCACGCCTGCGGTCACCGAGAAGAGCACAACCTGCGAAAGAGAAAAACAGCTGTTAATGAGCTCCGACTGGAATCTGGCTAGGGGCTCACCTTTGTTGTGGTCGAGACTCGAAACGGCAGAATGCTCCATCCTCCTCCTCCTCCACCTGCCGGCACAAGGCGCTGCATGGTTTACTTCTGTCTGGAATACGTTTAAGCCGGTTGGGAAGTCAGTGAGGAGGGAGGGGCGGAATTGTGCGTTCTTTGAGGTTAGACTGGGCTGGCCCAGTTATGTGCGAGACTTTCAAGACGCGTGCACATTGGCAACTGTTGTTGTTTTCGCCCTCGCCCACGTCCTCGGCTTCCCTTTCTCCTTCTCCTTAGCCGTTATAGATCGCGTGTTGACTTCCGTCTTGTCTTGGTTCCCCTGTTGACCTTTTGGAACACGTTAGAGCAGCGCAAAGAGCTATGTTGTTATCGTTAGTTCTGCCCGATTATGGGACTCACAGACACAAATGCGTTAAATAGTTATTGATAACAACTATGTTTATGTGATTGCCTCGCCAAGGGGGCAGCAACTTTCACTATCGTGTTCAAAAAACAACAATTGCATCACAATCGAAGAGATTCGGTTGACCCAAAATTTAGAGAGTTGTTCGCTGCAAGTTTCTGTTCAATTGAACCGGCGAAGGTGGTTAACAGAAATGTTAAGTTGTTGGCAACCGGCTGTTTGGGTGTCTTTTGGCAGCCTTTTCTCAGCGGGTAAATTCAAACTCAAGTTTCATTCTCTGCCTTGGGTTGAAACTATGTTTATATGCTCTAACGTTTTTTATTCACGTTTTTGTCTTATGTACTATACAATTTATTCCACAGTTTGTCCCGATTTATTAACATTGCCGCGAAATGTTAAATTTATGTTTTTGTTCTTCTATTTGGCTTTACCGACTGTTCTTAACTCGAAATAAGTACATATGAATAACACTTTTGAGCTTGTTCACTGATTTGTACAAAAAGATTGGCGGACTCTTGGAATTGAGTAGTGTTTGTGGTTTTTGTGAATGAACATGGTTTTGAAATAACAAGTGAATGTTGATTAAAATAAGTTTTATTATCACTATAACAAAAACAGAAAAACAAATGACATTGAAAGCAACAAGGGAGTACTGAGTGAGCTATGTTATGTTGTGAACTATCGGCTAAATATCGCAACGAGTGGTTCATTTATAACATAACACCACTAAGCAATGAACAGTGCATATCGATGAAACTTTTAAAGATACAATCTGTGCATGTCGTTAAGCTGCTTGCTATGAAATTACCCGCAAACATTCAATTTGTAATCTGAGATTCGTTAAGAGAGATTAACTTTGAATATAAAGCGTTAAAAGAATAAGTAATAAATTTCGAAAAATAGTAATTGTATGATATTCTGCAAAATAAGTATCTCTAAGGAAATGTATCACTATTTAATTTATTTATTGCCTGCTTAATTCTCATTTGGTTGTGCAAGCTATGTCAAGTCGTGGACTATCGACTAAATATTCCGACAAGTGGTTCATTTATAACATTTCACTGTTATAAAAACAATCTCTACATGTCGGTAAGCTGCTTGCTTTGAAATTAACCGCGAACGTTCAATTTATAATCTTAGCACCGTTAAGACAGATTTACTTTGAATATAAAGCGTTAAAAGAATGAGTATTAAATGTAAAAACGAGATTATGGTACAAAACTCACGATGATGTCCCTAATATAATTTGACTACCTTTAAATTAAATGCTTATGCTTAATGAATCTGTAGCCTCTTTAATTCTCGTTTGATTGAGAAATTCGGCAGCCGCTGCTGCCTCTGCTGCTGTTACTGCTGCTACGACTGCTGCTCTCTGCCGGCGCCAGAGTCAGCTTCAATGTCTCTGGCTTAAAACACAGCACATCGTTGTCAGTCGAACTTTAACGGCGCTGGCTAACGGACGCGTTTGACTTGCTCTCTCTCTCTCTGGCACTGCCTCGCGCGCTCTCTCTCACTCTCAGTCTGTCTGTCTCTCACTCACTTCGTTTCTCTCGAAAGTAAGAAGCAACGGTTAACGGTTACAAATTGAAAGACGCTTCCTTTAAGTATTGTTATTGCCATGTTGTTTTGGTTGTCATTCTCCCTTCTCCCAAGTGTCAATGTTGTCTCTTTATGGCCTCAGTGCGTGTGCGGTGCGTGCTAATTGAACCCTTGACTCCCCTCGGCACCCTCGCCCGTTGCGTAGGCGTAAAGAGAAACTTTCTTTGACGCCAAAGAATTTTTGTGTGTTGATTTTTTTGTTTGTATTTTTTACAGTGTTGTTGTTGTCGCTCTTTTCGGTTAATTTGTTTCAGTTTGTTTTGTTTTTTTCGCGTAGAAGAAGAAATTGAAGCCCGGCAAGAGCGCACGTTGAATTTAAAGCTGATTCTGTTTTCTATGCAAATTTTCTTGCAGTTTCGCTGCCTACTACAACAACGTCAACGTTAACGCCGACGTCGACGCAGGCTGAGGAAAACAGGTAATTCAATTGTTTAGAAATATTAAAAGAATATTCAATAAGCAATAAAGCAATTCACGGTCTGCGTTGCTTTCCACCTGCACATTGTGAAGATCAAGGTCGACAGAGCGTCCTGCGACATCAACAGCGACGGCGGCTGAGGCAGAGGCAGCAACGCAGACAAGGCCGTCGCAGGCACTGCCACTGCCACTGCCAAGGTGAAGGTCATTGCAAGCAGCTGCTGCATGCAGTTTATTGTTGTTATATAAGCCGAGAGAGTCTGGCCAAGCCACCCGCATACTACCCCACTCCCTCCCCCTTTCACTCTCCCCCAAAACATACACACACACACTACTAACCCACTAAGTAACTGCGCATGTCTCTGCCGACGTCACTCTCTCTCCGCAGCATGTCCTTTGTCGCGCTGCTTTCTCTGCTGCTGCTGCTGGCGTCGCTGCAGCATTGAACTTGACAGTGCAAGAGACGCATACAGAGGCAGTGACAGAGGGAGAGGGAGAGGCAGACAGGCAGCAAACGGTAACAAGGTTAGTGGGTTAACATTGTCTCTTTGGTCTCCGGTCTTGGGTCTCCGGTGTCGGCGACTCTTTTCTCCTCGCCGTCGCTGTCACTGCCATGGCCACTGTCACTGCCGGCGTTGACGTCGCGACGCTGCAGCGACTGCGGCCGGATTTAGAAAACCCGTTATTGTGTGTGCTTGATCGTCGCTTGCTTTTGGCATTGCTTCAATTCGACCCCCTTTTCCCCCACCTCCCCACACCCCCTCTTCTTCTACACCCCTGCGCGAATGTCCATTAAAAGCCACTTTGGACTGCATTTTTATATTTCTTTTTGCTTCTTTCAACTAACTGCGTGCGTAGCATGGAGTAAGCAGGAAGGCGAGAGTAGCAAACATGAGAAGTAGGGTGGTTGCGGAGGGGAGGAGGGGATTGACTCTGGTGCGCTTTCAATTTTCCATGGCAATTGCGAATCAAAATGCATGAAATTTTGTTGTTTTTGTCGTCGAGATTTGGCACAAAGTGAAATTCGAGTGACGCGCGTTGCAGCCAAACAAGTCGCCTGGCTCTGTGGATCAAATACAGTATTTAGTATCCAGTTTCCAGTATTGAGTATATAGCATCAATCTCTCATCTTCAATCTTCGTCTTAAGTCATGTCTCCTATCTCTTCAGTCTCAGTGCCCGCCAGAAGATTACTGCTTGCCTATTTATCATATACCCTATAAGTAAGGCAGGTGTTGGAAGACGAAAGCTCAACTTAATAAACATAAATATGCCATGTGTAAATCGATTGAGTTGTTGAACAAATTATGAGTACTCAAACTTTATTTTGAAATATAGTAGATGCCTTATGAAATCAAATGCAATGAATGGTGTTTGATGCTTAAAATTTATTTTGATTAAATGTATAAGGTTTAATAAACTACGGAGCGGCACGTGGTGTGTGCTTGACAGTTAGTGATAGAACGATGATTAAAAGGATATCGATAAATTAAACAGATTAATATCTATTGAAAGTCAATATTTGAATAAATGTTATTAGCTAATTGAGAGGGTTGCCAGATCTCCATAACCGTATGCAAAGATACGGCCTGTATATCATTGGGCTTGGCAGGTTGCACTCAAAAACTGTTTAAAACTTGATTTCTTTATTAATTTCAAAATTGCAAATGATATTTAATAAAAATGTCGTGAAAGTGGCGATTATTTGTGACTATTCACAAGATGTTGATGGATAGCAAATTTACAAATTCATAAGAAATATATATGAGAACATTACAAAGTCGATTTTGTTTTAAACGATGAATGTAAACAGTTCTTATTTTTATTTCAACCTTAATTACCTACCACAGTGATTGATTAGTGTATAAAATTGGAAGAATTAATATAAATAAATCAGTAAAATGTAATAACTATATTCTGATATGATATTATACACACATATGTTAAATGAAATAATTTGCTAAAGTTTTCATTGCTAATTCGATATAACTCTTATAAATGACAGAGAATAGGCGTGGCAAATATACGAGCAGATTGTATTTACATTTAATATAACATTATATTACATAAAATATAACATATGTATATGTTAGTATGTACCATAACTCTATGATATGGTAAGCATATCCAAAGTATTCCAAACTAAAGATTCTTCTGCATTCCGAGAATATTTACAAATGTTTACAAACACATTCAGATCATGCAAACCTCTTGTTATTGTTATGGTATGAGGGAGCCCTGCTTGGGGCCTTCACGTAGCGACTCCCTTGAGTACGCCCGAGAGTTCGATGACTTGCAGATTATCATCGCATCATCGCATCATCGCATAATCATCGCATGACAAGCTGCATTTTACACGCGACTGCGAGACGGATGAACTGACGGTAATTGCAGAGACGTTGTTGCCAGGGATAGTGCCACGGGGCGTGGCATGTGTAATCCAAAAAGGAAATAGAGATGGCCGGAGAGGGGGGAGGGGATTAACTGGTAACGGGAAAAACACTTTAAGTAAAAGACGACAACAACAACAACAACGTGAGCGACAAGTTGAATACAAGAAACAAAAACGAAAATGAAAATGAAAACAAAAACAAAATCACTTAACTGCGACTTCTATGGCAAGGAGAAGGAAAAGGAGGAGAAGTAACAGGAGAGGCGTGGCTGTGGTGGGGCAAGGGGAGAGGGGGGCGACTAATTGGTTCGTAATGCCTGAAAAACTGAAAAATTAAAAGCGGTAAATAAAACACGTAGACGAAATGTAGGAAAATTACCGACGAAAAACAGCAACAGCAACAGCAACAACAAATCCAGAGCTGCTCGCCAGTTTTCACTTTCACTGGCAAAACACACACACACACACACACAAATTGAGATCGTTGCTGTGCGATGTTGGTTTTGCTGACGATCATGACGACTGCGACGATGATGATGATGATGATACGAGGGTCAAAGGGGGCTCACCTAATGGGCTCGACTCTAGCCACGCTCTGATAACGCAGACACTTTGTTTTCCTATTTTTAATGAGCCACAAAATGCACATAAAGAACCTAACGGTATTCCCCCTACCTGGCCTGAGTTCGACGGAAGTTTGCCCCACAAATTTTTGGGAAATTCTTTTGAAAAATCAACACAACTAGTAATGAGTCACTAGAGTCAGCTAGGCGGGATTAACTTTGTGGAAACTGGTGGAAAATTTTAGAAACTTGCTAATTTAAAAGGAAAAGACCTGCAGAAAGTTGAAAGAACTCAGAAACAAAAGGGTTTTTTAAGAACTTTCTTTTGTATTCGTAGAGAAAAATAATTGAAAACGAGAGCAACAGTCGCGCGGCACGCGACAGTGGGATACCCTTCGACCTACATAAGTTCCGATGTAGTTTAATTTGTTAAGTTCATACACATGCACATGCACATGCTTTAAAATTATTCCCGACAGATGGCGCTTGCGCTCGCCCTCCTGTGTTAGCTGACACATGCACTTGGAGTTATGCTCATACTTTCTTCAATAAGTTCTGTGTTTATTGTTCGATCACATTGCAATTTGGAGAATACGTAGATAATTTGTTCAGTTAAGTATATATTAAAGTCAGAAAGTTACATCTTTTATACAGCGTTAACAAATTGAGTTCAAAAATTAAATTATCGATTTACAGGGGCGGTGGGCGTGGCACTTAACATTTGAAATAAACTTGATCTGCGCCTGGTACACAGAAACCTTCATGCCAAATTTGGTGTCTGTAGTTGTTATAATAGCTGAGATCTGTGTGTTCATCTGGTCATCCGGACATCCGGACATCCAGACAGACAGACATAGCTCAATCGACTCGGCTAGTGATCCTGAGCAAGAATATATATACTTTATGGGGTCTGGCACGCCTCCTTCTGCCATAAGGATTTTAAGAACTTTCTTTTGTATTCATAGTGAAAAATTATTGATAAATATTCCTGAACTGATCAATAGGATTTCCTCTTTGACTAAAATCCACAATAAATCCAGTCATATTTTCCGCTATAACATAAATAAATATAGTGTAGTTCTGTTTATATTTAATAATAAACGGAAGCTATATATGGTATATATACTTTATTATTTATTTATATATACTTCATTATCTGTGAAACTGAATGAACTGTTTTGGAAACTGGCAAAAACTTTTGAAAATTGAAATATTTCCCCAAAAAAAAACATGAGTTCTTTAATTGATTTCACTTTATTGAATTGTGCCTTAGCCTGATTACAATGAATCCCCTCAAGCAACAGACTCCTGCTCTTTCATTTCCGCATTCTGCATAATCCACGAGCGCAGCGCAGAGACGCGTTCATAGCCATCGGGCGCCTGCCGGCCACAGTTGCCTAGCACAAAGCTGGCCACGCCCACTAGCTGATTCTTGTAGGTTGCTGGGCCACCGGAATCACCATGACAAGCACCCAGATTGGCGCCATGCAGCAGGCACATGGTGGACTCGGGCAACTTGCGCATGTATTGACTGACGCATTGTTCGCGCGAGATGCTGCGCACCTGCACATACAGCAGCTCCGTGGAGATGGGTCCACCATGATAGATGGCACCCCAGCCGGATATGTGTAGAATTGAATTAACTGGCGGATCCAGTGTGGCCAGCGGAATGGCGCTTATATTGGCATTGTAAACGAGGGAGGAGCTGAGGCGCAGCAGGGCCACATCGTAGCCCTTTCCTCCAGTGCCATATTGCGGATGCACCAGCACCGACTGCACATCCACGTAGGTCTCGAAGCTCGGCAGCTGCAGGCTGCCCACCTGCACGGCCAGCTGAGAGGCTGGTGTGCTGCAGGCAAACAAGGATTAGACCTGCTCAACTCTAGCACCTCTGCCCACTTACACATCCTGGCCGAACTTCACGCAATGCGCCGCAGTGAGCACATACTGCTCCGAGATGATGGAGCCACCGCAGATATGAATGCCAAGGAAGCGCAGTGAAGCCTGATGCTTGAACTGACCCGCCACAGCACGACGCCCGCCCACAATGCGTGGCCCAATGGGGCGTGTCTGTGCCAAGGTGGCATGGATGCCCAGACAGAGTAGGAACAGTTTGGCAAGCAGTTGCATCGTTGCGGAGCTCGAGAGTGTGACTGATAGTTCCAAGGCAGTTCCAAGGCAGTTCCAAGGCAGTTCCAGGGCAGTTCCAGATGTAGTCGCTCTCCGGAAGTGTGGCAAATTCTGCAGCGTTGCCCTCTTTTATGCCTCTGCTGTTGCTGCTGATAATATTGTTATTGTCGCTAATGTCAATACCGTAATCCCCTCGAGATGCACCTGTTCCCTTCCTCGCCCCTTGTCTACAGCTCTGCCTGGTGGTGTTATCACTTTCCACTTGCAAATGACACAGTGGTGTCTTAATTACCCCGGACACGTGCCGAGCCCCACAAGTCGAAGCATTGCATCACAGAGCGCTTTGGCAGCGCATAACCCCAAGTCGATAAAGAATAGGTTAATCGATTTATCGAGCAAGCAGTGAGCACTTTCAATGAATATCATCCTTATAGGGATTCTCTTCGGTAATTATTAAATATGTGCCCTCAGCAGCGATTTTTTTTAAATTTTTTTTACAGATAGGGCTATATTTATGATGAATTTAGGTGAATGACAGAAGTCTCGGACTCTTCTAGTTTTTTTTTAATTGAATTTTGAAAATAATTAAATTTGCATGTATTTTGTTGTTGCGTTTTTGTGTACGGCGCCAGTCTGCCTGCAACATTTTTTGATGGTACAGTGTCCAACAAACCGATTCATTTGAAATGAAAACTGAGCAAGCAAGAAAATTGAAAGTGTTTAGAAAAACAGCGCGCTGCAGGCAAAAAATTTTTGAAAAAATAAAATCGCGCGCGCGATTTTATTTTTCGAAAATTTTTGCCTGCGGCGCTCCATTTCCATACATTAAGTACTCTTTGTTTGCCGCACACATATGATATTCTCAACTTATATTGACCTATTAAACAACTTCGTTGGCGCCAGTCTGCCGACCAACGAGTTCTAGTTGCAGGCGCTGAAATTCTCACCCATTATTCAACTCATAAAATAAAACATTATTGTGCCTAAATAACATTTCGTTTGAAATAAATCGCTTGCGGGACACAGTGCGCATCAGTGTGACGTTTTACTGCGAATGGACCAACAACAAAATACATGCAAAATTTAATTATTTTCTAAATTCAATTAAAAAAAAACTAAAAGAGTCCGAGACTTCTGTCATTCACCTAAATTCATCATAAATATAGCCCTACCTGTAAAAAAAATTTAAAAAAAATCGCTGCTGAGGGCACATATTTAATAATTACCTTCTCTTCTTGTGAATGTTCGAACAAATTCGAATATCTTAAGCATCAAATTAATTGAGAGCCTTCATTAACTCTGCGAAAGAAGTTTCCTCAGGGCCTAGGCCTAGCTTTTTGAAGAATACTATACTACAAGTATATTCCAAACATATAGAAGAGTGTTACCTTCTATTTATATATCAGAAGAAATAACTAGTATTTGTAGAATCATTTTCTAGCGGATTTTCTAAGAAATCTGCTTCAGATAAGATAGAACACGGCAAACCATGTCATGACATAAAGTTTCAAGTTCTTTTTCTTGCATTTATAATGAATAGTGTTGGAAAACCTACGAGAACTCATCGAAAGACGCCTGAAAATACTGTTGTTATTTCATTCAATAACTTAACGTAGAACATATAGAAAAGAGTTAACGTAGTTTACAGCAGAAAATGATCAATAAGACTTCACAAGAATCTGGGAAACTCTTCGCAAGAGATCGACTACATATAGAAAAATTATATATGAATTGCCGATCATAAGAAGAGATAACTATAGTAACTATTGATAGCAGAGTATTATTTGAAGTAATTCTCAGAAATCTGATGGGGAGGCCATACAAGGTGAACCCGTGCCCGGTAACAGAGAGATCTTTATAAAACTAAGTGTTATTATTAATGCCTTCCTACAAATTGGCATGTTGAGTGATCCAATCGCGATGATAGAAGACCTTGGCATAGCCATCCGGACTGGAGGAGCCGCAACCGCCGACCACAAAGCCAGCAATGCCAACGATTTCTCCATTGAGTATGGCTGGACCGCCGGAGTCACCATTGCAGGCACCGTTGCCCGATTCGTGCGCCAGGCAGAGCATGTTGTCCCTATAGACCCCGATGGAGAGGGCACAGCTGCGCTTCGTTATGGCACTGAGTGTGTTCCATTGCATAGTGCGTGGCACATCGCCGCCGGTGACAAGGCGACCCCAGCCGGAGACAATCACGGGGCTGCCGGCGGGTGTCTCATCCGTGGCCAGTGGTATGGCCTGTATCTGGTTGGAGAAGATCAGGGGTCGTTCTAGCTGCAGCAGGGCCACATCGTTCCAGAAGCTAGTGTAATTCTCATGCACCTGAACCTCTTCCTGAACCTCTGATCAGGACGCCACCGCTGAAGCGATCCAAGGAGCCAGCGCGAATGCTCAAAACTCTGGCGGGGGTACTGCAAAGGGAAGGGCAAAGGAATTACTATTGATTACAGAGCTGCCGTCGATAATTTCCTGCTCAACTTACATATCCAGTGAGCCATCATCCAACTGGATGCTGACGCAGGAGGATGAAATCCCGCGAGATGATCGAACCACCACAAATGTGCGAACCCGATTGACGCAGCGATATCTGATGGGGGAATTGCCCCAATGTGGCATCCACGCCGCCCACAATGCGACCCTGCGGCGAACCGGGTGCAGCGAAGGTCAGCGTAATTAGCGTTGCCACCAAGGCGAATATGACGAGAACTTGCGACATGTCCAAATCGAAATTGAAGAGAAAAGTGAAGTCGCACGTCGGGATACTGCGACTATTTATGCTTGTAATAGGTCTATCTAATCGGATAAGCTATATCCCTATCGATCTCTATACGTCGATCTCTCTCTCTCTCTCTCTCTGAGATTTCATTTTCGAACGTAAAGCGATAAGTAAACTGATAACTTTAACCGATGTCTGTTACACTGTGAAAAAAAAACCAGACATGTGTTTTGGTTTTGGGCTTATCCGTTTCGAGGGTTTTACCCTCGTTGGCCATACCATAAATTCATATATCATTTTCGGATTATTAAAGTTGCAATTCCCCCAGAAAAAGACGTCAACTTATCGGGGCAATCGGACAACTTATACTTCATATCTCTATACTATAAATTGTAAATCGATTTTCTTTTTCAATTTCGTAAGCGATTTTAATCTATTACGAAACACAACTGGTATATAGTGTAGGTATGTGTAGGTATATATGGTATTTAATTGATGATATGCCATACACTTTGCCAGTTGTGCCAGATCCTATGCCATATTACTCATATCGGGCACATCCCGAACTGCGGTTCGACCTCGTGAATTATGAATTGGTCTTCGTTTTCTAGCTCAAGCTGTAAAATAGCTTCCAGTTGCAAGTGCCCATAAAATCGGGTTTAATTATAGTATAGTGTACCGCTAACGTTATCGGCGCCAGACTTATCGACTGATTCACCAGCGATCGTGTTGTGTAAACTAAATTCCAAGAGATTAAAGATAATGCCGAGTCATGTGTATATATAGCTACTACTGATCAGGTAGACTTATCGTGACATTTGAAGAAACCTTGCATAATAGATAAATAGCTCGTCTTTTGGAATAGAACACATATCGATATTTATCGATAACATGATTATCGAATGCACATATGTATGTATATCGATAATTATCGATTGTATCATTATCGATCGCACATGTATCGATAATTATCGATTATCTGATTATCAATCGCACATATATTAATAATTATCGATTACATGATTATCGATTGCACATATGAATATCGATTATTGTCGATAACAGGTTTATCGAACACACGCAGATCGATATTCAACGATAACACGATTACCGATCGCACATAGATCGATAATTATTGATTAGATGTGTATCGATATTCTGTATATTTGCCTTTAACTTAAACAAATGCAAAATAAATCTGTTGAAAATTCCACAAAATGAAAACAACCTCAAAATAGTGTATAAAGCAATAACAATTTATCGATATATGTATTATCGATTACGGGAGCAGGGCATAATCTAGGCCAGTAGCTGCTGCTGCAACCAGGCGTAGTAGCCAGGGACCAGGACATAAACATCCGGATAACGTGATCCACAGGCGCCGACAATGAAATTACTGACACCCAGCAATTTGTCCTGGTAGATGGCGCCACCACCGCCGTCGCCATTGCAGCCGCCCTCCTTGAGTGGATGCGCAAGGCAGAAGAGTTTGCTGGCATCGTAATCGCTATAGGCATCCAGGCAAGCCTCGTCCGTGGCAAAGGTCATGCTAAGCTGGCGTATCTTGAACGAGGCGCTGCCCTCGACAGTGGTGCCCCAGCCGGACATGCCAATCACAGTGCCAGCTGCGGGCAACGCATCCTCCGGTCCGAGCAGCTCGATCGGCTGAATACGCTCTGTCCACTGCAGCGATGTAGCCAGCGTCAGCACGGCCAGATTGTTGTCCAGCTTATAGTAATCCGGATGCACGACATACGATGCCACATGGACAATGGTGCCGCCTGCAAACTGATTGGAGCTACCCACGCGGCCCGAGATGCGGCTTGGGTCGATGCTGCACGTAGGGAAGAGCGGGGAAGATTGCATTAGGATGAGGATCATCTGCTTAGCTCGATCAACTTACGCTTGACCATCGCGATAGAGACAGTGTGCAGCGGTCAGGATCTTTGTCTCAGAGAGGATTGTGGCGCCACAGACGTGCGCATTGTCGATGCGCAATGATACCGCATGGGGCGTGGCATCATGTGCCGCCTCTTCGCCGCCCAGAATGCGATTCTCTGGCGAGATGGCCAGCGATGCTCCGAGGAGCACAAGCAGCAGCGCTGCCGAACATTGCAATTGTTTGTTCATCTTCGATTTCTTCCTTCCCTCTCTCTCTCTGTCTCTCTCCTTGCGTCAATTCGTCGTCGAATGCGCAGCACAAATGCCGTCAGTGGTCTGCCTCCTTGGCCATTTGGTGTCGATAGTGCCTTATCTGGCCGGGTCTGGTGCTGGCGCGGCACAGCGCGACTGCTTTCGGGCAATGCGTTAGCCCAATCTAATCTAATCTTGACGGTCAGCGGCCAATTGCGGCGTTATTATTTCTGTTATTAGTCCAATAATAAAATTCGCAATATGCCGCAGTTCCACGCGCGCAAAGGGGATGGAGCAGGTGAAGCGGCAGGGGTTGTCTATATGACAAGCCACAGTTGGAGCGATCAAGTGGATGACTCAAGACTGACCAATTGAATCGCGATAAGTTTGTCGAAACATTCACAAGGCTCGATCGAAGTTCAGAAAACCAAAGAAAACCGTTTCGAAAACACAACTGTTCATGAATTGACTTATATGTATGTATATATAAATATTCTATATTCTACATTCTATATGATATTATATGCTCTATCGAATCAACGAAGAAGCGTGAGAAACTTGTTTCCATTGCTTAAATCTAAATTTACATCATTTTCATACCCGTCGACCATTGAAAATGGTTAAAATAGAGTATACTAACTTTGTCCAAATGTATGTAACAGGCAGAAGGAGGCGTGGGAGATATATTCTTGCTCAGGATCACTAGCCGAGTTGATTGAGCCATGTCTGTCTGTCCGGCAGACCAGATGAACACACAGATCTCAGCTATTAGAATAGCAACAGTCGCGCAGCACGTGACAGTGGAATACCCTTCGACCTATGTTCCGATGTAGTTTAGTTTGTTAAGTTCATACACATGCACATGCACATGCTTTAAAATTATTCCCGACAGATGGCGCTTGCGCTCGCCCTCCTGTGTTAGCTGACACATGCACTTGGAGTTATGCTCATACTTTCTTCAATAAGTTCTGTGTTTATTGTTCGATCAGATTGCAATTTGCAGAATACATAGATAGTTTGTTCAGTTAAGTATATATTAAAGTCAGAAAGTTATATCTTTTATACAGTGCTTACAAATTGAGTTCAAAAATTAAATTATTGATTTGCGGGGTGGTGGGCGTGGCACCTAACATTTGAAATAAACTTGATCTGCGCCTGATACACAGAAACCTTCATGCCAAATTTGGTAACTCTAGTTTTTATAATAGCTGAGATCTGTGCGTTCACACAGACAGACAGACAGACATGGCGTAATCGACTCGACTAGAGATCCTGAGCAAGAATATATATACTTTATGGGGTCTTCCACGCCTCCTTCTTGTGACATACATTTGCACAAAGTTAGTATACCCTTTTTTTTACCCTTTTTTCAAAGTTAGTATACCCTTTTTTGACCATTTTCAATGGTCGAAGTGTATAAAAATCGACTTCAAAACTGTTTGTCAATAATATTGTCGAAAATACGCAAAATAAATTCGAATATCGAGTGAACATCTATTCTTATATGAATATATCTATATCATCTATTCTATATATGTATGTAACGCCTATTACAGGGTATAGTGATGCCTAGTATATTCCAATAGCTCAGACCCGCCATAACTTTATGGCTGCAGCAATTCTTGGACTTTATCTGCCTTGTTGGTAGCTTGTTTCGATCGCATCGATTGCTTGCAATCGTTGTGCGATTACGGAACCTTCGAGCGAACACCCCGACCCTGTCAATGGGCCATAAAAGAGCAAACAAGTATAGACTATATAGACCATATACACAATTGAATCGAATGTAGTGATATGGCAAAAACTAACGACAGAATTTATGATACACTTGCTCGTAAATTTGGGAATCAATGGGAATCGACGCCCGTCAATCCATAAAGAGAAACACGCACTCTTTTTATTGTTGTTTTTGTTGTTCTAATTCTTGGCAGATGCCCACAAATGTTTTATGCACAGCAAAAAAAAGTGTTGAAAAAAATATAAGGGAAGGAGTAAAGTGTTTGTCGGGGGGGGATCAAAGAGATCTTCCCAGCCTTCCCATCATCGCTCACTTCTTGTTGGCCTCGATCCAGTTGAGGTAGTAAGCAGTGCGAGTGCTCACATCGGGATACGATGTGCCACAGTTGCCGAAGAAGAAGCTGACGATGCCGATAAGGATGCCAGCATCATCGACAACAGCGGCGCCGGCATCGCCGCGACAGACACCCTGTTTGTCGGC
This sequence comes from Zaprionus camerounensis, assembly GCA_018904165.1. NCBI lineage: Eukaryota > Metazoa > Arthropoda > Insecta > Diptera > Drosophilidae > Zaprionus > Zaprionus camerounensis. The sequence goes on from JAEIFS010000740.1 coordinate 1,463,210, forward strand.
GCTCGACAGGCACAGGGTGGAGTCGTAGCCGTAGCCGGCAGCCAGCTCGCAGTTTGGTTTGCTCAGGGTGTTGAAGTTGGCCTTCTGCAGCTTGTAGTTGGAGGTGCCATCGAGCTGCTCACCCCAGCCGGCAATGTAGACGGGTGTGCCATTGGCTGGCACCTCCACCTCATCTTCGCCAGTCTCCTCTGTGGCTTCGGGCAGCGGAATCGCATTGATGCGTTCGGTGAAGGTCAAAGGTTCGCTGAGGGTTAGCAGGGCAAGATCATGCAGGAAGTTGCCGTATGAGGGATGGATGAGCACCTCGGAGACGTAGACAATGCTGCCACCGGAGAATTGATTGATGCTGCCCACACGAACGCTCAAGCGGCTGGCAGAGACACTGGAGGAAAGATGCAGAGATTACTAGGGGGATTCAGAGACAGACGGGGGTTCCTTACGGTGTTATGCCCAGATCGGAGACACAGTGGGCAGCTGTCACCATCTGGGTGGTGGAAATGATGCTAATCCCACAGACATGCGCATGATCCAGACGTAGTGAACCCGCCCAGGGGAACTCGCCCACCTTGGCATCCTCGGAGCCCAGCAAACGACCCTGGGGCAGGGCGAGGGTTGTGCCAAGCACGAGAGCCAAACTGAGCAGCAGCGGCAGCAGAGAACGTGGCGCGAACATGGCGTCGAATTGGTTACTGACCGCACCAGCTGCAGCTGGCCCAGGTAAGCTGCCTGCTGCCTCGCAACGGTCAGGCATAAGCGGCCCCTAATCTGGCGCGATAAGAAGGCGGCGGGTATTATGACTCCATTGAGGCGATTAGATTTGCAGTGGAGGAGGCCATAAACCTGAACTGGCGCCCGTATATAAGGTGCGAGGTGCGCGTTTAGTTCAGATTGGGTTCAACATGTGTGCCAGGATTGCGTTGCTCTGCATGCTGTCGCTAATAACGGCAGCGGCTGCCGGCTCATTGCCCCAGGGACGCCTCATAGATGGCCAGCCAGTGGCAGTGGGTTCGCATCCGTACAGCGCATCTTTGCAGCGCGATGGAACGCACATTTGCAGTGCTACGCTGATTGGAGTACAGCATGGCCTGACTGCGGCACATTGTGTGACCACCGGCAGTGGCATTGAGAGGTAGTCAGCTGAGCTCTCTGGCAATTGTCGCTCTTTGCTAACCATCTTGCAATTCCTCAGCTATCCGGCACGCAACTTCCTACTGCGCGTGGGCAGCATTCAACGCTTGGCAGGCGGACAACTCGTTCAGATCTCACGCATTCTCATCCACAAGGACTATGCAGATGGTCTCAATGATCTGGCACTGCTGGTGCTGCAGCAGCCGGTCACATTGAATGCGAACACACAGCCCATTGCAGTGGCCAGCGTGGTGCCACCTGCGGGCAGTCAAGTGACCTTCACGGGCTGGGGGGCACAGCGTACCCAGGGATCGTACACTCACCGCCTGCAGGTGGGCTACCAGAAGACACTCAGTGCCGACGAGTGCCAGGAGCAACTGCATCTGCAGGATGAGGGTCTGCTCTGCCTGGTCTCTACCAGCGAGGAATCCAACTCCAGCAACGGTTTGTGCGTTGGCGATGCCGGTGCTCCTGCGGTCTACCAGAACCAACTTGTCGGCATTGGTGCCTTCTATGTCGGCGGCTGTGGCAGCTCAAATCCAGATGGATTCGTTAATGTTGCCCACTTTTACAGTTGGATCCAGGAGAATATTCAATAGAAAGTCGATGAACACATTAAACGATATTCTCTCCAATCCTTTTTGGGGGTATACCTTATATTATCTCTTTGATTTCCATGAACAAAACTCAGCCCTGTTCCTAGTCAGTGCTGCCAATTTAGCCATTTTCCCACTAGATCGTGCGTGTTGCAAATGGCAATGCGGAATGAACAGTTAAGCTATTTTATGAACCGAAGAGCTGGCAGCACTGGTTACTAGAGATGGAAGGTAAATCGATTCTCGAATCGATTAATCGTTGTTTTCAATTTTCTCCAATGCATCGATTTAATTTTTGAGAATCGATTAAATCGAAAATTTGATTACGACTGTTCGCGGCAGATCACTGCTTTATCTAAACGCCAAGGTTGCCATACGATTAGAATCAGCTGTTCAAATCTATGTTCTTAGCAGCTGTTAAGTCTAATGCTAAGCAGCTGTTAAGTCTCCTGCTAGCAGCTGTTAGGTCTAATTTTAAGCACTTGTAAAACAGTCTCTTCTCGCATCATTTGAAAAAAATGCAGCGGCTCAATAATGATTAATAATTTTGAACCCTTGCCTTTAATTGGAATAAACACCACGGAAGTAAGGCGGTTGCACAAATCAGTGTACCAGTAAACAACGACAACTAAATTAATAAACATGTCTAGTGGTGGTAGAAAATGTTTGTTTTTTAGGTATAGTGCGAAGGATAAACAATTGTTTTTGAAGAATTTCGAGTTGGGTAATTGTTTAATAACAATATGAGGTCTTCATTATATTTGATATATTTTATTTCTTTAATTTCAAATCAAAAACACGTTTTTTTTCTATAATTTCCTTATATTTTAAATTTGCTTTTCTTATTTTTCAAATTTTTGATTTAAATCGATTTGAATCGATTTTTCCTTGAATTTATGAAAATAAGTCGATCAGTTAACATCGATTTATTTCTACTGGTGACTAGTTGAATTTGCCGGCAAGCAATATACGGCTTAGTTCTGGCACTTTTCTATCGATTACGGCAAGTTATCGAAGGGAATATTTACTATGATCAGTGCTGCCCATTCTGTTTTTTCCCGCTGCCAAAAACTTTTAATAATTGCGGAAAGCAGGCCGTTTTTAAAAGAAACAAGCATTTTTCCGCTTTGAAATAAACATCATTTTATCGATAGATTACGAAATAGATATACATTAAAGTAGGTTTTTTGGTTCTTAGCACGTTTAATGATCATGGCATCTTACTATACTTATTCATTACCTTATAAAGTTGGCATAAACAACCGGACGGACTATGAATGATTTTGTTCCTGAAAAATAGGAGAAAGTTGAATTTTTTGTTATCGAATTCGCGGTTAATCGGTTTGAAAAGTATTTAAAAGCAAAGCTTGAAAAACTTGTGTTAAAACTAATGAATGAAATAGGGAAATAGAGGAAAGAAAAAGAGACACAAATAGAGAGAGAGACGTATTTGTTGAGATATACATAGATAGAGTGGAAAGAGAGCACTTGTTTTGTAGGGAAAACGTGTGAGTCGAGTTTATCTCGAGTGGGTATAACGCGAACCAGGGTGTGCAAGGCATTTGTTCAAGAAGGATCAACATGATACTATATTATGGACAAGGGGCGTGACAATTGAAAATAACTGTTGTTTTGCTCTCGAAGGAATCTTTATTTCTGTAGGATCTACTCCAGCTGCTGCTGAATCCACTCGTAGTTGTAGGCAATGCTGATGAAGCGTTCGGGCAAGAGGCCACCGCACTCGCCCAACATTTGAGCGCCCAGACCGACCAGGGCACCTTGATAGACAGCTGGTCCACCGATATCGCCGGTGCAGATGCCCTGGCGACGCTGGTGTCCCAGGCACAGAACCTGTTCGTTGTTGACAATCTGATTATCGACGACAGCGCACTCACGCTCGGCCTCGACCACAGCGTAGCCAACCTGCAGGGTGCGGTACATGTTGGTCTCTGCCTGCTTGGTGCGTCCCCAGCCGGAGATGTCTACATAGGCGCCTTGTGGGGGATCCACCTTGGCCAGTGGCACTGCCTGGACATATTCATTGAACACCAATGGTTCGGTGAGACGCAGCAGCGCCAAACCGACTGTAAGCTCGTTGTAGTTGGGATTTAGCGTGATCTCCTCGACACGAATACGCTGTCCGCCATTGTAGAGATCCACAGTGCCTGCAGAGACCATGAACAGTTGTGGTGGCCAACTAATCGGATCGAGGGAGGGGATGAGGGCGTCAATTTAAGCAGATTATCTTCTGTTTACTTTACTTACGCTGTGTCCTTGCCCGCCGAGCAAACGCAGGTGAGTGCGGTGAGAGCGTAACGCTCGGCAATGATCACAGCTCCACAATTGTAGGAACCGCCCACGGAGAGTGCTGCCTGATAGGGTAACTGACCCAGCACGGCATCTTCGCCGCCGGCAATGCGTTGCTGGGCTCCACCGTTGGCCACGGAGCAACCGACGAGCGCGGAGAGAATCACAAGTGCTGCGGATAGTTTCATTTTTGAGTTTATGGCCCGATCTGAACAATAGAAGACGCTTTTATAGTCGCCGGGACACAAACTATATCGCATATGGTATATATGTATATATATATATACATATATATGAACTTATGGGGAGTATCTTATCGGAACATTTGGCAGAGATACCTGCCATCCGGTTGATATCTGATTAGACAAGCCGAAGGCAGCTCTTCAAGTGATCCGATTCAAGAGAATTTGTTTGTTTTACCCTGTAGCAAAGCAAAGCACAGCGGGCATGCCAGCGGGCAGAGGAATGCCAGAGCATATAGACTTCTGTTCGATGCATGCAGGGCAATCTATAAGTTCCTCTGTCTGTATGAACTCAAAGATCTCTGCTATCCCAAGTGCTAGAGCCATTCAATTTGGCTAACCGGTACCTTCTTAACTTGTGCTTACAAAACATATAAAAAGCCACGCCCACCTCCCACTCAAAACGAATTAAATGCATTACTAAAGAGTATCCAATGATTAGATGAAACTTTCCTTGTTGTTTCGTTGCGCGTGCCGTGCCATCGTCCTCCCCCTGGCCACTCACCAATATAAATCAATGAACTTTGATACGGCTCGGTAGAAAGGGGACAGGAGGGTGGGGAGGGGGGAGCAAGGAGTAACACGTTTGCAGTCAGTCGGGCTGGGCCAATGCACTCGCTGTCCAAATTGAAGCACGTACCGTGGTCGGCAACAACAGGTTGTCCAGCCTCAGCTACAGCCACAGCCCCAACCCCAACCCCACCCCAACTGTAGCTCCAAGTTTGCCTTATCCATCTTCATCATCTGCTTATAACAACCGCCACACGCTGGCGATTCTTCACATTTGCAGACTGCACGTCACCGTCAACGGATCGCCATCTGGATCGATCGATCGATCGTAGTTCGCCTATCGATCGTGCGCCAGCCGCCAAGCCGACAAGGTCTTCATCATGATACTGCGAAACACAATTGCCGCACAGCTGCTGCTGCTGCTGCTGTACGCTGGCCACACCCTCTTGTCCAGCGCCAAGACCGTCTCCAGCGACCAGTTAACAATGGCCCTGCCCGAACCACGAGCATATCTGCCCGATGCGCAGAATCTCGATTTCGTCTATCACGATCACGAGGAGCTCACGCGATTCTTAAGGTAGGTACCAAATCAGCAACAAGTGGCCAGCCCCCCCACTCAAGGGGCGAGCAATCAATTTCATTATCTGCATACATATACCCTGCCGCCAGAGGGTATATCGCTTTTATTACCCATCAATATTGAGTTAATGCTTTTAATGCCGTGCGATTAGTTACACAATTAGGTCAGCCAGGTAACTGTGTTACTACTTTGAACTATAACATCAATGTAGAAGTAGAACTGATGCCTTGGTTATCGTTAGTCAACACTGACACAAAGCAGAGACAGTTTATTCAGTTAAATATGGATTGATTAGTCTATTACGCTACCTTCTCTTGTGAGAATTTTATAGAAGCAGAAGTAGAGCTGATACCTTGGGTATTCCATAGTCAAGAAGTAGTGCTGATACCTTGGGTATTCCTTAGTCAAGAAGTAGTGCTGATACCTTGGTTTTGCCATTAACCAGTTGTCAGGTATCTATTACTAGAAATAGATGTAGAGCTAATACCTTGCTTAGATCACTCGGGTATTCCTTTGTCAACAGCAGAGACGGTCTATTCAGTTAGGTATGGATTGCCTAATCTATTACGCTACCTTCTCTTGTGAGAATTTTATAGAAGCAGAAGTAGAGCTGATACCTTGGGTATTCCTTAGTCAAGAAGTAGTGCTGATACCTTGGGTATTCCTTAGTCAAGAAGTAGTGCTGATACCTTGGTTTTGCCATTAACCAGTTGTCAGGTATCTATTACTAGAAATAGATGTAGAGCTAATACCTTGCTTAGATCACTCGGGTATTCCTTTGTCAACAGCAGAGACGGTCTATTCAGTTAGGTATGGATTGCCTAATCTATTACGCTACCTTCTCTTGTGAGAATTTTATAGAAGCAGAAGTAGAGCTGATACCTTGGGTATTCCTTAGTCAAGAAGTAGTGCTGATACCTTGGGTATGCCTCAGTCACTCGGGTATTCCTTAGTCAACAGGAGAAACAGCAGAGATAGTTCGGCATGGATTGGCTAGTCTATTGCGCTACCTTCTCTTGGCGTGCTACTATAAGTTGTGGATCTACCAAGATATTGGCAGGGTAGCCAAAAGGGTACCCTATCTGTTTTAGCACCTGTTTTAACAATTTAATAATTCGAAATTCTTTTGCAGAGCGACAAGCGCGCGCTATCCCAATCTGACAGCACTTTACTCGATCGGCAAATCAATTCAGGGACGTGATCTCTGGGTGATGGTGGTTAGTTCGTCGCCGTACGAGCATATGGTGGGCAAACCCGATGTCAAATATGTGGGCAACATACATGGCAACGAGCCCGTGGGTCGCGAGATGCTGCTGCACCTGATCCAGTACTTTGTGACTAGCTACAATACGGATCAGTATGTTAAGTGGCTGCTGGACAATACGCGCATTCACATATTGCCCACTATGAATCCGGATGGTTACTCTGTCTCCAAGGAGGGCACCTGCGACGGTGCACAGGGACGGTGAGGAAGACGAAGGCGGGTGCGCCGGAATGATGTTGTATTTATGAACCTTTCTTGTGTTTTCTTTGTAGCTATAATGCCCGTGGCTTCGATTTGAATCGAAACTTTCCAGACTACTTCAAGCAGAACAACAAACGTGGTCAGCCGGAAACAGACGCTGTCAAGGATTGGATCTCGAAGATTCAGTTCGTGCTAAGTGGCAGCCTGCATGGGGGCGCCTTGGTGGCCAGTTATCCGTATGACAATACGCCCAACTCCAGTAAGTAGTCTCGGTAGTGCGCCAGGCCCCTTAGGCCTCCTCCTTCAATCTTCTGTTATCCCTCTCCCTTTGGCTTTCCTGCGTAACTCTCTGCGAGTTCCGATTTATAAAGTTATCTCCCTCGCAATTCTCTCTCTCTCTCTCTCTGTTTGAACTTTAATCCTTGCCTTCGCACCAATATGGCTGCTTAAAGGAATTTGCCGTTCGTCCGCGCTGTGCGCGAGTGAGTAGACGTTCTCGCCGCCGCCCCCCAACTGACTTGACTAATCTCTTTTTCACTTGATCTTTCCTTCTCCTTGCTGCCCGCATCGCCTCTCTCTTCATGTTTGTGCTGACTTTTTTTGTGCCGCACCACATGTCCCCTGGGCGCAGTGTTCCAGACGTATTCGGCAGCGCCGTCGCTGACGCCCGACGACGATGTCTTTAAGCATTTATCACTTGTCTATGCCCGGAACCACGCCAAGATGTCCAGAGGTGTAGCCTGCAAGTCGGCAACGCCCGCCTTCGAGAATGGCATCACCAATGGAGCAGCATGGTATCCACTGACAGGCGGCATGCAGGATTACAACTACGTCTGGTATGGCTGCATGGAGATAACGCTGGAGATTTCCTGCTGCAAGTTTCCGCCGGCCTACGAGCTCAAGAAGTACTGGGAAGATAATCAGTTGGTGAGTTAGAGGAAACCTCTTGATTTTAGACTTCTCTCATGTTCCAAGCGGTGCCCGGCAGTCTCTGATCAAGTTCCTGGCCGAGGCACATCGCGGCGTCCAGGGTTTCGTCTTCGATCCGGCGGGCATGCCCATTGAACGGGCCTCCATCAAGATCAAAGGACGCGATGTAGGTTTCCAGACGACCAAATATGGGGAATTCTGGCGCATACTCTTGCCGGGATATTACAAGGCTGAGGTGAGCGAGGAGCAACTGCAACTCTAGCGTTAACTGATCTCTGATCTCTGCCCTTTCCATGCAGGTCTTTGCCGAGGGCTATGCGCCGCGTGAGGTAGAGTTTGTCATAGTTGAACAGCATCCCACGCTGCTCAATGTCACGCTACAAGCATCCAAGGTAAGTACCACTTCTGCTTGCGATCTGGCCATGGCTTCTGGTGCTGGTTAACCAAATGCTCCTCCCTTGTTGTATATACTGCTAACTCCTTTCACAGTACATGCTTGCCAGCAGCAGCAGCAGCAGCAGCAGAAGATCGACAACAACCACAAGGCCATCCACGAAAGCGCCACTCAGTCAGCGGCGGCTGGTGAATGATAAGCTACAATTTCCCACTAACTAGACTGCCTTTTCAACTGCCCAAGACCCTCCCACACTCTCCACATCTTCCTTTCATCCTTCCGCCCGCCTGTGGACGTCGCAGCAGGAGCTTCGGCAGCTTCAGCTCGCGTGTAAATATTCGCAAAGTGCTTTAGTCTTAAGACTCGACACTAATCCAAGTAGAACTAACTAACCGAATGGGGAGGACCCAGCGAATCTCTTGACCAATATGCCTTGGATTAATCTCAATCATGGTCATATGATCTATGGAACATTAAAACCCTTATACCTCTCACTGCTATTATTATTATTATTATTATTATTATTATGATCGTTGTTATTGTTCTTGTTCACTCAGGTCTCTTCTGAATTGCAATTCCGTTCGCATTACTCGCAAGGCGAATCCCTAACGAACGGAATCGGAATGCGGAAAATGCCTGACTTAGTGCTTCTTAGTTCGGTTTTGGTTTTCACATTTTCTCGTGGCCTAAACAGAAAACATGCCTTTTCTATATATTGTATATTTCATATTATTAAGTGTTGTTGTTGCTGTTAATAATAATTGTTATATGGTATAGTTAACAAATTTTTGCCTCTTTGAAGTGGACAATAAAATTGGTTTGAAATCAGCTTTCATTTTCAAATCGAAATACGATTTTATTAATTGTACATTTTCGCAATTATTCACAGCGCATTGAGGGCGTTGGAGCCGTTGGTGGGCCCTCATATTATCGGCCCGTTCAGGCCCCACAGCATTACAGACCTGGTGTCCCGCCCTATGCAGCAGCTGCTTCCAATGACAATGGCATTTTCTCGACCATCAGCAATGGGCTAAACAGTCTTTACTCAAATATTTTCGGTTAAAGGAATGAGAGTGCTCTTTAAATTGTAAACTTCTTTATATATAGAACTTAGAATTAAATTCGTTCGTCTATTTATTATTAAAAGCTAAAGAAATAAAATATAAAAACATTTTGAGTGTAACTTGAATTGTATTTAAATGTAAATGTGTTTCATTTCAACCACCAACAGTAAGATCTAGAATGATTCAAAAGTGCCGCCTCAAAACTATCGATTGTTTGCCTAAAGTTGAAACATCGACATATCGCATGTCATGTGTTAATCGTATGTCGTGCAGTATCGATACAGCCTTACACATCGATACAATATCAACATCCCTACTTATTCTTTCGCCATTTTCTTTGTCGCTTTGTCGCGCTGTGTGGGATACTCTGAATTCTGTGATCAAAAAGTTGTTAATAAGCATTCAAAATGGTAAATAAAATTACATTGAATAAACAATATAATAAGTTTACAGCATAACTGATGAGAGTGTGGCAAAATATTCAAGTTTTCATTGATAATTTAATGCAAACAAGCGTTTTCATTTGCCGGGTGTCAGAAGCCGCACGCACAAGACCGTCTGGTCAGAGCAGCGCAGCACCGAGTTGCCTCTGGTCTTTCCCACACGTGAGGGCTGGCTCACTGCTTCGAGAAGTTTCCAATTATGTTTTCTCAATTGTTTTAAATGTTTTCGAATGTTAAGTGAAAAATGACAAGCATGATGCATTTGTTGCTCTGCCATGACAAATTTCTTAATGCATGCTGGGTGTGTGTTGCGCTCGGTTGCCGATGAATCACGCACTCTTTTAGGTTATGTCTGTTGCCATAGAACAGTAGCTCAAATCTTCAGTAAAACATATAAATATGTTTACTTATAAACGCATACATAAATATCTGTATATAAACAAATGTTTATATTTCTCGTTTATCTCATTACATTTAACAGGAGATGTCATTAAATCCCGTGCGCGTACTCAAAAATGAGGCGCAGGAGGAGAAAGCCGAAATGGCACGTCTGTCATCCTTCATTGGTGCCATCGCTATTGGCGATCTGGTCAAAAGCACACTGGGACCCAAGGGCATGGACAAAATTCTAGTTGCCACCGGTCGCAATGCTGGCCAGGTGGAGGTCACCAATGACGGTGCAACTATTTTGCGTGCCGTTGGTGTTGATAATCCAGCTGCAAAGATTTTGGTCGATATGTCGCGTGTCCAAGACGAGGAGGTTGGCGATGGCACCACATCTGTCACGGTCCTGGCATCCGAGCTGTTGCGCGAAGCCGAAAAGCTTGTCGATCAGAAGTTGCATCCACAGATTATTGTGTCCGGCTGGCGTACGGCCACACAGGTTGCTTTGGAAGCACTGACCGCCGCCGCTCAGGATAATTCGGCAAATAATGAGAAATTCAAGAACGATTTGCTGAACATTGCACGCACTACATTGTCCTCAAAGATCCTGCATCAACACAAGGAATTCTTTGCCAATCTGGCTGTCAATGCTGTGCTGCGTCTGAAGGGCTCCGGCGAACTCAAGTCCATACAGATTATCAAGAAATCTGGTGGTACACTGGATGATTCGTTCCTAGATGAAGGTTTTCTGCTGGACAAGAAGCCCGGCGTGCATCAGCCTCAGCGTGTAAGTAAATGGATCACTTATCCATATTACTAGTGTATTTGAATATACTTCGTGTTGTGTATGCGAGTTCTCACACATAAATGCTCCATATTAACGCGTCGAAATGACTGTGAGCTATGTTGATCTATTTGCGTCATATCACAGCCATTTTGACGAGTTTGATGTGGCGGCCATGATCTACAATAAGCTGTGCCCAACCAAAAACTGAACATATGTTGCCAAAGCACGTGACTCACATGACACCGCTGGCATTAGGGCTGCGTTCTGTGCGTGTGCACTGAAATCATAGAACATATAATAGATTAATTGTTTTCTCTGGATGTAAACATTAAATTTGCAATTTTATCATTTCGGTCCATAGATTGAGAATGCTAAGATTCTGATTGCCAACACACCGATGGACACAGACAAGATCAAAGTATTCGGCAGCAGCATCAAGGTCGACTCTTTGGCCAAGATTGCCGATCTGGAGATGGCTGAAAAGGAGAAGATGAAGGAGAAAGTGGACAAGATTCTGGCACACAAATGCAATGTGTTCATCAACCGTCAACTGATCTACAACTACCCGGAGCAGCTGTTCGCCGATGCCCAAATCATGTCAATTGAGCATGCTGATTTCGATGGCATTGAGCGTCTGGCTTACTGCACTGGCGGTGAGATTGTTTCCACATTCGAGAATCCAGATCTGGTTAAGTTGGGCGAATGCGAACTGATCGAGCAGGTGATGATCGGTGAGGACACACTGCTGCGCTTCAGCGGTGTCAAGCTGGGCGAGGCATGCACCATTGTGATTCGTGGCGCCACCCAACAGATTTTGGACGAAGCTGATCGTTCACTGCACGATGCCCTCTGCGTGTTGGCAGCTACCATCAAGGAGTCGCGCATCATTTACGGCGGCGGCTGCTCCGAGGCTCTGATGGCCAACGCTGTGCTGAAGAAGGCGGCCGAAACACCTGGCAAGGAAGCCATTGCTATTGAGGCCTTTGCACGTAAGTCAACTGTCGCATATTACCCTTTAAACCGTTGTGGGACTAATCCGTGATCCGTTTAACCATTCCAGGTGCTCTGCTGTCATTGCCCACAGCCATTGCTGACAATGCCGGCTTCGATTCGGCTCAACTGATCTCCGAGCTGCGTGCCGGTCATGCCCAGGGCAAGCATCAGCTGGGATTGGACATGGAGCAAGGCAAGGTGTCCGATGTTCGTGAACTGGGCATCACAGAGTCCTTTGCCGTTAAGCGTCAGGTGCTCATGTCTGCCGCCGAGGCTGCTGAAATGATTCTCCGTGTGGACAACATCATCAGGTGTGCGCCGCGTCGTCGTGTGCCCGATAGGGGCTATTGCTAAACATCAATTCTTTCTTCATAAGTATTTTTGTCTAGGATTTTTTTTATAAAACCTTACAACACACTCTCTTTTAACATCATCGCTAACTTTATTTCTGTTTAAACTAATTACACACACGAGCATAAGCACACAGACCCACACACACACACACACCCTACACTCGTATAAGCAGCAGGCACTCTTCAAAATTGTTTGTGGCTTTATTTCAAATCTGTTTTTGTTAAAAGTAAAAATATAACTATAACTTTACAAATGTTGCGCAAGCTCAGCTTAAAACACTAAAGCTAAAAACAAAAAAAGTACATTTAAAAAATGTCTAACATCGGAAACACACACACACACACGCCCACACATTCGCAACTTACAAATGAATACAAATTTTGTAAACATTTTATAAGCGCTATGGCAAATACGAAAAGCGGAAGTCAACAAGAAATAAAAATAAAATGATATTTATGCTTAACAAAAACTCAAAAGAAACGTGTTTTGCATATTTCCAAATCCAAAATAGGAAAAATAAGAAAACATTCAAGGTTTTAACATTGCAAACATATTTTATTTCATTCTACATTATTCGTCTCAATAAAAACTTGCAGCTTATTGGAACAGAAACATAATTTAAAATCCCGTTGTGGAGATTATCTGCGAGTATATAAAACCGTTTTGTGGCGCGCAGCGATATAAATTAGGATAATACATATATAATTGTATATATATTTCATATATAAACTCGTACTCGTCGTGTATGTCGTTAGTACTTTGGATGAGGACTGTGATGACGGGGGAGTGGTCCACTCAGGAGTCAAAGGGGGTAGTATTACAAAGATACATAATAATATATGTATGTATATTGATTTATATATTGTAGTATATATATAGTTAGCATGTGCCTCCTCATCCTCAAGCTTAATATATCGTTGGGCTAGTTAGGCGGCCTGAGCAAGCAACAAAGTAGTCAGATAGAGAGAGAGAAAGCACTGCTTACAGTGAGAAAGGGAGAAAGAGAGATTACGAGAGAGAATCGAAAATGGGCCGTCGGTTTAACAGTACATGGCATTTAAGTAGCGTCGTCCTGCAGACGCGCCTTGCTTGTTTCCAGGTCGAGTGTAGCGAGTGTTTTTCTTTTCTTTCAGTGTATTGAAACCTTTAGGAGATTGCGCATTCCATTTCACCATGCTTGGGCACACAGTCCAGCACGAGGGCGACGGCGCGTGACATGTACGTCATGGTGCCATAGCTGCCGCTGGGAGCACTGCAATTGCGAGAGAAAGATTAGTAAAGGGACTGAATGCAATGCAATATAATCATCAATGTCACCTATCGTAGAGATGTTGGCATATGTAGGCAGCGCCGCCACAGAGCAACATGCCGGATGCAGCCTGTTGCTGCTCCTTGCCATCCTTGAGCTTGGCACAGCACAGCGTGGCATCGCCCTGCACCTTGCGTTGATCCTCCAGGAACAATTGATTCGCCTTGTGCACCAAATGTTCCACATAGATAATGTCGCCAAGAGTGGGCACCATATTGTGCTCGGTCACCAGGGTGAGCACCATCAGCGCCTCGACCACCAGCTGCCTGTATTCCGGTTGTGGTATCTGATTGAGTGCCGTCTCCACTTCCAGTGCGAACTTTAGCTCGCCCGGTGTCATCTCCTGCGTGAGACTCTGCTGCAGCACACGTCCCTCGATGGCCAAGCCCTGACATTTCTCCAGCACGGTCCAGACACGTGAATAGAAATCACGTGGCACACGATTCAAAGCGCCATCGAGTCGACGACGACGCAGCCACTGACCCTGACGATCGTCAATGGTGGCAATGAGGGCATCCTCGCCCTCTGGATCACCCAAACCGATTTGACTCTTCTTGCTGACGCGGCTCGACTTGCAGCTGACAATCGACAAATTTCCACGCGCCACTGCAAAAGACAAATATATGTGAATTCTCTATCTAATCTTCATCTCTCCTCTCTCTCTCTTTCTCACCACTGCTGACGGCAAACTCCTTGCCGCTGAGTATATGATAGAGCAGATTCTTCATCTCGAAGGGCGACAGATTAAGTAGATGCTCCGATGCAGCCTCGCCGCCACAGTTGAGCGTGCGGGACAGCTCCTTGGCCATGACCTGTATAATGAGGCCCACACGCAGGCGCAACATCTCGTGGAACAGTTGCGGCTCAGTGCGTATAAACATGGCCAGATAAACCATCAGCTCCTGCGTCAACATGGCCGTACTCTCATCGTCACCGTAGGCCTAAAGAAAGGTAAATGAATTTATATAAGGAAGATCATCTCATCTCTCTCTCTCTCTCTCTCTCTCTCTCTCTGTACTCACATCGTGTATTAGTTGACGCAACTCAACCTCAGGCAGCGGCGCTGTTATGGTGTGCTCATTGTTGGGCGGCATGCCCACGGTAACCTGTTTCTGGCGCACCAATAGATCGGTAACTGCCTTGCCCAGATCCTCCACTCGTTTACCCAGCATGCCCGCAGTGTGGCGGACGAGACCCCACAGCTTCTGCTGGCAGGCCTTCTCGTAGAGACCCTTCAGCAGATCCCTGACCGTGACGACGCGTCCCTCCTCCAGCATGCCTTCAGATTGAGAAGAATCGTTGTTATTTAAGCTGTTGTTGTGACTTGAGCCGGTTGTGGCGGTTGCCGGCGGCACCGGATTCGACTTATTGCCATTGTCCTCGTCGTTGGCATTGCTGGTGCTTGCTGCTGCTGGAACTGCATCGATGATCACTGTGGGCACCGGCACTGCTGCTGCTGCTGCTGCTGCTGGCTGTGATCTCTTGGCTCCACCTCCATCAGCACCACCACCACCACTGCAAGCAGCACCGGCGCCACCACCAGCACCAGCAGTTGACAGTTCGAGCATCACATCGTCCACGAATGATTGTTCAAGCTCTTTATTTGTTATTCATTTGATGTTGTTGTTAATTTGGTTATTGTTATTGTTGTTTTTGTTGTTGTAGTTGTAGTTGTTTTGTTTTGTTTGGTTAGTTGGGTTCGTTTGGCAAGAAGAGGGTTAGGTAGATCACGTTGTGGAGAGAGATTTGTGGGCCATTTTTGTGAGTAGACGTTGGTTGTGTGTAGTAGAAGATGTTCGAAATTTGTTTCAGATTAATGGCAAGATGCAGATGTAGAGGCGCGTATTGTAACCCACATTGTGTGCGTGTGTGTGCGGTGCGTGTGTGTGTGCGTATGTGGCGTGCGTGTGGAACATTTAAAATAAAATATAAAAGAATACATGTTATTTAGAAAATTGAATTGAAGAGCAACCAAAAAGAGTTTTTGTATAACAGTATACCAGTATTATAGTATGTCAGCATGAAAGTATACCAGTGTAATAATTGAAGAATGACATTTGTATAAGAAAGCAACAGCTTTGAAAGAACATTAAACCAATATAATCATACAATAGTATGCCTGTATAACAGTATACCAGTATACCAAAGTATAACAGTATGCCAGTATAACAGTATGCCAGTATACCAAAGTATAACAGTATGCCCGTATAACAATATGTCAGTATAACAGTATGCCTGTATAACAGTAAGCAAGTAGAACAGTTTGCCAGTATAACAGTATACCAAAGTATAATAATTCAAGATTAAAATTAGCTCAAGTAACATCTATCAAAGAATAGCATTATACCAGTATAACAATATATCAGTTTATAATTCTACCAGTATACAAATCTGCCAAAGAATAATTATTTAAGAATAAAATGTGTATGAGAGTTGAAGAGCTTCCACAGTATAACAGTTGCAGTGACCAAGAGTTGCACAAGACATTAACACATTCATATAACAGTATACCAGCTAGAAAAGCAGTTGTTAATAGTATGTATAACAGTATTACGCTTGAATGATTGTGAATTACGGAATTGAAGGTGTGGAAGAGGGGGAAGGAACAATAATGGGTGACTGTACGGGGGAGTAGGTGGAGAGGAAACTAAAAGGGAAATGGGAACGAATCGAAGAGGATTGAAAGACAGATTTATGTTTGGGATGGAGGTGGGAAGGTGGGTAACCGGATCTTTGGACAAGGATTGGATGGAAGAGGTGGGGAGGAGAACAGTCGTAGTACAACACCAACAACATCGCAGTATACAAGTGAACGAACCGACACCATATGAAGGACAGACAAGCCACGGTTTCGAGAGCCGGGATCTCTTCACACTTACCAGCAGCATCTTTATCGGTCTTGTGCTTTAAGCCCAGGCCAGCTGTAGACGGTACATTATGGTGGAGATGGTTGGAGTTGGAGTTGGAGTTGGACAAGGACGAGAGACGAGAGAGAGCACAAAGCACAAAGTATACAAGAAGAAAAGTAACGAAGCACAAAACAATTAAATATATGAGTGCAATTCACTCTCGAGGGGATCCCAATTGTGTATATGGAACCCAAAACTGGGCACGATTACCAGCTATGAAGATTAACCAAAGATCAACTTCAACTACAGTAGTTAATAGTTCATTCTGCAGATGTTAATCCTAGAGTCTACCTGCGTACATTGTGTGTGTGTGTGGGTGTGTGTGTGAGTGTGTTGGAAGTGTGTGCGAGTGTTTCCGCAGTGGATTCGCAAGTGCGTTATGGCGTTGCCTCTACTGACTCTACTTATGAGGGCAGTGGGTAATCCCCAGACAACTTACCCGTATTGAAATCCAATCCCTGAGTATCCACCAGAAACTGGAGGATGTCACCCTGTTCCTCAAGATTCTCCGTTTCACGCAGCGTCGCAATGAGCTCCTCCACTTCTGTATCCGCAAAATTGGTATCCGCACGATGGCGTTGAATGAGAATTTTTGGCACTGTTACTTTAAGTTTGTTGTGCGTTGTGTTGATGGTATATAATGATGGCAATCGAAATGAAAATAACCGAGGAGCAAAAGGAAAACAACAAAAATAAGAATCACACTACAAAACAACAAGAAAGAAAGGAGTAACCTTCGGCTGGCCGAATATTCAATACGCTTGCAGATCGTTAATGATTACCCCTTTTAATATTTATACACATATTGTATAACAAAGCAGGGTTTCTAAACTTTGTTCATGCAAATTTTCCCCTGATTATTCCCATGAATGCTATAGACTAAAGTTGTCCGATTTCGATTTATGGCAGAAATATACGGATAACTTTAATTTGATAACTTGCTTAGGTGCAACGTCTCATAAAAACAAAACCACTTTTCATACTAAACACGAATTTCAGACGAGACAAAATTTGGACAGCATATAAGGTACATTGAAAAAGGCGGAGGTGGTTAGTTTGGTTGTAATATATTGTTAAACAATAAAAATCGGCCTATAGGTTCTAGGAGAGCTATGTATGTCATATATCGGTCAGATACTGCATGTGGAATTATTAACAACGTGCCGGAATAATAAGCTCTAAAATTAGGGGGAATAGTTTATGCTGCAAGTGAGGGGCATAGCTAGTTCGACTCCTTTGTGGATGTTGATCAAGAATATATATAATTATATATACTCTCTGCAAGGGTATAAAAAGGGAAAGGCAAACGAATCAAGAACTAACTCTCTTGTTGGCGCACAAAGTCGCTACGTCGGTCAATGGCCGAGCGACTGTGGTGCGGATCCACTGGATATATGTTCTCGCGCTGACCCAACTCCCCACCCAGCTGGGCGGGCGCAGTGCTGGGACCCTCCTCGGGCGTGGTGGCAAACACGTTGACGTGTCCCTGCTGCTTGCTGGCCTGCAGCCAAGGCGGCGGCACAATCGAGGACAGACGACGCTCGGTCAACGGGGTTGGTCCCTCCATGCCCAGATTGTCAGCTAAAGAGGAAGTAAATACGTTATAGAGATATATATAGTTTCCTTACGATCCACAACACACTTACAGTCCACATTGATGGAGCGCGTCTTCTTGATGGCGCCCTTGCAGGACATGCGACGACGCAAGTGTCGCGGACGCAGATTGCCGCCACGCAAATTCATTGTGCTGCGATTGCTGAACGAGCGCAGCAGATGCTCATCCAAATAGGTCTGCACATCCGGATGCAGGCGATCCGGATAGCCATCCTCGGTGCTGCCCAAGAAGCTCAAGTCCGTGATGGCCGAAGTGTTGAGAAAGTCCTTCAGATTGCCCAGCATCACGCGCGTTCCATTGATGTAGCCCGACTTGAGTTTCCGCATCGTTTGGATCATTGCCAGCGGGATCTTGTCCTGATCTGTTGTTGCCCCCACACAGATTGAGCCATTAGTATTTTACATATGTATACATATATATACACCATATATATGTATGATTTGTTGTTGTGTGTGCGTGTGTGTGTGTGTTTGGATTGGGTTAGCAATGAATCTTGATGATGCTGCTTAAGATCTACGGTTAATCCACAAGCTACAACAATAACCGACATACGCAAGGATTCACTCAAAGATTCTCAGAGAAACCAACACCAGTTTTGTTTGTTGTTTCTGTTGTTGTTGTGTGCAGCCCAAGCCGAGTGCAGAGTGGGTGGGGTTAGGGGGGTTTGATAGAGAGATAACAGACGAAATAAGCCAACATGAAGTGTTTAAGGGAAAGATGCAGTTAGAACTCCATGGGGTTGTGTAGGAGAAACCATACAAGGGTCAGGCTAAACTACAGACAGACAGAAGGATTGTCACACATCGTATCGCAGAAAGTCAGATAAGGTTGCAGCAGCAGCAGCAGCAGCAGAAGCTTAACACATTCAGTCATACACGTACATACACATACATATATAGTATACACACTATATACCATATATCACAAGCAGAATATATCATATCAGGTGTGAGTGTGTGCGTGTGTGTGTTGCAGTGTTTTGGGATATTGTTTCT
Source organism: Zaprionus camerounensis (assembly GCA_018904165.1). Classification (NCBI taxonomy): domain Eukaryota; kingdom Metazoa; phylum Arthropoda; class Insecta; order Diptera; family Drosophilidae; genus Zaprionus; species Zaprionus camerounensis. The sequence continues at coordinate 1,482,215 of JAEIFS010000740.1, forward strand.
TGGATTGGGATTACGATTGGGGTTGGGTTTGGTTGAGAGGTTGTTGGGTTGCGAGTGTGGTTGATATATGTAGTTACCTAGCATATAATGCGTTGCCATTAATGTGATTGTCGGCCTGCCCAACATGTGACGCCAATTGTTGGTCAAGAATGCTAAGTTTGTGGTAAAATTGCTTGCGAGCAGATCGGGATCGCGTGTCGTGTAGTATTCTTCATAGTCGATATGCTGCGTGTGTGTGTTGTTGTTGTTGTTGTTGTTATGGGTGGTTGTTGTTGTTGTTGTTGTATTTATTGTTGTGTGTGTTGCGATTGTTTATTGTCGTTTTCGTCGTTTCGAATTATACAAAAAGAGAACAGAGAGTTTTTTTTTTGGTTTTGGTTGATGTTTGTTTTTTTTTCATTGGTTTTGTTCAGTTTTTAAATGGGAACAGTTCTCTACTTAAGGTGGGATTCAGAGAGAGACAGAGAGAGAGAGAGAGAAAGAGAGAGCGAGAGCGTAAGGGGTGTTGGGAACAGTGCAAAGCAAATATAGAATTGAGAAAGACAGAAAGATAGAGAGAGAGAGATAAAGAAATGATGCTGAAAAGTCAACGAAACTAAGCAACTAAATACAATGAGTGTGTAGAAGAGTGTATACTGTGTGTGTGTGTGTGTGTGTGTGTGTGTGTGTGTGGGTGTTGTGTTGTTCTTGTCCACAACCAAAAAACTAACTAAGAAATAAACAAAAGGTATGAAAACTAGGGAATAATGTGTGCGTGTATTCGTGTGTGTGTGCGTGTATTCGTATGTGTGTGTGTGCAAAACTACAGGAGAACTATCGTTGAAAACGAACTTCACTTGTACAATAATGTCGGTCAACAAATGGTTTCAAGACATGTTTAAATAACTCAGTTCCCTTACGATAGTACTGCCGATAGTTTTGCTTCTCTAATTGCTAATTGATTTTAATATACAAAACAAGAAAATTAACGCAATTGTGGCAAAATTCAAACCAAACGAAATTCGAATCAAATCAATTAATTAACTAAGTTAAAGAGGTTAAAGGTCGCAACCAAACACACACACACAGAAGGAAGGAGAGTGTAAATAACAAAGAATATACAAGAAATTAATATGTAGAAACTATCGCATAACTGAGGCACACATGTATAGTAGTAGTACCAGGAAGTTGGTAATTAATGCTAGTAATAATAATATAACACAGATGTATGTTTCTTTATACATAGTATATACATATATATATATATATATATATATATGTCTAAAGGGGACGTGGACCGACCTAAGTGGATGCGCTTCAGGACGAGCGTGACTAGGGGACGCCCCAGCAGATCCCAAGCGGACTTGAGAAAATTGATCTCGCCTTTAAGGATGTCAATCATAAGTTCGTTATCGGAGGCGATATAGAAGCGCGACAAGTCGACAAACTGATGCACAAAGTACGAGATAAATAATATAAACGATAACAGGAATAAAAGAACAAGTCAATAATACAAATTAATAGAATCAAAAGCGTTAATCGGATCAGATAATAAATAATAAGAGAGAAAATAAAGAAAGAGGTGTTCCTATAATAGGGGGAGGGAGAGAGATTGAAAGAGTATAGCACGGGGTGTGCGGGGAAGTGGGCGGGAATCGATAAGCTTCGATCCGAGCAATTTACCTGCGGGGTAAAAGCAAAGATGCGATCCTTGAGAGAATACAATTTGCTGGTACTTAGTATGCCCACGTCACGGGATTTACGTCCACTCAGTCCAAGCTTTCGATTGCGTCCCAGATAAGTGTACAAATGGCTCAGCACACGGGCTGGCTGCACCTCAATGGGTGCCACCTCGGCTATGGTTTGCACGTGCAGATCATGCTCGGCCAGTTTGTCCCGTATCTCATTGTCCTCCGCAATGATGACCACCTGGACAACAACATCGGGCTTCTTCTGCGCCCCGAGGCGTCGATTAAGTGGATCCAGTTCGCCTACAGCCAAAAAACCCTGCGAGTGATGAAAGATGAAAGATTAGAGAGTGAGAAGAAACTATTCTCTGCGTCATATTATGCCTACCTCCTGAAGAAGGCGACCCAGAATGAACAGCGACTGACCCCACAGAAAGGGACAACGGCCAACGACTTCACGTGCCTGTGAGCCAGGCTTCTGATACTCGTAGCCGACCAAATCGTGCGGCACAGCATAACTTTCGGGCACCAGCAATATGCCATCCTCGGAGCGCACCATTATCTTCTCCAGCCGATCGGCATACTCCTGCACGGATCGTTTGTCGTTTTGAAATGCATGAAACAATATCAAGTAGCAATAGAAGAGCGGCCACTCGCACTCAATGTTCTCGAACATGCGCAACTCCCAGCGTTCGTAGTAGAGCCTGGAGGGATCCTCTTTGGGTGTACGATAGCCATCGCGCAGGAATCGCTTGCAGCCATATTTGCCCTGCAGACGCGACAATATGGCATCCTTAGTATTGTGTATGAGCTGTGCATCATCGACGGCAAACGCCGGGAAGCCAATCACGCAGAGCAGACCCGAGTCCAGCTCCTTGCTGTTGGACTCACGTGGCAGCATCGACTGCAACACAGCCTGACACTTGTGTGCCTCATCGGCCAGCACGTGTATGACGCTGGCAGGTCCGCCGCGTGCACCAAACAAATCCAGCTCGTTCATCGCCTCCAGTGCGGCCTTGGCCATGCCGATGGAGCTGGCATTCAGCTCGGGTTCACCTACACAGAGAATCGAACGTTAATACTATCTTATTGCCTCTCTCTCGAGGAGTAGGAGGAGGAGTACTCACCATGATTGGTTTTGTCTCCGCGCTCCCAGATGCCATAGTCGGGTATGGAGTAGGCGGATTCAATGTAGAAAACCAAATTCTGTATGAACGAGACTTCGTCCAGGGAGAAGACAATCTGCAGACCGGAGGCGGTCATTTGTGCTAGTATAAGCAGGTACAGGGACACCGCATCGATCTGCAGATGGCCCCACTCGTTGTCGGCGACAACGGGCAATCCATTCTTACTGGAATATTTGGCATGCAGCGAATCGTATGGGCTTTGGGTCATTTTGAATTTCTCGACCTTATCCTTTTGGTTCATCATGGCCATGAGAAGGCCACGCATCAGTTTGACACAGCTCTGCTCAAGCTCATAGCACTTGGCACGATCCTCATCCTGATCGGCGATCTTCTTGTAGGCCATCGACAGGCCCCACACAGCCAGGATGCAGTAGACATTGTCACGTATCCAGGCATGTGAGTTGACATTTGAGGCAGGAAACAAACCGGTCACTGGCTCCTGGTGGGCCAAGATCAGGCGATGCACAATGCGCTGATAGTAGTCAAGGCGAACCCCTGAATTGCTACGCGACCGCATTGCGATTGTTTTTAACGTCCCACCACGATCTGTGCTGCTGCAGGTGCTACATTTATTTATTATTGTCTATTAATACACACTAACATACACTTACATAATTGACCCAAGGAGCGTTTGTTGTTGTTGTTGCAGCTAGCGGCGCGACGCGGATGTTACTAGGCGTATGTAATTGTTGTCAATGTCTCAGAGCCCTCCCCCACCACGGCCCACACAGCCCACAATCCACAAGCTATTCCCACACAGCGCACACACACACTACACACCGTAGCAGCTGCAGCTGGCTGCACTTAAAAGCTGCCGTAAACGTTGTCAAGGCTCGGAAACTGTTGCATTATCAGCTGCCACTGGATGCGTTAACAAAGGATAAATGAGAAAAACTTGTCGACGGTTCAATTGCAAAAATTAAGAATTAAAATCGTTAAAAATGCTAAATTTATACACCGAAATGTCAACTGAATGTCATGTCGAGTATCGATGTATCGCTTAAAACGATTATATCGACATCGATAACAGACATTGGCAAATATATCGCTCAAACGACGAAAATGACAACGCTGATTACCATTAATCGATAACAATTTTAAAAGTCAATTTGTTGGCGGGCAAACGTGCTTACAATTTGTAATTTACAATTTCAAGTTAGTGCGGAGTTTACGTGACCTTGTTTCCGTGAGAAAGTTCTCATTGACATCTGAGGAAATGACATTTACCACTGTGATTGGCGCAACAATTCTGGTTTTTCCTGCTGTGCAAATTTTGGGAGAGCAATCACAGTTTGTTCACAGCCAGCATTGACCCCTCTCAGCCCCCAAACACTGATAAGATGTTCTTGTTTCTCAATAAAAACAACATATTGTCAAATGTTGAGCATCGTTGAACATGATCAAGTGGGGCACCGGTATTTTGATCATTCTCTGTGGGATTTTCCCCTTACTTCACGGTGCCAGAAGTAGGTTAGTTCGAACGTTATTATGTCCATTAATACTCATTAGAATCATCCGTAGATCCAATTCGTCACTTTGGTCATTGCAATGTGGGAGATGAGACCGGTTTTTGTCTACATCGGCATAACTGCTGGGAGAAAGATGTTAACTTCCAGACCTCTGGACGTGGCCGCTGTTCCAGCCAAGTGCGGAACGATTTGGTTTGCTGTCGTCGTCGTGCGCCTGTGGAGAATGTTAGCTCCCCCCAGAAGCAACTACTGCCTCAGGTCTGTGGTGCCTTTGATGAATCCCTTGGAGATCGTATTGTAGGCGGCACCATGGCGGGCATTAGAGATTACCCATGGATGGCTTTGTTGCGCTACACCAGCGACGGTCGGTAGTAGTAGCCTAATGATGCTGCAGTTTAAACTAACAACTCGTATTTCCAGGCACGGAATACAGCCACTTGTGCGGTGGGTCACTTATCCACGAACGTTGGGTGCTCACGGCCGCCCACTGTGTGCCCAGTCGGGATGCAAATCAGCAGTTGGTGCAGGTGCGTTTGGGGGAGTGGAATACGACCAGTTCACCGGATTGTCAGCGATTCCAGACCGATAGTGTCTGTGCGCCGCCGCACATTGACATACAAATCGATCGTATTGTGGTGCATGAGCAGTACGCGCCACAGAATTCAACTAATTATAGCAACGATGTCGCCTTGCTGCATCTTGATCGTTCGGTTACCTTCTCCGACTACGTCAAGCCCATTTGCCTGCCTGTGGCGAATGCGAATCCGGAGTATGCCTACGCCGGATATGCTATGGAAATAGCTGGCTGGGGGAATACTGAGCAAATACGCTTTGGGGGAAGTCCCGTCAAAATGAAGGCTATGCTCAATGTCGTGCCCACGGCATCGTGTAGAGAAATTTACTCGCAAATTATTTCCGGACAGCTTTGTGCTGGCGGAGATACCCCGGCGAGCACCTGCCATGGTGACTCTGGCGGTCCTCTAATGCTTCTCCAGGAGAATGGTATCGGGAATAGCAGTTATTATTTAACCGGTATTGTCTCGCTAGGCAGCTCCACCTGCAATAATCGCGGTCGTCCCATGGTCTTCACGCGGGTGGAGCAATATATGCCCTGGATATTAGGAGCTTTAAGTGCCAACAACTGAGTGCTGAACCGGAAATTTAATTGAAATTTGAATGTTTTTTGATATTTTAAATAAAAGAACTTATTCAAATTCAAATTTCAAATTAAATTTGCATTTCTTAATCGAGAGTTCATCGATAATTGACTTGCTTATGGTTCATGTATTTGCTACAGCTCATGGTTAATTTGCATTTCACCACGATATTTACAGTGAGCCCAAGCAAGTGTTGCCATCTCTTTCGCTTCCATAAATTACGCATTATTCGCAATCGAACAGAATAAAGTAAACAAACTGTGGAAATTTACGAACACACTGTTATTTATGATATATTTAAGATATATATATTATTATAAGTATATAAGATTATGTGTATGCAAGTATTAGCAAAATTTTGGATATTATTTGTTATTATCATAATTATTAAAAAATAGGAGTATCTCCTATGAGTCCAGTCCATTAATTCACGCTGCCTTCTTAGTCACGTCGGCTTCGTTTGCGCTCCGAGTGGCTGCCACGTTCGTTCTTCTCTTCGGCACGTTTTGGTGCCTTCTTGGCCATGTTCAAGAACTTGTCTAGACCGAAGGGATCCTCCTCCTTCTCGAACTCAACTGGTCCACTGCGTTGGGCAGCAGAAGAATCTCTGGAACCAGCGCCAGCACCAGAGAATTGTTTATCGGGGACAAATCGTTTGGTATTGACAATCGCATCAAGATCTCCACCATAGTTATCGTTATCGGCCTGCTTGCTGGGCCTATAGATGTGGGCGCCCAGTGTGTTGGAATCACGCCACGGCTTATCGTATACATTGTAAGCCTCATCATCGCCATAGCCCGAGTCCATGCCTTTGGTGGTGTTGAAGAGACGCTGATCGAATAGAGTTTCGCCATTGCCAGTACTCTTGGACGGCAATCCCAGAGCAATCTGTTCGGATATGTCACGCTCGCGTTCACGCTGCAGCTTGGTACGCTTCTCCGGAGCAGCACGTTGCAAATTGCGATCGCGTTGCCGCTCCCGTTGACGTTCGGCACGAAGATCGTTGCGCTCACGTGCCTCAGCACCACCAGCCCCACTACCCGCACCAACTGCATCTGGCTCCGGATTACGGAGGCCAGCACGTTCCTCACGGGCCCGTTGCGCCATCATGCGCAGCATGTCCTCCTTCTTCTCCTTCTCCTTCTGGGCCAGTTTCTTTTCCAGTTGTGCACGCGCCTCGACAGCCTCACGAGCCTTGCGATCGGCTATGTAAAGAGCCTCAGCCATCTTGGCAAACTTCTCGTTGATGTGCACCTGCTGCAGGCCGCGCCCATCGGCAGCTAGACGCTTGTCCAGCGGTATGGTGTAACCTAAGGAGAACATAATTATTAGCTATGAAGAAAATAATGATGAATAATGATGGTCTCACCTTTTGCGTTCTTCCAGTTGGAAATGCAGGGCGGGATCTTCCATTCCTTCTGCTCCTTGACAGTGACCTTGCGCGATGGTGAGTGCAGCACTGGTGCTGGTGGCGATGGTGGACCACGTGGAATCTTCTTGTTAATGCGGAACTTGGGTGGCTCCATTGGATCAAGTTGTGCCTCCACCATCCGTATGACCCGCTGCTTGGCGCCCGAGTTGAAGGCATCACCCTGCTGTGAAGGCGTATAGCGAATGTATTGAGCTGGCGCCGCCTTCTGTGCATGGCGCACGGGCAGAGCTGAGGTAATCTTTTGATTAGTGAGTTTTTCCAGTGCCAGACGAGTCTCTTCGGTTGTCTCGGCCACGGTCTCTTCGTCTGGACGCTGCAACTCATTGGCATCCTCAGCCAATACTTCAGCAGGAAGTAGTTGCGAAATCGAGGAATACACTATTTTATCCTTGCCATGTCCCTGGCGTGCAATGGCATCGTATTTAACTTTTCCCTTATCATCTAATCGTACGGCAAGTGCATCGGACTTCTTTCCCAAATTGGCGGGTGCTCCGAGACCTGTACAAAAATTCATTAATAAAGAAATTTGATTTTTACTTTCTCTTTCGATTCGCCCCGCGTCAGGATACACACCTAATGGATATTGAGCAACGTGAATTTCGGGAAATGCGCCGCCATCTCCGAAATCGGCTTCAGTGCGTGGTATCCAGTCCTTGCGTTGGCCGTAAGGTGGTGCTGCAATTTTGGCGGACACAAGTGCCCCAATCAATGGAGCACCTTTGGCAGCCAGACGACGCTCGTCCTCGCGATCCCATATCGCATTCGTGGGCGTGGGCAGAAGACTCGATAAGTACATTACACTGCAGTCACTTAAACGTTTATTTATTTTAATTTATTAATTGATATTGGTTTTGCGACGGATCTCTTGTAAAATACAACTATGAAAATGTGGAAAACACACACTACCAAACACAAGCGACGAGTCCAGATAAGTATGACCGTAGCGTGGAAAGATAAAAAATCCCTCGAAAAAATACTAACAAAAAATTCACTCTACAACTATCGATATTAATCCTACTCACGTTTCGGCGTTGCCAACTAGTTACATTCTGAAAGATATAACGGCAAATTCTACAAAAATACATATATAATTTATTTGACACAAATATTAAAAAAAAAAACATTAATTACAATCTTAGCAGAGTTGATAATAATAAAATATATACGTTAATGTTGCAGCTCTTTAAGTATTCCGCATTCGCTCGATAGGCTTTCTAGGCTGAATGCGAAGACGTTTGGATGAGCTGGACGGCGGCGACATCGGGTGATAGGTGCTGCTGTGTGAGTATTGACTGTCCAGTGTCTGGGTTCTTTTGCGTTTCATCGGCTGACCATCGGCGAAATCATCGTGAACATGTTTGGTGCGCACCAATGAACCAGCAATGGATGCACAACGTCTGATAAGAGAGGTAGACCCATTGGAGTCGTTTGGACTTATAGTGTTTTCCTTATCCAAGCTGCTGGCATTGCGATCCGATCCTCTTAGTGTAGACGGCAGGCGCATAACAGATGACATTATGGACCACAGCCTTCCGGATTCAGTCTTCTTGTCATTGTGCGTGGATGCCCCATTTGGCAGAAAGACTTCCTCTTCATCGCTCTCAACATCCTGGACACCGCTGAAGGATTTAAGATTTTGACACGTACGCAATGGTGGGCGAGCACGAGGTCCTTGTGGACGCGGCCGTGGAACCGCTAGCGTTGGTGGCGGCACCGCCCGTTTCTTTTCCGGTGAGAATTCGCCGGTCAACTGACGCGGCACAATCTGAGCACGATGTCGCTCCGCGGAAGATTGCTTGGCCTTAGTGATACTTGAGCTTTCATCTTGAATGGGTGTGTAAAAGATTTCCCGGTCCTCTTGTAGAGCCTCATCACTTACATTTGTTACTTGTGTCTCATTCTTTACGGGAGTCTCGAACTTGATGAGCTTCTTGTTGATGACCGCACCGGGTATGCGTGTTATAGGCGTTATGGGCGGAATCACCAATGCCCCAGCCACGATACCTTTCTGTATGTTGGCGCTCAGCTCGGCTGTAGCTGACGCCGATGAAGTTGACGAGGTGATGATCTCGACACTCTCACACGAATTGTAAACGGTGCTCGTGGTGCTGGCATTAGTCAAGGCAGCGCGTGTTATGATAATCGACTCCGTGGTGTGTTTCTGAGCAGACAAAAGGATCATCTTGCGTTGCTCTGTGATGTGCTCTTCTCCCCTCTCTTTGCCATCAATGCTTTGGGTTCGTCGCACCGCTGGGGACAGACGCAGATCCAAGGCCGAGCCAGGATCCGGTGATTGCCCCGTATCGCCCTGGATAGCTAACTTGCCGCCGTGCTCAACAAATGCCTTCTGTATGCTCTTCGACATGACCTGACGCAGTGGTGTCACAGCACTCATCCTGCCACGTCCAGTAACTTTCCAAGCACGTTGCTGCTGCTGCTGCTGTGGTTGCGGTGGCTGCAGAACATTACTATTGTTGTCTAGAACAGGTGTATGCTGTTCATCTAGCACGTAACCACTATGACAGATGCTGGACACGTGACCGGCATTGAAGGTGAGCGTGTCCTTCGGCTTGGCGAACACTGTGTAGATCTGCAGCGGTGTCGAAGTTGACCTGATCACTTTGCCCTTATCCATGCCAACTGTTGCCACAGCGCCGATGCTGACACGCTGCTGCCCCGACATGTTAACACTGTCCGAGGATAGGTTGCGTATGGATGAGACACTGTCGCTAATGAACTCCTCTTGGGTCACTCGACTCTTGGCTTTCCAGCGTAGATTGAACAGCGATATGGGCGTTAGATGCTGGTGCTGTTGATGATGTCCTTGATGGGATTGCACTGCACTCGTATCTTTGGCAATGCTCGGTGATGTTTGTGTTGATATTGTTGTTGCAGCTACCTTTTTTACCGTTACCTTTGAGGCATCCGTATCACAGGTGTGATTATGTTCCGCGCTAGCTGCACTACAGTTGTGTCCCAAATCCACGCACTTGGTGAACTCACGCAGATCATCGATCTTCGTGTAATGCCGCAGGCACTTGCGACAGCGCAGGGGCAGGTGCACGCTCTCGATGTGCTCCAACAGCTCCGCGTATAGGCCCTCGCGCAATGCCAGCGGCTTTTGCTCACAGATTGGACAGAAGACATAAATGTTTGTTGTGTTCATATTAGCTTCTGTCCTTCCATCAGCATCCACATTTAATTGCTGACTCAGCGTTTGCTTCACAACAATGGCGTGCGTTGCGATCTGATGCTTTTGGCGGCATTTGCCGCAGCAGAAGATGCGCTTACAAATGTGGCACTTGGCCTGCAACAACAATACAAATGCTCAATTATACACTGCGCATAATTTATCACAACTTACCTCATCTCCAAAACGCATTATTACAGTATATTAATTACTAGGCAGACATATTTAAATGCAGCGTTTATATTTTATTTTCTCGCATACAAATGAAGATATAGAAACACAACGGTTCTTTTGTGTGCTTGGCGATATATATCGATAATTCTTACAGATACAATTTATTAGCCCGCGTTTACCGTTGCCAATATGGCAGAAAAAGAACAAAGCCTGGATTAGAGCACTAAGTCACTAAGCACTAACACTACGCAAAGAACATATAGAGTACTAAAACAGCGGAATCTACTCTTATAATGCAATACGGAGATGGGGACCCCTGAAGACGAAGTGTTTCATGAGTGAGCGATGGGCTCTCTTCGTTAGAAACGCAAATCGGCAGCAATCAGTCGCACAACGACAGCGGAACGATGAGCAAGGGTGCAATTCTTTGCGCTATGCGAACGTTTCATTGTGGTGTGCGTATATGCATGCATAAAAATGTATGCGTTGCTTGTGAAGTTTGACAACAGGCAAATGCTACGGCCAGTGCGCTGGCAGCCTGAAGTCAATTTTGTGTTTCGGCGTCGAGAGCCTAGAGTCTGAGCAGCAAATGATAAACAATAAACATATCTACAAAATAAAATTATCCTTATTAAGCAAGCCACGTATTCGAATGTTATAACATTTTCGCCCCAAGATAACCATTTTTGCCCACTGTGCCTCATTCTCTAGGCTTTAGACGCCGAAACACAAAATTGACTTCAGGCTGCCAGCGCGCCGGCCGAAGCATTTGCCTGTTGTCAAACTTTACAAGCAACGCATACATTCATATGCGAGCTTGTGCATACATACACGCACACATGGAAACGATCCCACAGCGCAAAGAAGTACGCGCATGCTTATCGTTCCGGTGTCGTTGTGCGACTGAAACAGTTTTGATGCACTCGAGCTGCCCGGTCAAGCGTTTATTCTCAATGCTTCTGTTCTGCTTCTTCTCTGGGGTGGCAGGTTCGAAAAATCAGCCTCAAACAGCTCTGACGCTGTTTGAGGTCTCTATGCGTTCATTGCTTAGCAAGAAATTTTAATTTCTTTGTGATTACTACTTGCTTTAGTGCTGCCAACAGTGAGGAAAATTAACGATGCCCAGACTGCAATTAATTGAATACGTTCTTTGAGAAAATTCCTCCTTTGGTTCAACTTTATTTGGTATAGTATCTTGAGAGGTACATATCATATAGTAAAATAAACATTTAAAAAATATTAATTGACACATTCAATCAACTATTACTTTGTTCCAACAGGTTCAACCTGTTTCATTCTTAAGAAATGGTTTTGCCATGGATGCTACGTATTCTAAACGATTTTTAACAGACTCATCCATGTGCACATGTATATTATTGAGAACGAAACTCTTCAGGTCATTGCCATCCTCGTCATAAACATTTCCAACGAAAATCATTTCATGAAAGGCAAAGTCAACTTTGGCAGTATAAACGCGATACGGTTTTCCTTGCTGACGATTAAAGAACTTTTTGCGAACCAGAAATTTGCTATCTTCTTGCCAGATGCGTTCCATATTGAACGGTGTCAGACCTGTTATCCGCACATCATTTGCCTCGAAGGGCTCGTTTAGGAAACGCTCCTCACACACCAATAGATCCGATTCATTTACCAAATTAAACTCAACACCCGCATCCAGTTGCTTCACCTCAATGCGATCCGTGTCGACGCGTGTGACGCCAACGCGTTGATATTGTTTGTTTATCTTAATCACACATATGTCAGCCACTTTGGGATGATGATGGCGTTTTCTGTGCTCCGCAACCTCATAATGCAACTGGATACTTTCACCAAGCTTGGTCAGTGGTATATTGATAAAATATGTTGATATCTCATAGTCGATCAGCCTAATAGCCAGTTGAGATGGCGAAATGGTCTGAAAAACAAATATTATTATAGAGAATTATATTATGTTCTTGATCTTAACTCACCAACAGCACATGAAAACGTATTTCTCCCTGTGTGGGATGGTTAGGCGGCGGTCCGACTTCGTAATCCCACAGAATGTGCCGAAATTGACAGGTGCGGCGACAACAGTTGCCATAGCTGAGCAGTTGACGACACAAGCGATGATCGGGACGCGGCTTAATCTGTTCCAGTTTAATGCGGTAGTTTGTGAGCGACTGCAGCCACGAGTCGGTAACAATGCGATCGTGCTTGAGCATAAAGTCGCAAATAAACCAAATCAACTCGGAATCCTGTGGCCGTAGAATTATAACCGATTCGGCATTATCCATTTTGGGCTGTTCTGGCTTAAAATTGCCAAAGAACAATCCGAAGCGTGCCTTGAATCTTGCCCAGCCACTGGCGAAGTTGTAGTGAATCAGGCAATCAATTGATTCACCACGCAGCTTGGGCACTGCATTGTCCGTCACAATAAGTATGCGTGCATCGGAACAGGGCTGAAAGGGATGGCTCTTCTCCTTGTTGGGCAGATCCACAATGGTATTGGTGATATCAGCACGACACAGCATATTGCTTATGTGCAGTGCATCGTCGTTAGTCTGGCAAATCACCACTTGACGCTTCTTTTTGACCATTTTGCTTTTGACCAGCTCTAGAATTTCTTCATCACATTGTTCCGTCTGAGTGAACAACATGTCCAGCTTGAACCCTCCGTAGACGGTCGCTTCCAGTGCGTCCTCGAACACTAGCAATATATCTGGCAACTTCGGCATCATTTTATACATAAGCACCTCGCTCCACAGCCGGCTAGTGATGAGCATCTGTGTGTGATTCTCGTCGAACTGCAGGTAATACATCATCCAATTGAAGATCCTTTCACTGTCCAAGCGGACACAACGCCACATAACATCAAGATTGTCAATGGCAACAGATCGTATCGAGGTTTGGTTGAAAATGGGAGCAGCCTTCGTGTGAAGTGGCCATAGCTGTAGCATAAAGTCCACATTGGTTACCAAGATGCCGCAGGGTCGTTTCAGCTCATTGGCAACATCATGGATTTTGTTACGCTCAAACAGTTTGACCACAAGATTCTTCATTTCCATTCCCTCAAGCGTCTTCCCCAGCAGCTTTAGACACAAACCGGCAATGTGCTCCCCCTGCATGGCACCGGCGCACACAATGATGGCTCTGGGACCATAGTCGTGTGGCTTCGGATGTTGCTGCTGCCGTGTCAAGTCCTTAATAAGGCGATCACATAACCAGGGCAAATAGCACCATGTCTTGCCCGTTGACTCGTTGCCAACGACGCACAGAGAACGGCCAGTGGCCAAATGTGGCCAGGCATAACGCTGTACGCTCTTGGCACGCACATGGCCCACATCCAGTTCCTTCATGGCGTCCTTGATGCGTGCATCTATTTTGGTATCGCGTATGCTAAAGCAGGAGACTTGTAAAAAACGACTCCAGGCCAAAATTCCAAAGTTCTGATATATGTATTCTGATTCAACCTGCTGGCTTTTCTCACTTATTTGTAGATCCTCAAAAGGCGTAGGCAAGATTTCTGTTGTGGAGTTATTGGCATCATCGGTGCATACTTGAGTGGGTTCCCTTAAGTTTACATTGGATTCCTTTGGGCTTACTTTTTCCTGCATTTCGAATTTAATTTCTTGTGGCTTTACTTTTTCCGGCGTTTTATTGAGCTCGATTGTCTTTGGTTTTAGTGCCGTGGTGGGTGATCTGGCTGGCGGCTGTATAATCAGTACCTGTGTATCCAGCTTGTCCGTCTGGATGAGCGCCTGGATGCGCTTCTGAAAGACATGTGGCATGGGCTGTGTGGAATGTATCAGGAAGTCAACTTTGAGATTGGCGCACTCCGCCAGAAGCAACTGTAGCATGTTATCACAAGTTACTAGCACAGAATTGAGTAACTGCAAGTGGGAGTGTGATTATCACAATATTCATATGTTACATAGGAATTCATGATTTCTACTTACGCTCTCATACCATAAGCGAATAAATAGGTTGAGGGACTCATTGGGCGCGTTTAGGAGCAGGCAGGCAACGCTTCGCTTACCCAACTCGTGCTTCATCTCTTTCGCCTCGGAGGGATGCTCACAGATCACTGCGATGCGCACATTATTGAAATCCAAAGTTTTAATGCATTCGGCTAGGAAATTATAGCCGGCGTTTCTAGTTATTGGTTTCACATAGTAGTATTCAACGCCGTCGCAATGATGGACGCTAACCATTTCACTTTCCTCATTGTCGTTCGCTTCCCCAGCCTGCTGCCACACCCGCTGATTCCTTATGCCAGATTGTGGATTACCAGTTGAATCATTTTGTAAATATGATCGTAGATTTAATATAGAATTTCCGCGTCCGCGTCCGCTTCCACCGCGTAGTGTCAATAAACTAAACATAAATATTAATTCAAAATATAATTGTAAGCATATTGTCGTAATATATCGCTGAACATGCTTGGCAATCTTCAGTTGCAATCGGATCTGGAAGAATTTACCTGTTTTTAATCATGAGCTCTCAAATAATAAATGCAAGTAAAAGCAGTTACTATTCACAATTGATTTCCAACAATTTTATAAATGCGATTGGAGTGGTATCTCATAGAGCTGGGGCGCCACTCACGATAGTATCGATATATTGAATATTTATTTTTCAAACCACTATCGAATATTTAATTTCGATAGTGGACGATAGTGTTATCATCACATTTTCTTAATTGTGGCGAAAAACTTACGCGTTGGTAAATACGCGCCGAAATATTTGTTTGTCCCAGCAACGTCAACGGTGTCGGAAAGGATGTTCAGCAAAGTCGGCCTGGTAATAAGCGATCGTAGAGCATCGCTTAAACCTAAAACAGTGGACCTGTTATTGTTCTCAACAAGAATAAATGCATCTCAAGTTAGATTTACTTAATTTATTTTTTTTTAAATGTATCTATGAATGTGATATAATTGTTATTTGTATTTTAAAAAAATATATGAGTTTAAAAAAACATGCTTTTTTTATAAGAGTCGTTAAGTAAATAAACCAATAAATCTCTTTTCAATTTACAATGGGTATAACCACTTTTTAAAAAATAAAGCCCTATCGTGATAGTATCGAATATTTCATTAAAAACTATCGGAAATATCGAATGGTCCAACCATCGATAGTTTCCCAGCTCTAGTATCTCATAAACAAGTGTATATCAAAATGGCGCTAATCGCGATGCTTAGAGTATCGATAGTTTTGAGCCGTGATTAGGAAATGTGTCCTTGTATCGATATAATATGATGGAGTGAAGAATATTCAATGTATGACAAGAGTCGATAGCTCATCGAATAGTTCACTTGCGATATTTATCGATTCGCCGATATATTTAGATTTTTGTTGACGACGCGAAATCGATGTGCCCTGTTATCTCTATTGTTAGTTGGTAGATTTTGTATTATTTTGTTTAACAATTTTCTACAGTATGGTAAATAAGAAAGTAGAAAGCCGGGACAGTAATTACAACTGCAATCCTGATAAATTGCCTTTGGGCGAATTGAAGTTAACACTAGCTGGCACTGATGGCGTTAAACGAAAAATTGCTGCACTTGTAAGAACAATTTCGAAACCTTACGAAATGGTGCAATTACAATAATTAATATGCACTTACATACATATCTCATTTCAAGGATGTGCACTGGTTGACACGTGAGAAGCCGCTCAGCAGTTACACCTGCATGTTAAGCTCCTACGGGAGTATCAAGAGTGGCGCCGCTTTGGAGGAATGGAAGCATGTGGCCAACAGCTGCTTACAGGACTTTGAGTTTCTACTGCAACTGAGTCACCATGAGTAAGAAATTCCAAAAGCTGATAGAGCATTTATCATTTTAATTGTAATTACAGATTTTGGTCCTACATGGTTTACGATGAGTCGGCAATGGCAGCCGTTGTGACATTCCTACAGCGTGCGAATCCCTACTATAGACGCAACACAGATACAAAAGATGCAGCAGAGAATGAAGCCAAGTCTCTGTATACCCAACTTTTAAATCGGGCCATACGTATTGTGATGCGCCTATTGGCACCGCAAGAATCGGCCACCGAGTGGATACAACCGGATCATCATTGTAGTCTGTTGTACGATAACTATTTGATATCTGTGCCAATATTGTGCGATCTGGTGATTGCGGTGGGCGATGCCGATCCCCTGAATCTAAGGATGCTACAACAGATCTTCGATGCAGTGATGCGGCTTCAACCGGAATATATGAAAGATCTGCAAGAGGGTCTGGCCTTCTATGAGAATGCCTTTCTCAGCATGCAGATTCAGGTGGAGAACGAGGGATGTGAAGGTGCCGGTGGCGGTGCATTGCTCGATCCTGACGCGGATACACCATACGATGATGTTGTCCTCTTTGGCTTGGACTGTGCATACACACTGCGTATGCTTGTTCAGCTCTGTCCAACGCAACTGCTGCCAGCCTTTGAGCAGCTGAAGCTCGTGCAGAGGTGCGAATCACACATACAAAATCTTAATTAATTTTTAAGCTGAAGTTTTGCTCTTTTTCTTTATGCAGCATTGCCAACTTTTACGATTTGACAGTGCCCATGCTATATAGAAACATTTATCAGATCAATCCACAGGCCAACTCGCTGCCCTGGCTGAACGAGGCGCGACAACAGTTCTTGAACGTAGTGCGTCGCATAACCAGGGCTCAGTTGGAGTCCGGACGTGGGCAGCAGTTGGTGGAATTGCTGCAGGAATGTCTCTCGGCGCAGACATTTGTGGTCGACTATCAGCGTCAGTATCCTGTGGAGCATGATGTCGCACAGCTGCTGCAACGTTGTCCCAGCCTGTAAGTTGCCTATGCACCTTCTACGTTTCGTTCTAAAACAGTTTCCATTCCTGCAGCAAAAACTACAAAGTTGACTTTGTGATATCTGGTTACCAGAAGGCCCTGGATGCCTGCACCAGCGGCATCATTGCTGATAAGCTAACTGGCAATGTGCTGGCCGAAGATGACGCGGCGGCGGAGGATGAGGATGAGGGTTCGCGGGCGTCGCCGGTGACTATAACAACCATGGCTACAATTGAAAATAGTCGTGGTAATCGTGACATGGATCTAGAAGTGTCTGCCGTATTGGATGTGCTGCCTGACTTGGGCATGGGCTTCATACGGCGAGTGCTAACGCGCTACGAGAATAGCGAACAGGCGATATCTGCCATACTGGATGACAATCTGCCACCCGATCTTGTGCATATGGATAGGCAAGAGATCTACATACCGTCTGATCCGCAGGATAAATTGCAACGTCAGACAGGTGTGCGTCATTACAATGTGCACGACGGCGACAAGTACGATGTGCTCACTCGCGACAATCCCGAGTGCATCATTAAGCAGGGCAAGGGACTGCCAGGAGCACCGCGCAATGCCGAGCAGCTGCTGGACGACAAGCGCGATATCAAGCAACTGAAGGAACGTTATCAGCAGTACACATTGGTGGAGGAGACACCGCATGAAGATGGCGGCGAATATGACGATGAGTACGATGACAGCTACGAGGCATTGAACGATGGACAGGCGCCGCCGCAGAGCTTGCAGCGCGCTCGCCTGCAACAGGCGTCGGCACCAGCTGCAAGCAGTGCGTACGAGGCACAGGACACACTCGACGATGATGAGGATCAGCCAAGCAGCGATGAAGAGCAGCGCAATGCAAATGCTGCTGCTGGCAAACGCAACGATTTCTGTGAGAATCCAGAGGTGATACGTGCACGTTATCAGCAGCGCCAACAGGCCAAATATGGGAGTGGTGCTGGTGGTGGTGGACAACGGCCACAGCAGGATGTAGTCGGTGCACCAAAAGGCCAAGGGCAGTCGCAGCAAACAACGCGCAATCGCGGCCAAAAAGAGTCACACAAATCATCGCGTGCCAATCACAATCGCAAGGCGGGAGCCGCCTTCAAGCGCAGCAAGGGCATGATGTCCTAATACTAACCTGATAACTGCCGATGTATTCCACTAAATTGTTAAGTAAAGTTCACCTGATTATTAAAATAAATTTCGAAACTTCATTTACTCGCGTTACATTTAAAGCAGGGACCGTAAAAGCTATAATTTTTATTAAAGAAATTGCAAAATAAGAGTTATACTAATTTTTGTATTTAAAAAATTAATTTTGATTATTATATTTGATTTTTAAAAATAAAAATCAATTTATAACTTTTATTTCTGTGTTTTAAAATAAAAATTA
Organism: Zaprionus camerounensis; assembly: GCA_018904165.1. Classification (NCBI taxonomy): domain Eukaryota; kingdom Metazoa; phylum Arthropoda; class Insecta; order Diptera; family Drosophilidae; genus Zaprionus; species Zaprionus camerounensis. The sequence continues at coordinate 1,500,678 of JAEIFS010000740.1, forward strand.
AAACTAAAAGTTGTGACTTGATTTTTATTATAAAAATCAGAAATAAAAATCATATATTGGTAAATATATATGATCTACACTGCAATACCTATCAGTTTATATATATATATTTATATATATATATATATGTATATATATATACATATATATATATATATATATGTATATGAATTCACTTTTTTAGGCTTATTAGCGACCTTACTTCAAAATATATAACATATATATGTACCTCCTCGTCAGACATACTTCCAGTCGCTCAGCTCGTGAAAAATTCAAGATTAATAGCGACATGCTTCGAAAAGCCGATATATAATCTAGCTCGTTTTATGAGCAATTTCAATTAGATTTTTATTTCTGATATTTATAATAAATATCATGTCATAACTTTTTATTTTAAAAATTGATTTTTATTTTTAAAAATCAAATATAAAAATTGAAAAACAATTTTTAAATTATTTGATTTTTTTAATCTAATAATTATTATTTACGGTCCCTGATTTAAAGCTTTTTCTAAAACTAAAACTGAAACTCGGTTCCAATTGCCTCATGATTGGTTCTGCTTCATGTACTGAGCGTTGATTGCCAGCATCTTGGAGCTGTGACTGGTCTCCTGCTCCTGCTGCTGGCACTTTAAGTAGCTGTCGCGCACGTACTTCTTGTAGGGCGTATTCTGCTGATTGCTGATTGAAAGAAACTGAATATTGTCCATGCTGTAGGGTTCCACCTTCACTTCGAACTGGCAATAGTGACAGCGCAGCTGTTTCTGTACATCCTTGAAATTGCAAATGCCAAAGGATTGCCCCTGGCACAGCCCGCAGGTGTATCTAAAGCTATTCCCGCAATCGTCGATCTGCGGCAGTTCCGGCATCAGCGATTTGGCCCGATAGGCCCTGAAGAAGGAGACAAGAGATATGTTAACTAAAATCCATTCCCTGTATCACATGAATCATTCACCATTTGCGACAATTGTCACCATGTCCCGCCTCGCCATGATAGACAAAGGCAGCCGCATGGCACATCTCGTGCAGCAGCGGCTTGACCAGATCCATGGGATGCTTAACCAAGGTCGATAGCATAATGCGTGACATGCGTTGTCCGCCAGCTTCAAAGTAATGAGAAACGCTACTGGACGTGAAGGTGTTCCAGTGGATGCTCAATCGCAGGCCACAATGGAATATAGTGTGGTTGAACATGTTGAACAGTGTCCTGGCCAGTGAATTCCTGCAGGTGCGCATGTCGCTGTTGTTGTATTGCTTCGCAAGCGGATGACACATATTAAGGGGTGTATCAACTAAAAGAAGAGTGAGAGAAGTGTGCGAAAGGAGGAGTAGAGATGAATCTGATGAATCTACTCACATCTCAGGGAATTCACAAAGCTGTAGACTTTATCGTTTGGCTCCAAGTCTTTAATTATACTGTTGTGCTGCTTACAGATGCGTCTGCGTTGCTCCTCGCTGGGCAAACATGACAGGTCGATGGGCTCCTTGATATGTTGGGGCGTCTGCCTCTCATAGCACATGGCATTCTCGCGTTGTACCTTCTCGCTGAACATCAGCATTTTCATGTCGCTCGTCATCCCGTTGAACAACGTGTTGAGGCCAGAATGCTGTAGACGTGGAGGGAGCTCTGTTGGCTCCACTTTTTTCTGAGCGTTGTCTGCTTTACTTGCCCACAGACGGAAGCGCTGCATGGGCTGCTCATCGTTTTGATCCGTATTCATATAATTATCCTCCTGATCATAATTATCCATGGGATTGTAGAGACGACGCCGTGCCGGTACCTGTCCCAGAAACATATGTACCTGCGTCTTCAGCTCCACATCGTTCTCGACAGCATTCGTATCCGTTGTTGGCTCGTTGCTAGCAATGGCAATATGTTGCCTCGAATCTAGATAGATAATTCTATCTGATTCCAGCTTCTCATGAATGGAGCTGCGACGTCTGGCCATTTGAGCATATCTACGAGATGGAGCTCCTTGCGGCAAATCATATTCATCACCGTCATCAGAATCTGAACTAGATTCGGAATCCATGTAGTCATTGTCGTTGTCATCACCAAAGCTATCTTCGGCAACGTCTCTTGGACTGACTGAAGCTACCTTAGGACTGCCATTAAAATCTGGGACATGTGAATCATCTAGAACTGAGGAATACTCCTCCGATGAATAGTCGAACTTATGATCAATTCGTGCCCGCACAGTTCGCCCGCTGCGTGTTACGGCCACCAGAGGTGATTTGTTTATCTTCTCTGGAGTCGACTTAACCGGAGAAAAGCCTGGAGCTGTGGGACAACCGTTATTAATATTGTATTACACCAATATCCAAAAGGTACTATGATAATACTCACATTCAGGCTCTTTCGAGGCACGATCCGAGTGGCAATCGTGCTTGCGTTTGCTGGGAGTCCTTAAACGATGTTCCATAATGCTTGTCTCAGATGCTATATATTATTTATAGATTTTCACTGTATATGTGCATATATTTATGGCTTGAGGGGATTACTTACCGCTGCCATCGAAAATGCTCTCGCTGTTTGTTTCCAATATTGTACTTGAATCCAAATCCCAGAGTTCTACTGGCGTATTCAAATTGGATAGTAAACTCGAATCTAAATCTATCACCAAACTTAAATCTTCCGTCACATCCAAAGAGTCCACAACGACAATACCGTCCGACGCTGGATCTGTGTCGTCACTGTCATCGGCCGTATCACCTGCTGTTTGGGGCATTCTGCACGGTAAATCGGCGCGACTGCCGCCCTCGTCGTTTGACTCTTGGGGCTGAGTGATGTTGTTTGAATTCTCGTTTACTCCCAGTGACTGATCAATAAAACTCAAGTCACTTTCCACGTTGTTAGATATAATTGAATCATTAATATCTAACTTTGCTAACAGTGCTGCTAAGCTGCGACACTTGGGGGTATCCATCGTTTTTTCGCTTTAAGTTTTTATTTTCTGAATATACCGGGATCACAAACTGTGTTGCCACCTAGACGACAATCTTGCCAACTATCGAAAATGATATATTTATAAACAGCTCCGTTTTAGCAGTATTTTCTCTGGTTCTTTAAAATATTAAGTATTTTATATTTGTCTGGAAGTCGTTGCAAGATTTTATATACGTTTAAAATCTTGAATTTAAAATATAAATATTTTTATAAACAGTACATTAGAAAATGATATCAAATTGGCGGAGAAAAGTTTCGATACTTTTAGGCATATTTATATCGATATCTATCATATGCGTGACCATCGATTATGGACTGCACTAGAGGTGGAAATAAATCGATGTTCACTGAATCGATTTATTTTCAAAAATTCAATGAAAAAATCGATTCAAATCGATTTAAATCGAAAATTTGAAATATAAGACAAAAACCGTTTTTTGGGATGAAATTAAGAAAAAAAAACCTTTTTATTGGCTTAAGAATACAACAAAATAATTTAGATAATATAATAAAGACCTCATCATGCTTTTAAACAATTAACCGACTCCAGTTCTTTAAAAACAAATACTTATCCGTCTCACAATCTCTAAAAAACTAAAATTTTGTACCACCACAGACATGTTTACTAATTTAGTAGCAGTCATTTAGTACTTGTTTCAAATTTTCGATTAAATCGATTCTCAAAAATTAAATCGATGGATCGGAGAAAATTGAAAATATCGATTAATCGATTCCAGAATCGATTTAACTTCCAGCTCTAGACTGCACTATATCGGACATTTTCCAATACTAATGGTTTATGGTTGAAACGCCGGAGACTAACATTGCTCTAGAAATTTGTATAAATCTGTTTATTTAACAACAACAAGACATCAAAATGGGGCGCCGCTCCATAAATACCACAAAAAGTGGTAAATACATGAACCCCACAGACCAAGCGCGTAAGTACCAAGCAATGCTGCCATGTGCATCTTTGCCTGCACCCATATGTATATACACACTGAGAGAATCTCTCTCTCACAGGCAAGGAGGCACGGAAGAAGGAGCTTAAGAAGAATAAGCGGCAGCGGCAAATGGTGCGAGCTGCCGTCCTTAAGAACAAGGATCCCTCACAGATACTTGAGGAAATGGAGAAGATCGACGAAATGGGTAAGTGCGCTTACATGGCCATCAATCGTGCAATGCATCTAATTCATCCTCTCCTGTAGAGTACAACGTGCTGCAACCGTCGCCATTGAACGAGAAGGTGCTGCGTGATAAGCGAAAGAAGCTGAAGGAAACTTTTGATCGTGTTATGCGGCTATATGTAAGTACAGAATCGGCAGATGTCTTCACATTGCTAATTCTAATGCCCACCCACCCCATGTATATTTGCAGCACAATGATGAGCCCGAACACTGGGCGGAACTGAAGCGCAAGGAGGTGGAATACGAGAAAAAACGGCTGAAAAAGCAGCAGTACTTTGAGAGCGTTAAGCACGCACAGAGCGTTCAGATCGATGAGATTCCGCTGCCAGCGCCGGTGTCAGCATCCAGTGGGAACTCTGGCAGTGCGGGTGCTGGTCCCAGCAGTACCCTTAATAACGCCAACATCATCTTTCCCGGCGGCTCGGGCGGTATACGTGTGCCGCCACCGCCAATGACTTTAGCACTGCCCCCGTTTGCACCCGGTGCCCCTCCAGGTGTGGCCAAAAATAGTGAGTCTGTCGCGAGTGGGCAAAACGACGCGCAGTCGGATAAATTAAAGGACAATGACAATGACAAAGAATGGCTGGGAGTGCCGCCAGGACCACCACCAGATCTGTTTGCCATGTCGGAACTCGATTCTGATGCAGAGGGCAACTCGGACTTCGAGGAAGAAGAGGAGTCAACAGATTCGTGTCCAAAGCTAAAGCAACGCATGCAGAACATCGATGATTTCATGAAGGAAATGGAGCACGTGCATAAGCGTAAGCATCGGAAGCTGCAAAGCGAGGATGAGGAACGGGACAAAGACCAAAGTGGCGACGATAAACATGACAGCGCCTCGGACAGCAAATCTCCGGTGCAACGGCGCCGTGTAGGCAGCCAGAGCAGCGCTAGCACCAGCAGCGAGGAAGATGACGAGGAAGACGACGATGATGCCGAAGATGATGAAGTGGGCTCCGACAATGATGATGGAAAGCAGTCCAAATCGAATAGTGCTACCAAAGAACCAGCAAAGGCATCCTCGGCTGCGGTACCCGCCATCACATCATCAGTACCAGCGCCGCCAACGGCCCCAACTCTGCCTCCCATACCACTGCCACCAAGTGTGCCGGCGCCGCCACAATTGCCACAATTACCTCATCTGCGTGGCATCGCACCGCCGCCGGGCATTATGTTCCGCCCTCCACCGATGCGACCGCCAGGGCCCGGTGGTTTGCCCGGGTTTGGAATGCGTATGCCACCGGGACCACCGCCAGGAGCACGACCCCCACATGCGCTGGGCCCGATGCCCCGGATGGGCATACGCATGCCACCAGGTCCGCCACCGGGACTGCCGCCACGCATGAGTGGACATCATCTCAAACATGGTGGCAATCCCAATGTGATGCTGAACAAGGAGCCTGCCAAGGGTGTAACTACCATAACAGCGAAGCCACAAATCAGGCATGTACCCTACTCGGATTCTTGAATATTCCGAAGCTAATCCCGCTCCCTTTCTTTTGCAGGAATCTGAGCGCAGACGTGACTCGTTTTGTGCCCTCAACATTACGTGTTAAGCGCGAGACTCTGGGTAGAACAGCGCGCAGCAGACACGGCATGGTCGGAGCTAGTGATGTTGCAGCGGAACGTGGCCATCATATGCTGCCAGAGACGCACAACAAGCCACCTACCAAGGACGATGCCTACCTGCAGTTCATGAACGAAATGCAGGGTCTGCTGTAGCAGCGTCGCAACTCAGATGTTTATGATAGCCTGCCTAGAGATGTTTGTTTTAGAGCAGCCGAGCTATCGAAGCGATCGATATCAATATCGCAGTCAACATGCACCAATTAGAGCAGCAATGCGATATTCACGAGCACGATAGTTCAGCATCTTCAGCTACATGTTGAGCTATCCAATCGAACTATCGATCGCAAGAAACAAGCACCGATTAGAGCAGCAACGCGATAGGACGATAGTTTAGCAGCTTCAGATTGTATATTAATTGCATTAGTTTAATTCTGATTTACACTTACCCTAGCCATAAAGACAAAAACAAAACAACTCGATCTGCCCACTCCCTAGAACCGTAAATAGAAAGTGCATATTGTAATTAACTGTTTGCATTCATTTTATTTAGACAGAGAGCCGCGACATTGGCTATATATGGTACATAGACTGAGCCGGATTATAAAGACAAATACATACATATACTACATAATGAGCCGGATTATATAGACACATATATGTATATTACATGCATATATCATTAAAATATGTTCAGTTTCAATTGGACAAAATTGAAATCACAAATGGCTTTGGAAGTGATCCACCCTGGAAGTTATGCTCCCGTTTTTTCTGAACACTGTTTCCCCCTGATCCTCTTCTACTATTTCGTAGTCGTTGCCGTCGTGTAGACCGTTGTTTTCTTGCGGGCAAAGGGACGCAGCTCGCTGAGATCGGACTTGAGCGTGCGGAAACTGCGTCGCAGCGAGTCCGAGACTCTTTTGGTGTAACTGGTGCTGTTGCTGCACAGCGAGAGCTTATCCTCATGCACAGCGGCGCCACCACCAGCAGCCCCGGCCGCATGCAATGGACGCAGTTCATCTTCCTTGACATCGACACTGTTGCCATCGGAGCTGAGTGTGTTCTTCAAGTACTTGCGATTGAAGTGCAATTGCGGTGTGCCCCATTTGCGTTCCAGCTCCAAACCAGCGGCACCGGCCCCGGCCCCACAGCTGCCCTCCTCGGAGTCTGGAGTGGCGGGCTCCACTTCACCGAGTGCCTCCTTGTAGGTGCGCGTGATAATCATGTTAGCGGGCACGCTCTTCACATTCACAATGCTGCCAGAGGTCGCCTTACCCATTTGGAAGTCCATGGATGCGGGCAAGCTTTGTCGTGCTGGTTTGAGGCGACGCGGTGACTTGACCTCCATCACAGTGACCCGATAGTGGAGTAGCTGCAGCAAGCATAAACAATCGTTTTAGTACACCTTCTCTGGCTGCAGTGCGTCCCTTCCAGCTTACCTTGTCGTCGTCCACGAAGCGCGACAGCTCGGAGAGGGCAATGCTCACACAGGTGCCCTCCATTAGGATGTCCCTGTCGTATTCGCTGTGCACGGGAAACTTTTGGGTGAGCGAGACGGCCTCGTTGTCCGGCTGCAGCAGTGTCACCTCATACGCATAGTTGTATTTGCTCTCCCGGCGATTCGATGTGCACGTCATGGTGAAGAGTATCCTCTGTTTGTCGTAGATCTCGTAGAAGTTGAACATCTCGTCGTGCGCCTGAAACACATAGTACCCCGTTAGAGGTTTGCGTCGCATTCCCATGTTCCACACCAGATCGGCGCTATCCGTTTTGAACAGCTTGTCCCGATGCTGCTCCTCCAGATGCTGTTTCCATTGCACCTCACGTCCGTGCCACCTGCAACCGCCCCACACGCGTCCCATAAAGCACTTCATCGGCTTGTAGATGCATTGCTGTTCGTGCCATGGCAACAGCGCCACAGGCATTCGCACTGTGCACCCACCGGGCGAGTGACTGCATCCGAAGTGCGCCTTGGCACACAGCGCCTCCACTGTCAGCGAGCGTGAGTTGGTGAAGCTCTCCTGCAATGGGGAATTGACAAATGTTGTTAGAAATCGATTGGCAGTGGGGTTTCAACGGGTTTATATAGACAGAGTAAATATCCTATAATTATATATATACTTATATAGATATCTGAATATATATAGAGTATATATATACTTATGTATGTATGTATATACTCAGCCTACTAACCTTCTAAGTATTTAAACAAGGACTGCTGTAGATTGCTCCCTTTTGGCTTATAATTCTCAACAGCAATTTCTTTGATAATTCTTCAGTGACCGTTAGTTTGAATAACTTCTGTGTTTATAGTCCGATTAGACTGAAATTTGAGGGATAGGTGCATAGGAAAGGGAGCAATTGAAACTGAACATATTTGAATGATATATGCATGTAATATATATGTACATATGTATCTATATAATCCAGCTCAGTATGATATATATGTATGTATTTGCCTTTACAATCCGAGTCAGTCTATGTGTGTTATTTATTTGAGGAGGCAATATTTCAAATTAACTCGATGTGCGTAGAATATTCCGAAATCTTTGAACAAACTCTTATAATATTTGTTCATATAAGAATATATACATATGTATATAAATAGCTGAGATCTCTGCGCTTAAACAGATGCACAGACTGATCAAGAATACATATACAATATATATGATCATGAATACATAAATACACTTCCACCTGTTGCATACATTTGCACAAAGTCAATATACCCCACCTCGAGAGGTCGAATGGTTTATAAAACTATCAGGAATAGAAAATAACTTTATATGCAAATTATTAACCATGTGGTAGTATATTATTATATGTATATTGTTAGTAAGTAACGCTCGTAAGGAAAAGAAAAATCCTTATTTCAAAAGAAGAAAACCCAAGACAGATCGACTTAGCTGTTCCATCAGATCAATCAGTGTTCCAAGCTTATATCGCATGCTAATACTAAACAGCAATTTAAGCAGATTCCTTTGCTATCTATATTCATATATATCTATTTGCCCCATTCACAGATTACCCATGATAGATGGAAACTAATTATTCCGTTCAGTTCAGCTTGCACCCGGCGCTTTTTCCGAGAATTGTTCTATGTGTGTGTGTGTTTTATCGAGCAACACGTCACGGCGCTGCGGTGATAAGGCCCTTGGCAGGCCGCATGTAGAGGCGTGCGGTGCGAAGATCTCAAGAGATATCGCTTACCTAACCAAAGCTGGGGAGCAGGTGGGAGGGAGGGTGTTACATACCTTGCACAGGGGGCACATGAGCAGGATGCGCGTGCACTGCTCGCAGACACTGTGGCCACTCTTGCAGAGCAGCACGGGCGCCTTGAGCGGACCCGCACAGCCGGGACAACGCAACTCCTCGATGAGGCTCTCATAGTGTCGCGCCGAGACGGTGGCGGGTGTCGGCGGCGTCGACGACAGTGGCTGCTCATCGTGGTTGCTTGTTGGTGTTGTTGCTGTTGCTGTTGCTGCCTCGACTGCAGCTACTTCCGCTGGCGCTGCTTGCTCCGTGACGCTGTCGCGTTCGTGGCCATTGGGGAGTGGGGTGCGGGCATCGCCGGAGCCTGTGCTGCGCGTGCGACTCAACATGGGCGGCTTCGGTGGCGGCGATAGCGGCGAACGCAGAGCACTCTGGGATTGGGCAACCGTTGGACTTGGCAGCGTGGCGTATTTCACGCTCAATGTGAGCGTCTTGGGCGGCGGTGTCTGGCGGCGCAGCTGTGGCTCTGCATCCGTGGTGTCGGTGCCGACATCCTCGCGACTCTCCTCCTCGTTGAACTCCTGAATGGTGCTCTTGAGGAATATGCGACGCTGCTCGTTCAGCTGCCCCACAACGGCCAATGCTGGCTCCGTGCTGGTGGTGTTGGAGGTTAAGTGGGAGCTGGCACTGTTCTCCTGCGCCGCATGGCCATTGGCCTGCACCTGCACCTGGACCTGGTCGGAGCTGCTCATGTTTCCTGCTCGCTGCCAAAGAGTTGTGTAATCGCGACTAGTTCTTGAGCTCTCCGCCCAGTTCTAAATACAACAGTGCTCCAACACTGTTGTTGTCTATCAGCAACTGTGTGTGTGCTAGTGTATGTGTGTGTGTGTGTGTGTGTGTGTGTATGTGTGTATGTGCTGTGTGTGCAGTTGCCTTTGCCTTCAACTTCGCCGTCGTTTCGCCGCGTCGCTCTGTATGCGGTGCGTCTTCTATCTTATCAGAGCTGCCTAACTAGACTGCCAATCGATTTGGATTTTTGATATATATACTTATATATATATGTACATATATGTAGTATATGTGATTGCCTGGGTGCAAGTATGTATGTACATACCACCTGCCCACCAATGGGACATGCCCAGTTTGACCAACTTGACTTAGTCGTCTTCTTGCAATTATCTTTCGCAGCCAACTGCGACACTGACGGATATGAAAAAAAGCTAAAAACCTATGCCAATTATTTGTCATTCCTCGGTTTGTTTGCTCTCTTCCTCTCTTCCAGTTATCGCGGCGATTGTTTTGTCCCAAATTCATTGCCAATGTGGCTTGTGGCTTACTTGGGGCAGAGCGCCAGTTTGTGGTTGTCCATTCCGAGGTTAAGCTTGCTGCACATGGAATGCGCAAGTTTATGACCTTATATACAAACAAACATATCATACATTAGATCTTGTATATAACCCATGTACATTAGTGCTAAGCCCTTCGGAGAATTAATGACCATCCTTGTGCGCTGTGACTGATCACAAACAAATTTGGCGTTTCCCAATCAATTTTATTAAGAATAAAACTACGGTGAAAACAATTCATTATGCTTGCCTGATAAGAAAAGATAACATGTTAAGACATAGGAAGAGAGAGGAAAAAAAAAGTTTCATGATCTGGGTATGCGACATATGCAGTTATATGTATTTTGGCTCCCCGAATCCGATGTCAGAACTTTGATATCACGTCTGGACTTCGACATAACCTCAAAAAACATAAAAACCTATGAATAGCCCAAAGTAAATATAGAATGCTGATCTGGGCATGCGGAATATGCATTACCATGTATTTTGATCTTCTTACCCCGAAACCGAAGTCAAAAAATACCCTGCACGGATTTAGAAGGCCTAAAAACATATAGAAACATATATCGCATGACCCGATCGTGTTCTCCCATTATTTTTTGGGGTTACAAAAATTTTTCGAGTTTTTTGAGGTTAAGTCGAAACTGCAATATGCTACATAAATTTTGAATTGGGATTCGGACTAAGAAGGACAAAATACATGTTAAAACATAAATCGCATACCCAGATCAGGATTCCTTTGGGGGATATCCAAAGGTTTTACAGTTTTTTGAGGTTAGGTAAAAATGCAGACGTGATGGAACCCAGGATTCGGATTCAGCGACCCAAAATACATATAACTGTATATGCCGCATACCCAGATCATGAGTTTTTTTTTTTTTTTTTTTGTTGGGCTGTGTAATATATACAAAATTTTGTTTTGTTTTGCTGATTTCAAGAAAAATCCCATTTGTACGTTTCCGCGGTTGATAAGCAATATCAAATCTTGGGATTACAGCATAAAAAACAATAAAAACTCTTATCTTGTTTGCAATAAACGATAACAAGAAATATCTAGTTAGCAATATAAAAACTAGCAACAACTTAAAATAACATCATAAATCTGTTTGCCACTCAATTTGAATTCATGTTTCTTGGCCGACCTGGCAGCACTGGCGTCCGAAGCGCAGCTATATAAATTAATTCTAGTTGTTCTATTTGATGTGCTTAAAATATATTAAATTACAGAAGGTTGTATACCAATTGTCATTGTTCCAATATTCACGTTGTAAAAGCTACATATAAGTTTTTTTTTTAGTTTATTTCATTTTGCTGCATCTGGCAGCGCAGGCGCTGAGTGATAAATAACTTTTTGATGCATCTGCCAATTCTATCGATAACAAGCTCTCTTTGGAAGAATTTCAAAAGCAAATGCAGCGCATTGCTATGCAATCGATAACTCTCTGAGTGCATTTTGAATATGCATTAATAAATCATTAAAGCATCTGGCAACGCTGTTGCTCATCTCATGGCGCGCATTACAAACGTAACAGCAACACAAATTCCGATTCAAGCACGAGTCAACAAACAAACTCAGCACGTGCATTGCATGTGCAAAGACGGAACAGTTTACTGTCAGTTCTGTTCGTGGTTGATGATTTCTTATCAGGCAGTACAAGTCTGTTTTTAAGTTAGTTAAATAGTCATTAATCCGAAATGTGCCTTCCCCGTATACTAATTACAACAGTTGCAAAAGCTGAACCTTCTCAATGTTACGCTGAAGGTTAAACGGGCATCTGGGCACAGTTGAAATGCTAATTGGCATGCGCGCGCAACAGCATCCACCAGCAGTTCGCCAACGCCACCACCCCCACGCCAACCCCATTGGCACCTACACACACCAGGCACTGGCACCGCCACCGCCGCCTCCATCGTCGCATGTACAACAATAAACAGTTATTTCAGCTATTGTAACGGACAGAATAGGCTTGTCGTCTGTGGGCTCAGTCAGTGAACGGAACAGCATGGCGCCACGACATATACTGGAGCTGAGCATTGAGGAGCAGCAGAGCTTTGTCGACTCCTTTGATCAATTGATCAGCGATTGTGATGGAGTTGTCTGGCTACTGGTGGGCTGGATACCTGGTGCCGGAGAGGCAATCAATGCACTGAAGGATGCCGGTAAATTGGTCAAATTTGTGTCGAACAATAGTTTCCGTACCGACGATCAGTATATGGAGAAATTTGATAAAATCGGTGCACTGAATGTGGAACACGATGACATTACGCATCCGGTCAAGAGTATTGTAAGATATTTGCATAAACATATGCCCGGACGACGTGTTTACTCGCTCATGTCGCTGGAAGCCAATGAAACGTTGCGTAAGCACGGCATCGAATACGAATCGCTGGTGGGTACCCAACTCCACCTACTTCTCCTCTCACTCCTGTCTAAATATAAATAAATCAATTTGTATTTTCGTTTTCCAGCAAATCAAGGAGCATTTGACGTCATCGTCGCTGGTCGAGAAACTGATTATCGAGCAGCCCGTTGAAGCCGTGCTCTTCGACATCCATTTGGATATGTCTTATGTGGAGTTGGCCAAGGCCATTCGCCATCTGCAGCTGAATCCCAACTGTCAATTAATTGCCGGAGGCGATGATGCTGTCATGCCCCTGGCCAAGGATCTCAATGTCGCTGGATTCTATGATTTCCTACAGCACATCAAGCGCTACACCAACCGTGAGGCCATCTATTTGGGCAAGCCATCTCCCCTGCTAGGTGACATGCTAAAGGAGAAGTACGAGATTGACCAGCCCAAGCGTTGCATATTCGTTGGCGACATGCTCGTTCAGGATATTCAGTTCGGCAAAGCCTGTGGCTTTCAGACGCTCCTGGTGCTCTCTGGCAGCCTGACCAAGGATGACATGATTGCAGCAGCGCCTGAAACTCAGCCTGATTACTATGCCGACAGCTTGGCTGACTTTATTCAGTTGTTCCAGAACCTGAAGAGTTAAGAGAGCAGAGCTCATTGAGCTCTTGTTGCTCACGTTGTTCTTGTTCCTGTTCTTGTCTGTTTGTTGCATTGTACATTGATGTTATCACTGATCATTCACGGATCAACTAAATATATATATGTATGTATGATTTGTGTTTGTAGAGTTGAAAAGGCAACTGTTTTTTTAATTATATTCATCTCTAAACTTGCTTGGAAGTGACCACATGGGCATAATTAGAAGAAAAGTTGAATTTGGAAGTAGTATTCTACTGGTTTATCTAGATCTCCAGATCCTCGGGATGGTAGAGCTCAGTGAGCAAACGATAGACATAGGAGGGAGCATGACCGCCGCTATAAAAATGTGAATGAAGAAATAAAGATTAGATAATGAAGAATCAACTCATTTTCCGACCACCTACGTGTTAGATATGAAGAGGGTAACAAGTTCTGGTGGCACATAGTCAAATTTGGGACTGTAGACCTTGGCATCGCGCGCTGGCAGCGAGTCATAGGCAATGACATCCTCGGCACAGCCAACCATATTAAATGCATCCTGTTCACACAGATGCACCGGGGATAGTTTGTACATTGGGGCAAGGACAATAACGGGCACTGAGTAATGCTTGGCGGCGAGGGCAACTGTGTAGGCACCGCAAGCGGCACGTAATCCTCCGTTGGCCAACACGCTGTGCGTGCCAATGATGACCTTGTTAACGCGCGACATCATCGCGAATATGGATGCATCCGGTATTACAATAATCTCGACATTCTTCTCATTCGCCAGCTTGGCAGCCAGATTGTGACCCTGTTGAGATGAGGAAAAATATAAAGATTAAGCTTAGAGACTGATGACGTTGACGCACTGAATTACCAGACAGGCTGGAGCACACTCAGCTACGATGATGGTGAGAAACTGTCGCTTCTTGATTGCGCGCTTCAGGAAGTTCTCCACACTGCGTGAGTGACCAAGCGTCAAGATGATTTCAGAGGAGTGTATATGCTCTTCGGCCTGAACACTAATATTTTCTGAGCTGGTTTCCAGTTCCGTTTCAACCTCCTGCAAGTGATCGAGCAGCGCTTCACGTAATCCCTGCTGTGGCAATGAGTAATCCACGCTCACGTTGTTCTCGCTGGTCTGTGTGACCAACTTGTGCAGGGATAGTGAAGCCTGTGAGTCGTCGGCAAAGTGCTGAACCTTCGCCTGCAGCAACTCGAATTCCTCGCGCGTCAGTTTCAGTATGCGCCGCGCAATATTCGACGTGACAGTCTCCTGGGGCAATGCAGCTTGGAGAATTCGCGACTGGGCACGCACAATTTTCATAAGTGCGCTGTGAGATTTCACAACTTGTTAGCAAATTAGTTCAGGCTGGTCGTGATCTCAACTTACTCTGCATTTTGCCATGTTTTGCTTATTATTATGTACTTGAAAATATCCAAAGTTTTGTTGGTGATGCTGTAGGAACCCTCCACTAGGCTGCAAATGATCAGCTGGCCAATGAAACGTATTTGTTACGGCTAATACACGTGCATCTTACCCCATTTTGATGGCATGGATAAGCTGTGTTACCTCCTTTAATGGCTGTTCGCGCATTTTGGCAATAAACTTGTTGAATACTAATTAAAGTGGATTATAGGGTAGAAGTAAATTGCACAGGCAACGTTGTACCAACAATAACAATATGTAATCGATGGCCAGCAGCTGTGTGGTGTTTCACTATCGATTACTCGATCATCGATAGACAACAAACCTTAGAAAACATCGAACTTGTTTGCACAAGTGGTATGGTTTTATTTTTTTAGTTTTAACCGATGCTCGAGAGTCAAAGAAAGGAAAAAAGAAACTCCTTTAATATTCACCAATTGAATTTTATATTTATTCGTAGAATTTATTTTTAATAAGTTTAAATATATAATAAATTATTTGGTAGAAATACAGTTCAATTGGCAGTACTAGCCGTGATTTCAGCATTAAGTACTCGTAAATCAATGTTACTCGATGTTCCTTGTGTATTTCGATCGTTATCGATACTGCCGAAAGACCACTGGGCAATAATTACTGTAAAGCAAAAACAACAACACAACAAAAGGTTCGATAAAACTGTAGGCAAAATGACCTGAAAGCTTGTTTACGTGTCCGTACGTGTCGCGCCTTCTTCACAGCCAAAAAATACGGTGAAGACACAACGCGCACAGCAGGCAGCGCGGATTGTGCACAATCCAATTGTTTATCTACAAAACAGGTGTTTATACATAATCATTTATATTTTATACACAAATACCTACATACATATATTCGATAATTTTGCCGGCTACCAAGTTAAGTGTAATTCAAAAAAATACAAAAAAACACGAGTAAAGTAGTTATTTTTAGGCAATTTCTTTTTTTGTTATTTGTGCGTACGTGTTACATATTGTATTGTATATGCATGTGAAGATGGCTAACAAGAAGTACATTGTATTTAACTGTTTATTATTTAAACATAACCCACTGTGCCCGACTGCATGCGGCACTTGACGGACGTGCAACCATTCGCGGCGAACTACTAAGGCCGCCATTTTATTATTATTATTTTAACTACACTTGACCTCAAAGCCGGCACTAAAGAAAGGTCAACATAACAAACAAATAAAACACAATATTTACTTTTCTTTATAACTCATATAATTTGCGTGCTCTCGGGTCGGCAACCTCAACTATAACGAACACACGATACACATGAATGCAGTAAATATGAATATACGAGGTAAGTGTGGGCTTAGTTTTGTATATCAATTCCATGAAGATGGCTAACAGAAATCATCATCATCATCTCTCCTCCCGTACAGCGAACGCGAATACCCTGAAGTACATCAGCCTGCTAACGTTGACCCTGCAGAATGCGATACTGGGGCTCAGCATGCGTTATGCCCGCACCAGGCCCGGCGAGATCTTTCTCAGCTCCACAGGTGGGAGAGTATGCTGAGTTGGCACACACACACACACACACACACACAGACACACACATGGAGAGTTTTCAATTTATCTAAATGCTTACCTAATTGTAATGGGTCCACAAGAACTTCTTGTTCAATTAGAATCTACAACAACAAAAAAACGGAGCGACGCTGATAAGAAATATCTGCAAGCCTCTTGTTTGCTTCCTCTGCGGGTGTATGCGCGTCTGTGTGTGTGTGTGTGTGTGTGTGCGGGAGTGTTTTTTTATGACTTTGACTGATGTATAGTTAAAAATGAAACTATGCGCTTGATAAGAATGAACAAAGTGTGGAATATTTAAACTAAAGAACCCATAACGAACTGAACTGTTCAGCTGCCGCGATAAGAAATGCCTATTATTTCCAGCGATATTTGTTTATTCTTTGCAACTTAATTAAGTTTTGTTTATTGACATCCTTTTCTTTTTTCTTTCCTTCAGCTGTGCTCATGGCCGAGCTCGTCAAGCTGATCACGTGCCTGGTGCTGGTCTTCAACGAGGAGGGCAAAGATGCGCAGCGATTTGTACGCTCCCTGCACAGAATAATTGTGGCCAATCCAGTGGATACGCTCAAGGTGTGTGTGCCATCCCTGGTGTATATTGTGCAGAACAATTTGCTGTATGTGTCCGCCTCGCATCTGGACGCAGCCACCTACCAGGTGACCTATCAGCTGAAGATCCTCACCACTGCCATGTTCGCCGTTGTCATCCTGCGTCGCAAACTGCTCAACACACAATGGGGCGCACTGGTGCTGCTTGTCTGTGGCATTGTCCTAGTGCAGTTGGCCCAAACGGATGGGGGAGCTGCTGCTGCTGCTGCCGCCGCCGCCGACGCCGCAGGCAGCGATGGTTTGCCCACAGCCGCATCAACCTCATCGACACTGGCATCGGGTCCTGTACAGAATCGCATGCTCGGACTGTGGTCAGCACTCGGGGCCTGTTTCCTGTCGGGATTCGCTGGCATCTACTTCGAGAAGATACTGAAGGGTGCCGAAATCTCTGTGTGGATGCGTAATGTGCAGCTCAGCCTGTTGAGCATACCGTTCGGTTTGCTCACGTGCTTCGTCAATGACGCCAGTCCCATTTACCATCATGGCTTCTTCCATGGTTACGATCTGTTCGTGTGGTATCTGGTGCTGCTGCAGGCCGGAGGCGGTCTCATTGTTGCCGTTGTGGTAAAATATGCAGACAATATACTAAAAGGATTCGCCACCTCGCTGGCCATCATCATCTCGTGCATAGCATCCATTTATATATTCAACTTTAATCTCACGCTGCAGTTTAGTGCCGGCGCTTTGCTGGTGATTGCCTCGATATTCCTTTACGGCTACGATCCGTCGCGCACGAACGTCAAGACGACAATCCATAATGCTCCAATGGATGAGGAGAAGCTCTTGCCGCGTGTGTGAAACAAGGCTTCGCTTATCCATGCTTCAAACTTCTAATCCCCACACTGGCGCAGCAGCAGCATCAGTTGTTGTTGTTGTTGTTGGGCCAACAGTATTTTTCGTCGTTATCGTCGTCGTCTCCATGCGTTTGTTCTACACAACATACATACACTTTATTTATGTATGATTTATTTAATTTTTATTTTTACTACTTTTTTTTTTAATGGATTCTCTCTCGTCGAGACTGGTGGAGAAGGGGGCAGGCAACTCAGCGCTTGCCCGTGTGATGATCGTCTGTGTACTTCAATTAGATATTTGTACTACTTTTAATATTTCCAACAAAACACACATGCACACACAAGTTCATCAGTAGATATGCCCATTCATCGATTACATTATGTATTTATAGTTCCACATATTGCCTGTGCGACAAATGTACTTTGTATTACGTGTGAATATATATACAATATATATATATATATAAATAAATGTAAGAAACAGATAAGAGGCCAAAGTGTTTCATTGCGGAATCTTTATCTCAAGTGTAAACAATCCATCAGGACTTTTCAAGAAAACTATTTATAGATTCGCTTGATTTAGTTTGAATTCAAATTTGGTAATGATAGATTATTTTCATTCTTCGGCATAAGCTTATCGAAACCAGTAAGTAAGCCTGTCTGCGGCATGCCGTAGGTTTAATAACCTCGCAGCGATTGTTCCTATACTAGACTATACCTATAACAATTCCTATATATGGTATACAGAATGTTAAAGCGTTGTTCATGTATAACTCAATTCATTAGACATAAATAAACAGTTTGTTTAATGAAAGTCTTCACTTCGAACTGATTGTTCCTGTGAAATCGATAGGATATAGTTGGCCGATTTGTATGAAATTGAAAATCTATGCCAAGGTTACTGTATAGGAGGATAAATACTAGTTTTCATACAAAAACTACAATTTCAGCCGATTATTCCTTTGCCGACTATATGTTAAAGTAAACAGATTTTAATGAAATTTTATATGCATATTATATATATAGAAAAAGTCCGATGTAGTAAATTTAGTTGGAATAACTTGAGAAAATCACACAAAACGTCCGATATATCGCTCCAACTTGGCTTGTTCCGACTTATTTGCAGCGTGAAACAATAATAATTATGTTTGAAACTTGGTACATCAAGATATCTGTAGAATTGAGAATATATATATACTTTAGAATATGTATACTTTATAGGTTAGGAAAGATCTGCTAAGATACGTTGCAAACTTCTCCCAAAATGCAAGAGCATAAAAATAGTTTTAGGTTTTTTGAGGTAATATAGGGGCACATATATGTACACATTACACGTGACATATATTGTCATCATCTTAGAAGAGGCTACAGCAGATGCACCAGTTCCCGGCACAGCTCCCCACTTATAAATAACAATAATATCATCAGAACATTACATTTTATTTGTTTGCATACAAATCGGTATCTGTACTGTAATTATGTTTATGTTATGGTAATTATAATGAGGATGTCAAATTGTAAAGCAAAACTTAAAAAGGTTATTCTTCGAATTTCTTCTCTTCGCTTTCTGCAAGTGCTACATGAATATTAAAGAACTTACGGGCTAGTGGCAAAACAAAAAAAAAAAAAAGAAATTCCAAAGTAGTCTAAATATAAGATAATATAAAATATAGATAGAGGATATAGACTAGCCTAATTACACCATGCTAGGGTAACATCGTCGGTGGAAGTTTGCAAGAGTAGCACCAGTTCGAAGATGCGCAACGCTGGTCCCAGCTTCAGTCCAAAACGATCGATAATATCCTGACGATTGAGCACCATCAGGGCGGCACCATCGATCTCCTGGTCCTCAAAGACTGCAGATTCACGTGGATAGAATCGCTGGACAAATTTCACGACCTGTTCAACACTCCAGCCACGCACTGATTTCTGTTGCTCCTGCTGCACTTCATCGGATATGGCTGCGGTAACAGTCTGTGCAATTGAGTATTGATTCTCTTTGGCCTCGTTGATGGGACTCGACATGAATAAGTCGAGATTGATTTGCTCCATAAATGCATTTGAGCCTTGCTGTGGTGACAGCGGATTGCTGTTTGGTAATACAATTTCCTCCTCACCATCATCATCATCATCATTGATCGACTTGATTGATTCCGCTGTTTGCGCCACCACCAGCTGTGGAGTTATGGATTTTCTGGCACCATCACCAGCAGCCTCATCAGTCTCGTCCTTGCCGAAGGCCATCATCTTGGCATTACTACCACCGGCAGCAGGATCAGATGTGGCACGCTTCTTGCGGCCAGCTTTTGACTTGCGCGGCGGCGACGATTGCGACTGCGAGGACTGCAGCAGTGGCTGTGACTGAGATTCGGTTATGGCAACCCCGCCATGGGCAGCAACCAGATCAATCGAATTGTACTTTGGATCACAGTCATGGCACTTCCACTTGCCGTCGTTGAGCTTGGAGCGCGGCACGCGCGGACGATGGCAATCCAGATGATATGCATTGGCACAGAGGGAGCACATCATCAGTTGCTCCTTGAGCGGATCGCTGCTCTTGCTGCTCACACAGATGCGGCAGCGACGACACTTGTCGCACTTGTAACGCTTACGGGCATTTGTTAGCACCTCGAATGTGACGGGAAGGCAGTTGAAGTGCCCTGTAAGACAGACATCAAGTTAGTTAGTAAAGGGCGGGCAACCTAAATGGGAATTATAGGTACTTACACTTCAGGGAGCAGGTCTTACAGGTGAGGAAGTTGCTCTTGTAGCCCGAGCCGCGTTTCGGCTCGCTCTTGCCACACTTCTTGCAGGTATCATAGTTACGTTGCAGCTCGGCGCTGCCGCACACTGAAGTGCCCTCCATGGGATCGTCATTGTTAATACTTGAGTTGCTGTTGTTGTTGTTGTTCACAATGCTGGCCAAAGAGGAAGAAATCTCATTTGCCGGCTGTGCTGGTGAAGTTGCTCGAAGCTGCTGCATTGACAATGTCGATGATGTTGCTGCAGTTGCTGCAACTGCGGTGGAAGCTACACCGACAGTGGCAACTAAAGCCGGGGACGGAGCTGATATCGACATCGGAGCCGGCAGCGAGTTACGCGATCCGCGTGATATATAATTATCAGATGGATCGTAAACTTGTTTCGGTTTCTAAGTGAAAATTTTAAATGTCATATATTTGCTGTCGTTGTTTTTGTTTTTGCAACTTACCTTAACACGACCCGTGGTGCGAACAGTGCCAGCCGTGCCACTGCCACTGTTGGCATCGTTGCTGTTGCTGCATGTGTTCGATGCAGCATTGTTGCTAATTCTTGCACTGTTATTGTTGTTAACAATACCATTGCCAGCAATTGTGCCACTCACAATGCCATCATCTTTGTCCTCGTCCTTGTTGCGTTTCATCTCGTTGTACTGCTGCGAAATTAATATACGTCTATTTCGAACAACCAAACCAAATTGTTTGTTGCCTGATTTGTCGCCTGCTGCAATGCGCGCTCGCCTGCTTGTTTAACGTACAAACCGATAGGCTTGCTTGTGTGCTATCGATACCAAAGTGAGTAAGTATCGTCACAATTTACTCGATAATACGCGATTTGATCTAAGGCGCGCTGTACCTGAGCTGATTTCTAGGGTAATTAGGTAAATCCATTTAAGTTTATGAGTAGGGAATTAACCATATGTCATCTGCAGGTAAATTTGCGTACATCATATAATGCGTGCGACATATGGTCTTTGTGCACAGTGCCCTTGAATTCGCCATCTTTGAAATTGTTGCCAACTCAAGGAATTTTATAACCTCAACAATTTTCCCAA
This sequence comes from Zaprionus camerounensis, assembly GCA_018904165.1. Lineage (NCBI taxonomy): Eukaryota > Metazoa > Arthropoda > Insecta > Diptera > Drosophilidae > Zaprionus > Zaprionus camerounensis. The sequence goes on from JAEIFS010000740.1 coordinate 1,522,105, forward strand.
ATTTCTATAAATTTATAACCCTTTTGATGATAATCATATTAATTTACCCATTTTTATAAATGTTACCATAATAATATACCCATATTATGCAAAAGAACAAGTCTTGAAGCTGATTCTTTAATAGAAATAATCTGATACCATTAAAAAGAGTAATTAAGAGAAACTAAGAATATATTTGTACCAATTTCCGGTGTAATAATATCGTATTAAGTAAAATCTGCTGCAAAATAATCGATGAGATTAAATGACAAAAGAAGTAAAAGGATCATCTCGAGTATATTCTTCGCAAAGAATGGATGCACAATATTTTGTAATAAAGAAAACTTTAACCAAAAACCAGTAAGGAAAGCAACAGTCGCGTGGCGCGTGGCACGTGGCAGTGGGATACACTTCGACATATGTTCCTATGTATGTACACATATACATATGCACATGCTTTAAAACATTTGAAGAACCTTTATGCCAAATGCTCTTATAATAGCTGAGATCTGTAAATTCCGATTTTAACGAAGTTAAACTAACATCGCCCGAAGACCTTTTATAGACTGGACGAATTGTCCAATTCGTAGACCTGCAGCGTCATTAAATGATTCCTGATAATCTCAAAAATGTACCCATCCCAGTAAATGAATAACCCTTGATAAAGTTTATAATTTACCCATCTAAATAAATAAAGAATTCTGTTTTGGTTTTTGAAATCTTTTCATTTCGTTGTCTTTTTGTTGTGGTTTTAACATTTTCTAGCGAAAAGCATTAAATATTAAACAAATTAATAATTAAAACTGTACATTAACTTAACTAACATTTTATATAATATATATGTATATATAAATATGTGAATTCAACTAGAATAACGTTCAGTGTGCGTGTTGTGTCTTTGGGATGGGGATATCATGTGAAGCATCGAGATGAGCAAACCTCTCTCAGCTTCACTCGATCTTAATGCGTCTTCCATATTTCCAGGCCAAAAGCATAAGATCCCGATGGGCCACAGCCCAGGCAAGAAGACACAGAATGCCAGCAGCCAGGCCCACTCCCAGATGTGTGCTCAGCACTGCATCCTGGTACTGAAATAAGGAATAAAGTTGATATAATTAAACTACGACTGGACAGGGGGTTTCCAACTTACCCGATAGCAAACGAGGCCAGCGATCAGGAGAGTGACACCAAATATTTTACCCGGCCAGAGACCCTGCAGGGGATTGAGACCAAGAGGCTGATATTGTTGTCTGATGTACCACGTGCTGTAGATAATCCTGCCCAGCATATTGATACAGTTGGCAAAGATGAAGCCAACGGGGCCAAAGATCCCTGTGAGAATGTACGAAAGCACAAGGAAGCTGACCGAGAATATGGCCATCAGATAGTTGTATCTGTTAATGTCACGACTGGTGTTGGTGGCAAACATGTAGCCCTCACTGATGCCATTCACCGACAGCAGATAGATGGCCAGGCAATGCCACTGGAGCAAACGCTGGGGCAGTCCGCCAGCAACAAAATCCTCGCCGCCGTACAACAGCAACAGGGTGTGCGCATAGCTCTGGCCAAAGGTGAACGCAATCAGGCCAATCGAGCTGACGCCCAGCAGGAGATTGTTGAGCACACTGCTCGCCTGGCGCACACGATCCGGCGGCTGCTTGGCCAGGCGTGTATCCCGGGCAATTGTCTGCGTAAAGTAGAAATAGGCGCTATCCTCGATGGGGCGGAATATGAAACGGGCTGCCATGCTGCCCAGATTGTTGACCACATCGTAGGTGGCCTGCTCGCCAAAGCTCAGCACTGGCGACACGGACATCACATACTTCTCGCCCTCGGTGAGGATCTGCTTGAGCACGCCCTGCTTGATGAAACTCAGCGTAAGCTTCTGCAGTTCCCGATTGAAAAAGGCATCGCTGCTCGAGCGACGACTTAACACGCCCGGCAGTAGCTCCGAGAGTTTGGTAAACGGAAAGTCATCCATGTTGTCGAACAGTGTGCGCTCCCACGAGCTAGCCTCCTTCACTGGCTTGCTGTTCTTCTGCAGCTGCTGCTGTTGTTGCTGCTGTTTGAAGTCGTTGAAGCGATTGATGTAGTACTGAAAGAATCCGTATTGACCCACAACAATGGTCACTGCGCTGGCCAGCTGGGCGATGGCAAAGGCATTGATGGCCGCGCTGCGATCCCCGGTGACAATCCACAGAAAGATGATCGAACGCACGAATATGTGCAGCGTATTGAGAACGATCTTTAGCTTGACAAAGCAGAAGACTTGCGCCACAAATACCCCTGATTCGGCAATGAGCTCCAGGACACAGGAGATCGCCACAGCGTAGCAGGCGAACTCATATTGTGCCCTATACTGTGCATCCACTGCTGACAGCCAGTTGAGCCAGATGTAGAGACAGGGAGCGCATAGGGCCATGCAGATCGGCACACTGCGGAATGATGAGGAGTGGCATGTGAAAGGATCATGATGATATATGTATGATAAGTAGCTGCGGCACACTTACGTAAGCCACATCTGATTAATCAACTGAGCCCAAGAGCACTTGTCGCGCCGCTGAGAGTTGGCGCTCAGCGCTGCCCGGTTGATCGCCTCGCGTGACAAGAAGAGCAGCGTGCTCTCGAGCAGCAGCAGGCGGACATTCATAATGCCAAGTACTTCGCGACCTACATTGCGTACAATGTAGGCATTGATGCCGAACGTTAGGATCCGGCACAGAATCTGCAACAAGATTAGAATGGGGAGACGTCGTCAACGAATACAATTTTGTTGTTTTCTGACTCATCGTTCGATTTGGTTTCGGTTTCGGTTTCGATTTGCGCCCAGGGTGGCTGCTCACCTGAAAGATGATACTGAAGCCAGCGCCCAGCAGGCTGCTCTCTAGCACATTGCGCGCCATCTCGAGCTGTTACTTAGTGTACATATGTGGCTATGATCTTTTTAGAGAGTGCAATCAAATCAGGTGCCAACAAAACAACAACTAAAAACAACCGAAAAAGCCCCCAGGTGCATAAAAATAATCGATATTTATGACAACACTATCGATTGTGTTATCCAGCTGTTCTGTCTCTAAGCTGTTAGTGGCAACGCTGCGCGTGCAACAGTATGGCAACAGTTGCGCGCTTAATTCAAAATTTGATTCACAATGGGCGGGCATACAAACAATAAATAAATAAGTTAAGTAAATTAATTACTCAATATTAAAGAGTGAAAATTAACTGTGTTTAACTGTGCATATGAATTAGTAGATGCTTAACTATATTTATTCATATGATATTGTATTAAATTGCATACATGTCGCATAATTTTGGCATAAATGATAATTGATATTGCAGATTCATATTTTTTTTATTTGACATGACCAACGTCCTTGTCGTGAAAAAAAACAAAAACAGGTGCGACTCGTTCGAGTCAAATGGAAATGCAAATGCATTTTCACCATAAATCACCCGCTTAAATGCCTCAATGTCCTTTGCACTAATCGCTCGCCTATCTTAACCAAAAACGAACGGGCCGCAGCGCAGCGCCAGAGAACTGGTTACAACAACTTTCGTTGCCGCCGCCGAAGAAGTTGCTCGGCCAAGTCGCCAAGTCGCCAAGCTGCGCCGCATTAACACAAGACAGTCAGCATTTTTCTTCGGTCCGAGACGGTTGACGCTTGACGTTCGCTCTCGCTCCCAGCCATTTCTTCTCAATTTCTTCGCAAACGCGTTCTTCTCGTCGTCTTCAGTTTGTGTGTTGTTGTTGTTGGGAAAGGTGCGCGCGTGCGCCGTGAGTGTTCTGCAAGACGAAGCGTGAAGTGCAGCTGTTTTCTGTTTTATTTTACTGTTTTTTGTTTTGTTTTTATTCGCATTTGTTATCGTCTTCCCCCTCCTGCCTGCCAACATGCGGAAAATCTACACTCATCTCAGCGCTAAACTGATCTGATCTGAGATCTAAGAAAGAGTTGCATATTACGCAAGTCGGCTAACAGATATCGCATATCATCGCATAGTTATAGAATATCGTGTGACACTTTTCCAACTGCGCTGAGCATTTCGCAAATAGCAAACAAAGTAACAACAAAACTGGTTAGCTGGTTGCCCTAAAGCACCTTAAGCTGCCTGGTTCACCTGCGCCAGCGCACGAAACACGGTCATGTGCATTATTTTGTGGTAGAAGAGAGAAATAAAAAAAAGAAAAGAAAGAAAAATTGCAAAAAAAGAAAAACTTTAGAACGCCGTTCCAGGATGTCGGACATTTACTACTGCAGCAATAGCCAGGTAAGTGGGGAAGGCATCTAACTCTCAGCCGGGGAAATTATGAAAATTATTTCAGAAAAAGAAAAAAACAACTCGCCAAAAAGCTTTTAATCGCACTTTCTTTTTCGTTCGCCTCCATATGAATTTGCATGTTATCTCAAGAGAGATTTGCGATTATTTTCCCAAGCTTTAGACAAGTTTTTACTTGTCAACTTATGCAACATCAAAATATAATGTAAATATATAATAAAGACATTTAAACTCTATACACTTTTTTCCTTTCATATTGCAATTGCAATTGCATCTGTTGCCATAATCAATATTCATCAATCAATCAAACCTGAATGGGCAGCACTTTTTTCGATAACTTATTGCGGCAACAAGTTAAAGATTTTTGGCAATTTTCCAAAAGTTCAAATCTTGATTTATTACAAGAATGGTCGCTTGCCCACGGGGGTTTCTCTTGTGTAATTTTAGGCTTTTGTTTTTGTTATTATTGCATTTTTGTTGTTGCTGTTGCACTGACACACACACTCAACGAGACACCCGTGGAATGTTTGTTTAAGTTAAACGGTTTTCCAATCGCCGCGCGCTTTTTTGTCATTTAACATAATTGGAAATTGCTGCGACGATAATTAATGAAATAAAAGTAAAAGCGAGCAACACAGAGATAGAGAGAGAGAGAGGGGGAGAGGGAGAGAGAAAAAACTCAACGAACTAAAGACAACATAAAAACTAACCATATGTCATATTCGTTCGGTTTATTTTATTGTTTTTCACTTCTTTCTTTTGCTTATGCAATCGATTCGTTCATATCGATAACATATTGATGTGCTCCAGAGATAACGGCATAATTATTTTTGTGTGTGCGTGTGTGAGAGAGTACGCACATTTGAGAAATGATGCTGCTACTGCTGTGAATATTATGGAAATTATCGATGCCGGCGCTGCGTCACGCCCCGCAGACGGACGCAGGTCAGTCTCAGTCGACAACAACAATAACAATAACTGCGTCAGCAGCATCCACAATCTAGTGAAAGTTCGTCCCGTTACACGCCAATTTGCCTTAGTAACTTACTTAAGCTGGCAACTCTGTTATTTGTTGCTGCCGCTGCTGACGTCGCTGCTGTTGCTTCAGCTGCTGGTCTGGGCGCATGGCCGTTAACTCTTTTCGCCGCCTCTTTTATTGCTCCGCTGCGCTCTGCGAAAAGAAATCAAAGGTTTTTTCTTCTTCGTCTGTTTTGTCTTGTGTTTTGTTAGTTGTTTTATATTAATTTGCAACTCTTTCAATGCAAAATGCGCTGCCGCTGCCGCGTCTGCTTCTCATTGTGTGTAAAAAAAAAAATAACAGACAAATTTGTTTGTGAAATGAAACTCTGCAGAGTTTTTGGCTTTTGTTTTTGTTGTGTTCGGTGAGAATTTTTCCAAGACAAAATGTGTCGCCGTTAATAACGAAAACAACAGCAACAATGCAAAGTGAACCAAGGTTTTCACTGACCAAATTTTTGTCGGGTTTTTGTTTAGCTTTTGTTATTGTTATTGTTATTGTCATTTGTTGCATTTGTTGCATGCTGCAGGGCACATGCTGAGGGACTGGCGATTGGGCAACTTGTTGTTATTGTTGTTCGTAATTTAAGTCGATAGCTACAAGTGACATGTGCATGTGTAAGTGTGTGTGTGTATGTGTGTGCGACTCTGTGTAACATTCCATTAAGTCTAGTCTAGAGTCTAAAGTCGCGCACGGCCAAAAGTGATTGCGGCGACAACAACAACAACAACAAACTCGTTTGGCTTAGAAAAACGCAACAACTTTCAGTTGTCGTTGTTGTATTGTTGAGCTTTGCTTATCTCGCTTGTATTGCCATTATTGTTGTTGCTGTTGTTGTTATTATTATTGTTGCTATTGCTATTGGCTGGTTTGGCTGTTGGCTCTAATACCCTGCACCCAAAAGGGTATGCAGAAACCCTATCTTCGCTCAAGGTCGCTGATCTCTGCGAAAACTATCAAATTTGTCATTTATTATCAGATTTTAATTATGCAGATCAAGTTTACTCCAAATTTGCAACTATTAAAAAGTAAAAAAACAAATAAAATGATCATGATATAATATAATTTGTTTTCTTGTAATCATATTTCCCATATGCACATCAAATTTATAAAAAATTTGCAGCATTTGCAAGTAAAGCAAAAAAATTAATTATTATAATATAATATTATTTATTATTTGGAATAATATTGGAGTTTACTCCAAATTTGCAACCATTCCAAGTAAAAGAAACAAATAAAATGATCATTATATAATATAATTTGTTTAAATTCCCCTATTTGAATATTTTCTATATCAAGTTTATTCAAAATTTGCAAGTTTAGCAAGTAAAACAAACAAAAAAATTACTTTAATACTTTCGATACTTTGTCTGGAATGGAGCATCGGCTTGGTATTCATTGTACTATCAACATATGTAGATATACAATACATAAGTGTATGGTATCTGTTAGTCGAGTGTGCTCGATTGCAGCATTCCTAGCTTATTGTTGTATTTGTTGTTTTTCTTTCTACACAATCACCCAAGAGAGCCGCCAGGGGCCAAGCTGACGCCATCGAGCCAGAGCATAGCATAAGCACTACACCCACCCAGCTAAGCACAGCACCCTCCTACCTCCCACCCGCCCTGTATATGCCCCACACGACGGCGTTCACTTCATAATCTTGGATCACTTGCAAAGTGTAGATTTCTTGTCTGCACTCAACAAGATATCCACATTTTCGTGCCTTTTAAAGGGAACCTCGCTTATCGCCGATTATCAAAGGGAATTTCGTAAGTTTTAAGCAAAGTTTAAAATATAGAAATTGTTTTATATAAAGTTATTTATAAGCATCTTAAATAAACTTAACTTAAGGCACTTTTTATTTGCTCGAAAATCATAAGATTTTCATTGAGAATTTCTTGTTTCTATGGATTTTGTTTCCTTTTCTGTATTTTAAGAATTTACAAAATTGAAATTGTTTTAAAATGATACATAGTTAAAAATTGCAATGTATTCTGAAGCGAAAATCGTATGTTATTAATAAAACAGGAACAACTTAGTAAAAAACTCAAATTTAAACTGTTCCTGCTGCATTTTAGACAAGTTAGATACATATATAATTCTGTTCTATACAGACATTCAGTCTAGTCATTTAGCTCGATGTTCATTAAATCGATTTATTTTCAAAAATTCAGAAGAAAATCGATTCAAATCGATTTAAATCGAAAATTTGAAATATAAGATAAAAGCCGTTTTTTTGGGATGAAAATAAAAACAAAAAAACGTTTTCTTTGGCTTAAAATTACAGAAAAATACTTCCGACAATATAATGAAGGCTCCATAATTCATTTAAACAATTAACCAACTCCAGCTCTTCAAAAACAAATGATCAAATAAAGATCTCTAAAAAACTAAAATTTTATACCACCACTAGACATGTTTACTAATTTAGTAGTAATAATTTAGTACTTGTTTCAAATTTTCGATTAAATCGATTCTCAAAAATTAAATCGATGCATCGGAGGAAATTGAAAACATCTATTATTCGATTCCAGAATCGATTTAACTTCCAGCTCTACCACCAACCCTAACTGACTCTGTATCAAAGTTTAAAAATTTACAAATCTTTGTTAAATTAGTGCTAAAATCATTTTCTGAGCTCAATTGACAAAAATAAGGTATGTTGTATATATAAATAACTTTTGATTAGTGTAGATTATTAATTTAAGGCTCTTAATAATTTAATGAAATAATATATAATACAGCAAATATTTATAATATAGGGTGTCCTGAATTCAAAATACGAAATACAAAATATAAATTAAATAGAAAACACAGTTTTATGTATATTGATTGTAACTTTTGTATTGCATCATAAAGTACATAGAACATGGTTATTAATGGAATATAAGCTTGAAGGAACTATCTTAACTGTGAATCAATATAAGGCTTCAGTTGTTGTATTGATTTTGTTGGCTGTACGTTGTAGAGAGCTTCTTGAATTGAGGTTCTTTTCCCTGTCGCCGAATTGAGGCTTCTTTCACTGTTTTGATTTTGTCAACGACTTGTTTTTGGATAACCAGTGAGAGTATCGCTGACAATTCAGGAACCTCAATTCGGTGTCATGGACCAGAATTGCTGTAAATAATTAATAGGTTTTTAGTTCTTGCAATAATTAGCAGATCAATGCGAAAGAGAGAGAGAGAGAGTACTCCAAATGCTTCGTATTAATGCACATGTATCTTGGCAACGTCTAGACTTTACATAGAAGGCCCGAACATATCAAGATTTCACACTTTGAAATTACTAGAGACATATTTTCATAGTATGATTTGTTGCTGCGTTTTCTACAAGCTTACAGCTTGCAACCATGTGCTGCAACAGGTTCAGCTAAGCAGCAACAACTACTCAGCAGCAACAACAACAACAAAAGCGACAATAAAATGCTGTTGCCATTTGCAAAATGCCACACGACAGACGCCGTCGCAGAAACTAGTAGAAGAAATAATAATATTAAGCACTGTTGTTGTTGTTGTTGCTAAGCCATGCTCTGTTTTGTTTTTATACACGCTAACCATAGGTTAAAAGGGTATTATAGCCTTGTAACAGGCAAAAGAAATGTATGTAGTATATGTTATAGATTCTTAATCTGACTGTCCATCTCACTGTCCAATTTTTGTAAATTTGCATTTATTTTAACAATTAGTGTAGCAGGTATATTCAAGTCGACCACACTCACTTGTAGCTTTCGTACTTGTTGTATCATGTTTTAGTCTGTTTGAGCGCAATCTATTTTTTGAGTGCAAACGTTGAGTGGCAACTTGAGTGACCTTTCCTTGTGGGGCGGTGAAGGAGGGTTGCCAGTTGGGTCTCGTGTGTTATCAGAAGTTTGCCAACTCTCACTAGATCAGTAAACAAGCTCAAAATCAGTAGATATGGCAACCCAAGAACTGAGTGACCTTTCATCGGAGGGGAGGAGGAGATTGAGTACCAGCAACAGCATCGATTGGGCCGCCCGCTTAATGAACGCTAATGGCAACGCCATGCACAGACACACACACACTCACACACGTACAAAAGCTAAAAGAGACATGTATGTACGTGTATGTATGTATGAACTTTCTCTGCCAGTTGACGAGAGAACATCACGACGCAGCCTCAGCCGCAGCAGTGACTGCGGCGAATTGAGTCAACGTGTTTTCTGGGCTTGCATTTGTCTTATTTCGAAAATGTCATTGAAATAAATTAGAAGCAAAAGGCAAGCGACACAATAACAACAATGACAACAGCCCACAGTAATGACAATAGCAACAACAACACCAACTATAACAGCAACAACGCTGTGCAAATCCAAAAACTTTACAAAGACGCTGACTTTGACGTCAACGTAGACAGCGCTGTTGCGGCTGTGGTGGCTGTGCTAGCAAAGAAAGTAGCACAATTCATTGGCTTGCCTGTTTGTTTGTTTGTTCATCATCATCTCTTTTGCTGCTGTTTCTTCTGTTGTTGTTGCTGCTGCTGATGTCGGCTTTAAGCATTTTATGACTTTTGTAAGCAGCGACGCCGCCGCCGACAACTGCGATTTATGTTATGTGTGTGAGAAGTGTGCCTGTGTGTGAGAATGCCTTTAAAATTGAATTTCCTTTCGATTGTGAATTTGTACGGATGTGTGTACGTGCATGTGTGTGTGTATAGGTTTCTGTGCCTGAGCGCCCTTTACTTTCCAATTCGCCTTGCTTTATTATTATCATTTTGTGCCGACCTATTGCCAAATTACTTTTCCTTCCTTTTTTTCTCTTTCTCTTTTACGCCCAGCCACGCCGTCGCTGCTGCTGCCTGCCTGCCTGCAATTCGTTTAGCCTTGAACTGCGTCAGCGTCACGGCGGGCAGCGACGCATTGCGTTGGCGTTGCCTGACCATTTCAGAGTTGTCTCTCTTCTGTTGTTCGCTTTGCTTTTGCGATTTGTTAAGCTTTTCCTGCTGCAACTAAATGTTCGTCTGCTTGTGCGATTAACTGCAAAGACAAATTGAATATAAATATGCGCTGCAAATTTGGTAGCGGAAATTAATATTCGCGCTGGAGCAGTTAATAAAGCCAATTTCAAAATGGCCTTGAATTGACCTCAAGCGGATATCTGTATAAATTGCTATGTATGTATGTACATACATATGTCTGTGTATCGATCTATCAACTTTTGTTGACCAATCGGGGGCTTTGAAGCCAGCAATTAGACAATTGGCATCGATGAAAGTGAATGCAGGATTAAATGAATCTATTGACTAAGCGCAGCTTGCAGACTTTCTGTGAAGGGTAATTGGCATCGATAACTGTATGTAAGCATCGATACGCATTGCAGATTTCGTACGCAGCTCAATTTCTAATATGCTGGCCTCTATGCTTATTGTTGATAATAATAAAATCAGAGCGAATTCAATGACCCGCATGCATATTTAAATAAATGTGTTTTCTTTGTTTATTATGCCATGCCAATGACTACATCCACCTACATATCCATTTAGAGTTCCCAAAGTCTGAGCCGCATTCTGAATAAGCAATTCGCTTGACCCGCCCCAGATGAAAGACAATCGGACTGGGAGGGGCGGGCAGTGCTGTGCAGTGGTAGGGCGGGGTATGGAGATAAATGCCATGAAAGCGCCCGGCGGCATTTCAATTAATCGTCTGCGTATTCGTTTAATTTTCAGCCTGAGACATGTTCACCTTTTGCTCGCTCTGCGCAGAACTTTCTACTTCATTTGAATGCAAAACAAAAGCGACGACAAGGCAGCGTGTGAGAGAGAGAAAGAGAGATAGGCAGAGCGAGAGACGGGAAGGTCTCGCACGTGTAGGGCGCGCAGACGTAGCCAAATTGCTGGCCTGGAAGTGTGTACGCGACGTGTACTTGGTTTTTCTGTTTTTCGTGCGATGTTTGACGTGAGCTGTCAGAAGATTCATCGCAGAAGGCCGATCGATTGTCGTCGATTATCGATGCACACTGCGTGCTGTGCTGCATTCTGATTTGCGATATTTTTAGCATATGCATATGTTTAAATGTATGTGTGTGTGGGTGTAACATGGCCAGGCCCAGTTAGTGAGTCAGCTCACTAGTTTCTGACTTTAACACACCCAAAAAAAAAAAAACAACAACAACAACAATTGCTGCAACGCGCCAGTTTATTGGCACACTCGGAAAATCAGTTTTGAGTTAACACTGATGCCACAGAGTCACGTCGCAGGCGCCATCTACCGTTGCCGTGGCCGTTGCCGTCGCCGTCGCCGTCGCAACGCACGTTGTTAGGGAGGCGTGCCAGGAGGAGGTGCGGCAACGGCAACGGCAGCGCAGAAGGCTGTCCCGCTGCACCGTTCAAAGCTTTCGCCGCTCGGGTCACCAATGTTGTTGTTATTGTTGTTGTTGGTAGCCTTTTGTGGCCGTTATTAATTCGTCACGACTGAGTGGCAGCTGCCGCTGATCCCGCTGCCCCTGCTCCCGTTGCTGCCGCCGCTGCAGCTGCAAGCGACAGCTGTTTGCTTAAAGGGAAATTAGTGAAAAGCTGTCACTGTCATCGTCTCTAGCGGCTCCAACTCACGTTGCCGTCTCGAATCTCGCAGCAGCTGCCGCTGAGCGGTCGCACGTGGCTGCTGCCGCCGCCTCTAACGATTTCCGTTTGAACGAATACACTAACCCCGGTTGAGGTATACGTAGAATGGGATCAGATATCAGAGAAGAGATAAGAGAGGGAAATTGATTATACAATTTTATGAATTACAAGAATTTCCCTATGACATTTGAACATATTTCCCTCGATAAGAAAGGGATAAGAGAGGGAAATTTATTATACAATTTTATGAATTACAAGAATGCCCCTTATTATTTATTATTTCCTTTAATGCTTATAAGATATCTGATAAATACGTACAACATTTGAACTACAAGAATTTCCCAATGAATCTTAAACATATTTCCCTCTGTTGTATTTTATATGTTACGATATTATACAATGTAATAATATATTATTTGTTATTATTGCACAATATAATATATATTTTTTTGCATGCTTATTAAATATCCCATTATTATTAAGTCAGTTCAATTCAACTTAAAAATTTCCCCATTGTAATCGAAATTAATTTGCTCATTTTGTCTGACCCATTTCCCGTATACAATTTAATTGCCATGCTCAAATATTTCCCTCAAATGCAACAATGGAATTTTGTTGAAGAGCATCTGAAATTTCCTTTTTCGTAATTCCAAAATTGTATTTTTTTGTGTTGTTTTTTTTGCGGTGCTCTATGATTTTCCCAATGCAATTTAGCCAAAGACTTTCCTTTGTCAGCAGTGGCGGGTCAGGGCAGCTGTCGCCAGGTGGCGCTGTGAAAGTGCAGCGAGTGAGCGAGAGAGCGACAGAGTTCAAAAGACTTAGGCCACGAACTCGTTTGCCATTGACAAGTGTCATTCAAGAAGAAGGAGGAGAAGAAGAAGCAGAAGCAGAGAAGAAGAGGCGCATTATAAATTATTTGTTGCTGTTGTTGTTGCAGCAATTTCTTGTTAGTGTGGCTGCTGCTGCTGCTGCAGCGAAAGCGAATTTTTGTGCCAATTGCAGTCGAAAAATTCAAAGCCAAGGCGAATCACCAACAACAACAAAAGTCGCCAACGAAATGAAAGTGATTTGTTGTTGTTGTTGTTGTTGCCCCCAAAACACGTTACGGCAACATTGTGCAGCACAGAGCGCAGTGCACAGTGGGCGGCATTTGGCAAATTTTCGCACGCACGCGACTTTTATGGAATGTCGCAGGCAGCAGCAGCGGCAGCGTTGCCCTCTGCGCAGCGCTGCCATTTGCAATTTTCGCTGGAAAATTCGCCGCGGCAAAGGTAACCACTGTGTGTGTGTGTCGGCAACATGTTGCGCCCAAACATGTTTACAGCGTCGTGTGTGTGTGTGTGTTTGTGAGTGGGGATTTTAATGAATTTTCCTAATTAGTCATGTGAAAGAAAAGCGAAAACGAAACGTGGCTTTGGTGCTGCTACTGTTTTTGTTGCTGTTGTCGCCTCATCATTGTTGATGCAAAATGTTGATAGCAACACACAAGACTAGGGTTGCCAGATGCATCTCGTGTGAAATCAGTAGTTTGAATTATCAGGGACACTAATTACTGTTGATAAACGCCATGCCAAAACCTATTTCCCTGACCAGCACTGTATATCAACAACTTGCATTATTTTGTATTATGTATGTGCATAAATATATTATATTATATTTAATAAATTCAGAAAACTCAGTAAACAGTCTCAAAATCAGTAGATTAACTGATAAATGAGTAGATATGGCAACCCTACACAAGGCGAAGGCGAAGTAAAGTAAAAGTTGCCGAATTGAAAATAAAAGTTCAGATCAAAAACAAAAATATGCATGCATAAGTATAAACCTCTCTCTCTCTCTCTGTCTCGCTCTCGCTCTGTGTGCATGTGCGTGTGTATGTTAATAAAGTGATGAGCAAGGGAAATGCTGGCGCAACTTTCTTTTGCCGCCAACGTCTTGCGTGGCGCAGCTAACGTCGACGTTAACGCCAGCAGCGACGCTGGGGCGCTGATCGCTTGACATTGGCTTCGTTTATGGGGCCCTCGCAGCGTTGTTGCTGTCATTGTTGTTGTTGTTGTTGTCTTTCGGCATACCAAAAATAACAAAATGAAATGCAAACAAAACAAAATTCAACTGGAGCACAGCGATATGAGCTTTCAGGCATGCCCCGCCTCACCCCACGCACCCGCCTTCCTTCTGCCTTCTCCGTTGTGCGCTAAATTTTGTGGCCCCACCACAATTAGCACCTGTGCGGCGGTCGTGGCGTGCTATTGCCATTACCGTATCTGTAAAAATTGAATAGTTTTTTCACTTTGATTTTACAAATTGTTTTTGATTTGTTTTTGTTTCATTTTATTTGCAGTTGAAAAAATCTCGCGATGCTGACAAAAGTGCCGCCAATTCGATGGCAACAACAGTAACAAACGGCAGCAGCAGCGCAGCGACAGCAGCAGCGTCGGCGGGCATTGTCGATAGGAAGAATCACAGCAATAATAACAACAACAATTGCAATCGCAACGGCAGCAGCAAAGACAAAAGCAACAAAGAGATGCAAACAAACGGAGGCAAAGCCAATTGGAAGGTAAATCGTGTGACTCAATCCACACGTGTAATACGATCCACACGGGTGTATGCTATGTGAATGTGTGCAATGATGTGCAATAATTAAAGCAAATGAGAGATGAGGCGAGAGATGAGAAAGAAGGAAATGCGTGCGTGTGCATGTGTGTGTGTTGTGTGAAGTAATACAAAATGCCTGCACGTGCGCGCAGTGCGCTCTGCTCTCGGCGAACCGTTATGCGGCCGAGTGACTTTTGGCCGGCACTCAAAAGAGCGAAGAGTGCGAATAGAGTTAATAAGTTAACCCAAAACTGACATGCACACACACTTACACATTGATAGATCTGCATATGTCCGCCTTTCTGGCAACGTCTGTCTGGCGCGACATGGTCAATAAACGCAAATGTTGATTATGAAATGAGGAAACTATTTACGCGCGCGCTGGCAATGTTTAATTACATTTTCTGCTGTTTGCTGCTCATTTATTTTATTATTATTGTTACACACACACATAAACATGCACACACACAGATAGAGATGTGTGTGCTGTTTTTTCTTTTATAGTGCGTCAGCCAGCAGCATCACGAAGAGAAAAGTAGGCCGCAACGCGACCCGTTTACTGTCAGCAGCAGCTCCGTCGACTGCGGCTGAGGCAGCAGCGGCGCTGGAGCCGGCGTCGACCCTCCCGTCTTTTCCAGTTGCTGTTTCATTTTGCCTTACTTGCGCTTTAATTAATTTTCTAAAGTGTGTTTATGTGCATGTGTGTGCATGTTCTCCATGTCTGCTGTGCTCTGTGTACTGTGTGTGGCTTTCGCAATTGCAACATTAAGCTTAGACCGCATGAATTTTCATGTTGCCCGTTATTTAACATTGTGAGCCAATTGTGGCGCTGCCAACTTAATAGCGAACGAAAATCGTAACAGCAGCAACAAAGCTTCCGCCTATGTGGATCCTGTGCGGTAAGCTGCCAGAGTTTTGCAAACAGTCAACAGGTTGCCGGGCTGCGGATCCTGCGTAGTGTACGCCAGTGCTGCCAGACTGTAGCTAGCGCAGACAGTCCATAGGTTGCCAGGCTGCTGATCCTGCGTATTGCACTCCAGTGCTGCCAGAGGTTTTTCTCTGATTAAATTTTAAACACAATTTGCGTATTTAGAAAACAACACATATATATTAAATGAATATCACTTATTGTATATATTACAAAATAATTAGTTTCTGCTCGTGTGCAAACACAAAACTGCAATGTGCATTCAACAGGTTGCCAGGCTGCTGATCCTGCGTAGTGCACATCAGTGTTGCCAGATCAGCTGCGCAAATAAAGTGTGTTATTTAAAAAACTAAACTAATTAAATTGAATTAATTTAGTATGTAATTACAAATGCCTTGAATATTCAAATAAAAGAACATTGTTTCGTTTTTTGATTGAGGCGTCGTTCGATCAAATTCATTCATGCACTTAATCGATTATCGTTTCTGCGATAAAACATTGAAAATAAATTTTAATAGCCAAATTTGTTTCGTAATTAATTCGTTAAAGCGATTTGCAATTAGCCAGAGCCACTTCCTAGGTGCTGCATGTGTTGCACGTTAACTTTGCGCTGCGCTGCATTTGCATGCAACAAAGAAACGAAAGCAAAAAAAAAAAAACCGCAGACAAAATTAGAAAAAATTGAAAAACATTTTCAAGTGCATTACCAAGGCACCTTTTGCGTGATGGAGCGTTCGTTTCGATGGCTGATTTAACGGAATGATTTGGCGTAAATTTGAAAATAACAAAAAATCAAAGCGTTTATTTTTAAGGCGCTTTTGTGGTCAATGACCAGCAGCAGCACCTCGACGTGGTTTGGCTTTGTCACTAATTATCAACAACTTGTGCTTTTTTTTCTCTCTTCTTCTCTTTTGTTTCGATCTGCGTTTCTGGTGCAGGGTCTCGTCCAAAGCAATCCAAATGGCAATGGCGCCTTGTCAGCGACGGCGTCGTCAACAATAACAACAACAACGGCGGCAGCGGGAGTAGCCTCTCAGACGGCCAAGGTTTTCCACAACACACGTTGCACGCGGCACCACAAGCCGCATCACACACACAGCAATGGCGCCGGCACAGGGCTGGCTGTGGATCGGGAAAGGGAACGAGAACGGGAGCAGCAACAGCAGCAGCAACAACAACAACAACAGCACCACCTGCACCACATGCACAATCACAGTCATAGCCACGCCCATGGGCACGCCCACGCGGGTCTGCGTCGCAAATCGGAATCAGTGCTGTCCACCGACTCCGATATACGCTTCACGCGCCGAAAACTGGGCGATAGCCAGAAGTGTGGATGCGCCGTAATAGCCGGTTTCCTGATTGCCCTCCTGGTCGCCGGCGTCTTTGTCTATGTGGGCTGTAAGTGATGCTCAAGTTGAAGACTCAAACCAGATCCCCCATCATTGATTGCTCTCCCTGTGCTTCCCCTTTTGCAGACACTTACTTCCGGCCGGAGCCGCTGCCGGATCGCGTATTTCGGGGCAAGTTCATGGTGCTCAACGACAAGTGGAGCATGGAGCTGGCCAACCAGAACTCCCTACGGTTCCAGCACAAGGCACGCGACTACAGGGAGCGCATCAATCTCACACTGCGTCGCTCTGATCTCCGTGAGGCCTACGAGGGCAGCGAGATTCTGGCACTGGATGGGTAAGGTTCTGCTTCTAGAGAGGAGGTACCCATTGCTAATCCACATCCCTCACCCTTTTGCAGCAGTGAGGATAACAACAACATTGTTGTGCACTTCAACATGATATTCGATCCGTATGCGGGCCTGGTGAGCAGCGGGGAACTGCTGGCGCTGTTCCACGAGGAGCTCAGCGATGCACAGAGTCGTCACTTTGCCAACATGACGGTGGATGTGGCAAGTGTGAGCATTAAGGAGACCACTGGCCTCATTGAGGAGCCCATCATGTCCAGTTCACCCCTGGGGGGCAGTGATGAGACCACCGAACCCACCACAACCACACCACGTCCCGTGCCCCGTCGCTGTGAGCCTCTCCAGCTCTCGTATTGCCGCAATGTCGGCTACAATGTGACCACCTATCCGAATCTATTAGGCCATGCCAACTACGATGCGGTGCTCGAGGATGTCATTGTCTTTCGGGAACTTGTCGACGGCGAATGCTTCCGCGAGGCCTATGACTTTGTCTGCCGCCTGTTGCAGCCTCCTTGCGAGACACACGGCACCAGTCAGCAACCCACCGCGGGTGCCATTTGTCGCGAGTACTGTGAAGCGTTCATGGCCGGCTGTGGTGGACGTCTCCCCGCCCGCTTTCGTGCGCACTTCGATTGTGAGAGATTCCCCGAGTCGACGGGCACACAGTCGTGCCAGCAGAAGCCTCACTGTGTGGGCGACATGCAGAGCAATTTGCAGAGTCCGCGACTCTGCGATGGCTTTGCGGACTGCCCGGATTTGTCGGATGAGCGCAGCTGCGCCTTTTGTCCACCCAATGCACTCTATTGTGGCCGTGGACGTGCCTGTGTGCCGCGCAAGGCGCGCTGTGACGGCAAAGCCGATTGTCCCGATGGCGCCGATGAGAAGGATTGTCGTAAGTGCATCATCCAGCACCCTGCCTAGTTGCTTCATTAATTGCTTGCCTCTGCTTCTGCACAGTTTCCATAGCTCCCTTGGCTGCGGATCTGCTGCAGCCAGAGCCATTGGTTCCCTACCTGCCGCGCTTCCATGCCGCCGGCTATGCTGTCTTCTCCGAGAAGGGCGTTGTGGGCAAACTCTGTGCGGAGGGGCTGGAGGGCGATGCCAAGCTGGTGGTGCGTCAGACTGTCTCCGAATCCCTGTGCAAATCCCTGGGCTACGAGTAAGGCCAACCACAATCTTCTGTATACTGCGACGAGCTTCATATTCCCTCTTTTGCCTCTTCTAGATCTGTGGAAATCTTTGATGTGCAGAATGATACGGAAAAGTTGTCCGACTATGTGCGCGTCCTGGATCCACATGCGCCAGAGATCAGCTTCATCCGCACGCACTGTCCCAAGCGTCAGGTGCTCTATGTGGGCTGTGGGGATTTGCGTTGCGGTGTGCAGTCGGCGCTGCCCAATGCCAAGCAGCATCTGTCGCTGCCCAAGATGTCTGCGCCAGGTGATTGGCCTTGGCTGGTGGCCCTGTTCCGCGAGGATATCCATGTCTGTGATGGCACACTGATATCGCCCGACTGGGTGCTGACCACGGAGAGCTGCTTCCAGGGTCAGCCACGTGCCACTTGGATGGCCATTGTTGGTGCAGTGCGTCTGTCTGCGAAGGCACCATGGACACAGCGACGTCGCATTATTGGCATGATCAAGAGTCCCGTCGAGGGTTCCACGGCTGCCCTGGTGCGGCTGGAGACATCGGTTAGCTTCTCGGATCATGTGCGTCCCATTTGTCTGCCAGATGCACTGCAGCGTCAGCTCAAGCAGCCGCCCATGCAGCGACGTGCCTATGTGCCAGTTGCGGAGCGCCTGGAGGCGGCACCAACGCCCGCACATGCCCAGCGACGTCTGGCACAGGAGACACAGCAATTCTTCCTCATACCCTCGCAGCAGCAGGAGCATCATGTGGATGGATCGGATGACCATGCGGGCGGCAGCAGCGCCGAGGAGCAAGAGCAAGAGCAACCTGGCTATGATTACCTGCAATTGCCCCATCCCGAGGCACTGCAGCAGCAGTCGCAGCAGCTGGAGGATGCGGCCGAGGAGGCACATTCACAGCTCAATGCTTATCCCTTGCCCGACAGCGCGCCACAGGTCAATTACTATGGAGGTGCCTCCTCCTCCTCCTCCACCTCCACCTCCTCCACAAGCTCCTTGGCAGGCAGCAAGAGCAGCAACAAAAACAACAAGGCAGCCCCTAATGCACCCGAGCAAATCTGGACAAACTGCAACACGCTGGGCTGGTCACGACAGCGCGATCATCTGCAGCGTGTGCAGCTCAAGATCGGCGACATGGCGCCCTGCGAGAACGTCTCCATCACCACAGTGAACTCCATGTGCATGGAGGCCACCTACCAGAAGTATGACTGCACGGTGAGTTCCAAGCGCTAATGGATTCCCTGAATGCAGCCGGAGTCCCTCGTCCGTATGCCCCTCTTCCCCCTGTGCAAGATCAACAGCGGGTTATCCCAATAGAAACGCTGACAATAGATTTAGCTTGGAATTGGGCTTCTCTAATCCTTGTAGGCGTAGTACTGTCTCTTTCTCTCCCTTGAGATACCTTCTCGCTCTCTCTCTGTCTGTCTAATGCTTTTCTCTTTGTCTCTCTTTCGATTTCCTTCTCTCCTTGTCACTCTGTCTCGATTTCCTGCTGTCCTTGTATCTCTCTCTCTCTCGAGTTCCTTATCTCCTTCCCTCTCTCTCTTTTTTCTCTATCTCGAGCTCCTTCGCTTCATGTGTCTCTCTCGTGTTCCTTCTTTCTTCCATTCTATCGCCCTTTCCTTCTTTCTCACGCTGTATTTTCATATTCCTCTCTCTATCTCTCTGTATCTCATTTCATCTACATCTCATTATCTCTGTCGTTATATCTCTCTTTCCCTCTCTCTCTCCTTCCCTCTCTCTCTCCTTTTTTCTCTCTGCCAATTGAAGCCATAATTACTGCAATATTTGTTCCTTGCTCAATTTTTTAATGCGCAATTGATCAAAGCTCGATAGGTGAAATCGATAAATGAAGGGATAACTATTTGCATATGTGTATGCATGTGTGTATTGTACATAATTAATTGAGGTGGAGGTATGTAGGTCGATGTTTAGAACAAATCAAAACAAACAATAAGGCTGAGCTGGCAACACTGACACCACATGAGCCTGAAGCGGGGTTACCATTTGGAAATATGTTTACTCATCCTGCTACTTTTTTTTCCCCTCATTTTACCACCTTCTCTCCTCAGCTACCTCTCTCTCTCCGCAGCGTACCTACTTCTGCATCCTCTACCTCCTTCTACCAGCTCAATATTTTCCAACATTCGCCTTTTACATACTCCTACTCATTCTACGTTCTCCTCCATCTTCTACATCCTTCTCCTCATTTCCCTCTCGTCAGCAAACAACATAATTCACCTTATGACATACATACATTTTTATTGATCTATAGTATACATAATGAGAGCATATTGATTAATACATATATTTAGAGTATTTGCTAGGAACCATGTTTCTCTGCCCTGACGACCTTATGTACAATTCTCGCTGGGATTCAGCCTCTTCTCTTTCATCTCAAATGCGTATAGAACGCTTTGTCGCTGTCGCCGTCAGCAGTGCTGCATGCGAGGAGGCAGAGGCAGCTGTGGGTGGTACCGAGCGTCGCATATTATGCAGCGGCTGCTGCAGACGCATTCGCTTGGCCTGCGTTTGTTGTAGCTGATCCTCGGTGCGTAGGCGCAAGGCTATAGATGATGTCAATGTTGTCGGTGGCTGCTGCTGCTGCTGGCGCAGCCTTAGGAAGCAAGACTGACGACGCAGTGGAGTAGCAGAGGCAGTGGAGGCTGCTCTGCTCGTGGGTAGCACGCCGAGAAAACAATTCTGGCGATGCACAGGCACTGCCACATAATCCTCTTCCCCGTCTGTCACCGTCGTCGACTCATCCAACTTTGTGCGCTCGTTTATTTCACCAGTTGAACGACGGCGTTGCCGGACAGGCTCGACGACGGCACGACGCAATCGTTGCCAGTCAACGCGCAGATAGAAGACCAGCTCCGGGCAGGGGAACAGTAGGAGGAAGTATTCCAAGAGTTGTCGCTCGAAGACGTAGCCCTGCCCGTTGGTCAGCACCAGCCCGGCACGTTGTGACTGCGGTATGTGAAACCTTGAGGAGGCTGTGGGAGGGGAGAGTAAATAATTCTGAATTAGTTTCATATATTCAATTGTACATTGATTGCTTTTTACCTTGATCGATTATCCGTTCGTAGTTGCTGCCTGCATCGCAAATGATGAAGCTCACCTCGCCCTGGTAACTGATCTTCAGGCAGCTCTTCATGTCCAACATTATGAAATTGGCACTATGAATGATTAACTGTTTTTACTTTACTTCTGCTTTTGCCTTTGCTTTTCGCTCAATGAATTTGTGTAATTTCGTTTTAATCTCTCTTTCCGTGTGTTTGCTGGCAACGCTGACGCACAAATGAATTGCAGTTGGCGCGCGCCGTTACTTTTATGCCACAGCAGCGGCGGGTGTAAGAGAGCGTGAGAGCGGGAGAGCGCGAGAGAGTGCAAAGAGAGTGAGAGCCTGATCAGGCAGGCGCACAGTGGGCCAGAAGACTCGAATTTAATTGATAATGCGTAAAATAAAGGGGATTTGGATGAACTTTAAACTTTATATGCCAAAATACATATTCGGTTCGATTTTCAACGACTATATCTTAGCCTCTAATCTTATAACGTAGTACAGTTAAAATTTGACATGTATTTTTAGTTATTTAGGTTTTTTTTTAGATGCTGATAACGAATGTGAAATTACCTTCTTTATATCGAACTCTCAATAGTTTAAAAAAACAGTGCTTGTCTTCCTAAATCGATGTTATCTGAAAAGCTGATATCTCGTAAAAAGGGTAAAATTGGTGTTGTAATATCACAAATATTCACAGAATTGGGAAAAGTAAAACGTATTAGCAGGGGACAGCAAGGAAATGTAGTTTCACTCCACCAGTAAAACTGAAATTCTACGTAATTACAACTCGTTGCTGGTGAAATAATAATATTAAATATATTAAACCTTTAGTCATATCAAAAATCACAGCTAAAATTGCATTAGTTCTCCAGACCGCATAAAATATTTAAATAGTCATTTTGAATTACAGAATTAATTATTGCTAGATCAGTCTGTTTGCCCACTGTGAGGCGCCTGCAGCTGGCCTAGGTAGGCAGGGCAGGGATGATTCTAGGCGTTTGTCTCCTCTCCCTGTCCGCCTGTCTGTCTGTCTGTGTGCATGAGTGTGCCTGCGCTCGTGCTACGTGCGCTGAGAGAGTTAGAGCGAGAGAGCAGCATGCATTGTTTTGTTGTTTTTGAGTTTGCCGAACGCGTCGCTGCATGTCGCGTGTGACGTCACAGGGTAGCACCCTGTTTGACCAATTGGATTGACCAGCAATGAAGGAATGAAGCAAACGGGGAATTTGTATTAACTTTTATTTGTTTTTGGTTTTTTTTTTGCAGCAAGAGGAGTACTCCGGCGCGCCCGTGCAGTGCCTCATACCGGGCACAAATCAGTGGGCACTGATCGGTGTCTCCTCCTGGCGCATCGCTTGCGGGCCAACGGGCGTGGAGCGTCCGCGGATGTACGACAAGATCGCATCAAATGCGGACTGGATACGGGAGACGGTGAATGCGGTGTAACCGCGGCATTTTGTAAAAATAAAGCAAGAAACAAACGTAAGAGAAAGATAAGGAAAACTAACGTGTATTATGTAAAAAGTGAGAAGAAGATGAAGGAAAGAGAAAAGGAAATATTAAGCTTAACTATAACTAACTGCAAACTATTTCAATGCACACAAGCAAGCATATTTAATCTAATATTATGTCTGTATTTTTTTTTACTGTTTTTTGTAATATTTATTAACTACTTTAATTGTATGCTAAAGTATAAAAGCGAAAGAGGAAGAAGAAGAAAAGGGAGATCACATTAAGTTAGTTCTTTTAGTTTAGTAACTGTAATTTGTTTGTATTTGTAGAGATTGTTTTGTTTTTGCAAATAATAGTTGAATAAAAATGATTAAACAAGAAATGCTGCATTCGATGATAATTAAGGGGTGTCCCTAGGTGGACACGTGCATTCCCTGCCATTGCCCACCGTCCTGGCGGCGGTATTGAACGCGATCTGCGATCTCTGCGGCGCCCACTTTCATGAAATCCCAGCGCTGTGCACGGAACTTGAAGGCAGTGCTAAGAGAGGGGGGGAGGTAGTATAGACTACAATAAGTGATTCCAATCGTGAAAATTCCCTCTACATACTATGTCTTTGGGCGCTGCAGGGGTTGACCCGACGCCAGATGCTCCTTGAGGAACTCATCGTGCTTGGCCTTGAGCTCATTATACTCAACTGGTTTTCCACAGGGAAAGACAATGTCGCGTATTTTCGCCGGCAGCAGTTCCATCTCCCACCACGCGTCCAACTGCGATTCAGGTAGCTCCTCAGCGATGGCGCCAATCAGGCGCACCTGCCAAGTCATCGGTTGTGCCTCTGTGTCCAACTGCAGTTGGGGGAAAAACAGCGTAATGCCACACTTGGGATTCGCCTTGAGATTCTGATAGTTGCGTGTAAAGCGCTGCGTCACATAAATAATGCAGTCATCCCCCTCGCTGAGGCCACGATAGACCACAGTGCGATTGAGCACACCAAATTCCTCGTCGATGGTCGCCAGATTCATGTATAATACGCCATCTGTTTTCTGTGCAGACTGAATCAGCTGCTTGAACAATGCCGCTGGCTCATCGGGATAATCCACAATATGCGCCACAGCAGAAGATTGTTGCTCCATTTTGGCTAAAACAAATAAATTAACACATATGTAAATTTGAATTGGAATTTAGTGCGCACTGCGCACAAGTTGGCAGCACCCTTAACTATCGAATGCACAACTCAATTAGCGATGTTAGTCGGCAATATCGAAACTAAAAAAAAACAGCGCGCGATGTTATCGATGTGCATCTATCGATACAGATACGTGCCAGGTATGTAAATAAGGCAAGGCAGAGATTGTTAATGTTTATAAATACATCACAAATATCCATGCATACAGTTTGACAACGAAATCGGTGCATGGCAAACGCTAACACCGACTGAGGACTTGCTGCAGTTGTTGGTGGTCTGGTCTGGTCTCTCTGTCCGCGCTTGCACCGCCACCGCCAGTGCCAACAATAACAACATGTCCATACTGGATATGAAGGCCGGTCCGCCGGACTATTGGGCAGAAATCGGCAATTTCTTTTTACCACTCAAATATCTCATCACCAACGATCGTTTCGATGCATTTTTGCAAAATATCGATTTACCATACCTGATCAATGCGGTATTCTGGATATTTGTGGCGTTGTCCTGCGGTTTCTGTGGATTCCAGCGTGTCTTCCAGGTGAGTTCAAGCTGCTCACGTGCACGCTTGCGTGTGTGTGTGTGTGTGTGTCGACTAACTTAGACGATCGGTTGCCGTTTACCGTTTGTCGCTGGTACCCAATTTATTTGGCGTTTATAAATAGTCAGTCAGCCAGATGTAGGCGCCGGCAGCCCACAACGACGGCAACGGCGACGTCGACGATGTTTGCGATAAGACTAGCATACGCCGGAATGAGCAACGTGTGTAGGTTCATGTCAGCCACAAGCGGCGCTGACCGTCGTTGTCGTCGTCGTCGTAACCGACGAACATAAAAAAGATTACAATGTTTTTTAAAACCACGCATGAGCACATCGCGCAGTGTGCATTAGGGTGACCTATAAAGAGGGTAACAAACAAATTGGCGACAGCTTCCAAATGAAACTAACTAGAGTTGCAAAGGGGGGGTCATTTCAGAGAATATGATATAGAATATATAGAATATGATATAGAGCAGCACAAGGAATAGATTGTGGCAAAGAAAATAGAAGAGAATATGCATAAGAATATAGTAAAAATATTATATAAAATATATTATTTAATAGAATACCACCAAAGTATGATATAGCATATACTAGAATAAAGAATAAAATATCGAATATAAATATGATACACAAAAGAATTGAATAAAATATCGAATATAATATAGAATAAATTACAGAACGGAAGTTAAAGTAGAATATGGAATACAATAAAGAATAGAATATGGAATGGAATATAGAATATAATATGGAAGAAAATATATAATCTAATATTGAATATGGAATCGAAGTATGATATAAAATTGAATATTTAATTGAATACATAACATAGTATATTGTAGATGAGACTATATAATATGGTGTATATGAACAATAGAAGATAGAATGCTTGTTCCCCTTAGCGACTGCCCACTGTAGCGTTGAAATTCTTTGCTGTGTAGGGGTTCATTCAACCAGCGCAGCCAGATAACCTACTATATATAATATTATCGCTGCGGTCTCGAATTTTGGTTCACATGCTTGATTAGAGTCAAATATAGAGAACTTAAGTGCAAATTGCGACTAATTGATTGCCCTCTCTCTCTCTCTCTCTCCCTCTCTCTCCATCTGTTTGCAGTTCTTTCTCAAGTCGTCGAATGTTAAGTACTTCAAGCGTAAACAATTCGCCCGATTGATATGGAACATCGCATTCTACTCGGCCTGTTGTCTGTTTCTGCACTTCTACAATGAGTTCATGATATTGCCGCATCTGATGAAGAATCAAGGCCGTTATTCGCTCTTCCATAGCTCCGACAATCTGATCTTTTATCGATCGCATCAATATGAGAAATTTCAATTTTATTCGATCTTTATAATCACGTTCTATCTACACGGAGCAATGCTGGACTTCAAGGATTCGGATTTTCTGGAGGCTGCCTCCAAGGGTCTCTACCTGCTCTCCTTGGTGGCCATCGATGTGTACAGGTAGAGTACAAGTACCTGAACTTGTTCAATCATGCTCTCAATCATAAATGATATTTAACTGCCTAGATATGAAAACTATTTTGTTGGCCTGAATCTCACGCTGGGCCTGTACAGCATTCTGGCCGAATCGTTGTCGCTGCTAACGTTGCAGAATTCGAATCGCTATCGTTGGGTCTACCAGGTGTTTATGGGGCTACGGATTGCGGCCTGGCTGCAGGTGTTCATCAATCGATTGCCTTTTAACTACTTTCTACCCACGCTGTTTGCCAAGAACTTTAAGCTGCCCCTCAACGTGGCAATTTGGCTGTGGTATGGCTTGTCCATCTGGAACTCTCCCGTGCTGCAGTATTTCTATCATGAGATCTATCACACAATGCCCTCGGACTGTCCCGGCGAGGGATCGGCAGCCAAGTGAGTGACATTTATATGATCTGAGCATGATCACATTGTTGAGTTCTTACCTTCTTTCTCAGATGCATCCTGCTAAAGGATACCAGCGAATATCGGCACTACAAGACGCTGAAGCGTGCCTATATTGGTGTTAAGCTGGCCCACGAGCGCGCCATCTCCAATCAGCTGCCAGCCAGTGAGTCTGCCTCGGCCAAGACCTATCAGGCCATCAAGTGTAAGCAATCCTCCCTCCCCCTTTCCCACTGATCAGTCTTGCCATCATCACTAATCATCTTTTACTTTGCAGGCGTCATGATGCTGAAGCGTAAACTGAAACGCATACGCGAGGGACGTGGCGCCGAGCCGGAGGATGATGCCGAGGATTGTTGAGATCAGCATCGGAGTGTGCGCACAAGGACAAGGACTAGGTCAGCAAGGCAACCAATCAAGCAACCAAACCAAAAATACCAAATCAACCAACTTTGATTCCTCTCTTAACTCGCTTATAAAAGACAAAGCCTTAGGCTAGGCGCTGCTTGCGCTGCTTTCCAACTACCTCCCAAGTGAATACCAAAACAAAACACGCCAGCCACACATACCACATACCCTAGGAATATGACAATTTACAACACACACACACCACACACACACAAACATACACGCTCTCTCTCTCTCTCTCTTATTGAATGAAATCTCGCCCAGCAATAATTATTTATGTACTTACGCGAGCATATATAGCATATAGTATAGTCTATATAGTTATACAACACACATACTTATGTATGGAAAATCGCCTTATCTCTCGACTTATTGTTGTATTTTTTTCCGCTGCATTTTGTCGTAGCAAAGAAATAAAGAAAGCGCATAAGAAATTTAAATCAGAAAGAAAGTTTATTTATAGCCTTGCAGGCATTGGCTGCAATCTCCTCCAATTGTTCCAATACTTGTTATATAGAACGGTACGGAACATTTGTAACATTGTTCATGGTTCATGGAAAATATGCTGGACAAATACCAATCTATACTGATTGGTCCTATTATGGCTATAGGATAAGCCATAATAGGATCAATCAGTAAAGATTGCAAAAAAAAAAAATAGTTGTCTGATTCGAATGGAATGGAAAACGTATACTAAGATTGGCACTAAAAGATTCATTTATTCTAATAAAAAAACACACATATCGGCCGATTCTTCCTATGACAGCTATATGTTATAGTAGTCAGATTTGCATGAAATTTGTTATGCTTATTTTATATAACAAAAACTATCATGTGCAAGATTTGGTGGCAATATTTTCAAAAATAATGAAAATGGGCCGATAGGTTGTATGGAAACTATACGATATATCGGTGCGAACCGACTTATTTACAGCATGTGTGCCATTATTCATCAAGATTACTATTTAATTGAGCCAGACGGATAGACAGACATGCCTTGGTCGGCTCCTCTGTTTATGGCTAGTGTTAAGAACACTTTACACATACATATGTACATAACATTAACATGTATGTTATAGTAGATATATGTAAAGAGTTACTTGACTCACTGTATACTTTAGAGCATCCAAGTTGCCTCCTAAGGTGCGTTGCAAACTCCTGTGCAAAATATAATAAATATAAAAAGGAAAAAGTAGAAACTTCAGCTCTTTGCGTTGTTGTTTTTTGTTTTATTATTTTGTTTTTAGTGTTTTTGTTGTTTTCTGTTCATTGTTTTTTGTTGTATTTTTTGTTGTTGTTTTGTTTTTAATATTCTTGCTTTATTTGATATTTTGAAAAGAATTTCTATTTGAATTGTTTTCTTGTTTGCCCATTTTGGTTTTTTTCCCATTAGTTGTTTTTTTTTCATTTGTTCACGTTTCCATTAATTATTATAAATAAGTAGTTCTCTTGTTCGTGTTCTTATCGATGTTGAGTTGAGTTCATTTTCTTTCGATTTCGATTTCGATTGCGAATTCGTTTTCATTTTGTTTTTTTAAACCTCATTAATTTGTTTTAAAAATTATCATTCTAATTGCTAATTTTCTTTCGTTTTTTTCGTTTTACCTTTGTTTTTTCGTTTTGCTTTTTGGCCTCTTTATTTTCTTTTCTCTATGTTTGTGTTGTGTTTTCTTTCAATCTTCGTTTAATTTTAGACGTTTAGTGTGATGCCAATTTGCATTTTTAGAAAATTCTCAAACAGCTTTACGAACAAATTTACGTGTTTGGGTGCCAGTTTGTGGGTAAGTGTGGGACAGGGGGGCGGGCCGAAGGCGCGTTGTAATGGTCAAGGTTGACAGAGGGATGTGTGTGTGAGTGTGTAAGTGCATATCTTGTGCGCGGGGGAGGGGGCTATGGTGAGGGATTAGCAAAGACAACGCTATCTATCTCTCTTACGCGACACTTGGACTCTTTCTCTCTCTTTCTAACTTCCTCTCGCTTCCGTTCCAAATGCCAAATTTTTTAAAATTTTCACATTGAGCAAAAAAAATTCTTGGGATTTTTTATACAATTATTTTTTTTTTTTCATTTTGTAAATCGTATAATTTTTAGTTTGTCATTTTGTTTTTTTTTTGTTTTTTGCTTTTACTAGGTATAATTAATTTACGTTTTTTAAATTGTGTTTTTTTTTTTAGTTTTGTTATGCCTTCTTTGCTTAGAAATAAAGTCAATTCTTATTTTGGGCTTGTCTTGTTTTTTTTTTGTTATTTTCTTCTCTCTTTCTTCCTTAATTTCAGTATGTGCTTTCGCCATAATTTTCGCTTGTTTTTCTTGTTATTCATTTTTAAACAATTTTCACTAAGTTTTTGTTAACAATTTGCTGTGTATACCGCTTACCATTTCAGTTAATGTTAAGTTGTTTTTTTTTTAATTTTACTATTAAATTTATCGTTTAAAATTAATGTTAGTTGTTTTATGCTTTGACTTCTTCGTGCGTTTCGTCGTCTCTCATTTCTTCTGTTTTTAAAGGTACGTTCTAAAAAAAAATTCTCTTCTTCTCTTCTTTGGGTTTTCTTCCTTTTTTTTATCTTTTTTTCCTTGTTTTCTTATTTATCATGTTTAGAATGTATAATTAGTTGTTTTACCCCCCTTACATGTGCACATACATTCGCACATATGTTACATATAAATGTTGTTGTTGTTTTTCTTTTGCAACTGCATTTTACAATTCATTATCTCGCTTAGTTAACGCTCTTCACTTCTTTGTAGTTTTAGCCGCCATTTTGGGGCTTTGGTAAAAAATATTTCAACTCTGCTCAGCGCCTAATAAATTCTGTATATGTACAGTATGTCAAGAAACTCTTTACACATATGTATGTATGTATGTACATTACATTAACATGTGCATTTGAGTAAAGAGTTACTTGACTATCTGTATGTGTATGTGTGTATATGTGTGTGTGTGTATTAATATGATAACTAGTTTCCCCTTATGATGATGAGAATTCCAGAGCAAATGTACGATGAGTCTACAGAGCAGAGTTGCATTTCTTAGTCCGTGTGCTTCTAGTTTCGATTGAAATCGAATGTAAATATAATATAAAATATGTGAAATTCAATTAAAACGCAAATTTCAATAACAAATGTGCACTTTGAGGGCAGTTAACTTTCGATTTTCGAGCGTGGTCCGATTGCACTGGCAATCTTTCAAATAAATAAATACTTGAATTCCGTTACGTATATGGTTTTTATACATTTTTTTTAATATTTGTTTTCATTCATGGTTCATTCAGGGCTATCACAAACTATTGAATCGAGTGGGATTAAATGCAATATATGAAATTAATTTACAGCAAATGGAAAAAAGGTTGAGGCACAATAACGGGGAACAACGCGATACGAATGCCATGCTCAGATACCCTAGGGTAATTGAATAAAACGCAAACTGACTGGACAGCTTATCTACCCGTGCATGCACGGGGCAATGTGTACAGGGTAAAACAATCAATTGTTGCCAATTTTTTGCGCAATTTCAGATTGCTTTGTGCCCACAGCCCAAAGCTGCCTGCTGTGTAAGTGTCATAGCGATCAGTTCGTGCCCAGCTCCTTCTCGCTCTCGCTCTTATAGCTCTGAGCCTAATTTCGCGAACAACAATAAAATGAATGACAGAGAAAGAGAAAATTGAAAATTGCTGCGCATCAATTTACTTTGTGTGTGCAGTGAGTGGGTGGGGGAGGGGCGGAGAGAGGGTGGTGGCTCTCGTCTAAAATGCAATTAACAAACGCAAATGGAAACTCAAATAACTCAAAACACTCAAACATTCGCAATAGAATTCGCAGCAAATCAATGCGAATCAAACAGACAAACAAACAAGACAAAATAAACAAAGAAAGAAGGAAAACATTGCAAATGAAATTAAATTCAAATTAGGCAAAAATGTCGCCCAAGGTGCCACATGCGAAAGAGGGGAGGGGGGGTCGTAGCATGATAATGAGTTTGCTGAAAATGAGCAGCGGCAACAACAACAACAACAACAACTGAGGAAAATACGAATATAATGAATGAAATTATGTTGAAAACATATTTTTCATGTTCCCAACTTTAGCGAGCGAGAAAAGAGAGAGAGAGAGAGAGAGAGGGGGAAAGGAAGAGAGTGAGCGGGGTAGAGCGCAAACAAAGGGCAAAAACAAAAACGTAAAGCGAAAAAAAATGTCGAAAAACTGTTTGCTTCCGCTTGGCGGCTAACAAAGTTCGTCCTTTGTCCATATTTTGGGCTGTTTTCCTATTAGCAAGCAATAAATTTGTCGCTTCTATTGAGCGACACGCCCCCTGCGCCTCTCTCCCTCTCTCTCTCTCTCTGTCTTGCTCTATGCTGAATCCCAGTCGCAGTTCCCCTACGTGGCACAGATAGGCCCATTAAACAAGGGCGTAATGTAACGTGCGCCCAGTGGAAGGGGGGGGCGGGGGGTGGTGACTGTAGCTAACTTTATGATTGCTTTTGTATTGCCGCGCGCTTCGCGGCGCGTCTCGGGGCAATAGATAAATGCTGTAACATACTTTTAGGCGCTCTGCGCGGCAAAAGTTATAACAAACTCGCCGATACGCATCGCATATCCCAGTCAGCCAGTGCCCCTCCCCCACCCACTTTTTCTCTCTCTCTCTCTCTCTCTTAGCATCAAACGGCAAAATGCATGAAACAATGAGAAGCACAACAACAACAGTAGAAGGCCTGCCATGTTGGGGGCGGGGTGTGGTGGGGGGGGGGTGGGTTGAGCACAGTCAAGGCGATAGCATCGGGCTAATGTCCTTTTTGTGTGTGGCCACAGTTGGTATTATTATTGTTACTTTTGATGTTGCTGCCCCTGCTCCTGCCTCTGCTCCTCCCCCTCTGCCTCTGCCTCTGCCCCTCCCCCTCTGCCACTCCTGCTGCTTGTGTTCTCCGCTTTCCACTCATTTTCTTGCTGTTGTTTTCTCGCTGCGGCCGCAACAATTATGATTTGCGGTCGGCTTCAATGTCGCCTCGCCTCGCCTACGCCACGCCCCCTCCCTCTCTGACTGCCTTCTCCTCTTATTGTTGCCACTGTTATTGTTGTTGTTGTTGTTGTTGCTGCATCCAAGCGAAGCAATGCGCAGCAAGCAAAAACTATAAAACGCCTTGCGAGTTTGGGGTCGCGTCATTAAAAGTGCTTTAAAAACTTTCGACATTGCAGTCGTTTTTTATGCACACACACACAGAGAGAGAGAGACACACACACACACACACACAGAGATACAGAGAGAGACACACACACACAGAGACAGAGAGAGACAATTGCAATATGCAACATATAAGAACATTAAATAATAATTTGTTATTAATGGCTTTTTATGCTCATTTATTTAAATAAAGCATGAGCATGAGGGGGGCAAAGAAATAAAAAAATAGAGGAAAAAAAGAAGAAAAGATGGGGAAAAAAAGGAAAAGAAGAGGGAAAAGAAAGAAAGAAGGGGAAAAAGAAGGAGAGAAGGGGAACAAGAAAAGGATGACAACAATTAAACGTGAATTGCGTTAGGAAGGCGTTTCAAGAGTTGCACTAGACAAGAAATATTCACTTAGTTTTAGCTGCTTTCCCCCTGTCTTTCTGTCTTTCTCTTTCTCTTCCTCTCCCTCTCTCTGTTGCCCTCCCACCTGTTGAGATCTGTTGAGGTGATGGGTGTCAAATAAAAATGCAGCTTAGCAAACAAGCTGCCAGTCTCTGTCTGGTTGATTTGATTTTCTTGCATTTTCCTCTTTGTTCTTTAATAATTGATGCAGCAAGGAATTTCCATTGAAAATGATATCAGAATTTCAAAACCAACTTGACAGTTACTCCAGTATAATTGCAATTATGATTATTATTTTTCCTGTGAATTTCTAGATGTGAAGAGTCGAGCACACCCGACAGTAAGATACCCTATCATAGCTAACATAGCAACGATTTCTGTGTTTATTCTCAGATCGAATTGAAATTTGAAGAGCAGGTAGATGTTATAGTTCGCTAAGTATAGATCAAAGTCGGAAAGTTTTATACTTTATACATTGCCTACAAATCGAATTAAAGAAGTTTACTATAGATTTGAAATAAACTCGATTTGTTCGAGATATACAGAAATCTGCAGACCAAATTTGGTGTCTCTAACTTCTATAGGAAGAAGAAGGAATATATATGTACACTTAGTAGGGCCTGCCACGCCTCCTTCTGCCTTTTACATACATACATTTGCACAAAGTTAGTATAGCCTCTTTTTGGCCATTTTCCATGCATATAATCAGCAAAATTCTCTTTCAGCAACTTCTAGCAGGATTTCGAATGCCAGTCAATATATAGTGGAATATACAATTTCCAATTATCTGCTAGTATTAAGTGAAAAATCTCAACATTTCGTTTAAGAAAGAAGACTAAAGTTGCCTCTGCATGAGTTGCTATTAACAGTCGTTTGGCTGTTAGCATTTGAAATATTTCCCTTGCTGTGCTGTTAAAATTTCCCTTGACCTGTTAAGTTTGCTTGGCGTGCAGGACTTATGTGTGTTAGTCAGTAATTATTTTGACTTTAGTTTTCATGCAATTTCGAATTGAAAACTGCCGTTATTTCAAATGTAATACTGCTTGTTTATTAGCCAAAAGAATTGTGTCTAAGCTGTAAACTGCTTGCACTGTGAAATCCCACAATACAATGCCAGGAAAATAGCTAAATCTCTTACTGTCAGCGGCTTTCGTGTTTGTTTCGAACTTTGAAAAAAGTCAGTTTTGAAGGGAAAGCAGCTGAGTTGGCAACACTGGTTTTTGCGTATTTTTAACTCAATTTTTTGGTTGCCTAATCAACGTCATTTAATTTTTTATTACCCACTGAAATGCAGATAAACGAAAGGCAGCCAAATAATGCGAGCAAATAAAGCAAATGCAGGAAATTTGCACACGGGAAGAGGGAGGAGACAAGAATGGTTTTTGGCGCCTGGACAGTAAATACTCGCATTCTTGTTGTTTTTGTTGTTGCCCCTTCTTTTTTTGTGTGTTATTGTTGGCTGTGCTGTGTTGGCACGTGACCCGCTACGGCGGCAGGTAGACAATGTAAATTGTTTGCATAAATTGCAGCACAATTGCAAATTTGCATAAATTATGAGGGGAAGAGAGTCGCAAGTGCATTAAAAAGCCGAAGCAGCAGCGGCACAGGTAGCACCATCAGCAGCAGGTGAAAAAGCGCAGTTACATACGGCATACCGAATATTAAATACCCATGGGGCAATTATTTAGAAAATGGCTCCCAATGATAAAGTGGCGGCGCAACGATACTTATTGCAATTTGTGTCACAGTCGCAAGCTGAGTGCTATGGCAACCCGATCGTAACTGGCAGGCAGCTATCGTTGAATGCAGCACCATCGATATAAAAGTTTGTTGTTGATCCTATTAGCAGAAAGCAGCTTGTAGCTATTATCGATATGCGCAGGCAATCGATTAAAAGTTTGTTATTGATCCTGTTAGTGGAGTTGCCAACAGTTTGCAAAGTAAAAGTTTATTGTTCAGTTCATAAAAAACTGCATGACGCATGGCGGCAAAGTTGCCGCCGCTGTTGCTGTTGTTGGTGTTGATCTGTTGTGGCCTGTTATGGTGGCTGCGGCCAATTAAGCGCGCGTTGCACGCGCACGGACTCGCACAGCTGACATACTAAAATTGAATTTGAATTCTAAATGGCGATTATTTACTCTGCACTCACATACGCACGCACACATGCACAGTGGAAGAAATGCGGACACATATGCAGAAACACACTCGAAACACGCACACTTGGGCATAATAACTAAAGCTTTGTGCTAACTAATTGCCGCAAGGCAAATGTGCGAGGCGCGTACGCTGTTTATTTGCACTAATTTGCATGCATCATTTGCAGCTGGAGAGCTTACACTCAACCAACCCACTCAGCCAGTTTTCGCACACACGCACACAGTCCTCCCATGTTCGCTGTGCCAACAACTTGTCGCCATTGTGTAATGCAAAAGAAAAAAAATAATAATTATAACAATAATAATTACAATGCGGCTGAGTTCAACTTAGTAAGCAGTGCACGAACATGCATTTTGCTGCAGTTATCGGTGATTAGTTATCGATCAAGAGGAGCGCATGGAATACCAAATAGAATAACGAAATCAGTCTGGCAACGCCAAAGATTAAAGTCAACAAATTACGTGTTTTTGTTTTGCGTAAATAGTTGTGAAATAGTGCTACCAATTTTGCGAGAGCTTTACTTCTGTTTTATCGTTATCTTCTTCTGCTTCTTGTTCTTGTTCTTCATCATGTTCGTTAAATATTAGTGTACAGTTAGTTTCATATATGTATGTATGTATTTACTTGTAATTATGTTACCTTCTGTCGCGTTGCGTTGCTTACATAACAAATACAGTTATTTCTCTATGTATGTACCTCTTGTTAAAGTTATAGTTACTTGAATTTTCCACTGCTCCGTCCTCTTCGTCTTCATCTTCGTCTCCTTCATCATCAACTTGTTTGTTTCTGTTTCTTGTTCTTGTACACAGCAAAAAAGGAAAACAAACGCGAATTTCTCATGTTGCTTCTCAGACTGTCTGAACGCGCGTGTGTGAGTGTGTGTGTGTGTATGTGTGTGTGTGAGTATGTGAATGTATAACTGTTGTTGTTGTTGTTGCTGCTGCTGCTGGTCTGATGTTGTCCTTAGGGGACTTACAACACGGGCCGCGCCACATTCGGCTTGGCCGTCGTGGAGGCAATCTCCGACAACTTGATGTCAATGGGAACTCGCGTATCGTAGAGCGTGGGCGCCTGCAGGATGATGCCGGCGGTGCCCACCACAACGGCTATTGTGAATATCCATAGGAAGAGTCGGTCCAGCACCATGGCAACGTATTTCCAGTCCTCTTTGACCTGTTGGCGGCATAACGACAGAACATAAATTAGATTGAGTAGCAAGTAAGAGAGTAAAAGAGAAAGAGAAAGAGAAAGGGAAGGAGGCACAAATCAATGCACAACCGAAATGAACCGTTTGATTAACTCTCTGTAAATGAATCAGGTGAATGGATTGAGTGAATCAAGCACTCGCAATCAAAGCACAATTTCACAATACACTAGAGCTTTGGGCAAACGTGTTGGCAACGCTGT
Organism: Zaprionus camerounensis; assembly: GCA_018904165.1. Classification (NCBI taxonomy): domain Eukaryota; kingdom Metazoa; phylum Arthropoda; class Insecta; order Diptera; family Drosophilidae; genus Zaprionus; species Zaprionus camerounensis. Next base: position 1,557,990 of record JAEIFS010000740.1, read on the forward strand.
ATCCCAAAACGATAACGATACCTGTTGATCGATGAGCAAACGAATCATTTCAAAAACACTCGATGTTTGAAATAGAGGTGAAAATAAATCGATGTTCACGGAATCGATTTATTTTCGAAAATTCAAGGAAAAAATCGATTTAAATTGAAAATTTCAAATATAAGAAAAAAGGGTTTTTTTTGGCTTAAAATTAAAGAAAAAAAATATACAATATAATGAAGACCTCATATTGTTATTAAAACAATTACTCAACTCAAAATTCTTCAAAAAAACAAATGCTTATCACATCGCACTGTAGCTAAAAAACTAAAATTTTATACCACCACTAGACATGTTTACTTATTTAGTTGTAGTAATTTACTATTTTTAAATTTTCGATTAAATCGATATTCAAAAATTATATCACTGCATCGTAGAAAATTGAAAACATCGATTAAATGATTTGATAATCGATTTAACTTCCAGCTCTAGTTTGCAAGGCATTTACAATGAGATTGCATGAATTGAAGTCAGTTAGAGTTTCTACATAAAGCTCAAAACATTTGCATCGTATGGGGAATTTAACTTGAATTAATTGAATGCACTAGAGTGAACTCAAGCTAATGAATGTCTTTTACATCAGTTCGCAAGGCATTCGTAAATGATATCGAATCGAATCGAATCGAATCGTTTGCATATCACAAACAGAACTAACTCGATTTGAGTCGCAGGACTCGTAATATGTGCAAAGTATATTGAATAGCACAATATGCTGCGGCGAATCAAACGAATCATTCACATTGTATACACCCAGAGAGTGGGAGGGAGAGAGAAAGAGAAAGAGAGAGGCAGATCTGATTAGCAGCACAAATGGCATAAAGCAATTTCAACTTGTTTTGTCTATTTATCAGCGGGTATCGCTAGCTGACTGACACGCGCTGTCAGTATTCATTTCAATTCACTTGGCTTCCCTACGTCTCTCTCTCTTTATCTCTCTGTCTCTCTGCCCCCTCTGTGGCATGTCCTTTTCATGCCTTTGTGGCTGTTGTAAGATGCCAGGACATTTGCCGTGCCAACTGTTCGCATTATGCGCTCTGTCTCTCTGATGTTTTTCCCCACATATCTTGGCACTTGTCGCGTGTGAGTGTCCTGCCGTCCTTGCTGTCCCTGTTGTCCCTGTTGTCCTCGTGCTCCGCTGTGGCATGTGAGCCCTAAGCCCAGCATGACATTCCAATAATGATTGAATGTGTGCGTAATTTTAATAAAATACTTTTATTGGCATTTGTGCCGCCGTCGCCGTCAGCCAAGCGAGTCATTCATTAGTTCCCAGTACCTCCCCCACCAGATCCCCAACTAGCTCTCCCCCCGCCCCTTACTATGTGGAACTACCACTCGTTGGGGCCGTGTCCGGCTCAGAGGACTCCAAGGACTTGCCGGACTGGTCCGCATGAAAAGTCATTAAAACTTTTGACGCTGCCTCTCAATAAGCCTCTATGGAGACACACGACCGGACAGGGATAAGGCATCGAGGGTCCTTAGACAGATATTGGCCGGGGGGCAGGGGGGAGGCCAACACATGCATGCCGAAAGGTCAATAAAAGGGCAAGGTTGGTCTGGCTGGTCAGGCTGTTCAGGCTGGACAATATCATCATTAGCAGCATCATTCACAACTACATTATCAGCATTAACTGTTGCACTGTGCCAAAAACTCGACTAACTTGTCAAGGGAATTTCAAAAAGTTTGAGAATTTGTCAAGCTTCGAGCTCAACTTGATGACTGACTCAAGTGGCAGTTGATGTAGAGCACGCAAGAAGAGCAAACATATATATATATATATAGTGTGTATATATACATATGTATATGTAAATTATATACAAAAAAGTATACTGTCTCTTGATCAGTATGAGGGAATTATTTAATTTAAACACATTCTAGCCCGAGTTGCCGAAATGTCTTGAGAACTTAAGAGAATAATAAATTAGATATATATTTGATTATTATATCATCATGATTAATCAACACCATCAGCATTGATTAATATATATATATATATTCTTGTTCAAAATCAATGTTTGACTCACTGGGTAACTTGGAGAACTCTATGGGGAGTTGACTATTGAGTAATTTAATTGAAATATATATTATATTATATTATATATATTATAATATATTAAATATATATTCCTGACCAGTAGCAGTTGGCCTGACGATTTGGTTTGTCTCTCTGCATGTCATGAAAGTGTTCTAGCTCCATTTATAAAAGATAATCGAATGACATCCAACAAACTTGCTATATATTTCAGATTTATATATATTCTTGATCAATATCAATGACTCACTTAATAAACTCAACAGTGAGTTGGCTATTGAGTGCTTTTTTTTGAATCTCTTACTTATATACCTTATAAGAGTTTAAATGATATACATTCCTAATCAATATCAGATGTATTCTCATCAATAACTCTTTGCCGAGTCGAGATTTGTGGCATACAACTGTCAACGGCAATGCCAATGCCGTTGCAGTCTTAAATTATAATTATAATACCTTCTAGACTTAAAAGGTACCACACTACACACCCGTTTTACTTGAACAGTGTATTGCATTATGATTGCAACCTAACTCCATTGTACACACGCTATGCACCTTCAAATAAGGAAGAGATAATGGACGTGAAGAGGACACGCTCTCAGAAAGAGCCCCAGAGCCCCTGTGGCATTGTCAGAGTTGCACTGGAGCGGAACCCGCAAGGAAGAAGACGAGTAGACCGCAGGCAGATCGAAGGGGGTACATGGAGAAGGAATATCCCAGCGGACAGACGGCACAAAACACAGGGTACGATGGCAGACTCTAGTAGAGACCCTAAGTTGCCAAGTGGAATAAGCAAAGGAAACTAAAATTACATTATAATGCCCCATGCACTTGACACTTTTTCTCGCAGTGTAGCCACAGCGGCAACTCCTGTCCCCTGCTCAACTAAAGGTGTCGTTGTCCTTGTTGCGTCGCCGCCAATCGATTATTGACGTTCTCATAAATCCCGACTAAGGCCGCTCTAATTTATTGCACGCCCCGCCGGAAACTGAGCTGCCCATACCCAACCCCAGTTCCAGTCTCCTCCTCCTTCTCCTGCCCCCCTACAGCTGGCAGCATCTTTGGCTAAGCCGTGGCAAATACTAAGCGGCTTTCGACCTCGCTTGCCCTCATTTGGGCCATCGTCTCAGCCAGAGGCAGAGCCAGAAGCAGAGGCAGAGCCAAAGTTGGATTCGGTTTCGCTTACCCGTGTGCTCTCCTCCTCCTTGCGCGTCTGATCCGCAATATACGTGACGCCGTCCATGGCCTTGTGCAGCTCCGGGCAGGTGTGCCAGCGTTGCCGCACCGTGCCACGCCCCGAACAGCAATGGGGGCCGCCCTCGCGCTGACAGGCAGGCAGTATATCACAGGCCGGCGGTGGTGGCGGCGGCGGTGGCGTTATGCCACCCACACCCCCACCAACACCACCCGCCGAGGCAGCCGCCGCTGCTGCCGCCGCTGCTGCCGCTGCTGAGGTGCTGGCACCGCTGGCAGAGGCCGCAGCAGCAGCAGCAGCAGCAGCCGCCGCCGATGTGGTGGGTCGATGCTGATGCAACAGCTCCGAGGATTGGCAGGCAGCGCCAGCGCCCATGCCCTGATGGATCTGTATGGTGCCGCTGCAGCAGGAATCGGCCAGCGTCGAGGCGGTGGCCACCGAGTTGACCGTCGTGGTGGACTTTATCACATTGGGATTGTGGTTGCCGCCCAGGCCCAGATCGCTGGTTGTTGTCGACGCGTGCACCTGATGCGCGTGCAGCGGCAGAGGTGAGAAGTTGGCCGAGCACGAGGATTGCTGCCGATACAGATGATAGTTGCCAGCACCTCCAGCTCCCACTCCGACTGCGCCAGCTGTCTGGCTGCTCTGGCTGGCCTGGTGAGCCAGTGTCGAGGTGGAGCAGCTCTTGCCGCCGCAGCCAGCCGCATTGTAATGATGATGTCCGCCTGCTCCGTTCTGGCCCGTCTGGCTGGAGGTGGAGGTCATCTGGCGGAACTTGGTCGGCGTCAGCGGATGATCCAGCAGGGAGCCTCCCGTCTGCTGGTACTGATTGTGATACTGTGCATCGATGAGCGAGGATGTGGTCGAAGTTTGTTGGTTCATGGTGGACATGGTCGGCGGATACAGCGAGCTCAGGTGGCCGGTGATTGTGGAGGCGCCTCCTACTCCTACTCCTCCTAATCCCCCTCCACTGGGGCCCAGTTCGTCCATTAGGCTGTGCGCTTGCACTCTGTGCTGCAGATGCGGCGAGGTGCTGCGCGATGTTGTCTTGGGGCTGTGGTGCATGCTGCCAGCGAGAGAGAGAGACAGGGGGAGAGAGAGAGGGATGTAGAGAGAGGAATAGAGAGCTTAAATAAGGGAGGGGAGGCCAAGCTTACCGGGAGAGTGCCACGGGCGGTGGCAACGGTGGTATCTGATCCCTCAGCTCGAGTCCATTGCAGGTGCGCACCATGAGGCGGCGCGAGGATTTGCTGCGTGTGTGAGAGAGAGAGAGAGAGAGATGGGATAAGGCAATTAGAAAGAGAGAGAGAGAGAGAGGAGTACACATACATCATCTCGCTGATCGGATAAAGTGGACGACGCATGACCAAGAAGCGCGGCAACTGATTGATGAACACGGTGCGCACCCAGGGCGCCATCGTGTGCGTCTGCGGCGAACGGAAGTGGATGTTCAGCACCAGCACCGTCACGCAGATGCTGCAAGCACAGAAAGAGAAAGAAAGAGAGAGAGAGAGCGGGAGTGAGAGAGTGACTGAGAGAGAGAGAGACAGAGAGCGCAGTGTGCCTACACTGTGAGTCTCTTAGCTGGCTAATTAACTTGTGATGCCCAAGTCTGTCTAATTAGCTGGCAGTCGAAGGGGAGGGAGGGAGGTAGTGAAGAGAGAGAGAGAAGGAGCAGTGGGAGCGGGAGGGGGGTTGGAGCAGCAACATGAGCAGCAGTTGAAGGTGTGAAACCGAAGCAACAGCCTCAGCTGTAGAGAAGTGGGAGGCGTAATAGGAGCAGCAGTTAGGTGTAGCTGGGCAGTTGCTGAGCAGGTGGAGCAGCACTTAGAGAGAGAGAGAGAGATAGCAGCATGAGAAGCAGCCTGAAGAGAAGAAGAAGAAGAAGAAGCAGCTGCAGCAACCTCAGAACATGAAGAAGAAGAGGCGCTGTAGAAGGCGCTGGAGTCGGAGATGCTTGAATAACAGCAAGAGGAGCGACGGGAGAAGGAGCAGAAGGCAGGAGGAGGTGCAGGAGGAGCAGGCAAAGGAGCAGGCTGGGCAGCAAGCTCAGCAGCAGCAGCAGCAGCAGCGAGAGGGAGGCAAAGGAGGAGTTCGTTTGGCCATTGACTTAATTACATCATTTGTGGTCCAAGTTTGAGTCTCGCCATGTTCATTGTGTGTGTCTCCTTCTGTGCTGGGGGGAAGGGAAGGCAGTTGACAGGGGAACCGCCTTGGACTTTTGTTTACCAACAATTAAGCAGAAGGGAGGGGGGGAGGGGAGCCTGTAAATTGCTTGGCCATTTTTGAAGTTTGACTTGTCGACGTGGGTGGGCGTGGCATGTGGCCAAATGAGCGAGAAATGATGGCAAGCACAAACAAATTACGCATACGCCCTGAATGCCGTACGTTGTCTATGCCTGAAGCATGGCATGAGCTATGGCATACCCTGGCCAACACTGCAGGCCTGCTACAGGGTATCTACTAGTCGTAGTAGAAATCAAACGCAGACAGGAAGAAGCACGTTGAAGCGAGTTGAAGAACGACAAGGAGAGCGCAATGCAATTTTTATTTTTTGCATCCGTTTCCGCCTTTGCCAGCTGTTGCATAAACAAGGCAAAGGAAGACAGGCAGACGGACAGACAGACAGACAGACAGGCAGGCAGACAGGCAGAGAGACGGAGAGAGGGAGGGGGAGAGGGGGAGCGCAAGTGTGTGTGTGTTGCGTTAACAGTTTGTCATGTAAATCGAACGCGCTGCGTGCCTTGACAGAGTCTGTGTAAACTATTCACTATTCACTATTCAGTATTCACTATTCAGTATGCAGTATTCACTATTCAGTATTCAGTATTCACATGCACTCACCTGAACGTATCCAGTATCATTGTGAAGAGCACAAATTTGCCGAGCAGCGGCACCACCAGCGACGTGGGCGGAATGATTTCCGCCAGCAGCAGGAAGAACACGGTGAGCGACAGCAGAATGGATATGCTTAATGAGACCTGCAAAAGACAGAGACGGAAAAGGGAGAAAGACACAGAGAGAGAGAGAGAGAGAGAGAGAGAGAGAGAGGTAGAGAGATGTTTTAGTCAAGTTCATTTGCAGCCCTACACCGGAACGTGGCAAGGGATTTGGGAAATTGAGTTTCAGGTGAGCGGAAAAGTGAAGAGTCAACCTCGGAGCTGATAACGTTGCCATATACAGGGACTCCTTGCTGCTGTATATGTGTGTGTGAGTGTGTCTCTGTGTGAGTGTGTGTGTGCGTAGGTATGAATATATTTTCATATATTTCTATGACATTTGCTAAACGATTTGCATGCTTGACGTCGTGTCTGTTTTATGCTTATGCAAAGAATCTGTTTAATGTCGCCCTCACTACAGTAGACACTCGCTAAATGTGTATTTAATGCGACTGTGTTTTATTGAAATTTAATGTACAAATAATGATTGCTTAATGATGATTAGCAGAGAGAGAGAGAGAGAGAGAGAGGAAGAGAGAGAGAGTATTTTTGCTGCCTTTTGAGGTTAAGGTGCGAACACAGTAAAAAGCTTGGTTAATTTTTGCTAACTTCGATGGAAGAGAGAGAAATGTTCGCTCTAAATTGAGGTTACATTTGATAACAGCGCAAAAACAGTTAAAACTGTGCTTTATACTTTGTATAATCTCTTGATTTTGCTAGATTTTGAGGTTATGTTTTATTGTATTTCAAATATGGCTAAGAACTTTGAGAAATAACATGCCAAACTTTAGAGGGAGAGCATTTGTTTACTTGATTTGAAGGTTAAGTTTGATTATAGAACAAAACAGTTGAAACACTTATCGATAATCAATCGATACATCTACACTTTGAGGTTATGTTTTATTGTATGGCCAGAGTTGATAAGAGTTTTCGTACTAAAAGTGTTTTTTGTTTTGTGTTTTGTTTTTTCGAGTCTTTGCTTAAATTGAGTAATAAGATTCCTCCTTTATATATATATTCTGTAATATATTAGATTGTTTTTTAGGGTCTTTGATTTTGTGTAAAAATACGCTATGAAATTGATGAATTTGTTAGTGTTGTGTATGAATATGTTTTGCTTAGTATCATTTCTTAAGCCATTAGTTAGTTATAGCGTTATCAGACCGTGCAACAGTTGCACTGTCTTCCATCTACACAGCGACGACACATGACAACTGTCAGCTGGGAACGGGGAACGGAAAGATGGGAAAGGTTCAGTTCAGTTCATGTCCTGTCTTGATATGTCAAAATCTTAGCATTTCCTCATTTTCATTTTCATTTTCCTATTCTTATTTCATGCTTTTCCTTTTGTTCTGCTGCAGTATCCCCAACTGAGTCGGATCAGAGACGGACATGGAGATGGACATGGTCTAATGGAAACTGAGCCATTGCATTGCTTGCCAAATGAATTTCAATGTGCATGAATGTTCGGTACACTGAGAGAAATTAATTAAACTAATAACAGAACGTCTTTTTACAATTCTCTACGTGCAATAGATACTTGCATCTTTTGTAAACATTTTCTATTTGATTTTACTTTGCTTTGTGTGCAAATCAAGTGCAATTAACTTTCGACACTTGATTAGGCAGTTTAGGGTGACCATCTTGAAATTAGAAAAGCGTTTGCCAGTGCATTTTGCCTGATTAGTTGAACCCTTTTGCCAGGCACGTTCCACTCGCTGTTTCGTTCCTCTCTCTCTTTTCTTCTCTGTGTTTCGTATGTTGACTCAATTTATTCGCAGCATATGCAACTGAAACACACAAACTTGCCAGCATGGTCACTTTATTTGCCTCCATTAAATGGGAAAACACTTTCGATTTGCTTGCGCAACGATTCGCATCGACTTGAATCGATTTGCCTCGCCTCCCCTCGCCACGATTTGTATTTTTAAGCATTTTCTACTTGAGTGATTAAAATCGAAGTCGATTTCAATTGCGTCAGTGTGTGTGTGTGTGTGTGCAGCCATTTTTGTGCAAACACAAATACAAATACCAGAACATGTAGAATACAGGAACAAACGAGCACAGTTGCTCAACTATAAGATACCCAGTAATGGAATAGGTTTCTGTTTATGTATTTTCAAGAAATATTATTGGTTTTTTAATTGTCTTGATGCAGGAAAGAATACGTACAAAAAATATCCTTTACCTTAACATCGTATGGTAGGAAAATTAATAATATTGTAGATAGCGAACCCTATATCAAAATATATAAGGTCTAAGTATTTTTTTTGTGAACAATTTGAATGATAATTCCTTGTTTTAAGACATATCTTTATAGGAAACAATAATGATAATATCTATTAATAATTAAAAGTAATAATACATTTACAATAATAATTAAATCAATGATTAATAATGATAAATAATAAAAAATAAACTAAACAATAATCAAATTAATAATAATTAATATTAATTTAATTTACACGTATTAATTTATTTCATTTATAGTCGAACTATTGTCTAAGAATAATAATAATACAAATGAATTAAGTACTAATTAAATTAATAATAATTAATAATGAATAATAATAAAAAAATAAATCAAATAATAATGAAATTAATAATTATTAGAAATAAATAATAATACCAAATAAACTAAACAATAATCAAATTAATAATTATTAATATTGAATAATAATAATACAAATGAATTAAGTACGAATGTAATTAATAATAATCAATAATGAATAATAATAAAAAAAATATATTTAAAGAAACCAATTATTATTATAAATTAATAATAATAACAAAAATAAACAAAACAATAATGAAATTAATTTTTCAATAATAATATAATATTTAATAATAATTTGAAATGAAATAAAATGAATCACAAATAGGTGTTTTTATTTTTGCCAAGGCTAAGCAGCTGAACGACCCATTGTACAAATAGTACTGGGCGCAATAAAAGCTGTACCAAACGAAGGCAGCAAGTAGGCACGGCATGGCAATGGGGCAATGGGGAGGGGCAGGGGCGAGTACAGCAACAAGAACAAGAAGCGCGGGCAATATAAATAACCACAAGGCAAGAGAGACTGACTGACTAATCTCCCCTCCTCCCCTCTTCCACTCTTCTCTTGCCTACCCTCACGGCCGCCGCGTGCGGATGGATTCCCAAAGCTGAGCTGACGCTGCTGCGTTGCTGGTGCTATCGCTGCCTCTGTTGGCATCGCAGCCAGCGTAACAGCTTCAATATCCGTAGCACATATAAAAAGCATAGCATACTTCGCAGCGCGCTCAATAAACCAAACTCAATATGATTTGTATGCGAGTGGGGGAGAAAGAGAGACGAGTTGAGGGAAAGAGTGGGAGAGGATTAAAGTGAGAGAGGGAGAGGAAAGGGGCGACTCGAGGCAAGTGAGTCGCAGTCAGCGGCTGCCAAGTTGTATTAACTGCTAAGCACAGCTGGAGGTCAGGACAGGTGGCCCAGGTGGCTTTGCTAGTGTGTGTGTGAGTACCACTGCGTGTGCGTGTGTGTGTGTAAGCTGCTTGTAATGAAGTGTGTGCAAAAAGTAATTAAATGTCGAAAACGAGACGAGGGCAATTTGAGTTCTCGACGCTGCTTTGTCTGCACTGAAAACACGAGCTCAGCTGCCTGTGTCTCTGTCTGTGTGTGTGGCTGTGTGTGTGTGTGTGAGGCATAAATTTGATGCCTAATGATTTTATGATAATTAGCCTTAGTTTTGCAAAGTGCTGTAAAGCGATTAGTGCGACGCCTAATTAAGGTTGCAAGTCGCTTTTGACATGCGACACACGACATGGACAAAGTCCTCGAGCTTAAAATGTGCCGTGTGTGGGGGGGGAGGGGTGGGCATGGTGTGAGGTTGTCAGTGTGTTAGGCATGTGGGCGTGGCATGCTTTCATATTATCCCCATTGCCTCTTGGCGATTATTTATGCAAATGTGTGTGTAATTAATGTGCCTCCTCTACACTTTCGCGCCTGTCGCGCGCGTTGGGAACTGCCTGCAGGAAGGGACGACAAAGAAAATCAGCTGAGAGAGAGAGAGAGAGGGAGGGAGGGAGGTAGGTAGAGTTTGCGTGTGTGAGCGAGATAGAATGCAAAGATGTAGCGGCTGATAGGAGCAGCAGCAGAGAGAAACTCATATAGGTCATCATAAAATGTTATTGTTTCAGCAATAATAACAGTCGAAAACATAGTTAGTTCAGCTGTCTGCACGACTGGCAGTTACCCTGTTTAAAAACTGTAAGTTTGCACATCTTTTTGCATATAAAGATAAATAGAAATATTGCTTAATTTACTAAGAAATCTACAAAAGAATCAGGGAAACCTTTGTGCTTTTTATACTTTCTGCTAATTGCAAGAGAATCATCGTAAGTTCTTGAACTCAGCAACTCCAAGTTTAAAAGATATATCACTAATATAGTATTATATAACATTATTATATACAATATCAACATCGCATTGCAGGGAAACTTTGTTGTTGTTTTTCCGCAGGGTAGCGTCACAATGACAACGAACAAGAGGTTTTTTTTTTGGGAAGGGAGTCGCGCGAACTACTTAGTATTGGACACGAATACTGTACCGTCCGTCCGTGCGTTCCGTTCATCTGTCCGGCAATTGAATGAATGAATGAATGAGTGAATGAATGAATGAATGAATGGAGTGCGTTGTGGCACATATGCATGTAAATTGCCAATTGCAATTCCAATTCGAATTCCAATTCCGATTCCGATTCGAAATCCGATTCCCATACCTACGCCACGTGCGCCACAAAGAGAGGGAGAGAGAGACAGAGAGACTCAGTCGAACTTCGAACTCGGTTTCGGACTGTGAATGCGGCTGTGACTGCGACTCAGCGACTGCGATGGGGATTCCGAATCGGAAACTTTCTATTGTGCATGGGGGACATGTGTGTTTTGGGACTGTGCGCTGACCGCTTTTAGGCGTAAATATTTGTGAGCCCCCCTTCCATGACTGTGCGTGTGTGCTCATAAAAGCAGCAACAACAAACAGTGAAGGCAGGGAGGGGGGAGTGAACAGAGCTTGGCCGGATTGGCTCGTAAAATAAAAACACAATGAATTGTTTATTTGCACCGAAACTGCGATCCCGGGGCGAATGTGAGAATGTGTTCTTGTCATAGGCCCATCTCGACTCGAGTCTTTCTCTCCTTCTCTCTCTGCTTGCCACGGTTTATCGCTTATTTAACTGCCACACCTTTTCTACGTACTGTGCTTTCATATCTGATTTTGCAATATTTTGCACATTTTGTGGCAATTTCTGCCCAAGCTGATCTCACTTGCTGTCTCGTTCTGGCAACAGCGCTGCATACGCGTTTGTCCTGACTGACACATTTGCTTGTTCACACGCTTTCCCTTGCTCTTTCAGATCCACAAGAGCCAAAGAGGATTCACGTGAAGAGTTTTTACTTGGGAGAACTGCCTTTCCGACAATGTTAATTTGATGTCAAAAGGTGACTAGAAACTGGCTTGCGTGCTCTTGCCCCAAAGAGAATTTACAGAATTGGAGGTCATTACGAGTTTCGCGCAGCAGGGCGAATAAATCGCGAATAAAGAGCGCGGGCTCATGTCCACTCCGCAACGAAAGTTCAGTGTTGCCAGAATTTGTGAGCAAAAAAAGGCTAGATTAGATATAAAAAAAGTTAAATTGCTAAAAAAAACTCATTGCATGGAGTATCTGGTATTTACAAATAGGCGGACACAGAAATATTTAATGGATTTCCCCGTATGCCTTAATAAATAAATATCTTAATATAATACAAAAAGAAATATTCACAAAATTGTATTGCTTATGCAGTTTGAAAATAGCTAATATGGCAACCCTGTGTAAGATGCTGGCAATGACAGTTGCAATCTCTTGCCGTGAATCCTCTTTGCTTTGTTGCTTCGCTTGCAATTTCGTTTTGTCAACCTTCGCTTTGCTCACTTGTTGTCCCGTTCTGGCAACTGCGCTGCTAACACATTTGCCCTTTCTGATATATTTGCTTGCTCACTCCCAGTTGCTCACTCGCCTTCAACTCCCGCTCTCTCAGCACAACAAAAAAAGCTGTTTAACACGCCACTCTCAGATCAACAAGGGCTTTGTTGCACTTGCATGAAGTGCCATAGCTACGAGATTTGTGTCGTCCGCTGCGCTGCGATGCGTCCGGCACGAGACATAAATAAATCGCGCTCGCGATTTGCGTGCTGTTTCCGCTCGTTGCGAATTCTCCAGTGAATCGCTTCAATTCACCTGACAGGAAGGCAATGGCAATAGACAGAGACAGCGACGGCAGCGTGCTCCATCAAAATGCACTGTCAATATTTATTACACAAATTATGCATAATGGGGCAGCGTGCCGCTGTTGCCGTTGCCGTCGGCGCCGGCGTCGTGAAACCGCGCGCAACATACAAATTATTTTTGCGTTTTATTTATTTTGAAAATTGGCCGTAATTTATTCATAAGTCCCGGCAGCAGCATGTAAATATTTATATTTATGCATTATGCCGTTTTATTTTATTATTATCGTCGTTTTTTTTTCTTCTCTCTCCCTCTGTCGGTTCGTTCTTCTCCGCAAACGTTTTATCAATTTTTCGGCGCCGCTACACAAAGAAACGCGTGCAGCGTGAACCGCAAAACGCGCGCGCGAGCGGTGGCCGTGCGCGCGTTTTTTACCGCCTGCAATTCATCTGCGGGCGAATGTGTGCGTGTGTGTGCATGTCCGTGCGCATTAAATTGAATACAACATGTAATTTTATTTATTCAAAGTTAAATGGCGGCAAACATGCCCAAGGGGGGCATGGTGGGGGGGGTGTGCAGTGTGGGACAGAGGGAAATGTCGAAATGCATTTTCATTTTCATTTTCATTTGAGTGTGAAATTATTTTCAGTTTTTTTTTGTTTTTAATTAAAAGCCAGTCAAGGCAAGTGTGTATGTGTGTGTGTGCAATAAATTATGGCAATTGGCGGAACGAAGAAGCGAACAAAGAACAACAAATGTGTGATAAATTAAAGTGGAAAACGCAAAGCCAAAGTAGCCTCAGCTGCGCGAAGTTCATTGACAAAGTGAATTAAGAGCAAGCAGAAGGAGGAGGAGCAGGAGGGTGACAGGTGACAGGTAGAGACAGGTGCCTTGTCCCCCGGTTGCACTCACCTTTTCGCCACTATCCGATGGCAGGTAGAAGACCAAAATAGTTAGAAAACTGATGCCCATGCAGGGTATGATCAGGTTGACCGTGTAGAAGAGTGTCTTGCGGCGCATGGTGATGTTGAATGTTATGTCCAGATAAGGCTCATCGCAGCACGTATAGAACTTTTCATTGCTGCAACGAGAAAGAGAGAGATGAGAGTTAGACAGAGACAACGACATGTATTTATAGGTTAGAATATGTGTCTGCCACCACGTAGCACGTAAATATTTATTTATTGTTTGGGGCCCGGGCCTGTTGTTTGCAGCTTCCGCCGGCAGCCAACACACACACACAGAGAGACACACACACACACACACACACAGTACACACTGGCATACATTCCCCCCCCTTTACCCTGCCCCACACTGTGCCCATAAATCATCAGCCACATGATAAATATGGCAAAAAATGCGACGTTATTTGCAGGCAGCTCAAACTGTGCACTGCCAGTGCCTCTAAAACTGTGAGTAGTCGCTGCCCAACTGTCGCGCGCCTAATGAACTTGACACTCCCCCCTACCCTTGCTGTCTACGTAACCTAAAAGTTAATAATCTTTGCCTGCCAGATAATGCAAAAATAATCATAGAAAGCAGGCGAGAAGAAGGAGAAGGACAAGGAGAAAGAATGAAGTGTAAATAGAAACAGAAAGAGAAACAGAAACAGAAAGAGCAAAGGCAGCAGGCAAATTTTGTAAATTGAGTCGAGAACTTTTTGGCGACCACGAGTGGGAAAGGGGAAGAGGCAGGAGAGGGAGAAATGGCAAAAGAGGGCAAACGAAATGCAGAAGGGGAGTAGGGAAGGACGGATAGCTAGAGAATTGCTAATGGGAACGGGTTGCGATTGAGCTGGGGATAAAACTAAAGAGCTGCCAAAGGGGTGTGGCCCCAGCAGGGGGAGTGGAGTGGGAGAGGAGAGCAGGAGGCAGAGGCAGAGGCAGAGGCAGAGGCAGAGGCAGAGGCAGAGGCAGCTGCGCTGGACTTGTGTAGCATGTTCTGCCATCAATAATTCGGAGTGGCTTGCGGCTTCATTTTGAATAAGAAAATATTATAAATAAATAAAAGAGAGAGGGAGCGAGAGGGAAAGAGGGAGAGGAGGAGGAGAGAGAGAGGGATACCAAGTTAGTTAAAAGCACTCGACGGGCAGCTTGGCTCTGGCAAAGGCGAAGTCCAGACAGACATATAGCCAGACATATATCTTGCATATATCGTGGGAAATGGCAAGAAACTGTGCCTGGAAAAACGATGAAAAAGCAATAGAAAAACTTGGGAAAAATATGTAAAAATAAACGAGAAATAGAAATAAATATAATTTGCAAAGCGAACTTTGAAATGCCAGTGGGGGGTAAGTGGGAAAAGCCAAAAACGAAACGAAATGAAAGAAAGTCAAAGGAAAAAGTTTTAAAGGATTCGCGACGAACGTGACCCAATTGCCTGGCGATGATCGGTGTGCGGGGGAGGGGGTTGTGGCAGCGAAAACTTTGTGAGAAAAAAAGGGACAATGAAATTTACGGCCAGCTAAAAAGATTAATCGATGTAGAATGTCGGATAAGGTGTATATAAAGTACACTCTCCATATATGTAAGCCTGTGTTTAATCAGAGCTCAGATCTTGAACGAGGTAAAAGGTAATGGAGGTTACGTGGGGGGGGGTAAGGTGAAGAGGTGAACACTGTGGGGTAAATAGATATGTTGTCTAAGAAGCTGTACAGCCAATGGGGGCACTAGATAATACCCTGGCTAGCTAGAGTAGGTAAGAGGGATAGGGAGGGATACTTAGACATGATGCAAACCTTGTGCAGTTTATTTATACTGGCCTGCTGAACAGGAATATATATACATATATTTATAGTACATATACATGTATAATTATATTCTGCACTGGACTCTTGCATTTCTTATTCGATTTATCATTTAAATTTTAAATGAATACTGGCATTTAAATATATATAAACTTAGGTTGAACAGCAATTTATAATGGCTATATTTATATGTTAGATATATGCACCTGATCTATGTATGAATTAAGTGCAGTTTGCATAGTAAATATATAATGCAGACTACATTATATTTGTTAGTCTTTCTATTGAACAAGAATATATATGTATGTATATATTATATATATATTTTGCATACAGTTTCTTAACAATTTCATCAACTGCATTTGCTGCCATTACCTTGCTTACTTCCATTGGAATATACAGGCCACAAAGTCGTTATGTTGAACAGGAATATATATATATATATATACACCTTTTACACATTTACTACCAAGCAAATTGAAGTTGAAATGAAGTACAAAGTAGAAGAATATATAAATATTTATATATTAGACATGGAAATTAAGTTTACACGTTTCTTTGCACTTCCATTCTTCCTTTTACTTTATAAATGGAACAAGAATATATATATATACATATATACATTTAGTATCGAGTTTCTACGTTTGCTTGCACTTCCTTCCTTCCTTCCCTTGTACAGGGTATGGGGAAAATTAATAAAAACTAGTATTAGCTGGCTTAAGCGGGCTTTGGTCAATGAGCTGGACACTTTGGTTCAATTGAGCTTTCTACCTAGCAACCACTTGACTGGCACACCAACCATACACAGCCCCTCCCCCCTTCCCCACACCCCCTTTTCCCCTCCCCTGCTGAAAATGTCTCTGGCTTAGCCAAGTTCTGCTTGTTTTCTACTTCTCTGCTTGAGTTGGAAAATTTTTGCGTTGGCATTTTCTTTTTTACGTGAGGTACGTGTGTGTGAGTGACTGTGTGTGTGTGTGTGTGTGTGTGTGTGTAAAGGTCAGTGTAATAAGCTCTAGCATGATAAGGGGGATGAGGAGAGGGAATGAGGTCTGAAGAAGAGAAAAACATACAATAAATCATAAAATAGGCAAAGCCAGGCCACACGCCAACAAAATCAACCCGCGCACAACTAAAGCAGGCACAGAAAGAGTGGCAGGGGGTACAGGGAGCAAGGAGGATGAGGGGGAGGGGGAGAGAGTATTGGGGGAGGGAGGAATTGAAAGAAGGCAGGGCCATTCTGTGACTGCGACTTTGACTGTGACTACGATTCCGAGAACTGCGACGATGATGATGATGATGGGACACACATGAGAAAGAGAGAGAAAGGGAGAGAGTGGGAGAGAGGGAGAGATAAAGAGAAAGAGGAAGAGGAAGAGAAATGAAGAAGAGAAAGGGAATTGAAGAGACAGAGCAAAGGAGAGCGGATGCGAGCGCGTGTCTGTGCACGTCTGGACACGTCGTCGCCGTCGGCGTTTGTCGGAGACGGTGGCGCCACGTAGGCACCAGCAACCCGCAACCCGCAATCCGCAATCCGCAACCAGCAAGCAGCAACAATAACAGTTGATTTGACTGTAGGCAGTCGGGGCTAAAGCTGAAGGGGGCTAACGGGAGGGCACGCAGGGCCCATGGGTAACAATTCATCAATGCGAACCACGCGGCGTATGCGTAATGAAAACAAACTTCAAGCGAAAAACGAGCAACGAGAAACGAGGCCGACTAATAGATGCCCTTTAAGCAGCAGTTGCCTGAGGGGGCAGGGCCTGCCTCCCTCCGATGTCTCCCCTCATTCTGCACAGCATTGTCGCCTATCTCTCCCATTTGGATGGGCAGCAGCTGCTACGTGTGACCAACAGCATCTCTGGCAGGGTTGCCAGGCCAGACAGATCTGTCCTTTCATTCTTTCGTTTAGTTTAATAAATATCTAAGTCTTGCTGTTTGGAAATCTTGTTCTGTTTTTATTGCTCAAATAAAACGTAATTTTGATATAATTTTATAATGAAATTGTTCTCGAGATCTAGTATTTGTATACTTTAATTCTATTCGATTTGCAATCATAAAAAGGAACAAGTTCAAGGCACAAATACTTCAGTAATATTAGTTTATATTTTCATACTTCGATTAGGAACATTTTCAATATAAAAATGTATATAGAACTCGTTTTTTTGTTGAAAATGTCCTACTCGAAACATGGAAATATAAAATATAAATATGGAAATATAATATTTCTAAAGTCGCATGCCGATAGTTGTTCCCTATCTCCTCCGATCGTTGCAATACGAGTATAATATAAAGCTACAGAATATTGTATGCATTCAATATTATATCCTACTCTGATTGGCATTAATAAGTTAAGTTATTTCTAAAATCAAAGCTGGTCGTCATACAAAAACCTAAATTTAGGCCGATTGTTCCTATCGCAACGTCATTGATTTCATTTTATATGCATTTTATATATAAAGGAAATTATACAAAATTACAAATTCATAAAATTGTCGTGTTTGTTTTTGGCTTTTTAAATTAAATTAAATTAAATTAATTTTAAATTGAAACAACTTAAAATATTGTAAACTTAAACTTTACGCTTAATTTTTTTAATGGATTTTTTTTCAAATAATTCTTTGTAAAAATATATTTTATAATAAAATACATTAAATAAATAAATTCAGTCGACTTTAAATTCAATAAAATAAATAAATAAATGAATTTTCTCCTCTTGTCTGGCAGCCCTGCTGCAGTTCCTGCTAGTGATCGCCAGATGGCGCCAGAACTTTGAATCAAACTGAGGAGAATGTTACTTAGCTAATATACCCCACAGGCTACAGGGTATGCTGGCAGTCTGTCTGTGATTTAACATATTGTTGGCGTAATGCACTCGAAAGCGAAGGAAGGGGGGAACAGAAGGGGGCAATCCCCCTTCCCTGCCCTACACTCTCCGCTGCCTTCGCAACGGACCAAAATAGCCAAAACGCTGATTGGCAGCAAACATAGCTAGAGGGGGAGAGAAGGAGAGGGAGCGAAAGAGACAGAGCTAGACAGAGAGACAGACAGAGAAACACTCAAAGCGTCGGCAAAGTCAAAGAACAGCAGCAAAGAACGCATAAATACTAAATGATTGGCAACATAAAAAACAAGGAGAAGAAGAAGAAGCAACGCTGGCAAGTGGGCGCAAGGGTGAAGGGGCCAAGGCGGGGGCGTGGCCACAGAACGTTGGCGAGAATTTCAAAGCGAAATTGCGGCGACCCTCGGGCGACCATTGCCACCTTCAGAGTGCAGAGAGAGAGAGAGAGAGAGGCAGCAAGGCAAAGAAAGCAAGGAGAAGAGAGAGGGGTGGCAGGGGGGGGACTGGGCTAGTACAGGGTCGCACTGAGGTTGCTTTCGGGCCTAACGCTTGATTGATTTCCACAGCTTTTTTTTTTTTTTGCCTTTTTTGAGTGTTTTCGTCTTCTTCGGCTTCTCTGCTTTTTTTAGGGTTCACTTTTATTATTTTTGCTGGTTTTGTCGTTTTGTTTCGATTTCATAAGAAATCACTGTCAGGGGGCAGGAGGCAGCAGCGGGGGGAGGGGAGGGGAGGGGCAGCGAAGCAATACGACGTTAGTAATAGAATTTTAATAACTTTAGTCGAGTTCGAAGCAGCCTGGCGGAACGAAGGAGGCAGAGAGAGGGAGAGGGAGAGAGAGGAGGAAGGGCAGACAGGGAGAGAGAGAGAGAGAGAAAGAGACAGAAGGAGAGACGACAAAGGCAAAGGGAGCAAGAGGGAGTGGAAATTGTTTGGATCTCTTGAAAGTTAGCTAATTATGGTTTTAATCGATCAGCCGCAACGCTGTGTCTGCAATGGGGGCGTGGCCAGGGGGCGTGGCAAGGGAGCAGCTGCTGTAATTAAGGCAAGAAACAAAGGAGAAAGTGAAAGTGAAAGCAGAAGTGGAAAGTAAAGTTAAAGTGTCTGTCGATAAGTTCCACAAAGCAAAGGTAAACAGAGGCGTAGCGCAAAGGGGGAAGGATTGTGGGAGGGGGGAAGGGGGGGGTGTGGCACGTGTGCATGTGCCTGGCATGTTGATTTTGTGCGCGCCGCACTGCGGCAATTAGACAAAACCGTCAAAGGAAGAGGGGCAGAGGGAAAGAGAGGGCAAGCAGAAGAAAAAGGAGGCAGAGGGAAGAAGTGAAGGAATGGGAATGCATTGGGATTCACGCAATGTGCCGCCAATGAGCAAATGCTAATGACGAAGGTTAAGCAGGGGCAGCAGGGGGGCAGCGGGAGGCAGCAGGGGGGCAGCAGGGGGGCTTGTGCTGCTGCACGTGCTCATACATGAATTTCCTGCTTTCCTAATTTGCCAAAAAAACTTTTTTGCGCTCATTTTTCATATTCAAAATCTTTTTCTCTTTGAAGAAGAAAAAAAACGAAGTAGAAGATTTCCCAAAAATGCATGAAGAGGGAAAAACTTTATTAACTGCTTTGCACATTTCTTTAAGCTGAGCTCGCGGGCAAATTTCCCGCTTGCTTTTAAAGTTTTACAGCTGGAAATGAGTTGTTCAAAAAGGTGCTACAAAATAAGTTGAAGGCGAGGGAGAGAGAATGAAGGACTGAGATAGATAGTTAGATAGAGGGAGAGACAGAGAAACAGTGGCAGAAAGAGAGGGAAATAGAAGAGCTCAAACCAAAAAGAAACCAAAAAGAAAAGCAAAAGAAATATTTTTGGTGCAGTTGGAAATGAGAAAGGAATTCAATATATATAGAACTATTTATATATGTATGTAGTATACACATATGTGTTTTATATGTATACATATGTATAGCTGTTAACCCTCTCTCTAGCCTCTCTCAGCACCCTTCCTCCTCTTGCCCTCTTCAAGCTGCTGCTGCTGCTTGGCCAATTTAACTGCTTAACTGCTTCGTGTGTGGCGCTTCTTACCCCATGACAAGGCTAAAACGCAATGCGCGCCATGCCGCAATGTGGCATTAGTCATGCTGCGTCCCCCCTCCCTCCCTCCCTCTACTTCTCTTGCTTGTGGCAGCAACAGAAATGCCTAAGCAGGCCAAAGCGCAAAAGGGGCTCAAGTCATTGACAGGAATTAAAAACTTGTCAGCCCCCTCCCTCCCTCCCCCCTACCCTCTCCAGCAAACAGCCACGTGTGCGTATGCTATTGTGTGTGTGTTGGTGTGAGTGGCGCAGTCTTCAGTAAATTATGCCACAAGTGCGTGACACAAACCAGAGGCGCGACGCCACTGCGGCTTTTCCCTTTATGTGCCAGTCTAGGGGGGGGGGGAAAGGGAGTACGGAAAGGGGAGGAGTAAGAGATAGAGTAAGGGGAAGGGGGAGGGGGTAGGTGCTGTGGGAAATTGCGGGGGCGTCGCTTCATTGTCTGCAGCTGTCGGTGTAGCTTGGCAAGCTGCGCCTAAAATGCTGCAACACAATTCACAGCACGTAGCGCAATTTTGCCATCGCTGCTGCCGTCGCCGTCGCCGTCGCTGCCTGCCTCAATCGCTGCGTGGCAGTGGCGCTTTGCCTGCCACACAAAGCGAGGGCTTGCCACGCCACACCAGGATTCACTTTAATGCGCATCAACATCGACAGTTAAATTAACTCGCTGCCGCCCACGTGCACCACTGAACGCAGAGGCGTGGCCCCTTTGCCCCCCTTTCGCCTGCTGCCTACCTGCCCCTTTCCGATATCGCTTAGGCAGCGTGCAGCGCAATCAGACGCTGATTGACAGGCAGACAGAGAGCGAGAGAGTGGCATAGATAGAGTTACAGAGAGAGAGAGAGAGAGAGAGAGAGATGAAATGACACAAAGAGACAAATGTGAGAAATGTGAGAGACTGCTGCTGTTGATGATGCTGCCTCTATAGGGTATATACAAGTTGTGACTACCTTGATAAGTTTACCCTGATCATATAAATATATTAGAGATCACATTTACAATTGTATCTATAATCTTATAAGTATCTCGTGCATGTGTTTCTATGATGTACTTTGTGATAGAAATCTATGATATAAATTGTGATTAAAAGTCCTATTACAGACTGACCATGCATTGTAACCGACTTGCCCCACGTTTAAGGCGGACAATTCCAATAATCCATAGTCTTATAAACAATCAATAGTATCTGGCAATTACAAATTTAACTAACATACACCAGAAACATACACTCAAGTTATTATTAATACACAGAAACTACTTATAAGTACTCTTGGAGAAGTAACAACCATAGATGCTCATTAGGTTATAGAAATATATGTATTCTGGTCCCTAATGAAATAAATAAATAAATTAAGTTTAAAGCTCAATAAAGTCGTATTAAAAGAAGACATTTTCAATGAATTTTTAACCAAGAGTAATCAAAATTTATATATATCATGAAGTACATCCACGGGCACATTCACTGAAAGACCAATATGACCTTATAGACATTCTAAGCTCAATTTTATCTCGTAATTCATGTTTTTTGCAGTTAAATCTTTCAGCCAAATATAGTTTAGATATTCCCAGAATCAACATGTGATTTGCTTTTTCTATTTTCAAACTTAAGGGGCAACTTTCTGGGAACAGCTTAGTGCTGAAGCCTTAACGAGTAGTTCCTTCACAGTTTGCTTTGCTCCGAGAGTATTTTCTGAGAAATAGTTTCTCGTTGTGTGCAAATGTTCTTGAGCAAAGGTTCACTTCAGTTAGCTTGTCTTCCTTGCGTTTATTTCTACTTGTTTCTTAAAGATAATGATGATTATTCTATGTATTTATATGGCTTATATAACATATGTATTTTATTTGAGTTTCTTTTAAGTTCTTTCACTGGTTGTAGAAGGATTTTCTTTTCATTTGCTGGCAGATTATTTCTATTCCTTTCATTTGTATTTGAACTTGCAACTTCCTCTTAGTTCTTTCACTTGTTGTATAGGTTTCTGCTTCTACTCCTTATATTCTTCTGCTTACAGGGTATCATTTGCTTGTGCCTTTCAGCCGCATAAAGAAACAAGTTCAGACACCTCAGACAGCTGAACAAGTGAAATCACAAAGCCATAAAATTAACGCATAGTTTTGCCTTCTGTCCAAAGGGGGCGCCAAGACTTGGGCGGGGTGGGGACTGAGGCACGTGAAGGTGGAGGCAGATCGGAGATTGGAAAGTGTATGTGCTGCTGCTGTTGCCTAGGAAAAGTTACTGCGCTGATTTATTGCCGTCGTTCGCCTTCGCACGCAACTCTAAAATAGTTTCAGGCAGGTGTCGCAAATGTGTGTGTAAAGTGGTGTGTGTGGGAGTGTGTGAAGGAGTCTGTGGGAGTGTGTTTAGAGTGTGTGTAAGCTGTGTTAGGGATGTGCGCTTTTTACTTGCTTTACTGCTCGAAACTGATTTTTGTGAGGTTAAACTGAAGCATAAGAAAAACATGTATTAATAATTAGAATAAAAACTATCCAAGTGGATCTATTTTGGAGAGGGAAAGACTAACGCTATCATTCAAAATGAGCTGGAGGCCTAAAAGGCTTACTTGTTGGCTATTTTAAGCTGAAGTGAGGTTAAAATGAGCATGTCTAAAAAGACAATATACCAGAGAGGCAAAGAGTCAAAAGATTGCTTAAACAGAGCTAACAAAGAGACGGAGAGTCGATTAAGTTGATGTATAAATAACTGTTGAGTCTTTGTGTGAGGTTAGAATGAAGCATAGGAAACACTCTAAAGAACCTATTGCAAAGGCAAACGCTGAAGGCGGGGAGACACTGTAAAGTCTTTTAATAAATGAATACACTATCATGGGACACTCTAAAAAAGAATATAAAATTAAATAAAATGAAATGAAATGAATAAATAAAAAAAAAATGCAGTTGAAGTTAGGTTAGACACGAACGAACACTTGAAGGGAACTGCACCAGAAAAAAAGAAGATCCTACCATGTTTATAAAGATATAATATTTGGCTATTTGCAGCTGGAATACGGTTAGAATGAAAGCAACCAGAGAGGGAACGTCTGAAGTGCGCACCAAGAAGGAGTTACCAAAGAAGGCTTTAAGTAGTTTTAAATACTTATAATAATCATTTGCAATTATATGCCGAAGTGAGGTTAGAGTGAATTGGAACAGCATATAAAACCTTCTTCTTTTTCTCTCTCCTTATTTCATCAACTTTCTTTTCAACTTTAAAGCAACGCCGTCAAGGTCAAAGCATCCCCAAATGTGGCAAAGATTATCATGGGAAAACTATCGACAAAGCTGCCATCTCTAATGGGTGCGTGCGCGCCTGTGTGTGTGTCTTGGCAGTGGCAGCCAACTGGTGCTGCTTCTTGCCACAAGCCGCACACAACGACGCTTGCACTTTGCACTCCTCCACGCAGCAGGTGAGCAACAGCAGCAGCAGCAGCAGCAGCAGCAGCAGCAGCAGCAGCAGTTTTTGCTTGAGTTTTGTTTTGCAGCATGTAGGGGAAGGGGAAGGGGGATTGAAAGGGGGGGGTAGGTGGAAGGGTGTGCTAGTGTGTGTCCTTTGTGCTCTTGGGACATAAACAACACTTTCACGGACACCCGAAACGGCGACGTGCGTCGCGACATGTTTGTGGCTGTCGCGCGTGCCAATGACAACGAAGGTAGCAACAACAGCAGCAACAGCAACAACAACAACAGCAACAACAGCCACAACAACGACAACAATCGTTAGCCTCTGTCGCTGCTGTTTTGTCGCCAAAAATGTTGTTGTTTTCTTTTAGCCGTTTTTAGCTCTTTTTTATGACATTTGGAGCAGCAGCAAGTTCTGTTTTGCTCTTAAATTTCGTTTCAGTTTGCTGCGCTGCGCCCCCCCCCCCTGGGCAAATTTCAAAAATACAAAAAGAAAACAGCAAGCAGCATAACCAACAACAACAAGGTGGAGGTGGAGGAGGAGGGGTTGGGGGAAGGGAGTGGGGGAGAGAAAACGGAAAAAAAATCAGGCAACACTTCGTGCTCATAAAAAAGCCGAGGACTAAATCAAGGTGTTCAACTGGATAAATGGTCGAGCAACAAAAACACACGCACACACACACATAGAAAAGTATACAACAACACACACGGTCGTTTACACACACACACACACACACACTCACAATAAAAGCACAACAAAAATATTGTAAAAACGTCGCAAAAGTGTAATCAAATTTTTGTGCGGGCCATGGTCATAAGACTCACACAAACACAGGCACAAACACACAAACACACACACACACAAATACACACACAGGCACAAACACACACAGGCGAGCAAAAGTCAACTGTAAGCGAAACTGAAACCGAAGGAAAATGAACTCTGCCCAGGTAATCCGTAAATTGTGGCAAATTCCCCGACAGCAGCAGCAGCAGAGGCAGCAGAGGAGCAACGGCAGCCATAGAAAAGCGAAAAGCAAAGCAATTTGAGAGAAGTCCCTCAAAAAAGATGAAAATGTAAAATGAAAAATGAATCTACTGTGAAAATATTTTGATTATGTTTTAATAAACTTCGCCCCTAATTGAAACGAAACTTTCGCATAATCAACTTTGTTGAATTTGCAAAATGATCATGGAAAAGGTTTCCTCGCCTCATTAGCACTCGCACTCATAAGGGGGCACTACTATTGCTTTAACCTTAGCTAGTAACAATAATAATAATAATAAATAATAATAATAATAAATAATAATAATAATAAATTGTGTGTATTTTGTGGAGAGCATCGCTTCAATGCAAAGTTTATTGCCGATTGAGATGCCCTCTAACTGCTCTACGCATTGTTTTCTAGTTTAGACAAGCACGACAAGCTGTCAAATATCTTATGTTGCATACTTTGCAGGTAGCACAAATCATTAACTCTCTAAAATTATTTCCTTAATAACTTTTATGTCAATTATCCGATTGCAACCAAATTTTCTGAAATCATTTGGGCGTTAATAGCTATTGTATTGTATAAAAATGAACTGTCCTTCATTATGATACCCTTCTACACAATGGGTAGCGGGTATAAGCAATAGAAAAGTGTCTGGTTAATAGAATTTTCTGCTAAGTGGGAATACTTTGAACTAGCTTCAAACTTGAGTTTATAATAAACATTTATATTCTCAACCAATTCTGGAAAATTTACCAAAGAAGTTCTTAAAAAGACTTTCAACCCAACTTTCTCAACTTGCTTGTGCATTTCGTTTTGTCGCACTCTTCCTTTTGCTCTTTCTATGCATGAAAATATCCGAAAATACAGTTGGAACTTTCAAGTATTCTTTACTGTGATTTCTTATTCTTGTTTCCTCTTTGCTGCTCTTCTTTGTTTCAATTTTGTCTGCACTTTGCATCGATTCGTTTCGTTTCGTTTTGGGAAATCGTCAAAAATGTTCTTGTTACGCCTGCGAACGCGTTCATTCATGTTATTTTTCCATTATCTTCAAAAGCGAATTGCCAAATTAAAGTATTTGCGTCAAGTGTGTGTTCGCAGGGGTGTCTGTGTGTGTGTGTGTGCGTGTGTGTGTGTGGGCGAGTGTATGTGTGTGTGTGCTGCTTATTAATTTGCTGCCAGCACACACCGAGCAACGCTCCGCCCACTTCAAAGGCTGTTTCAAGGAAATAAGTTTTACCCCCCCCCTTCCCCTATCCTTTTCATACTCTTCGCACTCTCCCTCACTTCTCTCTTTCTCTTTCTCCTTCCCCATCTTTTGGCACTTTTCTAGGCTCAACAAAGTGGGCGAAAAGTCTTTGAAATGTTGCCTTTGTCTTGGGCTAAACGCATTAGGGCCACGCCCCCTGGCACCGCCTAGCCCCCTCGTTGTAGCCAGCCCCCGTTGCTGGGCGGGTAATTGCTGATGTGTGTGCACACAAGCGTGCCGCATCGCGTTCAGTCGCGTCGCCTCGCGTCGCTTTGCCTCGCTTTGCCTGCTGCAGGTAGAGGGAAATGAGGGCGTGGCAATTAAACAACAACAGTCTCGTGCAGCTGCTTAGTTGGCGCTGCACACACACACACACCAGCACCCACACACCCACACACACACACACACACATATGTCTGGGCGCTGTCCAGGAGAGCTGTTCCTTTGGCAGGCGGCGCCAAAGTTTTTTAATTTAAAAACTTTTCGCCGACACGAAGACGAGCAGCAGAAGGTGGTGAGGAGGGGGAGAGGAGGTGGCAAAGCAGACGACGCCGTACAAGTGTAAATATTGGCGGTAAACTAGTGGGGCCACGCCCACATTGCCTCAGAGTCATCAGCAAGTTGTCGTCTGGCGTCCTGTGTTTGCATCCTCGACCTGCCTTGGCCCGCTTGGCCTCCAAAATGCGCTCTGACATTCGAAAGATTTGTGTTTGTGTTTTGTGACAGCGGCCAAAAGTTGCCAAAGCAGCTGCCAAGCACTGCTACTCTTTGTTGTTGTTGTTATTACTGTCGTTGTTGCTGTTGTATTATAGTTGCATGAGAAAACTTACCGCACTGCAGGAACTTCGAGTATATCCCATTCAACGGACGTGTAGAACTCGGACAGATCCACGCCCACCTCAACCACATTGGTGCCGTTCAGTTCATCGATGTGCCGCAGATCCACCTGCGTATGCAAGAGAGAGAGAGAGAGAGAGAGAGAGAGAGAGAGTGAGTGATTAGACAATTACAGGATTACAAACGTTGACAGCGCACATAATTGAGCTGCAAGCTGAGAAACTCAGCTCAACTCGTAGCTACAACTGGATGAGAATGGGAACTGGATTTGTAGAAGGGTCCACAAGGATCTTGGGGAAGGGGCAGATGGAGGGGTGGGGCAGGAGGAAAACGTACAACGAGTTGGGCGAACACAAAAAGCGAAATCCACTTGACACGAGAGCCGAACACGGCAGCAGCAGAAGCTGAGCCAGTTGCAGATAAAGGAAGGAGCAGTAGCAGGTGAGGGGCAGGAGAAAGAGCGAGAAAGAGCTGGAGCAGCAGTTAAGCTAGTCAAGCTGCCCAAGCTGCCCAAGCTGGCCAAGCTGCACTTCAATTTCAGTTTCAGTTTTAGTCAGTTCGGCACGAATGCAGCTGACATACAGCTGATAGAGACAGAGAGACAGAGAGGGAGATAGGGAGAAACATGCGAAACAGGATGTGGACAGGACGCTGCAATTGGCATGCCAGCAACGTGCAGTATATGTGTGTGTGCGTGTGCGTGTGTGCGTGTGCGCGTACCTTATTGCAAGGCAGCCACCTTGTGCTACAAAAGCGCCAGCTGCCACTTTGTTGTGCACCCTGATGTGCCACCGCACAGGATTATTCATATTAAGTCAATTAAATTGACATACAAAGCGTGCAGGGCAGGTCATGGCAGCGAACGAGGAGAGGGCAGATGGGTAGCTGACCCTAAGCTACAGAACGACAAGTATCATTTATGTTAATTAGTTAGTTAACGAGTTAACGCTGATTGCGAGCTCGAAACGAAGGATTCCTTACGCACAGCGCTGAAAAGTAGGCAACAATTTGTTTAACTCCACTACCCTTAAAAGCGGGCAACAGTCTGCTGTTCCCCCACATGTTGTTCGCTCTCCCTTAACAGATCCTTAAACATAACGACGAATGACAGCTGCACAAATGAGCTTAGTGAAATTCTCGACAACTTATTATAATGTGAAGAACTTGCGACATTTGTATTCTATTATTGTGTTTATTGTTGTGGCCTTAAGCGAAATTAATTAACTTAGTTCATCGCGGGGGAATTTGCAATTATTTGTATTTTGATTACAATTTGAACATTATTCTTTTTAGGACTGTGCTTCAAGTACACACTCCTGCGGCATCATAAGTATACAGAGCACTGTGCTACCTCTTAAGATCTGGCAGAAGTAAGTAGGTTTCATTCATGAACAGGAACTTAACATTTAAAGCACCGTTAAATACGTTCAACGATTTGGAATTCACCCAAAAGCATTGATAACACGGTTGGCAAAAAAGAACACTGTTTTAAAATAAAGTAAATACACATAAAATAAAATAAATATATCAAATTTGGAAGAATATTCTTGAAAGAACTAAGCTTTATTTAATTTAAAAAGTATTTTGTAATATCTTTGTAATTTACTTAATATTTTATGCTATTTAAAGTTGAATATTTTTGGTATTTTCTTACTTGAGAATTGAGATATTTAAATGCACAATCTTTATGTATTATTAGTAATTATTATACTATTTATATTATGTTATACTTATGCCCAAGTCATTCAAAACAAAACTCTTTCCAATCTCTTGTAATTCTTACACTTTTTCGATCCCTTCAACTGCAGATCGAACTCAGCTGAGTGCATGAGAACTTCGTTAGCTTTGCTATCAATTTTTTCGCACTTGCTGCCTGGATATGACTCTCGTTTTTGGGCGGATTTGCTGTCTGTCTGTCTGTCTGTCGTGCGTTCACGCCTCAATGAGCTTGCATATAGTGAACGAGGCAGAGGGAGAGTGGGTGAGAAGGAGAGCAATGGGGCACGAGGCATAGGCTTTATTATTTCTGCTGCTTCTTTTTGGACTGACTGCCTCAGTCTGCCCTCTCTTCCTCCTGTTCTGGCACGCTGTGCACAAAGGTGTGCGATGAGAAAAGCGTGAAATTTGAAAAGTGACGTTAATTCGATTTCTGCGAGGCATGAGGCATGAGGCGCGTGCAACAATTGAAGTGAGCAGGGGCACAGGAGAGAGAGAGAGAGGGAACGTGCCGCAATGACGTCGTTTTCCTGCAAAATCAAGTGTGAAAATTGAGCCTATGAACTTAAGCACACACACGCAGCGAGCGAGGGAGACAGAGAGAGAGAGAGAGAGAGAGAGACAGAGAGAGAGAGGAAGGTAGCTTGGCATAGGCATGTTCTGCTTTCTCGACACGAAATTAGGCAATCGACCTACGCTGCCTTTCAACGTGAACGGGCAACGTGCAACAGCAGCAGCAGCAGCAGCAACAACCACAACTGTGGCATAATCAGACAGGATGTGGGTGAGCTTTGCCAGCTGCAGGTGCTGCCTCACAGTTATAACTGTAACTGTAACTGTAGCTGTAGGTACTGCTGTTGCAAGTGCAACTGAAACTGCTGAAGCGGAAATTGTTATTTTAAGTGGTAGCGGAAATTTCACTACGAGGAAGTTACGATTTACTGAAATATTTCCGACATTGAAAGATGCTCTGCTAGCCAGAGAAAGAGACAGAGAGTGAGAGAGAGAGTGATAGAGGAGGGGAGAAGCAGCCAGAGAACGAGTGAGAGGGCTGAAAGTAGCTGGCACATTCGGCCTGAGCTGACAGACAATGTGCAAATGCTTTCAATTCGCAATGAGGCGACCAACTATGCGACCTCGCCATTCCCTCCCTCTCTCTCTCCCTCTCTCTCTCCCTCTCTGTCGCCTTTGTCCTGCTGCCTCAGGAGAGTTTATAAATATTTTATGATACGAGTCTGTTGATACCGCTTATTGCGGTTGATTTATGCGCACCACAAAGATGTGACCGCTCTGTCCTCGTCCTCGCCCTCGTCCCCGTTCTGCTCCTCAAACAATGAGGCGTTGAAAGCGACAACAACATTACAACAATTGCCGACACACACACACACACACATACAGCAATACACACCGACAGTCGCACGTAGAATACAATAAAAGCAAGTAGCCACGTTTTTGTGCTTGTCGTGTCGTGTCGTGGCGTGTCAAATGTTGTTAGCGCTTCGCCTTTTAATACCAAATGAACGTTGGCTTTTTAGCAAATTAGTGCCAGCTGCCAAGTGTGCCCGTGTGTCTCGGTCTCTGTGTGTGTCTGTGTGTGTGTGTGCTTGAGAGAGAGGTTGTGTGTGAGTGTGCGCACGTGTGGGTGCCAGCTTAATGTAGAAGTTAAGTGAGCTGAGTGAATGCCTCAGCCTGATTGACAATTACAAGTAACAACTCCGATAGCGACAGGGAGAGTGAGAGAGTGAGAGAGAGGAGAAGAATATAAAAGATAAATGACAGAAGCAGATATCAGTATGCGTTAAGTGATTATCGATAGCACTGACAGAGATTGTGTGCGTATTGTGGAATTCCAGTTAATTCAAACTAAGGTACAGTTAAATAAATTGATCAAATAAATCGTTATACGATTTTCGATAATAACTTGATAGCATTGAGTGCAAACTGCATAATCATATCTCAATAAACGATTAACGACTGGCGACTTTCGATAAGTGATATTCGATAAACACTATTTGATAGTAGTTCGATAATTAGAAGACTATTTTTGAGTGTGAATTGAAAGGTTCTAGTTCGTGTAACTGCAAATTGGTGTTGCATTCAAGTGTGTTATCGATAGTACCAACGATTTTCGATAACTGATATTCGATAAACACTATTTGATATTAGTTCGATAATTAGAAGACTATTTTTGAGTGTGCATTGAAAGGTTCTAGTTCGTGTAACTGCAAATTGGTGTTGCATTCAAGTGTGTTATCGATAGTACCAACGATTTTCGATGAATTCCATTTGATAGTACTTCGACAATTAAAAGAATTGTAATTTGAGTGTGCATTGAAAGGTTCTAGTTCGTATAACTGCAAATTGGCATTGCATTTAAGTGTGTTATCGATAGTAGACACACAATAACGATAGTACAAGACAATTCTTCGATAACTGCCACTTTTTCTCTCTGAATTGCAATTTCGTTTTCATTCTCTCTTTTAATAGCTATCGATTAATATCGATAACTCGATAAGTACCTCGCTGATAGTCGCCTATCATGCAAGCACAGTGTGTAAGCTTTTAATTTGAGCTTTATCTTATTTTCATTTCAATCTCTTAATCACTTAGCTGCCTGCTGCTGCTGGTACTGCTGTTTATCGTTGCGTTTCACTTATCGATAATCGCCTATCGTTCGGTCAGCTTACCTACTTCGGTTTGCCTGTTAGTTCCCTTTGAGTATCTGCAATTGGCCCCCATTTCCTCAGGCTTTAGTGCTTACCTGGCAGCTTTGCCGCTTAGCTTCGCCTGCCATTTGCCAGCTGCTGCCTTCCTTCTCCCTCCTCTCCCTTTTCCTCCTGTTTCTGCTCTTGCTACTGCTGTTTCCTTGCCTTTGCTACTTCGCGCATTAGCCTGGTCAATGGGGCAACACATGCAAAACGCTTAAGGCATCTATCGGTTATCGCTTCTGCTTTCTGCTTTTTGCTCTTTGCTTCACTTTGCCTTTGGCTTTCACTTTGGCTTCGACTTTTGCTTTGCCTTTGGCAACGCTGTGGTTAATTTGCGTGTGTGCGTAAGTGTTTGTGTGTCTCTGTGTGTGTGTGTGTGCCTGTGTGTGTGTGTGTGTGTGATAGACGGCCTGCTCTGTGCAAATGACAAGCAGTTCACGCAGTGCGTTGCATTACGCAGCAGCTTTGTGGAATTTGCTTGCCTCGGCCGAGGCAATTGCATAACGAAGCTGCTCTGGAGCACATACGCACACACACGCACACACACACACCAACACCTCACTCCCACACACCTGCAACTACTCGAGGCCAAACAGTTTTGATTAGAGTCGCGTCGCATGTGTCGCATTTCGAGAGAGTTGCCTTCTTTTTCTTTTTTTGTGGTGCCGTTTGCTTCTTACTGGCTCGCATGAATCACCCTGTGTGCCCCAGTAGCATGCTGTGCGCTGCTCTGCTGTGTGTGGTTAAAGAGTTGTCACCCCACTGCAGTCGTGGGCCATTTGTCGGCTCATTTGCAACGAGCTTGGGCTCTAATGCCACTTCATTAGCTGCCAGCAGACAGCAGAGAGCAGGCAGCAGGCAGCAGGCAGCAGGTAGCTGATGGCGGCGCTAAGCTGCTTGCCGCATGCCGTATGTGGCATGTGGCATTTGCTGCATGATGCTGCCTGCTACATGCCATATGCCGCATACACCGCACATGCCACACTGAGCCAAAGTCTTCTCTCTCTCTCTCTCTCTCTCTCTCTGTGTGTGTGGCAGCTGCAGTCGCCTCAGTTTACGAGGCTTCACCTCATTGCCTCATCACCTCGACGCCTCGTCGCCTTGGCTGGCAGGTGTCAAGCTACCTCATTGTGTCCTCATTGCCGCTGTAGTCCCCCTCCACCTCCACCTCACTCTCCACTCTCTCCCCTAGCTGGAGATGTGTGTGTGCGGCCGTAAAATGTGAAAAACTCAATGCGAGCAGCTACGAATTATGAGCGAATTTCGGTTTATAGCCACTAAACCAGCCGCAGAACCCGTTGGCTGCTGGAGTCACCCTGTCACCCTGTCACCCAGTTAGCCTCTGCCCCCCCCCCCTTCTACTACTCCTCTCCCCACCAAGCTACACAATTTGTCAAAGTGCAAATACAAGAGAAAAAAAAAGAAGCAACGAATTCGTAGCACAAAAAGTCTCATTGCAAATAGGCAATCCTATAATTCAGAGATTTCTATGCCGACAACGTGTCCATAAAACTGCTGCCCCACAAAATGCACTCTTCACATTCCAATTATCCGAGCAGGGAGCTGGCTAGCATACCAAATGTCAAATGTCGAACTGAGCAAAGTCTCACAACGAAATTGAGGATAAATTTGTCTTTAAATCGCAACAAATCCTTGTGCGATGAATGCAAAGAAATTCACAAGAGTCGCAGGTGAAAAAGTGTTCACAATTCATTCTACCAGCTGAATACAAGCTATGCTTGCTATGTTTCCTTCTACACGACACATAACTCGTTAGTTCATTAAAATATTGGAGTAGAGCCGGTGAAACTTCGATGTTTGCTGATGTCTTTCATAAAACATAAAACATCAATGTTTTTTGATGTAACATCGATGTTTCTCCAGCTCTAGATTAGAGTTGTCAATATTTGGTAGTCTGGTGAAGTAGAAGTATATTGAAAGGTTCAGTTTTGTTTATATCTGCTACCCTTGGGGTAGAAGGGTATTATGGCTTGGTTTTAACTGTGTGTCCGTCTGTATGAGCGCTTAGATCTCAGAGAATATAATAGCTAGGGCTGCCAAATTTGGTGTCAACATATGTTCGTATTGTACACAGATATTTGAACTTGGCCACGCCACTTTCCACCCCCCGTAAATTGTTTAAAATCGAGTTTTTGATAAACAAAATAATTAAATGACTTCTGAAAACTTGCTTGCGATCGTATAATTAACATAGAAGTTATTTAAGAAATTGTTTTAATTCCAAGAGAAGACTTACTCACAGTATGTCCGGCATACTGTAGTAAGAAGTATGTGGTTAGGCAAGCAACTTCTCGAAGTAAATGAGTTAAGGTTGACCATGATGAATTCCCATAGAATAACTAGACTAGACATATATTGAACCCGAATGCTAGCTAGTTCGATAACAATATAATAATAATAATATAAATAGAATAGAAATAATAGAAAGGGTCAAACTTCTCGATGCCATTGGAGTAAATTTCATGAACATAGCGTGAGGTAAGAACTTGAAATATGCCTTATTTAAAGTAGATGAGCATGCTACTTCTTTTATACAACTCTTCTGCTTTGATTACAGGGTACAGGGTATTAAAAGCAGCAGAAATAGTGAACTACATTAACCTATGCGAACTTGCCTTAATACTCTTGGCAACTCTGGCAGTAGCGCAGCACGCAATTTGTTGTCGATTTCGTGCGCCACTTACTAGACCGAGCGTAACGAATGCCCCCACGAATTGTGGGGAGGCATTTTTTATAGAGGGTGGGGGGGTGGCAGGAAAGAAAAGAGGAAGGGAGAGAACTAAGGCCTGGGCAACTACATACCTGAAATCCATCGTAGGTCCAGCTGCCGAACTTCATGACGCATGTTTGCTCGTCGAACGGAAAGTATTCGACATCAATTTCGCAGGAGCTTTTGTAAATCGCCGGCGGACGCCACTCGACGCGTCCTGTGTAGTTGAGGGTGGCCTTTGTGGCCAGCGTCACCTCGAAGTTGCCATCGGCGCTGCAAGGCAACAACAGTTTATATATATATATATTGTAGTATACAGGGTGTGTGTGTTCTGTGTGTGCTACTCACTTGTTGTAGAGAACGATGTCTGGCCGCCAGATGTGATCGGATGGAACGTGCAGCATCTCGACGCCGCCATATTCCTTGGGCTCCCATTTGAGCTTGTAGTCGTACCAGGATTGCTCCACCCACAGATTTGTGGTCATTATTTGATTCTTTAGATTGACATCAATCAGTTGCGATAGCTTTAGCTTGATGCGCACCGTCAGCGCGTCGGTGACATTCACCACGGGACGCACAAGTTTGTTGTAGTTGCTCAGCAGATCGTCGTAGAGTCGCTTCGCGTCCGGATTCGCTGTGCTGCCTGTGTGATGAGAGTGAGAGTGAGAAAGAGAGTGACAGAGATGCAGATACAGAAGGGGAGTGAGTGAGGGGGAGACAGACTCAAGTCATTTGCTGTTTGTGCTCGTTATGCTTATCGACTATCTGCGGCACAACGCTGCGTATGCGCAATGCGGCAATTAATGTGCCACACATTAAATTAATGATACACGGATAATGGCATCACAATATGCTCGACCAGACACGCCCTCCGCCCCCTTGCGCTTGCCTTGGCTAAGCCAGCTTCTCAGTGGACAAAGCTAATTAGCTTTTCGTTTGGCTTTCGCTTTGGCTTTGGCTTTGACTTTGGCTTTGACTTTGGCTCTCGGCTTCCCCGAAAATCATTTAATTGATTTATTTTTACGTTCGTCTCCCTCTCTCACACTCACTCTCTCTCTCTCTCTCTCTATCTCTCTCTCTGTGTCTCTGTCTGTCGTCTGAGATGAACAAACTATGCTCCTAATGCGCTTGGGCCACAAACTACAAGCATTTTTATGCCCCTCCTCCCCCTCTGGACCGCATCCTGTTGGACAGTGTAATAATGATAAGCTGATTAGTGAGCGCGTCGTTTAATGACTTTGCCGACAATATGCACAACAGCTGCCCCGTCCTGCCCCTCCTCCACCCGCACTACTCTACTGTCGCCAATCAATTAACTTGCCTGCAGTCAAGCAGAGCAGGAGCTGGGGAGGAGGCAGATGGGCAGGGAACGCATTAACTCATTTCCTGCATCATTAAAGAGGCACCTGCAATTTTCGCACATTCGCACAGGATGCGACGCGGGATGCCAATTAGCGTTGGCGTTAATCAATTTAGCCAGCATTGAGCTGCGATTCAGCGAAGAGAGCAAAGCTCAGACTAGTTTAGGTTGCCACAGACGAGCAGACAAGACGACAGACAGAGAGACAGACAGGAAGACAGACAGGAAGACATAGAGGAAGAGAGACAAGCAGAGAGACTGATCGATAGAGAGATAGGAAGACAGGCAGATAATAAGACAGACAGACAGACAGATAAAGAGACGGAAAGACACAGATGGACTGACTGACCGAGAAATAGGGAGACAGACAGACAAAGGGACAATTAGATAGAAAGATAGAGCAAGAGAGGGACAGACAAGTAGAAAGAAAGGCAGACTAATAGATAATTGGGAGACAGACATTGAGGCAAATAAACATATAGAAGACAAACAGACAGACAGCAAAGAGACTGAAAGACAGACAGGGAAGCAGACTGAGAGACAATTAGACAGACAGACAGACAGACTAGCAGATAGACAGACAGAGAGACAGATATAGAGATAGACCAACAGACAGACTTATAGAGAAATAGGGAAACAGAAAGACAAACAGATAAAGTAATAGAAAGACAGTCAGAGAGACAGACAGAGAGATAGTCACTGCAACGACAAGTAGATGGGCAGACAGAGGGATAGACAGACAAATAGACAGACAGACAGGCAGACAAGTAGATGCAGACAAGCAGATACTCAGATAGACAGACAGACAGACAGATTAGCAGATATATGGACATAAAGATAGATAAAGAGATAGACCAACAGAGTCTTACAGAGAAATAGGGAGACAGATATATGAAAAGAGACACAAACATATAAAGAAATAGGACAGTCAGAGAGACAGACAGAGAGATAGTCACTGCAACGACAAGTAGATAAGCAGACAGAGAAAGAGGCAGACAGAGGCATAGACAGACAGATAGACAGACTAACAGACAGACAGACATACAGATAGACAGACAGGAAGACAGACAGACAGACAGATAGACAGACAGATAGACAGACAGATAGACAGATAGACAGACAGATAGACAGACAGATAGACAGACAGATAGACAGACAGATTGACATTGAGATAGAGATGGACATAGACATAGAGATAGACAGAGCAAGAGTCAGATCAATAGACAGACAAGCAGACAAGTAGAGGCTAACAAGAGAGAGGCAGACAATCACATAGAAAGACAGGCGAAGTGTTAGAAATGGGAGTAGAAATAGTAGTAGAGTAGCAATCGGAGTAGAATAAGGAAAGACAGTTGAAGTGAAACTTCAATGGGAACTAGCTGTGGCTGCGCAAATGGAAGTAGTAAAAGACAAATGGAAGTAGGAACAGGAAAAAGGGGAATAGAAGGGAAAGAAGAGTTTGAAAGTAATAGGAATAGGAGTAAAGACAGAAGCAGAGAAGTGCAAAGCAAAGACTGTGTTAATGAAAGAAGCAAGAGATAGAATAGAAAGGTAAATGGAACAACGAGGAATAGGGGAGTAGAAAGGCATCAAGTTAGGGTAGTTGCAAGTGGAGTAGAAAGAGCAGCAGAAATGGCAGTAGAAATAGGAGTAGCAGCAGTAGCAGCAACCATTGAGGCAGCAGCATCAAATTAACTTGCTTTATTTCTGTGGCTCGCACACTTTATGCCTCTCCGGGGCAGCATCAATCCAACTTTAAGACCGCCTGGCTGGCTTCAAGGTGTGCCTGGGCCCTGTGTGTGCATGTGTATGTGTGTGTGTTTGTGTATGTCCATCTGTGTGTGTGTGTGTATGTGTGCCAGTTGTTGTTGCCCGCGTGGGAAACGTTAAGTTAAACGGACCTTTGCGCTGGTCGCTTTTGTCGCCTGCCTTTTGCGGCCGCACACGACGTATACTTAATGCGAATGCCGCTACACACCTGCCCGACTGCCACGTGTGCTTGTGTGTGTGTTGTTGTGTGTGTGTGTGTGTGTGTGTATTTGTGTGTTTGTGTTGGTGTTAATCGACTGCTTTCATTACTTACATGTGGCCCGACAATCACATTAAGCCAACCGAAAAGCACATTTTATGATTGCCTTGCGTGTCGTCTCGCACCTTGCCACGCCCCCCAAAGCCGCATATGACAAATTATTATGGGCAAGAAAACAGATGTAGAACGGAAATTTCTCTCAGTGCCCAGTGGCCACAATCGGATTACGGCTCCGATCACAATTCCTAATTAGTTATTAGTCGAAACTGGCTCCGACTCCGACTCCGACTCATGCGACTCCTGCTCTGGCTGCGGGGCTGGTTACGGCTACGGCTGGTCGACTACGGCTTAAGCTTTGGCTAAATGCAATTTCGTTGTTTATGCGTCAACTGACAGCAACATGCCTCATGCCGCATGCCCCACACGCCGCACACGCCGCACACGCTGACGCTTGACAGCGCCACGGCGCCTTTGTCCGCTTCTCAGATGGTTCAGATTGCCTTGCTCTCTCTCTCTCCTTCTCTTTTTCTCTCCCTCTCTCCCTCTCTGGCAGTGCGCACAATTACCGACAGGCTTTTAGCTAGTTATGTGTAGCTACAGCGCCTGCACGTGGCCCTGCCCGGCGGCACATTAATTAACACGCACACAAACTGACACACGCATTGCGTATACGCAACGTAAGTCGCCCTTTGTTGCACTCCAATCTGCGCCTTCAATTGACAATGCGCGCGTTATTGAAATCGGCAGCATAATCAAGCTGCAGAGCAGCAGCTGCACCAGCTGGAGCAGCTCCTTCAGTCGTAATTGGCATTCATTAAGCGCGTCTCGTTGGGAACCTTCGCAACGAGTCATTTCAATTTGACTTGCCAAATTGTTTTTCCTATCGTTGTCGTTGTCGTTGTTGTTCTTCTTGCTGTTGCTGTTGCCTTACACTGTCTTACTTGTATTCTGCTTTGGCCTTTCGCCCCTTCCCCTGTCCCCTGTCCCCTTCGGCTGCGTGTTTACTCAACTGCAAGGCGAATGCAATTTTTGTGTAAACAACGCCATAAATTCCAATGGCTTAACAACAAAACGTTAGTGCGCCCCGCCAGACAAGGCCAACTGGCAGTCAGGTGGAGTCAGAGCAAGTGGGAGTGCTAGTGGCAGTGGGAGGGGAACCGAGGAGGAGAAGGAGGAGCTAAGGAGCTGCAACATCGCCAGCTCTTAACGAGTTGTATTTTTAAATCCTGCAGCGAGAATCGTCTATGGAGTCTTTCGAATTTGCTTTGCAGATTGCTGCAAATTACGTGTATTCCATGTAGTTCATGTATATCCCATGTATACCCCATGTACATGGCGTGTGTATTGCATATATTGCCATCATAAATATTTATTAACTGGCTATATGATGCAGCCTGTCCTGGATAGTTGTCAAGCATGGAATATCTATGCATATTTCTAGTTTAAAATATACCAAGAATGAGGGATACACTGAAAGAAATTGAGAGTCGGGATTAAGAAAGTACCTGCCACTTATTCAATCTTATTTAGTCTTCAATGGCCCATGATAACATAAGTAAGATAGGACTGTAAAGCAGTTTAACTGCAAAGATTGTAAGCAGCTTCTGTTTATACCCAGTAGCCATAGGCTAGCAGGGTATTCTAGCCAACTGTAATGTATATAACAGGCTGAAGGAGGCGTGGCAGTCTCTACAATCTATATATATATTCTTATATATTCATATTATTAATCAGCATTAGCCATGTCCGTCTGTTCTGTGTTTGGACTATCAAATATATATGAAAAAATGTCGTAATTCTGCATGAGATCATTTAAGGTTTTGGTTACTCTCCCTTCCGCGCTTTAAATCCATAAAAACCGAACTCCAAGCGTAATTTGAATGCAAGACAGTTCACTTTTGGTACACTCAATAGCTATCAGCTTCCAAATGATTTTTAAACATTTGCTTGCGATCGGATAATTATCAGAGAAGTTATTACAGAAATATTTTTATGAAGTTAATGATTCCGCTCCCTGCAAAGTATGCAACACAAAATACATTTAAGTTAAGGAAATCGTTTTGGTCAGGCAAAAAAACTGAGAAGGATCACAGGCGCAGAAATATTGAACGCGATCTGAGGCTGCCTCAAATTGAAGACAGGATACAGGACATAAAAGTATAAGGAGAGACTAGAATCTCATCTCAAGTAAGCATCGCTGCCCAAAGAAGAACGAGAAGAAGACTGAAACTCTACCACCCTCGAGACCTGATTGAACGGGACACGACATAATAGCTTTCAAAAGAAATAATATAGTTCTTCTAAATAATAATCTATCTAAATATTATTATCTAAACATTCAATTTTCTATAATACTCATACTATCATATATAATCATTGTAAATAACATAGAATCGTTTGAAGTTGATACAGATTAGATTGAAAAGGGTAATCGTATGCTAGACCAATTAAAGGTGGGTATATCACAGTCGAGCATACTCGACAGTAGCTTTTTAATCTCATTCAATGTTCACTCGGCTATAATAACATAAGTAGAATAAGGTTGCAAAGATCTTAAGCGGTTACTGTTTAAGTTTCAAATCTGCAGTTAGAATCGTTGCTTACATACACTGAAAATACAGATATAGGTTACTTGTGAATACACTCACGAAAATGTTGTTGCTTATCTTGTAAGAGCCCCTTACACAGATCCTAAGTGCTTTATGCAAACTTATGAAAAGTTAACCGAATATTCACTTAACTTAGCCAAGGCACTTTCGCTCATCTCTTGCTCTTGCTCCCTCCCCCCTCTGCCACTGCCACTGCCTTCCCCACCCCTTTTGAAAGCATGTGTGTGTTTGTCTGTGTGTGTGCATATAGTACACATATTCAACCGCAGAGGGCGCTGTGCGCTGGTCAAACACACTCGACGCGAGGCGGTTTTTTTCTCTGTCTTTTTTTTTTGGCATTTTTCAGGCATTTATCTCGCTTTTTTTTAGCTTTTTGAGGGATTTTGTTAACGTTTTCTGTGCTGACTTTTTAAACGCTTGAAATTTACACGCAATTATTGTGAATGCATGTGAATGATAACTGAGCAACAAAATTTGACGGTGTCGGAATATGCAACAACACACCCGGGAGAGGGGGCAGAGGGAAGAGGGGGGTCAGAGGTAAGGGCTGGTGTTGGTATCGCATGAATAATAAAAAACACTGCGACGAACAATGGCAACACGAGGAGGAGAAGCAGCGGGGTAAGGAACAGGAGGAGGACGCGCAGAGTCAGTGTGGGCGATAAACTGGCCGCATTCACTTCATGCCCCTGTTGTTGTTGTGTTGCTTATTGCATTCAACATGCGTCGAGTGCAGAGACCCCCCCTGCAACCCCTCCCCCTGCCCCTCCTGTCCATGAAGTGTGGCCACAAGGTGCTGTCACCCAGAGCACTTTGCTGGCCATTTGTCGCCCTCGTCGCTTGCATTGGGAACACAAACACGTTCGTTGTGGAGGCACCTGCTGCCCTACCCTGCCCTGCCCTGCCCCACCTCTGCCACACACCACACCCTCTATAACCTCTCCTGCACCCCCGTCCCTCTTCTATTGCCCTGCGAAGCAGTAACAAATTGCAGATGAAATACACAAGAATAACGCGAAGAGCATAAAGCGTGAATGCTGCAGAAAAAAACATGAATAATTTGCAACTGCCAAAGGGAATGAAGACGGGAAGAAGGGTGTGCAGGGGGGCAAGGGGGCAAGGGGGCGGTGTAGTGGGCGGGCTTGAGCTGCCAACTGTTAACCAGCAGGAGGCCACAATCTGTGGAGAGCAGACATGGAGCAGTGGCAGCAGGAAGAGGAGTAGGAGAACCAATCGAATGCTGACCAAGCTGATTTCCGTCTCATTGCGTTGATGGACATATGAAGCGAAAGGCAAAGGGGGGGATAGCCGGGAAGGGGGAAGAGGACAGATGGAGTATAGGGTGTCGGCTGTGGGGAGTGGGGGGTGGGTGGGGGGAGGGAAGGACCCAAGTGTTAAATGTCTTTTGCGGGCTGTCGCAGCATCTGTTCGGGGTTAGTCGCCGCATGCTAAGCGACTGACTGTGTGTGTGTGTGTGTGTGTGTGTGTGTGTGTGTGTGTGTGAGTGCAGGAAACCATTCGTACGTGACAATGAATGCATTCACATTCACATTTGCTTGTGAGTGTGCTCATATTTACTCATATTTAGTTGCCAACTAGCAGAGAGTCGACACTGTGAGTTATGCGCCTGAGTGCTGCTGCTGTGCGCTCTATTATTCATGAGTGTGTGTGTGAGTGCACTCACTCACCTGTGCTCGAATGAATTGTGAGCGGGTTAGTTTTGGCTTGAATTATTTAATGTAAGTCGCATGGCTGTTAAAACTGTTTCAATATTCGTGAGTGTGAATTGTTTGCATGAATGAGTGAGTGTATTCACAATATAAAAACAGGCTTTATACTGTGAAGCAGCTTAAAGCGCCATTGGAAAAGAGCTTAAGGCGCCAATAGGTGTAGTATTTAGTATTCATTATGGCATTTAAGAGTGTATGTGAATGTATTCATGGGTATATGTGAATGTATTCATGAGTGTATTCACAAATAAGCAACGAGATTTGCATTGCGAACAGCCAAAGCGCCAATAGGTGTTAGTATTTAGTGATCGTGAGTGCATTGCAGAGCGCATGTGAGTGTACTCATGAGTGTATTCACTTCTCATTGGAAAACAGCTTAAAGCGCCAATAGGTGTAGTATTTAGTATTCATTATGGCATTCAAGAGTATATGTGAATGTATTCATGGGTATATGTGAATGTATTCATGAGTGTATTCACAAATGAGCAACAAGATTTGCATTGCGAACAGCTAAAGCGCCAATAGGTGTTAGTATTTAGTGATCGTGAGTGCAGTCATGAGTGCATGTGAGTGTATTCATGAGTGTATTCACAAGAAAGCATCAGGATTTGCACTGCGAACAGTCAAAAGCGCCAATTGGTGTAGTATTTAGTATTCATAAGGGCACTCATGAGTGCATGTGAGTGTATTCATGAGTGCATTCAAACATCCTTATCTGACGTTTGATTCATTGGCATGCAGTGACCTTTCCCCGGCCAAAGAGACATGCTCTCTGGCTGGCCCAACTGCCTCTATTCACTGGCACTCACATCGTGTTCAGAGATTAGGCTGAAGCTGGCCATGTGCCCTCGTGCGGCAGTAAGCGTCGCATTCATATGCATTGACAGCCGTTTCCGATGCGATGCAAATCCCAAGCAGCTGCAATTATTCGCTATCAAA
Source organism: Zaprionus camerounensis (assembly GCA_018904165.1). Classification (NCBI taxonomy): domain Eukaryota; kingdom Metazoa; phylum Arthropoda; class Insecta; order Diptera; family Drosophilidae; genus Zaprionus; species Zaprionus camerounensis. The sequence goes on from JAEIFS010000740.1 coordinate 1,600,390, forward strand.
TGCAATCGAATGCAATCATTCATTCATGCGCATTCGCATTCGCATTCACATTCACATTCACTCATGCTGCTTCCGCTCTGTCACATTGGCCATGGACAATCTATGGACGAGCGAGCAACTCAAGGCACCTCCACCTCAGTCTCTGTCTCTCTCCCTCTCCCTCTCTCTCTCTCTCTCTCTTTCCCTGTCTCTATCTGTGTGTCTCACGTTCTGTCTTCCTTTCCCTTTCCGCTCCCTTGGCAGCTTGTGCACCTGTCAGCCGTAAATGCGTCCGGAGCTTAAATGGCAATATTTTTGCAGAGTGTCAGTGATGCCCGGACAACTATTGCCCCCTCCTGCACCTGCTGCCCCTGCTGCCCCTGCTGCCACTCCTCAATTTATCTACCTATCTGCTTGTCCTACTCTCTCTCTCTCTCTTTCTGGTTCGCAGTTGTCGTAGGTGTTGCGTCCTGCCCGCCTGCCTGATGAATTGAGCGTGAGCACGTGCATGATCCCCATCATCATTTTTTATGGCCATGCGTCAAAAACAAGAAAGCTTGCAGCATCGCCCGCCCACATATCATCGACAGCAGCGTCGCCCTCTCTTTCTTTCTCTCTCTCCCCCATTCCCATTCCCTTTACCTCCCCCTACTCCATCTACATCTCCCTTCTTCCTTCTCCTACTGCCAATGTGTCAAAATGTTGGCCCCTGCGTCAAATCGACACGCAGCAAAAGTTTCTAATGACACTCGCTCGATGTCTGCGCGAAGGGGGCGGGCGGAAAGAGGCGTGGTGGGAGCGAAAGATAGAGGCGGGCATGCCACCATTGGGGGAAGGGGGCTGCTGGTATAGCGGGCATGATAGAACATTCGGGCTGTATCCGGAACTTTGGTCGGGATTCAGCGCTAATGGGCGCCAGAGGGCGGTGTGGCAAGTGGAGAATAGCGAGTGGAGACAGCGTGGAACGCGCAACGGAAGTGGAACAGGAAAAAACCGAAGAAAGAAAGTTCATCTTCGACATATGCCATAGGCTGTATACCCTTCCAATATTATAAAGTTCTCCTATTTGTCTGCAAATTGTATGGAATTTTAGTTTCATTCATTTGAAAACCTCATGTTCCTTAATCGTCTCTAAGTTAACTGTAAGTCAAAGTTACAATATATATATATATATAATATATATTTATATATCGGATATATAACAGCAGTCTTGCATGGTAAGTTTGCTCGCGATAGTTTGAATTATACAAATAAAAACCGATAGCTTATACGATATATCAAATTAATTCAGTGTGGAGTCATCAAATTCTGGCAAAATAAATATATACTCTGTAAGGGTATTAAAACATCAGAGACACGCACACATGCAGAGAGAGGGAGAGAGGGGCATTGAGGAGGGGGGAGAGGTAAAGGGGGAGTGGGTAGTGGGCAGCCATAGCATCAATGCTATCGTTCACATAGTTAAAGCATTTCTAACGAGGCGGGCGCGTGCATATTGAACTTCGATGCCACGCCTCCCTCCTCCCACACTTCCTCCCTCTCTAATGCGTGTGTGTGTGTGTTGGCATCATTGACACGCAAAAAACATGAAAGACTTTCAGCATTTATGCTTCGTGGCAGCAGCTGTTTGCAATTTTCATGAATGGCAGCCAGAAAACAGCTAAAAATGTTGCAGACAGCAGCGGGACAACTAAGTAGGGTAAGGGGAGGGCTGTAAAAGCGGAACTTTGTACTGCCAAATACCCTGTACGAAGTGCGAGGCATGACTGGTAGCGAGGTGTGCTAATGAAGTTGAGGTAGAGGTAGAGGTAGAGGTAGAGGTGGAGGTAGAGGTGGAGGTGGAGGTGGAGGTGGAGGTAGAGGTAGAGGTAGAGGTAGAGGTAGAGGTAGAGGTAGAGGTAGAGGTAGAGGTAGAGGTAGAGGTAGAGGTAGAGGTAGAGGTAGAGGTAGAGGTAGAGGTAGAGGTAGAGGTAGAGGTAGAGGTAGAGGTAGAGGTAGAGGTAGAGGTAGGATGAATCAAGCATTTTCTCCTAACCTAACCTTTTAAACCTAACCTAACCTAACTAACCCTAAGGTTCTTAAGTCTTTAGCCTTATCGAAGTAAGCCAGCGGAGTTAATATACTTCAGTTAGCACTGGTGTATACGTATACTATATAAAGCAAACACTCCATTGGGCCATTCCGCCAAGTCAACCTGCAAACCTGCAGAAATTGGACTTAAACGGAGGCAAGCACAGCAGACGAAGATAAGAAGGCAATTTCTTGTGCATATGTGGGCGTGGCACAGTCATTTGGCACAGCCATAATTAAGAGTAGGGCAGGCAAGGGAGAAGCGGACTGGAGCAAAGGAATAGAGACAGAGAGAGAGTGAGAGAGATACTCGATGGTGGTGCTTGGCCAAGTTGTTGTGGCGCCCTCTGGCAGAGTACAATGTAATCAAGTCGCGGTCGCTGATAACGCGTAGTAAGCGGAAACGGAAGTGCAGCCATTGACAGCAGAAGCAACCGCAACAAAAAGCGCGCTTGTGTGTGTGTGTGTGCCATAAATCTAGTGTTGGCTAATGTGAAAAACTGCGCCCTGCAGTGCAGCCCAAAAAGCTCATGTCAATGTCACCAGCCCAAGGCATGCAGGGGGAGGGGGAAGAGAAGGAAGGTGTGGCAAAGTAAAGAGGGGGCGTGTGGGGCGTAGGGGGAGAGGGAGAGAGGGGGGCAGAACAGAGGCAGCTCGCTGGCACGCTCGATTGGCAATAAATTGAAATACGCGACCATAAAATCACTTAATTGCGAATTCGTGTTCGTGTTGCCGTCGTTGCCGGCACGGGAAGCGGCCAATTCAGCGCTCAAAAGATAGCGCAGCCTCTTGCCATGTGTGTGTAGAGTGTGTGTGTGTGTGTGTGTGGCATGTCAATCAGAGTGTGTAATTGCAGCCAGGCGGGTGTGCACGCAATGCGACTTCTGATGGCGCAGCGAGGGCAAAAGACGCAGCGAGCGACTGCCAGTAGGTGTGTCAAAGAGAGAGGGAGTGTGTGTGTGTGTGTGAGAGAGAGAGAGAGAGAGTGTGTGTTGATGCTTATGGCAAATTGATTTGTTTGCCGCGTTAGACATGCCGCGCACTTTGCGGCTTTTAAATGCCGCACACGCAAGTGCCCGCAAGACAAATGAGCAATTGGCGGTTGTCGTCGCGGCTAACGATTTGGCCAAGACGATAGCGAGCAGGGACGACGGGGAAGGAGGGAGAGGGGAGATGGGGAGAAGGTAGTAGCTGGCAGGTAAGTCTGTGTATGGTTGCCTGCTGCGATACAAATGAAAAGTTATCGCCAGTTATCGACTGTTAATGCAGGCACTCGCATGCATCAAAATCAATGGCTCGTTAAAGCTAACGGTAATGGAGCACGCCTAATGGCACTGACTGCCAAGTGGGAGTAGTAGACTGAGTAGTGGGCGTGGCAAGGCAGAAAGGAGTGGATGGGCGAGAGGGGGGGAGGGGCGTACTTGGCAACACGCCGTTGACAAATCGCAAGCAGGAGGAAAATAAACAAGTTGCCCAAGTCGGTCGAGCTGGCAATACTCGTATGCAGGTGGAGCAGTGGCTTCATTAACACTTAAGTGGATCAATTAGTTGTGCACACCTCACAGCAGTGCATGCTATACTCAATTTGCCAGCACCCCATCCCCTTTTCCCCTCTCTCTACACAGTCCCTTTGCCAGGCTTTTCTTTCTCTTTCTTTCAGCGCTGCACAAATTTTGCTGACATGAAAATTGTAAAATGCATTGCACAACATATGAACTAGCACACATACACACATGTGCACACACACCAACACACACCAACACACACACACACACACACACACACACCTCGCTGGCAGCTTTCAAGTGCAGCTGCTGGCAAATTTTGTACAGCAACTCAGTGAAAAGTTCGCGCTTTGATAAACAAATACAAATGCCACATGGCTCTGCTGCCACGACCCCTACCTCCCTACCATCCTGGCCCCCTCCTCTCGCTCTCCTGCAGCTGGTTGCACCTTGTCAGACGCTTTGTGGCGCATAAAAATGCAGTAGAAAATGAGTTGCAGCATATCAGGCGTAAGTATCTTCGTATCTGTATCTACGTATCTGTCGCCGAGTATCTGCATATCAAGCAGCTGCGTGGCTACACTGAGCGAAAAGTCTGGCAAATGTTAAGGTAAACCTGCTTTGAATTGGCAATTTGAATTGATTGCGAATGGGACTGGAAAACTTAAAGGGGCCCCAGGTGCAGTAACCTTTTCTTCTGCCTTTCCTCTGGCTTTTCTCAACTTTGTTCCATAACAATATATTATGAAGCAGCGCCCTAGACAAAGAATAAGTTCATCAATTCTTTAGCTACAATTTGCCTAGAAATATGAAATATGCTTCAAAGAATTCTTTAGATAATAAATATTTGAATTAAGGACTATTTCTGCTAAACTCGAGATCAATATTTCGGTTAGAATCGCATTGAAGATTATCATCTAGTTGAAATTTCAAATGATATTTAACTTGTTGGGGAAAGTGACAGCCTTATCAGATTAAATATGAATTATAAATAACACAGAATCACAGAACAAATTCAAATTATATATTATTATATATATATATTATAAAACGAGGTATTTATAAAAGGATCTCGTAAAGATGCAGTGGATGGTTCTTTCTAAGTTGTCTTTTAATCTACTTCTTTGACAACCGTCTGGCCATTGCATTTGGGTGAATTCGCAGTCGTTGAATGTATTCAACCGCTTCTGGTCGATCGCCTGCTTCAAGCGGTCCAGTTGTTCGCAGTAGATGGTAGAATTAAGCGTCTGGCCATATGGGAGCAGCTCATAGTGGATGATTCCCTTCCAACCCCACCAAACACACAGCAGAACCTTCCTGGCCGTCAATCCCGGCTTGGCCACTGTTTGGGACGATTCACCGGCCTTCGACCACGACCGTTTTCGCTTGATATTGTCGTATGTGATCCATTTTTCGTCGCCAGTCACCATCCGCTTCAAGAATGGGTCGAGTTCGTTCCGTTTCAGCAGCATATCGCAGGCGTTGATTCGGTCCAGAAGGTTTTTTTGCGTCAAATTATGCGGCACCCAAACATCAAACTTTTTTTTATATCCAGCCTTCTGCAGATGGCTCAAAATGGTTTGGTGACTAACTCCCATCTCCTGGGCGATGTCACGAGATGCCATATGCCGGTCTAACTCGATGTATTCCATGATTTGATCGGTATTTGTCGTCACAGGTCTTCCGCCGGCTGGCTTATCCATGGTGTCGTTTTCACCGGCTCTGAATCGTCGAAACCATTCCTCCGCGGTTCGAAGTGATAGAGTACCATCCCCTAAAACACCATTAATCTCACGGAACGTTTCTCTAGCGGATTTGCCTTTAACGAAGGAAAACTTTAAAATAGCGCGAATTTCTGCGTTAGTGAACTCCATGTTTGCACGCCTATAACTGTTGAACGCAATATCCAAACTTATCATGCATAGCGTTGTTTTGTAGGTTATGTCAAGACCTTTCAAATTATGTATAGTGTTGCCAGATACGAGCTCTGTAGCGCTTTGTACATGGCCGCGAAATTCAAAAGACAAAAAAGCGGAAGGGAGATATTTGACAACCAACATCAAGTGGAGGAAAGAAGAGAAGCCTGTGCGCTACGCCTTTTGTTCGCCTAAGTGGCAGCTGCTTTATTATCGGGGGCCTCCTTGGACTAATTGGTGGCCAGTCCATGACGCTGGTCACATGAGATGCGTTCACTCTCTCTCTCTCTCTCTTTCCCCCCAAACACACATTCTTTCTTTCTCATTCTCTGTCTTTTTCCCTCGACAATTTACGGTTAAAGTTGAGCTTTGAGCCGCTTTCCATTGCTTCAAATCCCCATCCCCATCGAAGTTCCGCTTCCCAATCCCAGTCGCATTCACAGTTCAAGTTGCAGTCCCAGTTCCAGTTTGAGTCGCAGTTAAAGTCCTTGTGCCGCTTTCTGAGTCCGAGTCTGATTCCCATTCCGAGTCCTTGACGGACTTGTTACCTCGGCAATTCAAAATGCTGGCAATCAAGTGTAAAATCACAGAATTTTTAATTGATTCCATCGATGCAGCGCACAGCGTAAGGTTTTTTCTTATACCCTGCAATTGTAAAACCCTACAACTGTCTCAAGTTGGGTGTCAAATGTCAAAAATTCAGGAATTTCTATAAAACACTTAAGTAAACTTAAGGTATAGACCTTAATATTATTATAAGGGATTCAAATGAACTATTATAACATAACCCGTAGCTTGTCATGATCCAGTTTAAAAACTGTTTTTTGTCATACCACACTTAAATTGTCATTATAAAGAGAAATATTTTATATTCCGTGAATTATAAAAAAAACAATGCTTACACACCACTACTGACCAACGTTGCTCACAAGCAACTTTCGCTACCGCCCAAACTAATGGGCGTGGCATACTAAAATGTATTGCAAAATTTTTCTAAAAATAAATGTAAAAACATTAATGATAAAAAAACATTTTAATTTCACGGGGAAAAAGTTGGGCGCAAAAGGGTTAAAATAGTATTGTTATCTATGTCTATAAATAGTTGCATCTTCAACTTTCCCTTTAAAAAAGGAATCCTTGCAACTCTGGCGTCGTGTTTTTCTCCCAGTGCCGCAACTGATAACTATATCGCTAGTTGGTGGCAAGCAACTGGCAAAGGGGGCAACGTGCAACTTGCAACTTGCAACTGGCAACTGGTAGCAGATTACTGCATACCTCACTGGCTGCTGCGAGGCATGACGAAATTGTAACTGTCACTTTATGTGCAGCCAGTCAAGCGTGCGCGGGTGTATCTGCAGTCCTTTCTCTGTCTGTGGCTGTAGCTGCGTGTGTGTGTGTGTGTGTATGCGGGTGTGCCTGTGACTGTCTGTGTGTGTGTGTGTGTGTGTGTGCATGTGCTCTGCAAGATGTTTTTATTTATATTTATTGCGTTATTCATAATTCATTTCGTATGGCCAAGTCGCAGCACTCATGCGTGAGTGTGCCGCCAATGTCAGTGTGTGTGTGTGTGCCAGTGTGTGTGTGCGTGTGTGTGTGTGCGAGGGCGTGCTGCTTGTCATATCACACCAATAATGCTGGTAATTGTTTGGCCAATGTCATTATGCGCTACACAATTGCCACGCCCCATTTCGATGGCATTGTGACAGCATCATCCATCGATCGATCAATAGGCTCCCTTAGAGGGACGAGGTGGAGGTGGAGGGGTGCTGTTGCTGTTGGGCAATGCGTCAATGACAACATTGATCAATGAGTAAAGCCACAAGCGATAGGCCAACGCCCCCGAGAGGTGGTCGAAAATAGCCAGAAAACATGGGAGAAGGCAATGGCAGGAGGCAGGAGGAGGTGTGGGAGGCAATGGCAGGTGGCAGGTGGCAAGTGGCAAGTGGAACAGACGACGACGGCAGGCAACAGTCAACAATGTGGAGCCAACACCTAGGTGTGGTCTACCCCACGGTTGGCCTCTCGTTATGATACCCTGTGCTTGGGCAATGTTCACAAAGGGAGGCAAGAAAGAGGGAGACAGAAAGAGACTCCAATTCGCAACCCTCCTCCTTAATATAGTAAATAAATAAATAGTATAATAACGTAATATAATATTTATATAAATAGAATAATCAATCCTAAGTAAAAAGATTGCTACAGGGCAACCTCAAGTCGAGCAGAGGCAAGCTACTCAAGCTGCATGCGCTGCGACGGCAGGCGCTGCTTATGAGCTCGTGAAATGCTCTTGGAATATGCATGAGGCCCTAAGGAGTGGCGAGTGCTGCAGCAGCAACAGCGGCACTTGCAACAGCAGCAGTTGCAACAGCAGCAACAGCAACAACAGCAACAACAGTTGCCGCTGGGCCTGTGGCTTTGCCTGGCGTTGATTTTGGGGTTGCGCAGCTTGGCACAAAATGAGTTGAGATTAAATTAAGTGAAATTATAAGGGGCAGTCAGGCCAGCCAGGACAAGGGAACGCAGGGGCAGGGGTGTGCGAGTTGCCCAGCGCTTGGGCACGCTGTCTGGGGGAATCCATTAAGAGGCTCTGCAAGTGTTTGGGAAAAGTTTGTTGCTTTGCTCATAATTTAGCGGCAGCAGAAGGCGAAGAAGGAGAAGAAGAGTTAGAAGGAGAAGAGGGAGAGGGAAAGAGAGAGGGAAAGGGAGAGGGGCCATAAGGACTTGACTGTCATCAAATTATGCAAAGGTTAAAGCCGGCAAAGGGCGACATGCTGATGCATGCCACGCCGCAGGATGTTGCGCTAGCAGCAGCAGCAGCAGCGGCAGCAGCGGCAGCAGCAGCACACCAGCAACAGCAACAGCAACGCGCGTTGTCCAAGTGCAGCATGAAAAATGCATGCGTGTTGTGTTGACAGAGGGAGGTAAGGAGAGAGAGGGGGGAGTAGAGAGGCATGACAGCACAGTGTTGCAAATGGCGACACTTGCCACGATGCTTAAGAGAAAATGGCATAAAATCAGCCTAAAAGCAGGCAGCAAATTTTTCAACTGCATTGTAAGCGCCTGTAGCGGTGTGTGTGTGTGTGGGTGAGTGCAAGAAACCGCGGAAAAAGTAAATAAATAAGCAGAGAGTGCAACAGAGAAAAAAAAAGGGAACTTAACTTGAAGATAAATGCAAATTTCAGCAACAGCAACAGCAGCAGCAGCAGCGGAGGCAGAGGCAGAGGCAGAGGCAGCGCTGCCAGCGTCGCAACTCGTTTTTGTCATTTCCGTTTAAGTGACTTCTGTGTGTTGCTGCTGTTGGTGCTAGTGCTGTTGCTGTTGCTGCTGCTGTTGCTGCTTGCTGCAGCAGTTTATTTTTATTTGCTGCTCTCATTTTCGCCGCTGCTCGCCACGCGGCGTCTTCTTCCTTTGCGGTTTGTCATACTTCCTGCTTGCTGGCATTGCAATTCTTTAGCCCGGATCTTATAATTTTCAAGTGGCGTGACTAGGAGTACCATCAAACAGGGGCAGGGCAGGAGAAGGTTGGGGAACGAAAGCTTGGGCGTGGCCCTGACTCCGCGTCTGGGCTCATTTGGCAGCCCACTCGGCGCTGTGTCAGAAACAGCAACACAACAGAGAGACACAACAGCTTCATTTATCAAAACGCATTGGCCGCGTCGAGCAGTGTCCTGTGTGGCAGCTGCCTCCGCCTGCGCCCTAGTGCCTTAACCTAATTTCATGCCGGACCAGAGCATAGCATAGCAGACCAGGCCAGGCTGGCCACGCCCCATGCTGTAGTTAGTTGTGTGGGGGTCGCCACTTAAAGCCCACGTTCAACTCGGCTGTTGCATTGTGTTGCAACAACAGAGAGGACTCACACACACACACACACACACACACACACAAGAGGCCAAAGCGAGAGCGCGAAAAGCCAAACGGCAAATGGCAAATACCAAAAATTACACAAATTCATTGAAAATGCAAGTCCGAAATGTAATTTTGGCACACACAGATTGTAATTCGCGTTGCGCTCAGTGGTCAAGTGGATACTGCGGCTAGCTGAGGGCGTTTGACAAAGGCTCGACAATTGACACAGTCGACACCATCGGCAATGAAGCATTTCCCAATTAACATGGCGAAATTTCAAATAAAATGTGTTAAAAAGTAAGAATTCTTTGTTTTCACTTGGTATTTGATGCTACGCTTAAAAGTGTGCTATGACTTTGCAGGCTTGTCATTTATGGGCTGCTCTTGAAAGTATACTTTTAATATTGTTAAAGGTATGCTGCAATTTAAATTGCATGCAAATAAATTTATAGGCAGAAAAGCTGGAAAACTGTCTATAAAACTGTATTAAATGTGTGTGTATTAGTCAAGTTATATATATATAAGTTATATGTAACTATATTCTGTTCTATTATAAATTCATAGCCCTTACTAATTACTTACAGTTCTGCTACTTTTTGATTAATTGCTGGTCCAATCAAAATTAAAAACAACATTTCCCCATTTAGTGCAATAATAAACTTGGGCATTTAGTTAACTAATTTAATTTTAATTGTAATCAATCTGACGAGAGTTTTCCATATGAAAACTACTCAACTAATGTATTCTGCGCAACTTATGTCCAAGATTTTGCCCAGTTGGGCTAATAGCTCATGTTGTGAGGTCCCTTAATGGACGTGCTCGACACAGGAACACATATCACGGCAGACACAGAGAGAGAGATAGAGGGAGAGAGAGAGGGGGGGAAAGAGGGGGAGAGATGTGTATATAAAATAAATTTACCTCTAATTGCTGGAGCATTGTTTTCGTGTCAGGCTCGATTATTGACTTAATTGCCTGGAGGATATGGCCGAAAGAGTTTTCATTTTCGTTTTATGTGGCAGACACAATGAAAAGGCCCGCAGTGAAAAGTCAAGATAGAGACAGCGAGCGAGGGAGAGAGAAGTAAGAGATTTGTGCTGAGCTGAGCTGAGCTGGGTTGTCTAATGACTTTTGGCGGCGACTGTGCGAGGCAACTGTGATTGGCAGCTGAGGCTTCACTCAATGGATATCAAAGAGCATTCGAGCAGTCGTGCATGCTGCAGTGCTGCCAACTCGACTCAATGGGAGGCCACAGAACTAGAGTAAACAACATACAAATCGAAACTGAACACAGAAGGGTAGTGGAATGGTGGCAAGGAGGGGGGAAGAGTAAGGGAAGGGAGGCTGAATGAGAAAATCATTGCTCGATGCATTTTCATTTGTGTAATTACATTGGCGCATTTTCAAACAACAATTAGCGCGTGTTGGCAACTCTGGCCTGGAGGACGCGACTCGTTTACAGAACGCGCGCAAAAGTTTTCAACTGCTGCAGCGATGTCGATGCAGCGGTGGGTGGCGGTGGGCAGTGGTGGCTGAGGGGGGTCAGCGGTTGGAGTTGGACGTGGAGGCGTGTTTGAGCCACATCATCAATCATGCATTTGAAAAGTTTATTAAAGGGTAAGAGCGAGATAGTGACACAGCGAGTGAGCGACAGGGAGAGTGGAAGAGGGAGAGGGAGAGGGAGGGGAGGGGAGGGGCAGGGGTGCGGAAAGAGTTGCAAGTGTACTTAGGCGCTAAAAGTTTTCAATGGCTTTTGCGCTCGCCCGCTAACAAAGTAAGTCAGGCAAATGTTGAAGCAAAGTTGATGCAACACACACACACACACACACTCGCACACGCACACATAAGCTCACAGATACACAAACACTCACACACACACACACACAGTCACATGGACCATCAATTCAAATTTGGCCGTGAAAGTCGGCGACGGCGATGGCGACGGCGACGTCGTTGATCGCATTGCAATGACAAAAGTAGGCCGACAATTTCGCTGCATACGAAGAGGGTGGAGGAGTGGGGAGGGAAGGGGGTAATGTACTGGATGCATTTCTCCCAATGCGACCGCTGTTGCTTCCGTCATTGCTGTTGTTGTTGTTGTTGTCGTTGTCGCCGCTGCTGTAAAAACTTTTTGCATTGCTTTTGTCGACGATTTTCACTTTCGCTTTATAAACTCGCAGCGCCTGCAATAATTCACCACGCACAACCTCTCGACCTCCCGACTGCCAGTAAGTGTGTATGTGTGTGTGTGTGTGAGTGCATGGTTGTGCACGTCTGCATGTGTGTGTGCTTTCATCAATTTTCAATAACAATGGCACTCGCCAAGTGCCTGCGGTGAATTTATGATGCACAATTCGCTCAGGAAATTATAATAAATTGCACAGATAGTGCTGGTAGAAGATAATATATGATGCGATGCTTCAGATATGCGATGCCATAAGATCGCACACAGGCTGCTAATGCAGCAGGAGCACTCAGGCAATATGTTTGCACAAGCATTTGCATATTTTTAATACACTTTATGCAAATAATGACGATGAAAACGAAAACGAAAGCAATTTGGCGTAGTTTGATCGTAGTTTGATAAACGTGAGCTGATGTTGCTTATCGATATTAATTGTGTTTACCTTTGCAGAAAATACTGCACTATCGCAGGCCAATAATAAATAATATCGATGGTGCATGAGCGCAGTGCATTATCGATATTACTCAATTGGCATGCGATAGTGCAGTGTTTTCGATACTCACTCGTAGGTATCGAGTAGAAGCAGAAGAGAGCGGCATAGTTGCAGCTAAGGTATTTGCAGTTATTATAAGGTATTTGCAATTCGTACATACCCGCTCTGCGCTGCACTTGCTGCCCTCATATGCTACTCAAAAAGTTAATGCAAGTGTGCTTCGATTGTTGCCTCTTTTGTGAGTTGAATTCTCACTGCCGGCCACAAAGCCAAGCAGAGAGAGAGTGCGTTGTCTCTCCCTCTCTCTCACTCTTGCTCTGTGGCTCTTTGGCACTTTATCTCTCTTTGCTGATTGCACACTCTTTTTGCCAGTTTGTGTTTGTTAAGTTGTGTCGCGTCGCGTCGCTGCTGCGGTCATGAATCATGCCAAAAATTGCGACGTTGACGTCGACGTCGACGTTGGCGACCCAAATTCTGATGCAAGCTGCACTTGAAGCGACCAGGCGACAGAGATGCCACAGATGGAGATGGAGACGAAAGACGAAGTCGGAGACGACGTTGGCCATGAGAGCACCCAAAGGCTGCAGACATTGCAGACGGCGACTGCAATGAATTTGTCGCACTGCCAGAGCTTGAAAAGTGGGCGGATGGCTGAGGCTACAGCAGCAGCAGCAGCAGCAGCAGAGCCAGTGGCAGCGACTGTGACAGTGGCTGAGGCTGAGGCACAGACTGAGGCAGTGGCTCTGGCTGTGGCTGTGGCTGCGACTGAGGCACGCCCCATTTTGCCAAGTGGCGTCGTCGTAGCACTTCACTTTTCTATATTAGCGCCACGTATGTGAGAGAGTGCAGCCGCAGGGGCGTGGCAATTGCATTACAAATGCCATGGGGGAGGGGGAGCTGTGTATCCCCTTGCCCCCTGCCCCCTGCCCCCTCTCTGTCATGAGTTGCAGTAGATAAAACACTCGGACAGGCAAGCAACGAGATAAACTTGCACAATAATGAACAATGCGAGGCCGAGCTGAAGCTGAGACTGACACAGTCTGGCAACTCTGTACAATTTTCTCACGAAATGATTCCGTTTAATTTATGGCAACGAATTTGGCACACATTAAAAAGTGTATGGCATATTATAGGAAATATTAAGATGAATTATGGCAGCACGTATTGCACTATATAAAGTATGTATCCTTTGTGTGTTGAAGTGTACACTGGCAAGCAAAGTTAAGTTCAGGCCACACCAGCCCTCTAATACCCTGTAGTTAAAGGCCTTAATTAACTGCCAGTTAGATCCAGTTAGAGGCTGCGCTGTCAGGGTTGCCTGCACCTGCCTCGTGCTAAAGCATAAGTAGTTCTTGTTGTGCAGTGTAGCCGTCTTGGCCAGACCACTAGCTATGTCTCTCTGTCTGTCTGTCTGTCTCTCTGTCTGTCTGTCTATGTGTGTGTGTGTGTGTGTGTGTGTGTGCCCCGTTTAATGGCCACAAAACGGAAACTGGAGCGTGGCAACTGACGGCGACGCTGTAAAAATTGCAGCAGTTGTTGCTGCTGTTGCTGCATTAGCAGCCATTTGCAGCAGCTATTGATGCGCATCCCGAGGGGCAGAGAGCAGTGGTAGTAGGGGAGGGGGTGGGGAAGAGTATTGCTGTGTTTGTGTGGCTCGCTTTAGTGCTATTTATTTATGTTTGCTGCGTTGTCTGCCGGGCAGACCGAAATGATGACATGAAAAATTGTGTTGCCTGCTTTTGGGCGCTGCTAACGCAGCTGCGGTTGCTGCTGTGATTCTTATTGCCAGCCTCCTCCCACCCTTTGACTCGCCCCCTCTCACAAGGCGACTGCCTTGAGAATTTATAGGTTTTTAAATCGAAAGAAATTCGATGCTTGTTTAAGGCGCAGCGCAATGCCAAAAGCGAAGCGAAGCGAACCGAATGAAAACGAATGAGCGATAAATGTGTGTGCGCAGAAGAAGCAGCAGCACAAAACAAAAACACTAAACAGCAAACAGCAAACAGTAAACGGGCAAAGAACACACATTTTTCGGCATTGGCATCGGCGTTGCCAGATTTACGATTTATGCGCGCTTTTGCATTTTTATTTACGATCCGAGAACATAACGTACGATAAGTACGTGGGAGTATACGCGTGTCTGTGTGTGTGTACGTGTGTGTCTGTGTGTGTGTGTCTGCTCGTAAATGCGCATAAGGTTAGCTGGCTGGCAAGGATTGCCTCTAATTGCAGCTGCTGCTCTCGAGTTGCCGCGCTGCCCGCAGCGCTAACCGCAAATGTTGCCGCCCCATTAAGCGGCGACAGCGACAGCGACAGCGCTGCCAGCGTTGGCGTCACTGGAAGCGACAGCGACAGCGACAGCGATGTCAACTGCGCAGCCGGCCTTGGCGACGCGACGCGCATAAAAAATGAAAATCAAATCGACGACACGCACAGAAAAAGGCGTTGGCGTTGGCGAGCTTGGGTCAGCCAAAAGGGCGGGGGGGGTAGGAGCAAGCAGGGTGTGTGTGTGTGTGTGCGTGTAGGTGTAGCTGCTCTAACTGTGGGCGTGTGCGTGGGCGTGGCTGCCTTGTGCTAGTTTCAGCAAACGCAACGCAGACAAAACGCTTCGCCTTGCCCCGCCGTGCCTCGGCCACAGCTGCGGCCTCATTTTGCGGCAATGCTGCGATGCTGCCGGAGCTGAATCTGAAACAGAAACCGAAAACGAAAACGAAACCGAAACCGAAAACGGAAAACTAAAAACGAAAACGAAACCGAAACCGAAACTGAAACTAAAAACAGAGACAAAGTCCGAGTGCGAGTCGCAGTTGGCAGTTTGCAGTGCGAATCATTTGCTCTCCTGCCCTCTCTCTCCCTCTCTGTCCCTCTCTCACTCTCTCTCTGTCAACTTACTGCGTCCTTCGAGCTGTCAGCTGCTGGCCGTTAGTGGGCTCCCTCTCCCTCTGCCCTCCCTTCCTCGCCTTCTCTGTCTCCCTTCCTCGTCCTAGCCCAACTCGATTTCATTTGCACTTTCCATTTCGAATGCGTCCAGACAACATGTCTCCCCATCTGCTAATACCCTGCAGCCTCTGTCGCTTTAGCAAGCGTGAGAGCGAGAGAGGTAGAGTGGGAGTGGGAGTGGGAGGGATTGCAGCTGGCGCTTCGTGCGTCGCATAACAATCGAATCGCAGCGCGGAGGCCCGAAAAGACGCAGATAAACTTATGATTAGCACATAGATGAATGTGGCCAGAAAGGCAGTGGAAGAAGATACCGTGGAGGGAGGAAAGAGTAGATGATGATGGTGGAATTAATGTAGGTAGAAGAGCAAGATGGAAGATGGAACAGAGATAGTGCATAGATGGAGAAAGAGACGAGGGGGGGGAGGGAGAAGGGCAAAGTAATTGAGTAGAGATGGAGGTAGACAAGGAAGTTAGTCGATTGAAGTCAAAGAGAGAGAGAGAGGGAAAAGAGAAGGAAAGAGAGAGAGAGAGAGGGGAGGGAGAGAGAGAAAAGAGAGTGGAAGGAAGGTAGAGAGATAGCTAAAGGGATTGCAGTGCAGCCTCTGTAACTAAATACGTTATATTATATTTTATATAATTTGTATTTTATGATAATCAAAAATAAAGTTTAATTGCCGCCAGAAGGACACGGTAAATTATGCCAGACATAACCTAGAAATTGTTGGTTGAGTATTAGCACTATTGCAAGTTGTTATCTTTCATCATGGACTATAATATATCCATCAGATTATGGCAAACTAACATACTTGCAGCAAATGAACTGAAGAACTCTTATATTTTATGATGTAAATGTTTAAATATTGATTCGCATTATGTTATATGTATATATTTTATATTATTTGATATGCATACATATGTATGTATATACATATTATAGGTATTAATAAATGTATATCAGCATGAAAGTATTCCAAAGTGTAATAATTGAAGAGTGTCATTTGTATAAGAAAGCGACAGCTTTGAAAGAATTACATTTAACCAATATAATCATACAAGAGTATGCCAGTATGCCAGTATAACCGTATGCCAGTATAACAGTATGCCAGTATAACAGTATGCCAGTATAACAGTATGCCAGTATAACAGTATGCCAGTATAACAGTATGCCAGTATAACAGTATGTCAGTATAACAGTAAGCCAGTATAACAGTATGCCAGTATAACAGTATGCCAGTATAACAGTAAGCCAGTATAAAAGTTTAACAGTATACCAAAGTATAACAATTCAAGATTGAAATTAGTTTAAGTAACCTCTATCAAAGAATAACATTATACCAGTATAACAATATAACAGTATATAAATGTGTATGTAATTATACCAGTGGTCAAATATTGTAGACTTTCTGCCTGCAAATGGAACTGCGACAAGCTGAATTTGAATTGAATTTGCCTGATTTGCAGCTGGAACATGAATTTATAGCATTTGCCCACAGTCCTTTTGCTGTTGTTGTACGATGGCACACACAATTTCTATTTTGTCTGTTTACTGCAACTGACAAAATAAAGCAGGGTTGCCGCACATCGCATGCAAAGTGAAGTTGGCTGCGCTTTGTCTCATGATATCTCGTGCTAAATTATGCGTTGTAATTCATTGTTTATTCACCATGCTAGCTGAGAGTACAGTTCCCCCACAGGCGCGAGCGTTGCCAGACTGGCTGCATACTCAGCAAATACATATCACGCTAAGTTGACTGCGCCAGGCAGCTGAAGTTGGAGTTGAATTTGAGATTGCAAAGGAGATCAAAAGCGGAGTTTTGCTTTGTAGTTTTGATATATGAGGGAAAGGGAGATATATGCGAATATATATATATTGAATATATATAGTATGTATTAGTATATATAGTCTGCGTGCAGGGTATGCCTTAGTCGTGTAGATTGCTGGCAATGCTCTTCCATTTTAGGCACTTTCGGACAACTGAAATCCAACTGGAAGCTGCTGCAATATAGCATACACTATATACATATATGTATCTGTGTGTATGCGTGTGTGTGTTTATTATATAGTTGACTAACATATACCATCTGTAGGGGGGTGGTAGTCAGTAGAGGCGTTGGCAAGAGGATGTCGAGGCAATGTCAGGCGATTGTTTTGTGTTTCGAGTGCTTTGGCGCTTTCGCATTGTTTGGTGGCACTCGAAGTGAGCCTGCTCTGCCCTCAGATTGGGTCGAGGGCAGTTCCATAGTATGTGTAAATGAGAAGGGGCGGGGGGGGGCTAATAAAAGTACTTACTTGATATAAATGAAAGCACAAGAATCATATCTATGGTCACTTGAAACCACTTCATCTCATTTCCCTCTGCGCGCTTGTGCTTGAGCGTTGTGGGCGTGGCAGCGACGTTGTTGTAGCTGTTATAGTTCTACAGAATACTTGTTATTGTTGTTGTTATTGTTGTTATAGTTATTGTTGTAGTTGTTGCTGTTGTTGGCGCAGCTGCAGCTCGCTTCCTTTTGTTGTTGCTGTTAAGTTGCTTACATTTGTTGTTGTTGCGTTTGTTGTTGTTGTTGTTGTGCGTTATATGCATCTCAGTTGTTGTTGTTGTTGTTGTTGTGGATTTGGCAGTTTATTATTAGAAATGTCTCCACGTTGATTCGCTCAGTTCGCCCATTGTTGTTGCTCCACAGCATCGTCTTCTGCTGCTGCTTCTTCTTCTTCTCTCTTTCTATATATATATACTCTATATATACTATATATATATATATGTGTGTATACTATATATGTGGTTAGTACAATTATATTTATGTTTTCATTTGTTTCATTTTTGGCAGTTTTCGATTAAAATTCTTTAAATGTTTTTCCTTCTCTCGCTCTCTCTCTGTCTCTCTCTCTTTCTCTCTCTGAATTGTCTCTCTCGCTCTGTTGTGCTGTCTTTCTTTTCTGCAAACAAACAAATGATTTAATTAGAGAGTGTTTTCTTGTTGTTGTTGTTGTTCCTGAGTGTTATTAAAAATATTTTCGAGCAGAAACATTTCTTAAAGAATTAACAAGATTTCTTTGCCACAAAACAATGCAACGTGAGAAAGTTGCCCCCCACACGCAAGCAGAAGCACGACTCTGGCATACCCTGTAACCAGTACCAGCTGCTCCTTACAAAAAAGGATAAAAAAAGCGGAAAAATTGATAGAAAAGAGGAAAAAATGACAGTAAAAAGAACAATAGCTTTTGACTTTGAAAAATGGCTAAAATTTCATAAATTTATATATATATATATAGTGTCTTGTGCTCTATCGATAATGTGCTAACTTGTTTTTTATATGTTAAAAAGATTCCTTATCGAAATATTTCAATATTCCAAAACATTTCATTAGTATTTATTTCATTATTTATTTATTGATAATTGGAATACAGATATGTATACAAATCATTTGATTGTATCTCGATCCTAAAAAGAATTTCACTAACAATATATTATATATTTATTATATTGTTACATATATATTATATATTTTTATATATATACCATATTATTTTATGTAAAATTATATAGAAAATACGTTTCATTCGAGCAATAATGTCAGCACAGATTTCCGCACAGATCTGTCTGGAAAAACGCTGCGACACTGTGACACTAAGCTGAGCTACCCCACACCAGCTCCGAGAGTAAGAGGGGTATTCGCAAGCTTAAGTAAAAGTTTGCAAGATCCGTTTCGAGTCGAGGCCGCTTTGGGGCATTATCCGCATCGTTTGCTCATTCTCCTTCTCTTTCTCTCTTGCTGTTGTTGCTGTTGTTCTTCTCCATCTAGTTTTCGTCTCGTTCATCTTATTTTCTTATGCAAATTCGTTTTAATTATCATTTGCGTACCAAATTGAATTGTACAAGCAGAAGAAAAGAAGCAGACAGAGAGAGAGAGAGGGAGTAAGAGGGGTAAGGGATGGCGAGAAAGACAAAAATAGCAACAACAAAAGAAAAATACAATAATAAAGAGATATTAAAATGAAAAATTGTTTGGGGCGCATAAACATTTTGTGAATTTTCAATTTGTTTTTGAGGTTTATGCAAAGTTCCGCGGCAACCCCCGTCACTCTTACCCCCCCTGGCTGACCAGGGCTAATGCGATTAATACGCAAGCCTGACTCACCTGACTTGGGCCAGGTGAGTGAGTACTCAGTTCATTCGCATGCTAATTGAATAGATTCAAATGCCATTCAAACTTTCCAAAGGCAACACACAGATAGGCATAGAGCAAAGGGCTCAGGGAAGGGGCAGTGGGGGGTGTGGGGGGAGAGTGAATGCTCTCTATAAAGCGGCAGCTTGTAAAACTTGTTAGCTGTCTTTAACCGCTTGCGAATCGCAGCTTAAGCGTACAACAGCAACAACAAGAAGGAAGCAGCTTAAAAAGCTTCTTGCAATACAATTTGACAATTTAATTACGAGTTTACGGCACCCAAATGGGGGGCACCCAAATGGGGGGCGTGGCATGCACAAGGGGTGGGCAAGGCATTTCGGAAGCAATTTGAAAGAATGTCATGGCAATGCGAGTGAGTGTGTGTGAGTGAGTGTGTGAGTGTGAGTGCATGGCTATGAATGTGAATGGGAATGGATGCAACGTTGTCGCCAGCGGCCTTCCTCGAGCTGTCAAATATTTAAAAGACATCCAACGTGGCCTGCAGCCAACTAGAGGGGAAGAGGGGGAGAGGGAGGAGGTAAGGTTGTCACCTGCATGAGAGTGCGACGACAACAATAACAACAACAACAACAACAGCAGCAGCAGTAGCAGCAGCAGGACACGTTTTTGATGCAACAAAAGATGCCAAGTGTCAATTTAAACAGCCGCACACTCGACGCTGCCCAAAAAGAAACTGCAGAGAGAGGAGGAGAAGGGAGGGGGCAGCAAATGAGAGCGCAATAGTGCAGGCTGGTTGAGCAAGAGATACCCTGCTTTTTAGTACACTTTGCCGAGCATCGAGTTGAAGGCTTTAACTGCTCAACTCTGCCAGATATGCAGGCATAACTGGTAGATATAAATCTAATTAACATCTTTAGTAGGCAATATTATCTTTATTTTAGTTCTCATTTATTTATGTTTTTGTAGAAAGTAATATAATCTTTATTTATTAGCTCTTGTTTGTACCGACGCTTCGAGATCCAAACTTCTTCCTCGATAGCTTTTTATTTATTGTACATTCCAATGCAATCTATATATTGTATGCAATATATCGATATTATGCATGGTTGCTTTAATTAACAATAGATCGATATCAAACAGCTGTTATTTTATACGATAGTTATGTTAATACAATATGTGTTTACCTTACATGCTATGTTATCTATATCTATTACACATCCTCGGTTGGTTTGAGCCAAAACAGGATACACAGCTCCAATTCTACGTGTCCTGGAAGACAAGCATGTGCCTTATATATGGCTTTGACTTCGGATCATTCCTTATAATGTACAAAGAGCAGTCCATCAATCTAGCTGTTGATATGTTGGTTCTGTTCCCATTTCTAGCCCCTCAGCCAAGTCATGCTACCCCATAATTACTTTGCAGTCCTGTTGCCGTTTTTGAAAATGATATTCTTAAATAAAAACGTCATGGCTTGCACCTATTTCACTGACCAGGAGTGTATATTATGGCACGGACTGTTGGACTTGTCTGGCTGCCCTGTGCAGGGTATCTGAGCGCCAGGGGCACCTTCTGCCTGTCACATTCCCATGCATGCGCTGCCCTCCTGCTGCCTCTGCTGTTGTTCCCCATTCGCAGCTGCTATGCGCCATACCCAGTTTCATTCCCATTCTCATGCACGTCCTCATCCACATCCACATGCTCGACGTGCTTGCCTGCCACTTGAAGCAAAAAGCCAACGTTGACAGCGTTTAAGACGCTCGCTTGGGCATTGTCCTTGCCAGCCTTGCCTGCCTGCCAGCCTGCCTGCCTCAGCTTGGCTTGGCTGACAGCGCAAGGCTTCCCTCTCCCCCTCTCTCTCTCTCCCTCTCTATGGCACTCCCTGTCCTCGCCTGTTGTCTTTTCATATTAAATGCATTGCGAGATGTGCAAAAATACAAGTGAAAGAAAGAAAAACAACAGCGCAGAGAGGGCAGAGCGGCAAAGGAATTCGATTTTTCGTCGACGGCGGCTGACAACTTCCGTTAGTCGAGCAAGCGAGCGAGTAACGCGACCTCCCATACGGCCGTAGTGACGCCAACGGGCCCACGCCCCCACATGCCACGCCCACTTGCTACACAGCCCCCGCCTCTGGCCACTGTCAGTCATTCAGCAGTCATGACAGTTCCCCAGCCAACGCTCAAATTTGCCCTCGATCCTCCCGCACTGTCAACCCTAAACCTTTGACTCCCCCTCCCCCCCACTCCGTCATTCTTTAGCCTGCTCTGCTGCCTCTCCTCATGTCGCCGCTCATTATGAGCGCTCATTAGGCGGCGCTCGCGGCACGTCAGTCAAAGAGGCACGACCCCAGCAGCAACAATGTCTCTTTTAGCCTGCCCTTGTTTGTCCCTCGCTCCCTCTCTCTCTCTCTCTCTATCTGTGTGTGTGTGTGCCTTACCAAACTGCTGCTACTGCTGTTGCTGCGTCTTCTTGCGCTGCTGTCCTGTTATTGTTATTGTGGCTGTGTGGCAGGCAGTGTCTGTGGGGAAAGAAGCCCATCGGCTGCGTCGGGCAGCTTGCAACGAGGCTTGGGGAATATTGCGCTGCGCAGCGCTGTACTCTGCTCTGCGAATGACATGCTTATGGCAATTATTTTTTATAAGAATGCCGGGCAGCAGTTTCGCTTGAGGTGTTTTTTGAATTCTTTGAAATATATTTGAGAGAAACACAGACATGACGAGGCATATTAGCCATTTAAACATGTCGCTATTATAATGCGTATGCGTGTGATTGTCATATTTCTTAGCTAAATATTATAAAATCATTTATAAATGCATGAAAAGTGCTTGCAAATTATATTCAATCAAACCATTTAAATGTGCTCTTAAAAGTAGGCAACACATTTTGCGCTCAACTCAATTCGATAACTGCAGCCAAAGGGGAAATTCGTAGCATACTTTCTAGAGCTTATAGAACACTACTTGGGTAACACAATTTGACCTTTGTTTTTCGAGGTTTTCTCCCCATTTTAAATGCAATCAGACACTTAAGAGTGTAGAGCATATGATAGAAGAATAGTATATTAATAATTCGACTGCAGTTGTAGCGCAATTCACGCTCAAAGTTCGGTAAGTTTTCAACTTTGCAGTGTGTTTGCTGTGTCGTCATTAGCTGCGGAGACAGCACACAGTTTGTAAGCTCAATTCTGTTTAGTTTAGCCTAGTTGGGCATACAGTTCTCAGTTCTCACTTGCCAGCTAACCATTCTCCGAGCTTAGTTCTCTCTCATCTCATTCTCATGCTCAGCAGCTGCTGTTTCTGCTTATACCGTTGTTGTTGGTGCTGCTGATTTAGCTATTATTACATGCATATTTCGTGTAATGAGTGCGATTAGCATTCCCAATGAAGTGGGGTTAACAATGTGCTCTGCATACGCCAGATAGACGAGCGGACTCTCGAGAGGCAGCCGACGTTGGCAATGCCATTGCTGCTGTGTCATCAACATAATCATCGACATCAACATTTCAAATTGAGCTACATTATTAGCTCTTGTCTGACAGGGAAGGTAAGAGGGGGAAGGGGGAGGGAGAGGTGGAGTGGCAGAGTGGGGTCTATGCTGTATGAGGCAGCTGGGGCTGATCAATTGCTGTGCTTATTTATGAACTGCTGCTAGTTCAATCTATAGTCGCATTTCTCTCTCTTTCTCTCTCTCTCTTTCCCTTTCCCACTATCTATCTCACTCTGTTGCCCGCTGTGCTGCCAAAGCCACGGCCACGCCCCCCAACTGTGCTGTGCCGTCCTTGCCGATTGTCGTTTGCGTTATCCTTTCGCAGCTTGCTTTACGCTCGTTTTCGTCTCGCTTTCGGTTGCCATTTCGGCTCATTGTCTACTTATTTCGCTGGTTGCCACAGCAGCAGCAGCAGTAGCAGCAGCAGCAGTTGCAGGCTGCCACTTCGATTGGCATGCGCTGCTGCGCATCCTTGTGCCGCGTCCTTGTCCACGACCTCGCCCCGTGTGCGTGTGTCCTTGTCAGCCTTGTTGCCTTGCCTTGCCTTGCCCTGCTTCGTCTTCAGCATTTTTGTGGCTTGCAACACACACACACACACTCATACAGAGTGTGCCACTGATGCTGCTGTGTCTGGCAAGGCGACAAGCCAAGCAACATGCAGGTGACATGCGACGACCCGAAGACCCAGAAGACTCTTTGCGGCTCAGTCGTCTCTTCGTCTTATCGTCTCTTGCCTCGTCTCTCCTTAGCCAGTTGTGGTCTCAGCCTGTCTGACTTTGCCAGGCGTCTTGCCAGTTGATTTCTGTCACAGCTGCCGCTGTGATTTGTGTTTTTCCCCAGCTCAAGCGCGCTCTCTCTATCTCTCTCTCCCTCTCTCTCTCTCTGTTCCCTCTCCAGTTGCCCTGCCTGCGTGCCTTACTGTTGCTGTTGCCTACTTTCGGGGGCTGCTTAAAAATTTATTACTCATACGCACCGTGTGCGTCAGCAGCAGCAGCAGCAGCATTTGGCCCCGTTATGTCTATGTATTTATATGACGCTAAACCGTTAGCTCGTTGGCATAATGCGACCATATATCATGCGAAGCCGAAAACGAAAGGGAAAGCGAAGCCTCCGCAGGGGAGGAATGGCGAAGGGGGAAGAGGGGAAGAGGAAGCCAGCTGATGCGGAAAGTTGCCTCTGCTAAATTCACTGCCACTGCGTTTGACCTTCGACATATCAGTTGTCTTTATGGAGAGGAGTTGAGGGGGCACTACATATATAAATATATATATATATATACATATATATATATAACATACATAAAGCTAACTGTCTGATCAAGCTAAGAGCTAAACGAGCTGTATTCCTGCACTGCCTAGGTGTGGTTCTATTGTGTGCAGATATGGGGGAAGCACAAGTAGATTCAGGTAATGCTAAACAGGGCAACGCGGCATAGGTATTCCAACTCCCCCTGGTATGTTCCCCACAGTAAGCTGCTCCACACTGAACTTGCACTCAGTAGAAGAGCCGATCAAAGGGCACACTTTCCAATACAGTGACAGACTGCAACCTCTTCTGCCAGCTTGGCCTCTGAGAAGGCCAAAATAATAGGCTGACAGGAAAATAAGTTGTAACTCCATCAAATCGATAAGTGTGGCCCCTTTATCAGAGCATATTGTTGTGGAACAAAGTCAAGCAAACAAACTGTCTGATATGTTAGATATAGTGGCAAATTGCTGGTTCTGTCTGCAAACTCTTTCCTCACGGAACATAGTCACTCTAACCTCTGACCTCTTACCTTACTCTGCTAAATATCGGACTATTAAACTATATACAAATATTTATATAGTTAAAACCCCAACTTGATTGCCACTTCTCGCGTTGGAAAATCTCTGTGTAAATGCAGTCAAAGTTCATTTATAGGCGCTTGTTTTGAACTTTCATCGCTCTTTTGAATATGCTCTCCCCCCTCGCCTGGCCCCTTGTCTGCCACATTGCATGGACCTGAACCCTTTTGTGGTGTAGGCTGGTCTACCGTCTTATCCCTGCTGAAACCCTGGACAGAGCAGGAATGCTGCAAGCTAAGGAGCTTACCAATCCCTTGGTTAAGTGATTAAGCAGTTTGTGCTCCAGGAGGGAACTCCACCTCCTTGTCGGCTACCACATGGTGGATTATCAGCTGCGTCTTCGGCTGACGAGTGCAGACTCTGCAAAGAAGACGAGCAAACTACCATTCACATTCACTGTGACTGCTCAGCCTTGCCATGGATACTGCAGTTCCTGCACACCCCTCTCTTTCATTGGGGGAAGAGAACAGCTTTTGTCAGGCTGGAAAGAGACCTTTAAGTATAAAAGACCGACTCGGCCTGTGGTAGCTTCCCTTTTACTAATAATAGGAATATTTAATAATAATGATTGACTCTTGGGCTAAATTAAAAATGCTTATGCAACTAAATTGACTTCTGAGCTGCTGCTTAGCCCCTGCCTTCCCTCTCTTTCCCCTAGCCTAGCCCCTCTTGGAAGTATTCGTATCTGAAGTATTCGCGGGCATAGCTAACCTGCTCCAGATGATTACCGTTTTCCAAGGAACTGCATCCAATTTGCCAACTAACCCAGTTAAGTGGAACTGTCCTTAGTACCACGCAAACACCCCCCCCTGGCTCTCTTCCTCTTCTTTCGCTCTCCTCACCTTTCTATATCCCTTCTCACTCCTTTGTTTATACATTTTTCTTTTAATGCGCTGCGTTTTATTTCATCGCATTTTATGCTGCGCAATTTTCATTGCCTGCCCGCCTACCTTCTCTGCACCTACTCCCTCCCACTTCTACCTCCCCCTCTCCATTTTGCACTTGCAGTTTTGGTCGTTTCCGCTTGGATAGCGCTCGTCCGCGCGTAACTCGTTATCGCCGTTAGGAAAGGCAGCTCAGTCTAGCACAGCTAGCTGAAGGATGCTCCGCTTAGCGGTATCTCTCTCTCCCTCTCTCTCTCTCTCTCTCTCTCTCTCTCTCTTTTTCTCTCTCTCTCTCTCTGTAGCGCTCCTCTCCCTCTGCTTGCCGAGTGCCACTTGGCTGGCTCGCCATTTTGTTTGCTTCATAAACAAAATGAGACACTTGACCAATGCTTGTCATAATCTTGGTCCATCCTGCTGCTTCCTCCGCCTCCTTCTCCTCCTCCTTCTCTTGCTGTTGCTGTTGCTGTTGTTGTTGTTGCAGTCGAGTTGCTGTCGTCCTCGTCATCGTTTGCTTTGTCATTGGAGCAACTGCTGGTCGGGCAGGTGAAGTGCATGTTGCTCTAATTAAATTTGCGGCCCGCTTCATTATGTCATTGCGCGGCCACTTCTGGGGGCTCCTCCTACTTTAGCTGCGCCCCCTTCTTCCCAACCTCCACTCCTACACTCTTCTCTTCTCCACTCTCCTCTCTTCTCTCTCGTCTCTCATCTCACTCGCCTTGTTGACTGACATAAATAAATCAAGTTAAATAATTGCCACGCGCATTGTCAACTCGTGCTGGGCTTATAAAACTTGTACACAGTCAGCTACATGGACAGACCCCACGCCCATCCGTACACACACGCACACACAAACAGAGACAGAGAGAGAGAGAGAGAGAGAGAGAGAGAAAGAGAGAGACAGAGAGAGAGAGAGAGAGAGAGAGAGAAGGAGATAGAACGGTAGCTAAACAACAGAGAAACTTTTTGTTTTACATTAATGTGACCCGCGCTGGCCCCGTTGGCCCTGCTGCCCCGCTGGCTAGCTGCCGTTGCCCCTTGACCTGTCTTTGCCTATGGGCTGCCTCTCTCTCTCTGCCTCTCCCTCTGCCTCTGGCTCGGCCTCTGGCTCTCCCCAAACAAACTGCACACCTTGAAAGCTGAAATTGTTGTGCACAATTTCAACATAATTAAAACATTTTGCTGAGCACACACGCTTAGCGCTGTCTCCCTCTCACACACAAGCACACACGCCCGCTATGCCCCTCTCGCTCTCTCTTAGTCACGCAATGGGGGTCACTTCCTGTCGGGCGTGCAACTTCCTGTCGCTGTTTGACGTTTGGCGCCAGTTGACTGAGGCAGGCAATGCTACAGGGGGGATGGATGCTAAGGGAGGCAGGGCAAGGGGGCGCATGAATATTAGCCAAAAGGGAATGAAGCCTGAGTGAGTGAGTGAGTGTATTCGCGAATAATTCAGTTATTAAAGCAACGCGTGATTACTCGCAGCCGATGCGATTCGTTGCGTATTGAGTGCACTTGCCACGTACAGCACACTAACACACACCACAGCACACTAACACACACACACACACACACACACATGCATGCGAGGGTGGTCTGATAAGTTTCCAGCCTGACTTAGACATATGTTAATCATTTAAAACATTTCTCAATATATTATTCTTCAGCTCAGTCTTTTTCTAAGTGCTTCCAAAAAGTTATTTATTTATTTATTTATTTAAAGTCAACTAAGAACAATTATTAAAATATAAAAATTATATACAAAAAAATAATATTACATTATTTTATATTAAAACTAAATTTAAATTAAAATGTATGAAAGAAAACTAAAAAGATATATATAAATATATATCAAATTAAAGTTTAAATTTACATTAAAGCATTAAAAGCAATCTTTATATCCTTGCTGAGGGTATATTAATTTGGGCCAGCAGTTTACAAAGCACCTTAGGAGACAGCTTCGACCCTATACAGTATATATATATTCTGAATCTGGATAAACAGAGTAGTCGAACTAGCATTGTCCGTCTGTCTTTCTTGGCACACATGCTTCTTATTGCTTCACGCTATATATAAGTCGGAACGCGCCGTATCGGACAGATATATTGTAAAGCTGCCATAGGAACAATCGACCGAAATGTGGATTGTTGTATGAGCGCAGTTTGGATTTTAGAAGTAACGTAACTTATCAAAGTTAGACATAATATTGAACATATGTAGACAATACATACTAGTATAGGAACGATCGGAGCATATACATAGAACCCACAGCATGCCGAAGGTACCCTTTTATTCTGATCTCACTTGTATTTGACACGTACTTTGACAATAAATAGAAATTTCCTTTAACTTAGTTTGATAAGTATGAAGGTTGCGAAAGAGATTTGAAGTGGATTTCATGATTAGCCAAACATGCTTTTCAATTCAGAGAACACAGCTGCCAAGGTGTCTTAAGTTTTCTCATGTACAAATCACTATATTAAATATGACAAAAAATTGTCTTTAGACAACTCTTTATCTCAGTTATCCCTCTGTTTGTGATTCGGCGATAGTCAGAAACAATTTATTGCATTTTGCCAATGTTTTCGTAAGTGGTCTCAGTCTTTTAAGCTCGTACCTCCACGTATACAATAGGTAGCTCATATATTTATAGCTGTAAATAATGGTAAAGAGTACCAAAAACAGCGTGCATCTCCGTTTTTATTAGGGTATTCAAGTAGGATATTGGACTTTGTTCATTTTTACAAAAGGAATTTAATCAATCGATTGTTCTACGATAACTATAATTCCGATGTGGCTGGAATTTTGGCGGGAATGTACATAAAGATGTTCAATGACATACGTCGAGGATCGCCTGGAAACTCATCAGACCACCCTCGTACTGACAGCCAGCACAATTTGGTCTTTTGGCCAGCCACGGGCAAATTGCGAGTTTTTTTTTAATGAAGGCAAAATTTGCGCATTAAGTAAGCCATAATTGAATGACGTTTCACACACGCGTGCAGAGAGGGATAGAGAGAGAGGGGAGGAGAGAGACAGCACAACTATGTGCTGCCTCTGGGGAGCAGCGGCTGGCAGAGGAGGGCAGCAGGAGGCGGGGGGAGGGGGCAGTGCCAGCGTAGACTGATGAGTTGTTCACAAATTTCAGCGAGGACAAAGTCAGACTAGGGAGAGGGAGAAAGGGAGACAGGGAGAGAAAGAGAGAAGGAGAGAGAGTGTGAGGAACAGAGTAGTAGTAAGAGAGAGAGAGAGAGAGAGAGAGTGGCAGGGATACAGAAAGTAGGAGAAACAGACAGAGAGATAGAGAGCGAGATAGCGCGTGTAATCAATTATGCTTTTTGTACCGACACGAGACACGCAAGTTGCCGCTGTCCAAGCATGTTGCTGCCGTGTTTGCGACAACAACAGCCACAGCAGCAGCAGCAGCAGCAACAACAACAGCAGCAGTCGCAGGCTACAGTTGTTGCCACATTTGTTGCCACATTAAGTCACAACTAATAAACAAAACCAACAGCCAGCCAGGCCAACATTGATGTCCTCGCGTCACATTCATTCCACATTTTCTACGACTTTTCCATTTTCCACAATTTTCACCATTTAGCAATTTCAATTTTGCAATTTGCATTTAATTTGATTTGCTTTTAAGTTACTTTTATTGGCTCATTTGCATATTTTACGCCTCTCCCCCATTTTGTGCACTATTCGGGAAGTTCTCTCTCCCCTCTCCCCTTCCACATACCCTTCCCCCTCTGCCATCTTGCTGGGATTCTTCTGCTGCCTTTACTACGTCTTCATCATTGTGTTCATCCATCGTGCTGTTGTTGTGCCTTATCCTCTTATTAATTCCTCAGCGCGTTCATCTTCATCTTGTTGGCTTTGTCTCTCCTTCTCTCTTTCTCCTGCTCTCCTGCTCACTCGCCCTCTCTCTTCTGCTGTCCTGCCCTCCTTCTGTGCAGTCCGTAACCTTTCATCACTTCAAATTGAGGCAAACATTTTGTGACTCTTTCTGCATCCTTTTGGGGCGGCATGAAAATCTCATTTGGTGCCGTCGTTTCCTCCTGTCACGTCACATAGCCCCACGTCGCCCTGAACCATTAGCCCCGTTGACAAAATTAGCCCACACACATACACTCTCACACACACACACACACACGAACACACACAAACACACGTTCTTCACGGTTCTTTTTTTATTTTTATATTTCTTGAAATTTTCTCAAATCATTTGAGAATATTCTCCTGCAGCTTCCGCTCGTCAACTGTAGAGCAGAGCAGAGCAGCAGCAGCGGAGCAGCAGCAGCGGAGCAGCAGAGGTGCAGCAGCAGCTGGCAGTGGGTCAAGGATTGCCAAGCAGGTCAGAGTTAAGAGCAAGTGTGTCTGCGCATCTTTCAAGCGATCTTCGACACGCGATTGACTCATCGATTTTTGCTGAATTTCTAATTGCACTTGCCACACTGTGTTGCCTGTATCTGTCCACTTCTGTGTCTGTGTGTGTGTGTGTGGGAAATGTGTGCAAAACTGCAAAAGCTGAAGAAAAAGCGAAGTTTAAAGCCGTCGCTCAGCATCGGCTACGGCTACGGCTTGCGGCATGACAAGAAGGACGTGGCCAACGACTAGAAAAAAGCTGACGCTCAAATGTTTTTGTCATTAAGATTTTGCCACGTTACCACCCACTTCCCTTCGCCATCCCTCCCTCTTCCCTGTTCCTCTTCGTTTGCTTTGCTCCTGTCGTGCAGCACGCCCAGCTCGGGGCCCGCTCTGTCATTCTACGCTTTGTGCTAACGGATTTGTCAAAGGCATTAAGACGAAATCTCGCGCAAACTGGGCATCAATCATGGAAGCACACACACACACACACACACACACACACACACAGACAGTGGCATAGCAAGTAGGGGACCAGGACAAGGACAAGGAGCACCAGCATACAATGGCTTGACTAGAACTCAAAAGGACTCTAGCCCGGCAAAAGTATCCATCTTCGAGGCGAGGCAATTTTTTCTGCGCTCCATTCTTCTCCCCTCTTCTTCTCATCCCCTTCTCCTTCTGCACTGGTGTGCGCGTGTGTGTGTTTTAGTTGCGAGTGTTTCTGTCACACGCTTAAGCCAAGGTGAGGCAACTTGGCTTTTAACCAATGCATCGGCTTTGCCCTGAAAACAATCAACTTTGCTTAAGCTCTTGCAACAATATTCAACTTTGTTGCAAATGCAAAGCGAATTACTCGTAAGTAAACACTCCCAGCCTAATCCCACAGAACACACAACATACACTGCAAGTGAGAGGCGAGTCGAGCATTAAGCTCGACATATTTGCAATAAAACAAATAGTTTAAAGTGCCCACAAGGTGATTGCGAACAACACTTAAGTGTTTCCACAGCAGCGCAGGGACTTCTATTGGGATTATCCTGTTTTACTCTATTTGTAACTGATTTGTATGCCTGCAATATCAATAATAACTCAAGAGACCAAACTCGAGTTGGCATATATTAAATGAAATGGTCTCCTACATTTCGATGCTCCTTACCCAACTATTCGAATGTGTTTTTTCTCAGAATTCTCTTATCTATTTAATTGCTTTCTTTTGTATTATATCATAATTAATGGTTTTCTGTTGCATTGCATTTATTTCCACTCTCATGTATTCTAATCCATTCTACAATATTTCATTCCATTTTATATTATTTCATTCTTTAGTATTACACTCCACTATATTTCAATCTATTTATTCGATTCAGTTATATCTACGAGTATTTTATATTTTGTTCCATTCTGTTCTCTTCTATTCGATTCTTTTTCATTCCATTCCCTGCATGTCATTACGTTCTATTATATTCCATTCCCTCACATTAAATTCTATTCTGTTCCATTCTGATATATTCTATTACATTCTATTATCTTGTATCTTACACTATTCCATTCATTAGTATTATGTTCTATTATATTTAATTAGATTCCACTCATTGTATTCAATTCCATTTCATTATACTCGAATCATTTTCATTCTATTACATTATATTCTATACTATTATATTCTATTTTATTTTATTCTTTTCCACACTTTTCAACTCTATTCCAATCTATTTCAATCCGTTCTATTATTTATTATTATGTCTTTCCATTTCTATTTTGTTCCATTGTGTATTAATCTATTTATATTTGATATGATGGAATGGGAAAGTATTCTATTGTTAATTTCTCTTAACTTCGTCCTAAGTATTTCAGCTCTTCCAGCCCACTTATTTCTAAACAACTAAACAATTTTCCTCTTGAAAACCCTTTTTATCAGCACTAAAACTTTAAGCACGCCCACTGTTAACACTGCCTCCTCCTGCTCAACCCCCACAACCCGCACATGATAAATAAACAGCGAACAAGCAAGTCGAAATTTTATCATCATAATTGAATACTGCGAATGAAAACTGCGTTGATTGAAAGCTTTCAGCTTACCCATTGACAACATCGACTTAATTACAGAATTGACAAGCAGCAAACAGGCGACTGCGACTCACCCAGTAACATTGATAAGGGTGAAGAGTATTAAACATTGAATTCACAATTACTTAAGAGCTCGAAGCACAAACAAATTGTTTGATATTCTCTGAAATTGTGTGTCAGGCATGTGCAAATTTTATTTACATTTGAAGGTTATTTAGAAACCGATTTATATAAATTATTAGTTCATTTACATGTGATATATGTATATAAATATTATATTAATTAGTATAAATAACCGCTAAGAAATATATATATATGTTTATATAGTAAATGCTTATTTTATTATTGAAATGCTGAATATTCCTTTAAGCATCACATATGGTAAACTTGAAGAGATTTCAACTAGAATACAGTTGACTTATGATAGCTCCGACTATGAAGAAGGATACACCACCCCCTCCCCCTCTCTGTTTCCCTCTCTCAGCCAGCCTTGTATGGTTAAATCCTTACTGGGTATAAAGAGAAAATCGCCATGGCATCAGCAGGGCGAATCATCGATAAGGGGCAAATCAGTTGCGACTTTCTGAGCGATTATAACATAATTTGACAAGCTGATAACGGGAAGATGAGAAAGAGGTGGAGGAAGGGGAAGGGGATTCGGTCAATCAGATTGAAAGCTTTATTTTTGATTGACACGCAACTTGACGCAGCTTTCAGCGCGTTTCGTTTGCATTATTATGTTTGACGTGTTTGTCGTTGTTGTTGTTGTTTCGATTGCTGTTCTTGTTGTTGTTGTTGTTGTTGTTGGTGCTGCGGTTTGTTGTGCGGTCAGCGCGGTTGCCTCTGGGGCGGATTTGGCAGATTTGCAGCGCTTAAATGGAAATTTTCAATTCACTTTGACACTTTATGACAAACTTTGGTTTTGGGCGGCAAACGGCGATAAAAACAGTACAAAACAAAACAGAAGCTCAACCGAAACGAAACGTAACGGAATGGAACGCAATGGAGGAGGGACAGAGAGAGCGAGAGAAAGAGAGAGAGAGAGAGAGAGAGGGGAACAGAGGATTCACCTATGAGTTGACACGGAACGAGGCTTTATTGTCGCATCGATGCGAGCTTTATGGCAGCTTTAATGCCGTGCCACGGCATGTCAGACGCACGAGTTGCCGCCCTGCTGTCCTTCCCCTTCCCTTGGCCCTCTCCCTCTCTTTCTCTCTGTCTCCCTCTTGGTCGCTGCCTTCTTCTTTCGTCGGCACAGCCGCCACAGTTGTTTGCCCAATTTTCGCAAATGCTGTCAGCAGTTTTTGGCTAGCGTGTTTTTCGCTCTACATAAACATCTATACAGATCTATACACACATATGTATATACAGTGTATATATATACTATATTGTGTGTGTGTCTGTGTGTATGTGTGTGTGTGTGTGAGTTCGTTCAAGGGAATGTTGTATATTTATTACTGGGTTTTGTCAGCTGCCAGCAGCACTTAAAGCGGCCAAACAAAAAGCGTCGGCAGCAAGGTGTTAAGCTGCCAGATTCTGGCCGGAAAGTCGCATCGTTGTCTCTCTTCCTCCCTCTTGCTCTCTCTCCCTCTCTCTTGCTCGCTGCTGGCCTCATCATTTTGTGAATAAAGTCACGTTTTGCTTATTTAACATTTCGTTGATTTCGCGAGCGAAAAACTGCCCGGCAGCAAGTGATGCTCTCCCTAGCTGGGTTTCCCCACCCCTCCCTCTTCCCATCCCTCTCCCTATCCCTCTCCCTATCCCATCCCTTCCCCCTTTCCTTGCCCACTCTCATGCTCACTGCCTCGCCCCAGGACTCACTGGCTTTTGATGCCCTCTCTGGGAAATAGGAGACATATGTCTGTCTGTCTGTCTGCCTGATAAATCTGTTTTGAATATTGCTCGCGCCTGTTTGCACAGTGAATACATTCGAGTGAGTGTGAGTGTACCCACTTCACTGTTCAGTATTCAAGAGATACCACAAATCTATTTACGAACATAGCTTAAAGTACTCATGAATACTAATCTTGACGCGCTCTGCATATGAATACACTCGCTCTTGATTGAGTGTCGCTTACTCGTTCAAACTTATTCACTATTAGCTCAATTAACTCATTCACTGGCTGAATTTAAACTCGCTTATGTGAACATAATCACGATAATCGTGAATAGTTGCCCACTCGGGTGTGAGTGCCCTTTTTGCTGACTCATTTGCTCGTTAACTGACTGACATTCACAAATAGTTGTGAATCAACTGACAAATACTCGTGAGTTGACTGGCAAAGTATGAACGAAAGCATTTTGTCACGCTCTTTTGAAAAGTTAACAAGGAACACCTTCATGAATACACTCATGAGTATTCATGGATACATTCCATATATGTTTTATTATAATACCTAACGTAATCCTGCTTAAGAATGGCAAATAATGCATTTCTTATACTCATACACTCATGAATACACTCATATAAGTTTATGAGTATACTCATGTTAAGTGTATTTATATTTAGCCAATTCACGTGTTAGTATTCAACAGTTTTTATGAATTTGCTGTATGCAATACTAATGAATACACTGACAAACACTCATGAGTGCATTCAATAGGTATTCATGAGTACACTCATTCACAACCATTTCACTGCAGTGCCAAACGATTCCTCTGCATGAACCTGCATGTATTTATTATACTTATATACTCATGAATACACTCATATAAATTTGTGAGTACACTCATGTGAAATGAATTCATATAGGGCATATTCTGTTGTTGGTAGTCAACAGTTTTTTATCAATTTGCTGCATACAACACTTATGAATACACTGACAAACACTCATGAGTGCATTCAATAGGTATTCATGAGTACACTCATTCACAACCATTTCACTGCAGTGTCAAACGATTCCTCTGCATGAACCTGCAAATACTCATCAGTTTACTGAGCACACTCATAAACATTCATGAATACACTCACTTGTGCTGCTCTGAAATGCAGCAATAATCACATTTTGTCCAGAGTCGCTCTGCTCAAATATTTATGATGAGTACACTCACTTGCACTCACTTGGTCTCCTTCTGCCCCTCTCCCCCCTCTCATTATGCCCTCACCTCACCCCTTGGGCTGCCCCATTGAAGCCACATGCCGCATTCGAGAAACTTTTCCCGGGCGTGCGTTGCCAAAGTTTTGACCAAGTTTTCTTAAGGTGGCCCAAGCAGGCTAAAACGGATTTACCAGCCGATACCAGTAGCAGCGAAAGAGAGGCAGATTGGGATAGAGAGAGAGAGAGAGAGAGAGAGAGAGAGAGAGAGGAAGAAGCGAGCCATTCCGTTGGGCAGCGGGACTTAACAATGAACTTTTAAAGCGCCTCCTGTGGCTCGCCACAGCGCTCTGTGTGGGTGCAGGACCCCCTCTCCCCCACTCTTCCCCCTTCTCCCTCTTTCTATGTGTGTGTGAATAGGCAAGTGCTGTGCCAAGTGTTATGAAGAGGCAATCGAGCGGCAGTTTTTGGCCTGATCCTGATGTGAGCCATGCGGACTGTGGCAAGTGGAAGTGGGAGTGGGAGTGGAAGGCGGCCAGGCGGCTACTCGTGTTTGCCTTCGCCTGAGTCGGCCCGGCACATTTCACTGTTTTAATTTTCGTTACATTTCCTTTCATTTCTTTGCCCCCTATCGCTCTCGCTCTCCCCCTCTCCCTGCCTCTCTTTAGCCTCTGCTATACTTGCCTGCTTTTTTTTTGTTCGCTCTGCGTTGAACGCCTGCAAATTGCGTTCGGACATATATAGACAAATACATAATAACAATGGAGCAGAACGCACAGCAACAACTACCACTGCAACAACAACAACAACAGTAGCAACAACAACAACAAATATTATGGCTAGGACAATCAAAAGTGGCAACCACAAGACCAAAACAAAACAAAGCCGAACAAAACGGCCGTTGGCCAGCGGCAAAACGGCCAACAGAATGAAGCAGCCACGCAAAGGAGAGCGAGAGAGAGTGAACATAGAGAGAGGGGGCTATAGGGGCAGTGGGGGCGTGCCTGAGGCTTGGCTGCTGTGGCTGCAATTGCCGACTGGGCGCTCGTCTGCGTTGGGTAATTTGGCCATTTTTGTGTGGGGCCGCACACACAAAGCACAAACAACGCACACAC
Source organism: Zaprionus camerounensis (assembly GCA_018904165.1). Classification (NCBI taxonomy): domain Eukaryota; kingdom Metazoa; phylum Arthropoda; class Insecta; order Diptera; family Drosophilidae; genus Zaprionus; species Zaprionus camerounensis. The sequence goes on from JAEIFS010000740.1 coordinate 1,636,227, forward strand.
ACAAACACGCAGGCCTATACAAACACATATCATACACACAGACACATGCACATACACATACACCGACACACACACACACACACACACACACACACACACACAATAAATAACTCAATTGCAAGCTATTTGCTTGAAAAGTTTCACCCAAACTGGCCGCCCATTTGCGACTGACTTTTTCCAGCCTATTTTCCATTCTTTGCTTCCGCTTTCATCTCGCTCTCCCCCACTCTCTTCCTCTTCCTCTCTGCCCCTCTTTCTCTGGCAAGACGCTGCGCTGGGCTGGGCATGCAAAATAGTTGAAAAATTTAAATAATGTCGACAACGTTGTGGGGCAAATAATTCATTAAAAGAATATCAAGTGTTAAAATTCACACAAAAGCAACGACGCCAATGGCGCTGTGTATGTGTATGTGTGTGTGTGTTTAAGTATATGTGTGTGTGTGTGTGTGTGTGTATAAGAGAGAGAATGAGGCAAGGTGTTTGTGTGTGTGTGTGTGTGTTCAAGCTGTTGCCGCCGTCTCCAGTGCGAGGCATTTTGTACAGCATTTTTGAGTTTCGATAAACTTTTGCGCATTGCGAAACATTTTTGCCCCACGGTAATTGAGAATTAAGTGCCTGGAGAGTTTGGCGAGTACCTGCTGCTGCTTCTGCTGCTGCCATTATCGATAGGCGCCGCGGCATAGTGTGCCATGCCCCAAGGGTCCATTGTATTAGACAGGCGAATGAAGTGGGTAACGGCCAGAGAAAGGGGCAGGGGCGGGGCAGGGGCAGAGGAAACGTGAATGAAAGTCGAAATTGCCAAATCGATTTTCACAACTTGAACTTGAGTTGCCTATTGAGGTTAAGTGAGAGAGTTATTAGCCCCGTGTGTGTGTGTGTGTGTGTGTTGGGAGAGGAAAGTGTTTTATCTAACGATCAGAGACTTCACTTTGATTGCTGAGAAGTGGAATAATGTGGCTATAAACAGTAGAAATTGATCAAAAATATAACATATGAAGAGTTAGTACTCATTCTATAAAGGATATAGAACCATGCTGTCTTGGAGCTGATCATTATTAAAGAAATATTATATAAAGTGTAACAGTCAGAGGAATAGCTAAACATGTATTAGCCAATAGGACAAATAAACATTGAACTAGAACATTCATCTTACTCCCATAATGTAACTCTCTCACGCTCTTATGCTAATTTCTTGCCCACTGTATTATTTCAACACACAGAAACAAAGTGTTCTTTATTTGTACAACTAAAGTCTCTGCCATCGAGCAGAGGTTCTCAATAAAGTGAGGTCTGATGGACCTTGATAACATCAACAATCAGGAACTGTAGCTGTCAATGTTTATGATCTCCTTACTCTGAGGGATACGTTGTTTGATGCCAGTATTATATGTTTTATTGAGTCAAGATTTAAGATCAAGCGTAAACTGTATAGAAAGAATGAGGGATCCACATGGAATCTTACCAATACACATGTGAATCCCTGATTCCCTTCTTCAACGATTCACAATCGAAAGTAATGTTCGGTCAATACTTGAGATAAGTTTTGCAGATCTTATTGAATTCCCTTGCAAAGACTATTCATTATTCAAATGGAACTGCAGACTCTCTTCCAGAATCTGCACTTGTGTTATGCTGCATGCTTCACTTTAGGTTAACCGTTAATCTGACCACAGCCGGAATACATCTGTCTATGTATCCGTCTCTCTCTGTCTGTCTCTCTATCTCTCTCTGCCTGTCCCTCTGTCCGTCTATCGTCTGGGAGGTGGCTCGCACAAATCTCTGCACAAATCGGCGTCGTGCAGCGTGCGTTGCATGTGAATACGCAAAGGGCAAAGGGCAAATAGATGAATGCACAAAGTACTGAAAATGTGGCAAAAGTACTTGATGGCTCGCTGCCTAATACTCCTCGCTGGGATCGGAAACGGGACTCGGCAAAACTCAGGCAAAGGAGGCAGGAGAAAGCAGCGGCAAAGGGCAATCGGCAGCTTGGCAGCTTGGTAGCTCGGCAGAGCTCGGCAAGTTCTCGTTGTCGGTTTGCGGCGCTTGTCGCCATTTGCATTCGGCATGTGCTGCAATGCTGCGGCGGCGATGCTATCGCAGCGCGCTGTCTGAATGTGACACGTACATGTGCTAATTCAAACACACACACACACACACACACACACACACACACACTAGCACACTAGCACACTCAACTATAGATAGACATACGTTCGCTAGTTGACTAAGTTACGTAGACACGTAAACACATATGGCAAATAGAAAGGAGAGCAACGAGAAACGAGCTCGCATTGCGCATACGACGCGTTGCACATAGAAAATTACACTCAACTTATTACTATACATATAGTAAGTTACCGACGTGTCTTTGATCATTATTAAGTTATCAACTTGTTAGCCAGAGAGACAGAGAGACAGAGAGAGAGTGGTGGGAGAGGGGGAGGGGAAGGCATCGACATGTTCTTGAATAATTTGGAAAATAATTGAGTAGAATTTGCATTGGGCAATTCATTTAGTTAGGCTAGATAGACACAAGGGTTAATAGGCCTATTGAATGTTAAATTCATTTTAAATAATTAACTGCGCCAGCTAATTGCCAGAGTTGCCATGGCTCGCAACTATTTGCAAATTTCGTTTATTTACGCTTTATAAATTGTAACTCAATTGTTATGCCCTTGCAGAGGGTATATTCATTTTGACAGACATCTCCAATTATATAAATATATTCTAATATATTCTGCATCAGGAGTTGTCCAACTTGTCAACTCTGTCCGTCTGTCCGTGTGTCTGTGCTGCAAATAAAACGGAAAGAGCCGGATCGGCACGATATATCGCATAGCTGTCATAGAAACTATCGGCCGATTTTTGTTATTTATCAAGATATTGCAACCAAATTTACTACATAGCACTTTTTCCATATATTATGCATATAGAGTTTCATTTAAATCGGATCACTATAACATATAGTTGCCATAGGAACAAACGGAAGAAATGCAGGATTTTGTATGAAGAACAGTTTTAATGCTAAAAATAGAAAAAACCACACTCGCGCTGCACGCGACGGGGCGGTGGGCGTGGCACCTAACATTTGAAATAAACTTGATCAGCTTATAGTACACAGGAGTCTTCCTGCCAAATTTGGTAACTCTAGCTTTTATAATAGCTGAGATCTGTGCGTTCACACAGACAGACGGACAGACAGACAGACAGGGCTCAATCGACTCGGCTAGTGATCCTGAGCAAGAATATATATACTTTATGCGGCGTCGGAGACTCCTTTTGCCTGTTACATACATTTGCACAAAGTTAGTATACCCTTTTTTGACCATTTTCAATGGTCGAAGGGTATAAAAATAACTTAATTGATCAGTGGCAATCAAAGTTAGACCTTGATTATTAAATATACACAATACCAATCAATTCTATACTCGTACATATCAAAAGTATAGGAACAATCTGAGCATATGATAACCTGCAAGTGTATAGAAGCCTCGGCATGCCGAGGGCAGCCTTGTGTTCTGGCTGTGAAAATGAATTGGAATTTGTTGCTAATTCTACTTCAATTTAATTGACTACGAAATGCTGTTTTGCATGTCAGTAAAATTACAAGGAAAATTGATGGAAAATGCTGCAAATGAAGCTTGAGATTTGTCGGCATACTCGAATGCATTTCAATCATTTGACTCGGCCCTCAATTGTTGTACGTTGTCACCTGCCAGCAGGTGCTGCTGGGCCAGTTGCCTGTACCCTCTGCCTCCCCCCCTCTGCCTCCCTCCCCTCTCTCTCTCTCTCTTGCCCCCTTCCTGCCTGTCTCTCTCTTTCTTTCTTGCTGTGGCTGCTTTGTTATCTGCTTTAAATGAATTTTATTCGTATGTCGGCGTTGAGGCACATGACAAATGTGATGAGCGCATAAAGAGGAAGACGCCTCATTCATTCAGCTGCCCCCCCCCCCTTCACTCCCTCTCACTCTCTCTGTCCGCCTCAGCTTTCTGTCTCTCTTGCTCTGCACTTGGCATTTTTCCGCTGTACGTGAGCGCACGTTGTCTGCTGCTCGAAATTGAGTATACGACATGGTGTACGGCATTGTCGCTCCTGCCTGGCAATCAGCCAGCTCCCTTCATGCCTCACTATCTCTATGTGTACCCCTGCCTACTCTCTCTCTCTCTCTCTCTCTCTCTCTCCCATCGCAGCTCTCGCATTAATTATTGTAATTAGAAAATGTTCAGGCTCTGCTGAGTTGGCATACAAAACGCTTCAGCTTTTTAAATTTTCCCACTGCGTCTGTTCGTCTGTTCGCCTGTCTGTCTGTCTGTCTGCTTGTCTGTCTGCTTGTCTGTCTGCTTGTCTGTCTGTCTGTCTGTCTGCCTGTCTATCTGTTCGCCTTTTTTTAGCATCTACGTTTTAGTTAAGTTGTTTTAATTTTATGTTTAATTAACCCTTAAATCACACACAGAACTTGCCTGCCTGCTGCCTTCCTCTCTCGCAGTCTGTCAAACAATATGCAGCAGCAACAACAGCAACAACAATATCAGCAGCAGTAGCAAGTTGAGTCGTGCGGCAAACATGAAGTGAAGTTGTCTTTGTTATTGTTGTTGCTGCCTCTGGAGCTCAAATTTCAAATTGCTTACTTAAAGCAATAAAGACACAGCCAACACTCAGGCAAACACAAACACAAGCACAAACACAAGCACAAACACACACACACACACGCAGAGACATGAAGCACTCAGCCAAAAACTGCGCCCGATAAAGCAGCAAAAGAAAAAGAAGAGAAAAGAAGAACGCAGAAAGCAGAAAGCAAGCAATGAAAGCTAAGTAAAAAGCAAATGACAACAAACATGCTAACTGAGTCAGTCAGTTCTCATTGTTGTTGTTGCTGTAGTTGTAGGTGCTGTTGCTGTAGTTGTTGTAGTTGTAGTTGCCGCTGCCTTCGCTGTTGACGAAAATTTGAAAGCGCTTTTTGAGGCTCGTTTTCCATCCGCATCTTCGTTTTAAGCCAGAGTCCATTGCCATTTCTCAGTCTTACCCAGCCTCACTTGCTTTGCCCATTCCCCTCCCCCTCCCTCCCTCCAAACTTCCTCTCTCTTCTCCTTCCTCCCTCTCTTTGTCGCTTTGCCTGTTTTAGTCGCTGGCTTTGCTCGGGTGTCGTTGTTAATGTCGTTGTCTGTTTTCAGTTGTTGTTGCCTACTTTTTGGGGCTGCTTATGCTGTTTATATAAGAAATGTTTCCACTGTGCCGTCTGCTGCTGCTGCCTCTGCTGCTGCTGCTGCTGCTGCAGCGCGTAAATATTGTTTTAAATTTCGCAGAGGCCGGCAGCAAAATGAAAATGTTGCCAACGCACAAAGACAAAAACCAAAGACAAAAGCCAAAGTTAAAAGACAGCAAGCAGAAGAGTGGAAGGTGGAGAGGGAAGAGTGGATAGGAGAGGGAAGGAGGGGAGGAGAGGGGGCAGAGCATGAGAGAAAGTCGTAGATAAATGAACTTAGTTGGCAGTGCGTGGGGGCGGGAATGGAGGATGAGGTGAACGAGGCGTGCCAGCAGTTAATAGTCGATGGCCAAGAGTCGACTGGCAAAAAGGGGGGGAGGGAAGCTAAAAGTTTTTGATTTGTGTGTGTTGAACACACACATACGCACGCACCCACACACACACAACCATACACACACACACACATAGACATACAGAGAGATAGAGCGACAGAGCCACACGCATTGGGCCCCGAGTGAAAGTAACAACTTTCATTTCAATTTTTTCTGTTCCCCGCAGAGGGGGAGAGGCAGACGGAGAGGGGAAGGCTGAGGAGGCAGCTAGAGGAAAGCCCAATTTAGTGGATGGGCCACTGCTGGGCACTAAAAGCACCACAACTATAAATATGCAAAAAAAAAAAGAAGGGAATAGACGAAGCCCTCAGCCGAGTGACAGACTAACAGATGCTCTGCAAGTGCAGAAGGACACGTTTTGTTTGGCCTTTTATTGGCTAGAATGGAAATCATTGTTTACAACTTGCACTTGCATATACAGTTAGCCGTATGCTGGCTAAATTTCATAGCTATAGCTAAAGTATTTCTTGGCAAAAACAAATCGTGCCGGCGACAAACAGAAAAGTTTACTTCGCTACCCCCCACTGCAAAGTTCTGTTTGTTTGTTTCCCTGCCTTAGTTGCTCTGAATTTAATAAAACTGCAAGCTGCTCTGTAATGCTGCTGTCTGCCAGCCTAAGCCCTGAATCAGGAATTAATACCCTACACTCAAGTGCGCCGAGTTCAACACACGAGCCAAGCAACGAGCGTATTAAAAGTAAAACTGGCAATGGGGACTAGCACAAGTCAAAACGTTTTGCACACACACACACACACACATAGACAACACACATAGACAATAGTTGGACTGTCAGGGGTGGTTAGGGCAGAGTGTGGGGTAGCTGGGGCAGGGGAGGCCTTTTGTTTTCCAGGGCTTATCTTCATAATATGAACGTCGCCGCTGCGTTGGTTGTCTCTGCTGCTGCCGCTGCTGCTGCTGCCATCTCGTTTGCTAGTTGTAACAGTAACTGATAGCAGCTACAACTTTTGCCAGAGCTCACTGACACACACACACAGACAGTCACACACACACACAGAGTAACCCGTGTGGTGGCGGGTCCTAGAATACCACCTCAGTAAGTCACCGCTGGTCGTACGAGGCGACTAAAGGGACACACGGGGATGGCCTCTCTCCGATAGGTGCCAGGGAGGTGGAAAGACTCTGACAGTACCTCTAGTAGTGGCCGGGTCGATTCCTCTCGGAGAAAGGCAAGCAGCTCGCAACCGCCGATCAAATGAACAGGTATCTCCTGGACAGTCCGCGAACACCTGTTCAAGGACTGACAAATGCGAGAAGGCGACATCAGTCTTCTGCGGGCAGACTATAACAACCGCATGTGTGATTACATTATAAATCAAAATGGTTGGTCCTATAAGGAACAGTTTTACGGTGCAGGGAGTCGGAACCCCAGTGCCGGCGACAAGGGGGGGGTGAGCAAGCGGGCCCCCCGTCGTCGATATCCAGCGACCGCAATGCCTCGGTGGTGGGCAACTTGGCTACCGTTGCAGATAATATCGCAAGAAGCAATAAGAATAACAACATGAACAGGGAAAGAAACGTGGAGGAACTCCCCTCCACTGTAAATAAGAATGGAGAAGATGAAAGTGCCTTCTTCAGGAAGAGCACGAAAATGGCTAGATCCCCTGTGGGACCAATAGCTCAGCCGGCAGTCCCCAAAAGGCCAACCCCAATGGTCGAAAAGGAGGCAGAAGCGCCGGTAAGGTCCCCGCCTGTGGATAACAGGCAGGTGGAAGACGTCACCGAGCTCAGTCAGCTCTCAATCTTAATTGAGCAAGTGCTTGAGATGGTGAACGCCAAAGGTGTTCGACATATCAACCAGGGTATGAAGGATACCTTTGGTAAGATGAAAGCACTGTGTAGCAGTGCTAAAGAGAAAATGAAAGTACTAGCTGAAGGACATACGGTCTCTCAGGTAGTGTCTACGGCTGCAGACACCCCGAAAAGACCTAGGGAGAGCCTGACTGGCACACGGCCCACCCCCCAAAGAAGAGTCGTCACCTGGAGCCCTCTGGGGCAAACAGGACGACAAATAGGGTCAGTCCGATTGCAGCTAAAACACAAAAAAAGCTGAACAGACCAAACCAGTGAGAGGGAACAGCCGGGAAAAGCCAGCAGAACAGGAGAGCAGGCCCAAGGTTGCCAAGGTTGCCAAGGAAGCTAAAGAAGGGAGCCCAAAGAGGCAAGCGAAGAAAGAAGGGTGGACCAAGGTGACCCATAAGGTGCCGAAGCCCAAGAAGGTCGCCGGTAGGCCCGATGCTATCATCGTGTCTACAAAAGGCGACATGTCCTATGCAGACATTCTCCGCACCATAAAGGGGAATGATGCACTCAAGGACCTAGGAGAGAATGTTACACGCATTCGAAGGACGCAAGGTGGTGACTTGCTCCTCCAGTTGAGAAAAAAGCCCAGTGCGGTGCCGCAGACCTACGAGGTAGCTGTGCAGCAAGTCCTAGGCGATAAGGCAACAGCAAGAACACTCACAAAAGAAGTGTTCTTGGAGGTTAGGGACATAGATGAGGTCACCACTAGGGATGACATCATAGAGGCTGCCCAGCAGCAGATAGGAGAAGGTAGGAAGCTAGGTGGGATAGTGAAGAGTCTGCGTAAGTCTTTTGGAGAGACGCAAACAGCTCTTCTCAAGGTGCCGGTGGAAGTCGCCAATAGGGCCATAGAAAGGGGGCATCTTAGAATAGGATGGGTTAGGTGCAGAGTCAGGTTGAAACAAACCAACACTCTACAGTGTTTTAAGTGCTGGCACTACGGGCATATGTCTCGCACATGTACCAGCACTGAAAACAGAGTGGACTGCTGCATAAAATGCGGGCAAAAGGGGCACAAAATTAAAATGTGCAGAGCTGCGGCTTGCTGTGCGGTTTGCAAAGACCAAAAGCGGCGAGACGTGGATCATATTGTGGGCAGCAAAAACTGTCTAGCTTTCCAGGACGCAGTCAAAAAGACTCATAATTAAGGTCCTGCAGGTAAACCTAAATCATTGTGAGGCAGCTCAAGATCTCTTGACGCAAACCTGCTTTGAAGAAGGCATAGACGTTGTTCTAATCAGTGAACAATACAAAAACCTAGCTACATCAAACTGGGTTAGTGACAAAACTGGCAAAGCGGCGATCTGGGCTTGTGGAAGCAAGCCCATTGACGATAAGCCGCTGACCACCGAAGTGCATTTTGCTAGGGCAAAAATAGCCGGGGTACATTTCTATAGCTGCTACCTACCACCGAGCTTAGAAATGCACGACTACGATAGGGCCTTAGATAACATAGGGAACCATGTTAGGAGTAGTCATCCAAACATCGTAGGCGGGGACTTTAATGCCTGGGCTGCCGAATGGGGCAGTCGCTTCACAAATGTAAGAGGCCAGGCAGTCATTACAGCCTTCTCCTTATTAGGCGCGGTGCTGCTTAACACAGGCAATAAAAGCACCTTTGAGCGAAATGGCAGGACGTCAATCGTTGACATATCCTTTGCCAGCTCCAATATAAGTAGAACTATCTCTTGGCAAGTAAGTGATATTTACACTCATAGTGACCATAGAGCCATATTAATGAAGGTAGATAGACACCGCAGCAGAAGCACCCAGGAAAGAGTAATCAATGGTTGGAAAGAGGACACTCTGGATGAGGGCGTCCTTAGATACCTCATCACAGAGCAGCAAAACGTTGCCCTGCATGGTAATACCTCTGACGCGAAGGCAACATCACTTTCCAACCTATTGACTTCTGCCTGTGACGCCTCCATGGCGAGGAAATGCAATGGTGGCCCAAGATGGAAGCCAGCCTTTTGGTGGAGCCACGAGATCGCGGACTCTAGACGTAAATGCATACGGGCTAGACGAACCCTATGCCGATGTAGAAATGAGGAGGAACGGGAAATCCTCAGATCGCACTTCAAGGACGCCAAAAGGGAACTAAAGAAAGCGATAAAGCTAAGTAAAGCCTCGCACTTTAACACCCTGCGTGATGGTATGAACACCAACCCTTGGGGTGGGGCATATAAGGCAGTAATGAGCAAGATAAGAGGACATCGAGCAAACGCTCCGGCCTGTCCTCAACTCTTGCGCACTATAGTCGAGACCCTCTTCCCAATACAGGGGGACCACTATAATGAACCTGCTGAAGCAGATGTTTGGACTGACGGGGTAGGTAGATTCCAACAAGAAGTAGAGGTAGGAGAGGTATTAGAGATTGCTAGTACCTTCGCAAACAACAAGGCGCCGGGACTAGATGCAGTACCCAACAAGGTGCTGAAGATAGCGGTAGACGCGAACCCCACGTTATTCGCAAAAGTGTACACAGACTGTATGCAGACAGGGACTTTTCCGGAAATCTGGAAAAGACAGAGACTGGTACTAATACCAAAAGGTAACAAACTACCAGGCGAGGCTAGTTCATACAGACCGCTCTGTATGATTGACACAATGGGGAAAATACTAGAAAAAATAGTAGCTAGCAGGCTTAGCACCTTCGTAGAAGAAGTAGGTGGTCTATCGGATGACCAATACGGTTTTAGGAGGAATAGGTCAACTGTAGACGCGATCAGTAGGGTCAAACAGATTGCGGGAGAAGCAATAGCAGGAGATAGGTGGCGAGGGGGCCAGAAGAAGTACTGCGCTATAATTACCCTTGATATAAAAAATGCCTTTAACTCGGTGAGTTGGCATCATATCATGCAGGCGCTGCGTAACCTCAACACGCCTCAGTACTTGCTCAGTATTGTCGGTAGCTACCTGAGTGACCGTACACTTGCGTACGACACTGAGGAAGGCCGAAAACAATACCAAGTTACAGGCGGCGTTCCACAAGGATCGGTTCTTGGACCGCTCCTGTGGAACATAGTATATGATGGGGTATTACGCCTACCACTGAGGAATGAGGTTAAGATCATCGGATATGCTGATGATATTGCCGTCATTATAGTTGGAAAGCATCTGACGGAGGTGAAAGACTACAGCACCGATGCTACGCAAAGGGTAAAGCAATGGCTTACTGAGCACGACTTAAGGTTAGCTAGGGAAAAAACTGAGGCGGTTCTCATCTCAAGCAGAAAGAAACTTGAGGATGTGACGCTTAGTATAGACGGATTGAGTATCCGTACGGGCACATCAATTAAGTACTTAGGCGTACTTATAGATGCAAGGCTGAGCTTTAAAGCGAATATTATCGCAATGAGCGAAAAGGCAGCCAGAGTGCAAATGGCGCTCGCAAGAGTTATGCCAAACATCGGGGGCCCAAGGCAGGTAATACGATCCCTCGTATCACGTGTCACCCTATCGGTGTTAATGTATGCAGCCCCTATATGGGCATCAGCGCTTAAAAAGGCAACCTACGCCCGACACTACAACGCTGTAGTGAGACGTAGCAGCCAGAGAGTCTGCAGCGCTTTCCGGACTGTATCCGGTGATGCCATCCAAGTCCTAGCTGGTATAATGCCGGCTGACTTGACTGCGCAGGACTACCAAGCGCAATATAATAAGAGGCACAGCCAAATCCCTATTACCTACGATGAAGGTGAGCCAATTAGGGATTGGCAGCAAAGGTGGGATGCAACAAGCAGGGGGAGGTGGACGCACCGACTGGTGCCGAATATAGAAACCTGGATCAGAAGAAGCCACGGACAAGTGGACTACTATATGACCCAGTTTCTTACAGGACATGGCTGTTTCAGGCGCTACCTGAACAAGTATGGTCATGATCCTGAAGTTGTATGCTACCTTTGTAATGAAGATGATGAGACTGTGGAACATATTTTCTTCCACTGCCCTTATTATGCAGGCCAACGGGAAATCGTCAACAGACGCTTAGGAGTAGATATAAGTCCAGAGAATGTTGTAGGGCTTATGATAGAGACCCCAGAAAACTGGGAATGTATTAGGAGTATGTGTGTGTGCATTATGGTAGAGCAGCGTAGGCTAGAAAGACTGCGTAACTCTTCCTCGCAGCACCCAACAACCAGGTAGAGCCACCACAGGGCTATGCTCGGCCCCTTGCGAAGATTTATACTTCAGGAGTGGTTCCGCAAGGGGTATCACAAACGAGCCGTAGGGGAGTGTTCTTTAGAGGTTTTTTAGTGGGTGCGGGTCCCACACTACCGTCACTAGGACGGTGTCTGTCAAGATTTTTTATCCTATGAACACTCTAATTAAAAAAAAAAAAAAAAAAAAAAACACACACACACAGACAGACAGTCACACAGTCACATGTGCTTTTCGTTGGATACTTTTGGAGAGGAACTTTAATGAAACGCCAAAGCGCAAAAGTTTCGCTTTACGTTTTTGCGGGCTGATAAAATGCCTGCATCAGTGTATTTATCGCACATAAACACACACACACACACACACACACAGGCACACACATACACACACACACACACACACACAGGCACACACATACGTTGCCAAGCGCAGATGGCACGCATTTCCCTGCTGGCAGCTGCATCGGACAGCAATGCCATATTCCATGTCCCATGTCCGTTGTCCCTTGTCCCATGTCCCTTCTCCCTTTACTCCCCTTTACCCTTTACCCATGTCCCTTGTCCCATGTCCCATGTCCCATGTCCACATCCTTGTCCACATATGTCCTGCCCATGGCTTTCAGCGCAGATTTTTCCATCTCATCTCCGATTAGCCCCCAAATGGCTTAATCATGGCCAGCGCCGCGCTCTACCCTTCTATTACTATCTCCCTCTCTCCTCTCTCCCACTCCCCTTTCCCCCTCTCCCCTCTCCCTCTCCCCTCTGCCACTGTGTGCCAGTCCTCGTGAGTTTATCTGCAGGCCACGTTCAAGTTTTGGCTTTGATTTGTTGCCATTTGATGTGTTGCATGTTGCACACGGTCAGGCAGATGTGGCATGTCTAAAAAAAATACTGAAAAATACTACAAAAATACTAAATAATACTGTTAACATTTTAATTCAAACTGAACTCATGGATTTGAGTCTAAAATCAAAATACTACAAGAATTTAAGTACTGCATATACCACAAAAATACTACAAAATATGAAAAAAATTACTAAAAATACCGTAATTAGAACCTTATGCTTATGCTCTATTGCAATTCAGATTTACACCAAATCAAAGAATATACCAAAATACCAAAAATAAATTAAGTAAACTTCAAATCAAAGCCAAATCTGGCTATTTACTAATTATATGCCTCTTATATGCCATAACAACTAGGCATAATACCACAAAAATACCACAGAAATACCACAAAAATACCCAAGAAAAACAAGCAGTGATAAATAAAATGTTGCAATGAATTCGCCTGCATAAAAAACAAAATCTTATTAAATTTCAAATGAAAACTACTCGAAAATTACCTGAGCGCAAAGTGAAAGAGAGAGAGACAGAGACAGAGATAGAGAGAAAAGTGAGCGATAGTAAGAAAAAAAATACTGCAAAATGGCAAACGAAATTCTTGCAAAGTTTCGCAGTACCGCAAAACAATGCAACAGCAGCTGATGCGGCTCAGCAAGTGCTGCCATCGAGCTGCAGCTCATGCTGCCACTTGCAGGCACACTTCACACACAGAGAGAGAGAGAGAGAGAGAGATAGAGAGAGTGCACCTTTGGTGGCAAGTCTCGCGTTGCCTCGTCAGCTTCTCCGCAGGCAATGGCGTCTTGTGGCTTCACTTTGTTGTTGGAATGCTGCCGCTTAAAACTTTGGGCCACAAGTCGCACGAAATGCGAATGCGAATCGAAGAAAGAGAGAGAGAGAGAGAGGCAGAGAGCGAGAGAGATAAATAGAGAAGGTAAGCAGAAGGTGGGGAGAAGGGAGAGACTGTGAGCAAGAGTGTTGGCAGTCAGTCAGCTTAGTGTGGCAACAAAGGCCGTCACAAGTTGCAACAAGCGACAGCAGCGAATGCAGAGAGACGACGCGACAGCAGATCAGCTGAGAGAGGGCAGAGGATGGGAGAGCAGGTGGAGAGGTGGATAGGAGAGGGGGGTTTGGTGAACAGGTGAACAACAGACGGCGGCGCTAAGCGGCCCTGAGCCCCGTCGACTGCATTTGCATTAGCCACTGGCCGCCGCCGGCTATTGCAACACTTAGGAAATTGAATTTCCCCCGTCAAGTTGTAAGCTGCCAGCAGCGAAAGAGTGTGCAGAGGGAGAGAGAAGAGGAAGAGGGGAGAGCGAAGAGGGAGAGGGGGCAGAGCTGGTCAAACTGCGTGCAAACAACTTGCAAATCTTAAACGTTTTTTGGATGCGTTGCAGTTTTCTGATAAGGCGCAGCCAGCAGAGGCAGCAGCAGCATGCGGCTGACCAGAGGCGTCTCGTCCCCACCCCCCCTCCAGCTTGCCTGCCCCCTGTGTTGGGCGTGGCACATCAAAAGTCACTCAGCACGCCCCTGCGGAGAATGAAAAAATTATTTGAAAACTGTCTTCAACTTGCCTGCCAACCTTATTGCGCCGGGGATGGCACCAAGGTGGCAGGTGGGGGTACAGTTAGGGGCTTTAGGGAGACCATATTTAGCTTTTCTTGTCCCCCCCCTCCCTACCTACCTTTTTTTTGCGACTTCTACGTGCCGATGCTGGCGCTGGCACTGCAGTCGGACGCGTCGCTTAATTCCCTTTTTCACTTCGTCTTATAATTGTATTTATTTTCATTATTTTAAGCATACTCCTGCACACCCCCGCACACCCCTGCAGATCCCTGCGCTGCCCCTGCATACCCCTGCTCTGCCCCTGCCCACCTCTGCCCCCCGTGGTCTGCCCCTGCACGTTGAGACAAATTGAATTTAAAATTGAAAACCGAGAAAAAATCAAGGGAAAAGGAAAGGGAGGAAGAATGAATGAAAGAATATAGACGACTGGCGTATACCCTGTGCCAGCGGCAGAAAGCAGAACTCTAGAGAGTTCAACTATATATATATATATATATATATATATATCGATACTAATCGCTAGTAACACGCACTTCGATAACTGTTCTTGATACTCTTGGAGAGTTCAACTGCTTCGCAGTAATACCGAAAATAATGGAAGCTGTTTCCCTTTGCAATGGACACTCTAGTTATCGATAGTAACTATCGATATCTCTCATGGTCTCATGAGCTTCAGGCACTCTCCAAACACATCAACAGCATGGCTTATTGATCGATTATATACTATCGATAACAAGTTAAAGGCATGAAAGGAAGATGTGAAAACTTAAAATATAAATCGAATGTTGCTTAATCGAGACAACATTGCAACAGCGTCAGCAACAACAGCAACAATTTAGACTATAAATAGCGTGCATCCATTGTGCTTAAGTCGCCCCATAGGGGGCGCAATTGTAACGCGGCGCAAAAAGCGCAAATGATGCGGCAAGCGCGACGTGGGCGTGGCTTAGTGATTGATTCCTGTCGCTGCAATCCCGTGTCGCCAATGGCGGCAAGCGTGTGCGTCAACAGCTGCTGCTGCTGCTGCTGCTGCTGCTGTTGCTGCTGCTGCTGCTGCTGCTGTTGCTGCTGCTGCTGCTGTTGCTGCTGCTGCTGCTGCTGCTGGCTGTCGAGGACACAGCACGTCGAGTACGGCACGGCACGGCACGGCAGTCGCTGCCCCCTGGCGAGAGGACAAGCGTCAGCTAATTGGATGCTTAACAACATGGTCGGACGGTGGAGCAACCGAGGAGGGCGGGGGGAGGAGTTGAGAGAGGAGGAGAGTAGGTGGAGGTGGAGGGGGCAAGCAGAGAATGGACATTGCTGCCAGTCAATCGGGCAGTGGCGCGAGAAGCGCCGCATAAGTATGCTAAGCTCTTCGGGCGACGCAAAGTAATTATTTTTGATTTATGACAGGCGCAGCCTGCAAACAGGAGTCACAAGTCAGTACAACACAACAGTCACCTTCCCCTATCACCCCCCCGCATTTCCCTCCCCTCCTTCCCTGCCCACGCTTCCCTCCCTTCTCTGCACTCTCCACGCACCGCAGCAGCACTGTCGCGTCATTTGTGAACGATGTCAACGCATGCATAAAACATGCCCCACAGAGAGAAATCCCCACCGTAAACTTATGACAGACAACACACACACACACACAAAACACACACACACACACAGAGACACAGACATATATATAGCGCAGCGCACAACTTACAACTATGCAAATTGCGCGCTTTTAGCTGGCACAAAGCAAAACCCGACGCCGGCGGGAGGCGCACGACAAATATTCATAAGTGCCAGGTAGACAGGCAACAACAACAGCAACAACAACAACAGCAACAACAACAGCAACAACAACAACAACAGCAACAGCAACAACAACAACAATGAGTTGGAGCAACAACCACGCGGAAGTTGCTGTCGCATTATGAATTACATATTGTGAGTCGAGAGAGGCAGCCGAGGCAGGCAGGGAGGAAGGCAGGGAATTTGTTAGGTACAACGCTGCGTATACGTAATGTGACGATAGGCAGAAACTATTTTAATTATTGTCGCATAAAATGCGAGGCAACAAAGTTGCAAGTTGCTTCTGTGTTGCAAGTGCAGCACGCCTCGAACTGCATTATGTCGTCATATTCGCGCCGAAAATGTTGCATGTTTAATGCACAAAAGACGCAAAAACAATTTTGAGCTGAAAAACTCTTTGGAAAACTTTGGCGAATTTAAAATTCCCAAAACGAACGTTCGCGCGAACATTTCGCTGAGAGAATTTCATTATTGCAGCAAAGGCTTAGCGAAGGCATGGAAAGTTTGCAAGATGCATCAACGATGACGATGACGATGACGATGACGATGACGATGACGATGACGATGACGATGACGATGACGATGACGATGACGATGACGATGACGATGACGATAATAATCGATAATTGGAAGCCGATAACAGATAAGCGGTAATTAATGAACGATAGCAATACATGATAAACGATAAACAATACAGTCTGCCGATAAACGATAACAAATAACGATTAAAAATACAAAAAACGATAGTCGATACTCGATAAGCGATAACGATAATAACAACGATACCCTATATACGATAACGATAAAAGATAAAGCGTGAAGATAGCAATAAACGATAAGTGATACATGTTTACGATAAACGATAACCGATACACGATAAGCGATAACGATAAGCGATAACGATATTCGATACGATAACAATAAATGATAAAGGGTAAATGACTAAAAGATAACGATAAGCGATAGGCGATACACGTTTATAATAAACGTAAAGCGATACACGATAACGATAAATAGACAATAGATATGTTGTTAGGAACTTCTCGCATCTTTCTCATAAATTTAATGTAATTTAAAGTTAAAAAAGGGTTGAGTAGTTTATATTGACTGTGGCATTTGATAAATTAGAAGAACTAACTTGATTTATTGTTATTTATTATTTTATTAAAGAAACAACAACAACGATCCGAAACAACCAGAACCGCGACAAGTATTCGAAGAGCAAGGGACAAGAAGGAAAACTTCAAAGTGCAGAGGAGCCAGCTCTTCATGCTTATCAATAATGTATATCATATATAATATTTACAATTCCATCCCACTTGTTATGCCATCAAGAAAACAGCTAACACACTGAGTTGCCTGAACCCTTTTTAAGATTTCCTGTAAACAATTTCAAACATTATTTACAAATCCATTCACCTCCACCCCCCACCACCCACGCTGCTTAAGAAAACTATCAAATTACGCTCACAAAAACAAGGTAACAAAATGAAAACATACCTCCACATCCCCGCCCCCACTCCCCCCTCTTCCCAGCAACAAAAAGGGACCAACAACAAGGAGAAAAAAGGGCAAGCTTGGGAAATCAAAAGATAATCGATAAGAAAGCGAGACTTAACATACGAATACATAAATTATGAGATACGATATATCAAAAAACGGGAAAACGGGGAAAAAAAACATAGTTTCGCCTTGGTTAAGTCATTGTAAATTTATGCGAATCCCCGGCAAAGCATCAAAGAAGAAAGTGAAATCAAAATGTGCCAAAAGAAAAACCAACAAAAAAAAAGGAAAACGGAAACGGAAACGAACTGAAAAATGACATTTGATCGATAAGAAAGATTAAACAGTGCAGAAACATCCCCCTCCCCCTCTTTCTACACCCCTTCTCGAACACGTGCTATGCAGGGGAGAGGGGCAGGGTGCAGGGGAGAGGGGGTGAGGGGTTGAGGGGGCATCGCAGCTGTGGCATGAGTGATATACGAGCACCTGTGTGCACCTGTTTGTGTCAGTCACCAGCTGAGGGATGGACGCGAGTGTGAGTGGCAGAGACAGGAACAGGAACAGGAACAGAGGCAGCAGGAGGGCAAAAGGGGAGGGTCGAGGTGTGGCGGGTGAGGTGCCCCGTGCCAGTAAGCTGGCAAAGTAAATAAAAATCCAACTAAATTGAATTTCGCAACACATTTCGTACGAGATTTTTGCATATGCCAACACACACACACAGAAGCTGCCACGCCCACGCACACACGCACTGCCTACCAGCAGCACCGGTCGGTGTTGTGTTTGCGCGCACCCCCCCCACCCCCCTTCCTGTTTGTATTCCTACATATTGCTCTATATACATACATATATTCCATTTTAATTTATCGACATATGAAAATCTGCAACTTGAACCTCGACCCCCTAAGGCCCTCCCTTCCCCCCCACCTGCTGCTGCTGTGCTTGTTACAGGGTATGCATGCAAATTGCGTTGGTCAGCTGAGTTTTCTAGTAGCACTTGCTCCCCCAACCCCCCTACACCCCGTTTCTCTATGCCTCTGCAGACCGCAAACTTGATGAGATTGAAAGCAATTTCGGGCTGCCATATGGCAAAGTTTAATGCAGTGAGTAAAAGGGAGTGGGGAAAGGGGGGAAGAGGTAGGAGGTGTATGGGGATTTAGGGGCGGGTGCAGGCGGCTGTCGAGGGAGGATGTAGGGTGCTTGAGTGCGTGCCAGGGTATTGAGGAGAATGCCGAAGCTGACGCTGCTCTGGGACCAACTCATATTTCTTTGGGAGCCGCCGACAGCTCCCCAAGCAATTGGCGGGAAGCTGTTTAAAAATTCAAGCGAAATGGCTAAAGAAAAATGAGTGCAAAGCAAATGAGTCGCACCTGGCAGTGCCAATGGGTAGGGGAAGGTAGAGCATGGGGGGGGGGCAGAATGTGGGAGGAGTCATTGAATAAATGCATGAAATGAATGAGTAAATAACCGGAATGACTAACTGCGGTGCTTAGTCGTCTCAGCGCGATTTTCCAAATGAGCCGAAGCAATGGCAGTGGGCAGAAGATGGAGTACAGGAAAAGGAGACAGAGAGAGAGAGAGAGAGGGGGAGAGAGAGAGGGGGAGAAGAACGAAGGAAGAGCAGCATCAGCTCAGTCGGAATGGGCCAAGCAGCAAGGTGTGAAAATGGCAGCTTGGGGAAGCACTTGAATGCGTGGCAAACACACACACACACAAACACACCAATACAAACACACCAACAGACACACACACACGCACAAAGCCACAGAGAATGGGAAACAGTGCCGAGCAAGGCCTGCCAGGCAAATGGCATTATCAAAATTTACATACAAGCATATCCTGATTATCCTTTAAGCATGAATTATTGAAAGCTTAAATACCGCCAGAGACAGAGACAGACACACAGAGAGAGAGAGAGAGAGAGAGAGAGACTGAGACTGCGACAGTTGCCAATGGGGAAGCAGCTGCAGCAGCAGCAGCTACATCAGCTTTATAATGGCAACAACAACAGCGCCAGCAACACAACGAGGGCAATCAGAGTACAACAAAAGTTGCGTACGATGCTGGCAAGGACGATGGCTTAATTTTCACATGACAAACCGAAAGACAAACTGCGAGACATTCGACTCGAGGTAGCTCTGCTCCTGTGTGTGTCTCAGTGTGTGTCTCAGTGTGTGTGTGTCTGACCTGGACAAGGGGCGACAGCTGGGGAGACAAGCGAGAGACGTCGCCTGTAGCAAGTGCGTCAGCGACTATACAATGCGGTTGACAGCATGAGATGCGTCTGAGGTGAATGCGTAGCAAAGCAGCACAATAAATACACTCACACACACAGACACACGCACACACACACAGAGACACGCACACTATCAAATGCGCTAAGCAGCCAAATTTAAGCTTGAAATTGGCTAAGCAGGCGAAATGTTGCAATGAAGCAATTGAATTTGATTGAATAATTCAATGATAGAATAAGTGTGACCAGATTTGAATTGTTAAGGTCCTCTGAAGAGCCTTGAACCTTGTTTCAAAAGAGGGTCGCCCTAAATAAGCTTACCTGAACTTTAGATACCCAGTATTTTAAGCTTAACTTCGAATCTGAATATGCGAAATTATAAATTGCACCAACTTAATGTCCAATATGGTCAGCCTAATAACACGTTCTCAAATTTGATTCGCTGTTATTGCGAAGCGCACAATCTCATTCCTTTTTCTGACTTAATAATGACAATGCTCTCGAATATGGTCACCTTTATTTCACTTTTTTAGCTGACAAAGTCAGCAATGTCTCGATTCAGTATGATAGTTGTATATGAAGTACAGATGTCAAATAAGGTCACCCATAATTTTATTAATGTCGAATATGGTCATCTTTATATCACATTTAGAGCTGACAAAGCTTACAATGTCTCGATTAAGTACGATTGCTGTATATAATGTACATATGTTAAATAAGGTCACCCATAATTTTATTAATGTCGAATATGGTCAGTCTAATAGCACGTTCTCAAATTTGATTCGCTGTTACTTCAAAGCGCGTAACCTCGTACTCTTTTCTGACTTAATAATGCAAATGATCTCGAATATGGTCACCCGCATATCACTTTTTGAGCTGTAATAGTCTCAAGGCTGCAATATCTTGATTCAGTTCGATTGCTATATATAATGTATAGATGTCGAATATGGTCTTCCATATTTTTATGAAATCCCTTTTCGAATATGGTCACCCATAGTGACATATTTGGCAAGAGGTCAAACGTGATTCCAAGTCATTTTCACCAATGTTAGAGGACCCTCTAACAGTCTATTATGGTCACCCTAAATTCAAAAACCAGGCAAAACAGCACATATTCCCCATGCACGTTACAGGATAATCGAAACTGCGACTTCACCGTAATCCAGTTTCGATTTCCATATCGAATAAGCTAAAACAAAATCTGCAAAGCTTGAGAGGAGCATAACTTCAGTGTCAGTTACATAAGCCGAAAATCGATAAAACTCAAGCCGGAGATTGGATGAAGACATTAATGGCAAGGCGAATGGAGTTGAAAGCTTCACTTTCAAATCTCTTGCAGCGACGACGACGTGGAACAGGAGCAGCAGGAGCAGGAGCAGGAGCAGGAGCAGGAGCAGTGGAGCTCGTCACCCAAAACAAGTTGGGATTCACTTCCGCTTGGACTTAACGGCGCCACGCACACTCGCACACACACACTTACACTCACACATACACATACTCACACTTGCGTACGACACTGAGGAAGGCCGAAAACAATACCAAGTTACAGGCGGCGTTCCACAAGGATCGGTTCTTGGACCGCTCCTGTGGAACATAGTATATGATGGGGTATTACGCCTACCACTGAGGAATGAGGTTAAGATCATCGGATATGCTGATGATATTGCCGTCATTATAGTTGGAAAGCATCTGACGGAGGTGAAAGACTACAGCACCGATGCTACGCAAAGGGTAAAGCAATGGCTTACTGAGCACGACTTAAGGTTAGCTAGGGAAAAAACTGAGGCGGTTCTCATCTCAAGCAGAAAGAAACTTGAGGATGTGACGCTTAGTATAGACGGATTGAGTATCCGTACGGGCACATCAATTAAGTACTTAGGCGTACTTATAGATGCAAGGCTGAGCTTTAAAGCGAATATTATCGCAATGAGCGAAAAGGCAGCCAGAGTGCAAATGGCGCTCGCAAGAGTTATGCCAAACATCGGGGGCCCAAGGCAGGTAATACGATCCCTCGTATCACGTGTCACCCTATCGGTGTTAATGTATGCAGCCCCTATATGGGCATCAGCGCTTAAAAAGGCAACCTACGCCCGACACTACAACGCTGTAGTGAGACGTAGCAGCCAGAGAGTCTGCAGCGCTTTCCGGACTGTATCCGGTGATGCCATCCAAGTCCTAGCTGGTATAATGCCGGCTGACTTGACTGCGCAGGACTACCAAGCGCAATATAATAAGAGGCACAGCCAAATCCCTATTACCTACGATGAAGGTGAGCCAATTAGGGATTGGCAGCAAAGGTGGGATGCAACAAGCAGGGGGAGGTGGACGCACCGACTGGTGCCGAATATAGAAACCTGGATCAGAAGAAGCCACGGACAAGTGGACTACTATATGACCCAGTTTCTTACAGGACATGGCTGTTTCAGGCGCTACCTGAACAAGTATGGTCATGATCCTGAAGTTGTATGCTACCTTTGTAATGAAGATGATGAGACTGTGGAACATATTTTCTTCCACTGCCCTTATTATGCAGGCCAACGGGAAATCGTCAACAGACGCTTAGGAGTAGATATAAGTCCAGAGAATGTTGTAGGGCTTATGATAGAGACCCCAGAAAACTGGGAATGTATTAGGAGTATGTGTGTGTGCATTATGGTAGAGCAGCGTAGGCTAGAAAGACTGCGTAACTCTTCCTCGCAGCACCCAACAACCAGGTAGAGCCACCACAGGGCTATGCTCGGCCCCTTGCGAAGATTTATACTTCAGGAGTGGTTCCGCAAGGGGTATCACAAACGAGCCGTAGGGGGAGTGTTCTTTAGAGGTTTTTTAGTGGGTGCGGGTCCCACACTACCGTCACTAGGACGGTGTCTGTCAAGATTTTTTATCCTATGAACACTCTAATTAAAAAAAAAAAAAACACTCACACATACACATACACACACACACACACACACACACACACACACACACACACACACACACTCACGCACATTCGCATAGCACTATAACTTGAAATCCACTCACTTGGATAAATATGTTTTCAACTGTTTGTATTCCTCAACATCCTGCGCTGCGCCTCCCCTTCCCTTCCCCTCTCCTCTCTCTGCTTCTCCCCTTCACTTTCTCTCCTTCTCCCCCTATCCCTCTCCCTGCCTCTTTCCCTCACTCCCTGTTCCTTTGCCACTGCGATTCCTGCTGCGTATTGTGTGCTAAAATCCTGTTAAAAGTTTGCCATAAATCCTATCCACAGTTTTGGCTGCCTCAAAGGATTCAAGGCAAGGCAAGGCGTCGTCACGCTGCCACCCACAGCCAGTCGCTGCCCCCTCCCTTACCTTGCCACTCTTCCCCCTCTCTTAGACTTGCACTATCCATGCCTCTCTCCTGCCTCAACTCGTGGCGGGGCATATCAATTGTTTAGGCAAATAAATCATAAGACTTCCTACAGGACCTGACCCCATCCATTCCCCCCCCCCCTTGGTCTCTTTCCGCCACTCTCCACCTGCTGCCAGCGTAGACAACTCGTTGTCCTTTCTGCTGCTGTTGCTGACCTCGTTTTCAGTTCATTTGGGCTGGCACTGCCTGCTGCCTGCTGCTTGCCGCTCTGCTCGGCTGGTGCTGCCTTTCCCTTTTCCTTTCCGGCCTGCTTCCTTCCTTCCTTCGATTAATGTTGCCCAAAGCCCAAAAGCGACTTACGCGAAACGTTAAGTCATCGTCCAAGCCTGCCAAGGACTCAACCACAGTTGCCACACGGCCACAGCGTACCCGAGCCCGAACCCGAGGCTAATCCTAATCCGCCAGCGGGCAGCACCAGCTAAGAAATCGCGTTTAGCCGGGCTTGGCCATATTTTGAATAATTGTGCGGCAGACCAGCAGGCTACCCTCTACCCGCTACACTCTCTCTCTACCCGCTACCCTCTACCCGCTACCCTCTACCCTTACCCCATCCCTATGCCCTGCCTGACAGCGGGTTGGCTGCGAGTGGCAGCTGCCACGTGGCATAGACTCAACACCAGCGCTACCTGCTCAGTTATGCACATACCTATTACATATATCACATATATATACCCCATATATGCTGTATATACCTCGGCCGATACGCCAGTTACGAGTATATAGCTTCTAAGAGACCAAGAGACTCAGTTCAATGGAAACTGAAAATTCACTCGATTGATATTTGCATTCCCGCAGCGCAAAGCGAATTTAAATGTACATTATGTATCAACAGATATGGCCAGATATATAGCACACATATATACACACTATATATGTATGTATATGTGTGCGTATATAAATTGTCAGATGCCAGTGGCAGGCAGGCAGGCAGGCAGGCAGGCGGGAGGAACGCGTAATTGTAATATGTGCGCAACGTGGCGTATTTCAATTTCAATGTTGCGTATACGCAGTGTACGCCCCCCAAAACGTAGCCAGGGAAGGTAGCAAAAACTCTAACGTGCGCTTGTAAATCAAATGCCCCAAGAGGCAGAGACAGAAGGAGAGAGAGAGACAGAAAAAAGGGGGCTGCGTTTTTTTGTGCGCAACTCAATTAGTTGCGATTTTTTAGCTTATGGTTTGTGCGTGTGCAAGTGCATTCAAGGGGCAACAAAGTCGAGTGGGTATTGCTTAGCATTCGCTACTATGTTGGCTACTATAAAAACACGCCCCCCACCCCTCTGCAGCTCACCCCTCCCTTAGCCATTTCCCACAGTGGGCCACATAATTGAGAGCCGCAATTGAAGTCGCACTTCAAGTCGAAGCTTTCCTTTCATTTTTGCCACATTGTGGCACGCTGGCAACTGGGCACACACACACACACACACACACACACACATGCTCGCACATGTGACAGCTCCCCAGTGGCAGAGGCAGAGGCAGAGGCAGAGGCTGAGGCAGTTGCAAGAACGTTGCCACTTAACAAGCAGCCGACAACGAGGCCAACAACAACAACAGAAACAAGGGCAACAACAACAGAAACAAGGGCAACCGCAATCATAACGACTGCCCACATACCCTGTAAGTAGGTGTTTGTTGTTTGCATGGCAGGGGGGAGCAGTGAAGGGGGTTGGTCGCACAACTTGTGGCTTTCCGAGGGTGTTGCCCGCTCATAAAAAAGCCCTGCGCGCTTTGTCTTTTTCAATCCTTTTCTGCTTTGTTGAGCAGCGTGAGGGAGGGAGGTAGGCGGGTGGGAGGCGTGGCCTCAGCTTACGCAATTGTAACACACACAACGTTTATTATTTAAAATGTTGCCATACTCGCACAGACACACACATACACACACACACTGAGGCATAAAGGACGCGTCGCAAATCTCAAAATGCTTCGGAGGCCTTTCGCGGCGCATTTTCGAGGCTATTAAAAAGTTTCGCGCAGCGCCAGGAAAACGCCTCCAACAATAACAACAGCAAGAGGGGGAATTGTATTTTATTATGATGATATTTGTTGTTTTTTCTCTCTCACTCTCTCTCCTTTTCTCTCCTTCTCCCTCTTCTTTCTTGTATTTTACGCATTTTGTGCGTCGACGGCGGTCGACAGGGCAAACGCATCGCTAACCGCACAAAAGTGGCAAGTGGCGAGTGGAAAGTGGCGAACAGGGCGAGGGTTGATGCTAAAGTTTGCGAGTAGCACGCAGGAAGAACTTGACTGCTTACTGCTTGACTTATAAATTAGACAGGAAATTCGCTGATTATTTTAGAAATTATACAAGATTCTTCCAAGTTGAGACTGTCTACTTTCTAATACGATAGTATTGATAGCTAATGAAATATCGATATATGCAGATAATTACAGAAACTTAATGACTCATCGATAGTGTTTTATTACTATCGAATAACTTTTATTTCATAAAAAATTAAAGTTTACTAGAACTTTGTTGAATGTTTTAGAAATTATGCAAGATTCACTTGCAAAGAGACTTTCTACCTATACGATAGTATTAATAACTAATGAAATATCCATATATACAATAAAATATACAAACTTAATGCCTTATCGATAGTGTTTTATTACTATCGAATGGATTTTATTTCATTACAAATTGAAAGTTGACTAGAAATTTGTTGAATATTTTTTAAATTACACAAGATTTTTCTTTGGTGAGGGTCTCCGATAGTATTACTAACAAATAAAATATCAATATATACGCCCAAATCTGCACGCTGAATGCTTGGCTATTTATCGATAGTGTTTTATAACTATCGACTAGTTTTTATTCCATGAAACCTTGAAAATTGACTAGAAATTTGTTGAATATTTTACAAGTTATGTAAAGAGGCTTTCTACTTTTACGATAGTATGAATAACTAATGAAATATACATATATACAACAACATATACAAGCCTAATGCCTTATCAATAGTATTTTAAAACTATCGAATAGCTTTTTTCAAATGAACCTTTGCAGTTTTGCAGACCAAGTTTTGCTCTTAACTGGGGAAAATCTTTCACATTTACTGCCTGAACAGATTTGCAACGAACCTATCGTTTGTCTTATGAAAACTATCGATTACTGCCAAGTCAATTGTCGACCTGAGAAGTCAATCAATGTAAGTGAAGATAACTTACCTGACCGACCACTTGAGCAGCCTCCCTCATTATATTTCCCATTGTCTGTCTCTCTATCTGCTTCTCTCCCCTCCTCTCTCTCTCTCTCTCCCTCTCTCTCTCCCCCTCTCTATTCCTCTCCCTCTCGCTGTGCTATCTCTCCTTCTAGCACTTTATCTGCAGGGCCTGCTTGTGATTTTATTTATTTTTATTGGCCTCGCGCTTTTTATACATTTTTCACTTCCCTTCTCAAACTTTTGTTGCTGTTGTTGTTGTTGTTGTTGTTGATGGTTTTGTTGTTGTTGCCTTTGTGTTTTTGGCTTTCATTGTTTTGTGTTGCAGCAATTAAAATTTTTATGGCCAAACAAATTTCTCGTTTACAACAACAGCAACAAGAACAGGAACAACAACAACAACACAAGGCCGAACAGGAGCAGGAAGCGCAATAAAATAATAAAATAAAAAATGTGCCAACAAATTCGCGCGAGAGCGGGCAAAAAAACACGAGGAAAAGTGAAAAACTGCTAATTGGTTAATTGTGCGCGTGCAGGTAAGTGAAACAAGTTGCCTATCAGTGTTAGTGTGTGTGTGTTAGTGTGTGTGTGTTAGTGTGTGTGTGTGTGTGTGTCGATGTGGACTAGATGCTGCTTAATAATTCAGCGGGTGAAACTGATGCGAAACAAGCTTGAGGTAATTGCCAGAGGCACAAGCTGCTAGACTGAGGAATGCCCTGTAAAGTGCGGTTAGTTCAAGTAAGCCAAATACAACTTATTACAGGGTATATAATGAGTGTAAACCCAATTTAAAGGCGACAATTGAAGGTAAGCAAATAAATGCAATTAGTTTCACATAAAATAAAAGTATGAACACACGTCTTACTGCACATTACAGGATATATTTCGAGTCTAAAGCCTGCACACATTGTAGGGTATGTATATTTCGACTATACCCCATGATTACTCGCTTTGCGGTACACAATGAAATAAAGACGCGACACGCTGCGCCTTTACGAGGCGCTCGTTGCCCATTTAAGGCGTCAGGCGACGCCCAAAAGCAGACACACACACACACACACACACACAAAGTCAAAAGCAGTGGCTGACCTCCCCTCACTTCCACCCTTCACGCCCTCTATATGCCCGTTAAGTGCCCCTGAACCGCCCCTGGCCGAGTTGGTTGTTAGTTTAAACTGATTTGCAGTGTTTGACATGACCATAAAAAGCAACGAGAACGAAGATGCGACTGGACAGCAAGAGGACAAGAAGAAGTAGCAGAAGAGGAAGAAGCAGAAAATGAAGCAGGGCAGAGCAGAGGTTAGCAGAGAGGTAGGCAGACAGGGGCGAGGACAGCAGAGCGAACAGGTCAGATCAGCGACATTTCGTTTCGTTTAAATGTTTCTTTCTTTTCATTGCTTTCGCCACTTGCCTTTTACTCTCAATGTCTCACTCACACACACACACACACACACCGAAAGTCTCCCCTCTAACACACACATACACACACACACACACACGCTTGGGTTGCCGTGTCCTGGCGGTCATTTTACTAATCTCTTCATTTCGCCCGGCGCTGCTTTTTTCCCATGTTTACAATTTATTTGGCTTGTTGTAGTAGCTGACCCCTCCCACCTGTCTCCTCCCCTCACCCCACCCCCTTCGCTACCGCTGCTGTTTCTTCTGCTTGATTGTTGTTGTTGCGCATACGCCCCATTGTCCGCATTTTGGGCCACCGGGTGCGCCCTTTTGTTTGACCAGCGCAGAGGAACGTGCAGCGTCTCCAATGCTAAGTTCACTCATTCATTGCGAGCACGGGGGCACAATGTAGTCAGACTCCTCCTCCTCCTCCTCCTACACCATGGTCCCCTATCCCTACCCCTACCCCTCTCTTTACCTACCTCCTCTAGCTTTGTACTCTGCTGGCCTGCCCTGCCTTGCTGTGACACGCCCCCATTTTTGGGTTTCTCAATGTATTTCAATGTTGTCTGAGCACATTATGCCGCTGCACGTCTGCCACAAGGGCGGGCCATGGGGCACATGGCACGGGGCGGGGCAACAACTGTCTGTGCAATGGAGGGGGAGGGGGTCAACAATTAAGTAAAGCGATTAATATGCAAAGTAGTCAACGCCAAATGGGCCAGGGAATTTGTTGTTGATGTCCTTGTGTTGCTATCGTTATTGTCCTTGTTGTTGCTGACCCCCCCCCCAGAACCTCCTCCCCTTCCTCTTCGCCTCTTCAGCCAACCTGCTGCCCGCTGTTGTTGTTGTTGCCTGCTACTGGTTTAGCCATGTAAAACATCGATGAGACCCGAAGCGCATGATAACGGTTCAATGGCAAATTTATGCTCGGCTAGGCGCAAATGTTCAGTTTAATTTGGAGAAATCTTCGATTTCAAATTTACCCAAATACACAAGCTGAAACAATGCGATACCTTTGTTGGAGAGTTCGAGAAATAATGCAAAATATTCGATAGCATTGTGGAATAACTGCTAATATTGCTGACAGTTTCATGTCTATTTGCTCACACTGCAAAGCGAATCAAAATGATTTAAGGCAAATTACAAATACACACACAAATACACAAATGCATACAGACACACACACACACACACACATGTATGCTAACATTTGTATATGAAACATTTACAATCTAAGAGATATTCAATTTCCAGCTTTTTCTATTACTTCTCTCATTGTCAAAGGTCTTTGTAATAATTTGACTTCAATTTGGACTTGCTCATTGTGTCTGTAATTGAAGAACATGTTCTGCATTTCTAAATTTATACATTCATTTATTATACCCGCTACCCATCGGATAGATGGGTATTATAACTTAGTGCCAACCGTATGTCTGTCTGTCTCTCTGTCCGTCCGTATGAACATTTAGTTCTCAAAGACTATAAGAGCTTGGACTACCAAAAAAATATGACAAAACATCTTAATTCTTGGCGCAGGTCAAGTTTGTTTTACTGCTTGGCCACGCCCCTTTCAGCCCCTGTAAGGCGAATTTCAAGCGTAATTTGAATGCAGAATAATTCATTTTTGGTAAACACAATAACAACCACAGTCCAAATGATTTCTGAAAATTTGCTTGCGATGGGACATAGAAGTTATTCAAGAAGTAATTTGAAGGAGGTACTGAATTTCAAGCCGCTGCAAAGTATGCAATAAAAAGTACGCTAAACAAAAAACATATATATTTAAGAAATCGTTTTGGTTTGATTTTGGTTTTCGATCCCATTTATCAAATTTAATTTCAATTGTCAACTGTCAAATTCTATGCCAAGAATATTCAATTTCAATAATTCAATTTTGATTCTTGCAAAAATATACGTGGTAGCCACAAGTCGTGCAAGGCACAATTGAAACTTGTTGAGGCATCTTCGCTTGTCAAATGAATCAATCAAACAAAACTAACTTGGACTAGGTCAGTTTAACTTGGGATAGGTTTATTGTCTTTGGGGGGTAAATCAATCCCAAACACACCCCCTTACCCCCATCTCTCTCCATCACCCTCTTATTCGTTTAGGGTTGTTTGTGAGCAGAGCTGACTGAGAAACGTAATGAAATTATTTTACTATTTTCTTAAATATTTGTAAAACAATCTGAGCGATTATAGTGAGTGAGAAAGGAAGCCAGAGAGAGAGAGAGAGAGAGAGGGAGAGAGAGAGTTGAGTTGAGCAAGGGTAGAGAGAGGGGTAGAGCAGGGGAGAGGGTATCGCTGTGGTTGCCAAAAGTGGCAGCAGCAGCTTCACATTTATTTATTTTGTTGTTGGCTTTCCAATTTGCCCCACACACGCACACACTCACACACTCACACACACACACACAGAGCACACCCTCGCTTGTGCCCCTATCCCTGTCGCCCTCCTTCTACCTGCCCCCTGCCTCGCAACTGAGTGAACTCTGGCAACTCTGACTGCAATCGTGCGCCTACATTTTAGGGTTTTAATTAAATGCAACAACAATGCAGGGCAGCAAACAAAACCATTGCACACACTTCCCTCAATGCGACACATGTGTGTGTAAGTGTGTGTGTGTGTGCGTGTGAGGAACTGGGAACTGGGGCCAAATGGGGGTCAAGAGCTGTGACCGATTTGAACAAATGCAACAACAATAGTATACATGGAAATGAAACGAGCGGATTAAATCATGAATTGCCCCAAAAGATTTGACATGAATTACTTGCAGAGCTAACGGTAAATGCAGCTTAAACTGATATTCCTGGATTAGGCATGGAACTTTATTACAGATAAATACAAATAAATATATATATATATATTCATATATATTAAATATATATTTAATATTTGTCCGACACTCGCTGCACAACTTTTCGTCTGAGTTCGTACGAGTTTTGTTTTCTTTTGTTTGCACTTTCCACAAATTTCGCAATAATTTTGCAAAAGAAGAGAAAACTAAATCAGGAATAAAATAGTTTGCAAAACAATCCGAGTGTAATTGATAAAATTAAATGAATTTGAACAAAATATGCTGACAAAAATTAAGTGAGATACTTTACCAACTTTTTCGCAAGTGACAGATTTGTTGGCGTGAAACATTTTTGGCACATGTTTTAAAGTGTTGAACATCAAAATAAGTAAGTCATTTAACTGAACTATGGGGCAAATTATGTGCATTTTTGCAGTTTTGTTTTCCTTTATAAAAACAAGTTGAAGAAATTCTTATTTTTTATTTTTATTATCGTTAATACTTAAAAAAAAACTTCTGTATTAATTACTTGAGGACTTGAGGGATAAAGGAATATGGTACTCATCTATATATTGTATTTATTAAAGCAAAAAGTTATGACGTGATTATCGTTAAATACTGATTCATGTGGGCACTGGGCGTGGCATTCAAATTCAAATTTGAAATAAGTTTAGCAGCATGATATACAGAAATCTTCATGCCATGTAGACTTTATAATAGCTCAGATCTCGACATTCACATAGACAGATAGATAGGCATAGCACAATCGAAACGTCTATTCATTCTGATCAAGTGTATATACATATATGTTATATATAGTATATTTGTGTCTCGCCTTCTTCTACCTTTGACATACATTTGCACAAAAGTTAAGTCAACCTTCTTTTTTACCAATTTCAATGATCGAGAAGTATAATAATAATATTATACTATAATGAAGAATAGAATATCGTTAATCAAATCAAACTTATAAGAAAAAACTACAGTCAAGTGTGCTCGATTTCTTAAATGTATAACTTCTATGTTTGGTGAATTTTGTGTTGCATACTTTCAGGGAACGGCTTTGAAATTAGTACATCTAAATTATTTCTGAAAGAACTTCTATGGTTATTATCCCATCGCAACCCAATTTTCAGAAATCATTTGGACGTTGATAGTTATTGTATTTACTGAATATACACTATACTACATTTCAATTACGCCTACAATTCGGTTTTGATTAATAACCGGTTGCGGAAGGGGTAATAACAACACACATTGACACCAAATTTGGTAGTTCTAGCTACTACAGTATCTGAGATCTATATTGTCAAACGACAGACAGTCGGACAGACATGGTTATATCGACTCGGCTCTTGATGCTGATTGAGAATATATATAGCATATAGCAAGTCATAAATACCTTTGAAAAAGGCTTTAATTTGTTTTAAATGTGAAACTAAAATGGGAATGAAAGTGGGAAATATCGCGAAAATGATGAAACATTTTTCAGGCTCATCAGTTTAGATGGAAATAACTGTCCCCCATAATGTGCAATTGCGCATCTTAATGGCACTTGGCAACCCTGGCAAATTTGCGAGCAAATTACTTTTCACTTATCTTTGGCCCAGTTGCACACCGCAAAAGCGCCAAAAAGAGGGCGGGGCACAGCCCCTGCTAGCCTCCTCTCCCCCTCGTGGAATATATCAATAGAGTATATAGCATATACATATGTATACATATATATAACATTATAGTGTGCTTGTACGTGTGGCCGTTATATCTTTAATCTTACCTTGGAACGAGGCGCTCTGGCTGCTCAGGCTGCACAGCCAACTCAGGAACAACAACAATAAGAATCGTTTCCGTTTCCGTTTTCCTTAGC
Source organism: Zaprionus camerounensis (assembly GCA_018904165.1). Classification (NCBI taxonomy): domain Eukaryota; kingdom Metazoa; phylum Arthropoda; class Insecta; order Diptera; family Drosophilidae; genus Zaprionus; species Zaprionus camerounensis. The sequence continues at coordinate 1,668,346 of JAEIFS010000740.1, forward strand.
GTTGCGTGATTTCGATTTCGTTTTCTGTTTTCGGTTTTCGGATTCGGGTTTCGTTTTGCTCTCTCTCTCTCTCTCTCTCTCGTTCTTCTCTCGTTCTTCAATCTTTGCTTCACTTTGCTTCTATTTGGTTTTTTGTCTTCTCGCCTTTGTGCGTTTTATTTACTTCTCGATTTGCATTGAGTTTTTCATGCTTTTCATTCGGGAAATGCTTGAGAATTTTATTTTTTATTTACATTTTGTGCACTTCTTTTCTTTTCTTTTCTCTTCTTTTTATTGCAGTTTCGAACAAAACAAAAACGAAAAAAAATTGTCTGGAACAGCAGGAATTAAGCTAATTTCTCAGTTATCTTGACCTACTCCCCTCCCCTGCCTCTCTCAGTGACAACTTTAGCTAAGCTCATGAATGTAAATGAATTTTCAAGCAGCAAAAACGCGCGCGACTTTTGCAGCGCAGAGCAACAAGTTGATCGCGAGTATTGCCAATTAACGCGTTTTAATGTCAATTAATGAACTCAGCTGATGTTGTTGATATGCTGCTGTAATTGCTGTTGCTGTCGCTACTGTTGCTGTTGCTACTGTTGCTGTTGCTGCTGGGCATTGAATTGCCAGAAAGTTGCCCAATTGTCATTGTTGCTGCTGCTTGCTCTGCTGCTGCTGCTTCTTTGCCTTGACTGGCGACCTCCGCAATGACCGTGTAACAATTTTGCTGGCTGCAGCAGCAATTGCCAAAGCTGCAGCAGCAACTGAGAAGCAGCAGCAGCAGCAGCAACACTCAACACACCGACAACATGCTCGGCAATTTGGCGGCGCTTAAACGCAGCTAACAACACAAATCGCAATCATAACAACAAGCGTAACAACAACAAGGATCACAAACATAACAACAGCAGCAGCAACAATAACAACAACAACAACAATAAGAAGAGCAACAGCAACAGCAATTGCTGCTGCGCGCCTTTTTTGCGCTTCACTTTTGGGCGCAATTTATGCATTTTTCTATTGAATTTTTGTTGCCTCCTTTGCGATTTCTTTTTTCGGCATTTTCTGGCTTATTATGCTCGCTGCTGCTGCTGCTGCTGCTGCTGCTGTAGTTATGTGCATTTTTATTGCCGCTAAGCAGCAGCAGCAGGAGCAGCAGTAGCAACAGCAGCAACTCGCACACACAAATCTTATGTAAGCGTTTTGTGCGCGGTTTTTGTGCGTTTTGCTGGCGACGGGCAGCCTAAGCTGCTCTTGTTGATGTTGTTATAGTAACAGTTGTTGTTGCTGTTGTTGTTGCTGTGGTGTATTGCTGTTGCAGTCGGGTGTTGTTATTAGCTGATGTTGCTGTTGTGTGTTGTCTGTGTTGCTGGCATTCATTGAGGACTTACAGAACGAACGCAGCTGGCAGTCACATGCGCGACAGACACAAACACACGTACGCAGACACACTCGCACACACACGCACTGGCAGTCAAGCAGACACACACACACACACACACACACAGACGCACAGACGCACAGACGCAGACACAGAGACACAGGAGACACGGCTACGAATGCGACGACAACGACAACAACGACGACACCGACGACGACACCGACGACGACGACAGCAACTGCTGCTGCTGCTGCTGCGACTGCTGCTAGTGCTACTACTGCGACTACTGCGACTGCTGCTGCTGTGACTGCTACTGCTGCTGCTGCTGCTGCTGCTGCTGCGACTCTCGCGTTTAATTCTTCTCTCGAAGCGAAACGCGTGCCGTCTGCGCTGAGTCCTGTTTCATACTGTCTCGCAATGTGCGCCACGCCAGCTGCGGATGCTGTGGCTGCTGCTGCCTCTGCTACTGCTGCCTCTGCTGCTGCTGTTGCTGTTAGCGCTGCTGCGGCACAAGAATTTCCCACTGTTAAAATTTCCCTGGCATGCGCACCGTGTGTCACGTACATTGCCGGCCAACGCGACGTATGCGCGATATATTCACACTGTGCCCAAGGCCCAAGGCAGCGACGCAGGCGACTACAAGTTGTTAACAGTTGTCGTTGGCGTTGTTAATGCACAGGGCAGTTTACCACACCTCCCCCCCCCGTTGACCCCCTACATCCCTTCTCCCCTCCCCTTGTCAGTCTCTCTGCAATTGCGGACAGACGCGAGCAAATCAATTTATGTTTGTAGCGTGTGCAGCGTGAAGCGTCTAGTTCGCAGAGCGTGTGGAGCGTGCAGCGTAGCCAGTTCACCTTGCCCCCTCCCCCCTCCCCCTACCCACTACCCTCTCTTGGTTGAATGCCAAAAAGGTTAATGAAAGTGTTGCCCACCTCCCCCCCCCTCCTTTTGCCACCTTCCCCTGCCCCAGCACCTGCCCCTGCCACTTCTTCTACTCTTTCCCCTTGCCCTACAGCCTCCGCCTGGCACCGCCTTCGCTGCTGCCGCGGGTCAGCGCTACAAACCGCACTTGGATGTGCAATCAGCAATGTGGCAAGCGGATGCGGGCATGTGGCATGTGGCAAGCGGATTTGTGCGCTCAGCCTGGGCAGTGCTGCCGTTGCAGCTTGCACAATTTGCAGGGTATTAACACAATTATTGCATTGTCATTGCGCATTCATTGTGGCAATTTGCAAGGTAGAAGCATGAGCATAACGACCAGCTCTACACCCTGTACACCCTAGTTGTACACCCTATATACACCTACACACATAATACGTGCAACGACAATAATAACAATTAGTTGCATACCCTGTACACCCTGTGAATGCACAAGGAATTGATGCAGAAACCTTTCACTTGCTTAGACTAACTGAGTAACTCTCTCGTCTTTCTCTTTTGCTCCTCATGCTTTAGCTAATATTTTACCTTAATTCACTTTAATTATATATACATATTATAATCCATACAATTTCTATTTAGTTGATTTAGAATCGGCGCTAATAAGATATTAAATATTAAACATCGTCATTGGCTAATTGATATTTAAATTGTATCCTGTAAATGTATTTTATATTTAAAGTGAATGGATTCGAATATGAATTGAATTGATTGAGTGCCATGCACACTATGAACATAATGTTTACCAATGTGAGTACATGTTGTATTCAAATTAAACAAAATCAAACATACAATGAAATGTGTATGAATAAATAAGACGAAAAGGCATTTCTGAAACCTGTTTCACAGTCGATTCCATTAGAATCAATGAGAATTTATGCACCTCACATTTAATTTATTTAATTTTATTTATTTAATTTATAGTATAACTATGGTCAGTCGACTGTTTACAAGTAAAACACAATTGATAAACATAATTGTTTGTAAGCTTTAAATTGATATATAAAACTAAGAAAAATTTCAAATTAGAGGTTAAACCTTAAATGAGAAAAAATAAATTAATTGAAATGTATTGTATGCGAACTGGAATAAAAAAGCAAAAGCCGATTCAACATTTGTTGTAGATGATTGGGGAAATCCAGAAAAACCCAATCAAATCAAATCTTCGTTAACTAAATTAATTTTAAAATTAATATTAATTATACCCTTCGACCATTGAAAATGGTCAAAAAAGGGTATACTAACTTTGTGCAAATGTATGTAACAGACAGAAGGAGGCATGGGAGACCCCACAAAGTATATATATTCTTGCTCAGGATCACTAGCCGAGTCGATTGAGCCATGTCTGTCTGTCTGGATGTCCGGATGTCCGGGTGTCCGGATGTCCGGATGACCAGATGAACACACAGATCTCAGCTATTATAAGAGCTAGAGACACCAAATTTGACATGAAGGTTTCTGTGTAGCCGGCGCAGATCAAGTTTATTTCAAATGTCGGGTGCCACGCCCATCGCCCCCGCAAATCAATAAATTAATTTTTGAACTCAATTTGTAAGCGTTGTATTAAAGATAAAACTTTCTGACTGTAACATATACTAAGCTGATAGTTATATCTACTTATTCTCTAAATTGCAATTCGATCGGACAGTAAACACAAAAGTTATTCAAGAAAGTATGAGCATAAAACTAAGTGCTTTTGTATACTAACAAGGGAGGCAGGCGAGCGCGAAGCGCGAGCGCCATCCATCGAGAATAATTTCAAATCATGTGCATATGCATATGTGTAGGTACATACATAGGTGTATGAACGTAGGTCGAAGGGTATCCCACTGTCGCGTGCCGCGCGACTGTTGCTTTTCTTACTGGTTTCAAATAGCATAAGCCAATAAAAATTACATTCTGTTTTGCACTTTAGCATTTTTATATTTTTTATATCAAAAAAAATCTTTTCATTCATAATCGTTAATAAGTTTAAGTGCTCGGTTCAAATCCGGTCAGCTTCGCCACTCCGTACAAGTTCAAGGTGGAATACAAATGCTGCCAACATTTGACGATGTATATAACCAGGATCTTCGACCAGATACGATAGGATGTAATGCATTCGAAATTGATTGTGAGCCGCCGGAAATTGAATTGATACCCGAGAATGAGCTTACTGGCATGACGTAACGTACTCCGTATTGCTCTGTTACGTCGCCAGGAATTCTTCCTGTTAGCTGCCCATGTAAATGTCAAGTATGAAAATCCTGACAAATTTATGCGTCATATTGACACACGTGAAAATCGCTTTGTCCTTTCCGTTACCAACTGGGACGATGAATAAAACCAGAAAAAATTAAAAAAAAATTTTTTTTTTTTTTGTAGCTCACAGTTTTGATTCAATCGAAAACTCGTATCGAACTGCCAGCATATCAAAAGCAAATTGTTCATTTTAAAAAAAAAATGAAGTTTAAAACAATGAAATACTGTTATCATAAATGATGTTATTCACATTTAAGTAGAGTTGGGCATGGACCGTGTTTTCTTCGCGTCACATCGTGACACGACGGGCTTATTATTGGATGCCACGCCTACCGCCCCTACAAATGTGTAATCAAGTTCTTAATTTGATTGACAGTTAGCTGACCATAATTTACCCTTCGACCATTGAAAATGGTCAAAAAAGGGTATACTAACTTTGTGCAAATGTATGTAACAGGCAGAAGGAGGCGTCGGAGACCCCATTAAGTATATATATTCTTGCTCAGGATCACAAGCCGAGTCGATTGAGCCTTGTCTGTCTGTCTGTCTTTCTGTCTGTGTGAACGCACAGATCTCAGCTATTATAAAAGCTAGAGTTACCAAATTTGGCAGGAAGACTCCTGTGTACTATAAGCTGATCAAGTTTATTTCAAATGTTAGGTGCCACGCCCACCGCCCCCGCAAATCAATAATTTAATTTTTGAACTTAATTTGTAAGCGCTGTCTAAAAGATACAACTTTCTGACTTTAACACATACTAAGCTCATTAAAATATCTACGTATTCTCTAAAATACAATCCAATCGGACAATAAACACAGAAGTTATTTAAGAAAGTATGTGCATAAAACCAAGTGCTTGTATCAGCTAACAAGGGAGGCGGCCGAGCGCAAAGCGCGAGCGCCATCTGTCGGCCATAATTTAAAAGAATATGCATATGTGTATGTGTACATACATAGGAACGTAGGTCGAAGGGTATCCCACTGTCGCGTGCAGCGCGACTGTGGCTTTTTTCTATTTTTTTAAATTGAAACAGCTTAAAATTTTGTAAACTTCTACTTTACGCTTAATTATTTTTTCAAATTGACTTTTTAAATAATTCTTTGTATCAATATCTTCTCTAATTCAGTCGACTGTAATTAGTTAAATTTAAAATAAATTAAATATTTAAATAAAAATAAAAATAAATTGTGTAAAATGAAGTAAATGGTTTTTTAAATATACTGTGGCTTTAGTGAAGATATCTGTAAATTTACCATATAATATAAGAAGTGAAGTAGGGACAGAATTGCTCGATATGTGACTTTTATAACAGGAGTTTTATTGGGCCCAAAATTAAAGCGCATCTCATCTTATTAAGCATTACAAATATAGAGTTAACGCTACTAAATATTGCTAAAAATTACTTTAATTATAGTTTCATTTCAGTCAATCTTTTGATTCATATGCATATTCATATCATTTATTCATTCAATTCAATTTGTAACGTGTCTGAATGTTAAATGAGAACACAAAGTGAATCAAACCTAACTTGACATGAAATTGAACTCAATTCATTTTGAGCACAGGGTATTCGCATATAGATTGCAGCTTTCTATTGTCTACCCGCCATCAACACAGCCAGCCAAACATGCCGTGCCTGTCTGCACACAGGGTATACAGGGTATCTTGCGTCTGCTGCAAGTGAAACTGAAACTGCAACTCATATTTCCGACTTGCAGGTGCTGCCAACTGCTGACCAAGTAGCTCACGCCGGTGTCCCCATTAGCGATCATTAAAGTCTCCCCTCCTTCCCTCTTCCGCCTGCCCCCTTTTCCTTGCCCCTCCATAAATGATTATTTATGTGTGCGCCTGCCTTGTGTCTGCGGTTTGTCTAACGAGCCAGCACGAGGCACAGCAACAAGGCGAGGCAAGGGGAGGCGAGGCGAGGCAAGACAAGGCGAGGCGAGGCGAGGTCGCTTTGTTTTCACAGCTCACAGCCAGCAATGCCTCGTGATAGGGGAGGGAGTGGGGTAGGGGGTGAGCAACAACAATTAAATGAAATAAACTCGCTTAAAAATGTTATGTAAATGCAGCGCGGCGCGACTAATTGACTCGTCCTGCTGTCAACGCAGCTGCCCCTCCACTCCCCCCCTGCCCCGTCCCCACCACAATCTCTTTCCCATTTGGCATAAATGATGGATGAACTTAATTTTTATTATGCGACCTTGAGGCACAGCCAAAGACCCAACAACAAGGAGAGGAGAGGAGACACGGGACAGCATTGAGTCTGATATTAACCGGAAGGGAAATATCAATCAGTATTTTACACTAGACTGCCCTGAGAAGGGTTGAAGAAGGTAGTAGGGAGCAGGGAGAAGGAAGCAGGGTGAAGAGGCATGCAGATAGGCAGAGCTGTAGGCAGACAGCATTAAAGAGGAAGCGAGGGGGTAGAGTAGACAGGCGGAAAGTGAAAGTGAAAGTGGATTTTCGTCTCATCATGCTGGCAGCCCCTACACCCTTCCCTTCTCGGCACTCCCCCCTCTCCCATACTTGTCTGAGGCATTAAAACAAAACATTTTAATTAATTGAGGCGGAAAATTTGCTGCTTGTTGTTGTTGTTGGGTTTGGCTTGCCACATTCCACTTGCCTCATGCCGCACGCTGCTGTCAACTGCTCAACTTGGGCTGCAGCTGTGGGCTGTGGGCGTGGTTGGGGTAACTCAAGTTAAAATTGGCTTCTTGATGGCCAAACAAAACGGAACGGAACGGAACGGAATGGAATGGAACAGCGACTGCGATTTGCAACGTTTTGTGTGTCTAATGGAGCCGAAGATGAATTGCGTGAGCGAGAAAGAGACAGAGAGAAAGAGAGAGAATGATTGTGAATGAGTGCGAATGAGTGTGTGTGAGTGAATAAGTGCGCAAGTGAGTGCGCAAGTGAGTGCGTAAGTGAGTGCGGCAAGCGATTATTGGCATGCTTAGCAACCTGTGTAGAGACAAGCTAATCGCTCATTTAAAGCGATTGTCAGCGATTAAACGATTCACTTACTTCACATGCTGCCACGCCCCATTGACAGCTGCGCCTACAAGTGAAGGAAGTGAATGAAAGTGAATGGAAATAGAATGGAAGTGGGATGAGAAGTGCCAGAAGTGTGGAAATGGTAAAGACTGCGGAGTAAAGTTGATGGATTGAATGAAATTAGGCAGGCAGACTAAGAAATGAGTGAGGAATGGGTGACAGATAGAGAAAACGAGAGAGAGAGAGAGAGAGAGAGGCAGAGAGGGAGCGAGGCAGAGAGGGAGAAAAACGGAACTGGAAAGGCAATATTGTGATAGGAGAGAAAAAGAATACATTAAAATGGAATTGAGTGGAAGAAAGTGAAAGGGAAATGTACGAAATTTATATGTCGAGAAGAAGAGAGGGAAACGAAACGAAATGGAATGGGAACATAAGTAATTATAGTATTGAATTTGAATGCATTTGAAACGAAATAAAATGGAATTGAACATGAAATGAATGGCATGTAAGGAGAAGAACATGGACAGCTCAGAACATAAGGAATAAAAGGGAATGAAAAGAAAAGGGTGAAACGGAATGGGATGGAATGAGAACTACAGTAATTGAAATGAAATTGAAAAACACACTAAATAAAACAAATGGAATGGAACAAGATTAGTATAGACAGCTCCGAGGATAAGAAAGAAATCAAATGATGACAAAAGATGAGAAACAAAACGGAATCGAATGGGAATCAATATAATTAAAGTGTTATAAGAATGTATATGAAACAAAATAGAATTGAAAACTAAAACTTATGTTACGTGGAATCGAGCATATTTCTGCAGATGAAACGAATGGAATGGAACGAAATTAACATTAACAGCTAAGAAGATAAAAATTGAAATCAAGTTAAAGTAAAACGAATCGGAATGGAATGGGAATTAACGCAATTTAATTAATAGTTGCACATTTTAGTGCCTATGGAACGAAACGAATCGGAATTAAAATATAAAACGAATGGAATGAAACAAGAATGGCATAGAGAGCTCAGATGAAAAGGAATGATGGGAAATTAAAAGGGATAGAAATATGTAAATTAAAGTAATTAAATTATTCGATACGCATTCGTCTTTTTGGAACGAATGGAATGGAACATGATTAGAGCAGACAGCTCAGAAGATAAGGAATGAAACAAAATGAAATTGAATGCATTAAAATGAAATGAAATGAAAAGGAAAACAGCGGAAAATGAATGCGAAAGGCGAAGGGGAAATGAATGAATGAATGAAACAGAGTGGAATGTAATGACAATGGAATACATTAAAATCAAATGAAATGAAACGGAAACGGAAGCGGGAAGCGATGCAATCAAATGGAAACGGAATGTGCTGTGATAAGCGAAATCAAATGGAATGAAATGACATGGAATGGAACACGCACGACGTGTGAGAGAGAGAGAAAGTGAGAGAGAGAGAGAGAGAGAGAGAGTCTTCAAAAGTTTTAAGCCTGACATTAATGTGCTCTGCAGGAGAGAGAGAGAGAGGGAGCGAGAGGGAGGGAGAGAGACAGTGGCATATGTGTGTGTGTGTGTGTGTGTGTGTGTGTGTGTGTGTGTGTGTGTGTGTGTGTGTGTGTGTGTGTGTGTGTGTGTGTGTGTGTGTGTGCGTGTGTGTCTTTTTCTACTTTTTCATAGTCAATGTTGTTGTTGTTGTTGTTGTTGCTGCTGCAGCAAATTGCGTGCAACTTCCAAGGATGCCACTTACAGCCACTGACAGCTAACGATGTTGCCCCAACGCGTTGGCCCAGGCACGCCCTGCCGCTCGCAAACAACCAACCACGCCCCCCCCCTGCCCACCCCTCTACAGTCGTAGACCTAACTAAAGATCAACACTCGGGCGCAAAACTTTTGTCATTTACGCGCCGAATTTACTGGCAACGCCCCGAATGGACAAGAGCGAGCAAGACAGAGACAGAAAGAGAGAGAGAGAGACACAGAGAGAGAGAGAGAGAGAGAAAGAGAGCAAGAAAGGGAGAGAGAGATGGATAGGGAAACTAGCCTTGGTAGGTTACCATAATTGAATTTTCAGTACGTTGCGCCACGTTGCGAATTGTAAAACAAAAGCGAAGCCAAGTTCGGCAGCTTGGCAGATGGAATGAAATGGAATGGGAATGGACTGAAGATGGCTACAGCTAAAGCTGAAGCTGAAGCTGAAGCTATTGTCTGGATTACGCTCGACTTGTCAAGGTTTAGCGCCATAGGCCGCATACTTATGTAAGCCACTGTGAGGTGACTTTGACACACTGTGAGAGCATAAAACGAATCAACCCAGCGGGCAGGGTATGCATGCAGCAAGGGGGAAGGGGGAGTATGGGGCGTATGTGGGAGAGTCTGGGGGGGTGTGGGGCAGACAGCTCGAAGATGAAAAAGTGTAAAATTAAATGAAAAATAAACAATGAACATGGCGCAGCGAATTGAATTGAAACTCGAGCTCGAGTCGAGTCGAGTAGGGGAGCAGTGGCAGGATGTGAAGGATGTGAAGTAGAATCGGTTGCGACGCTGCCATTGTGGCACAGCCAAACAGTCCATTTGTCTGCCTGTGCCCCTCGCCCCTCCCCCCTCTCTCTTGGCTGCCTGTTTCCCCTTGTCCTGCTGTCCGATTGTCCAGTCCGGTTTTCATTTTTAACACACGCCAAGCTAAAAATGCTGACATGGTCAGGACACGCGGCAGAACGAGGCGGAGGCGGGGCAGTGCGGGGCGGGGTCGGGTGGGGAGAGCTCACCAGCTTCGCTATTTGTATGAATTACAAGCGACACACATTCCCAGCTCGAGTTGCTGCTCCTGTTCCTCCTCCTACTTCTCCTGTTCCCGCTCCCGCTCCACCTGCTCCTCCTGCTTCTCTTGCTGTGGCTCTGTTCTGCTCTGCTGTATGCGCCATTTCCGTTTCCGCTTTCCACTTGCTGGGTATTTAGTGTGTGCCCAGCCCAGTTGTCGCACCCCTCCCCTTCTCAGCACTCCTTCCTCGCTTGTAATTGTTGTACTTGTGTTCTCCGCTTGTACTGCTGCTGTTGTCGCTGTGATTTGGATTGTCGGATTGCGCTACAGTCGCCAACATCAGCAGCGGCAACAGCAGCTGCACACCTTCCCATTTACCCCCCCCCACATTCCCCTGTGCCCCGCCACGTGTTTGACAAGACAACGGCTTGGCATGCAACCTAATTGAGTTTGCGCGCAGCAAGTGGCAACAACAAGGGGGCAAGGGGAATTAGGGAAAGATTCTCTATATCTGCAGCTAGTTGAGAGATGCTGAGAGATTGGTAATGGGCTTTCAAAACCGCCGCACAGGCAAAATTAAAAAATCTTTCATCTCACAGCGCACGGAAAGACGCGCACGTTAATATGAAAATATGTTTTTGGCTAATCGCGACGCATTAAAAGCACGTTAAAAGCCCACAAAAACAGTGGGTAAAACACGCACATCATTTATGCTTAATATTTAATTAAATATTTCCTTATCCAAACAGCCATTGCACAAATTCAAAATACTACTGCCTACTTTTAAGCGCACTCAAAAATGCATGTTGAAGAAATTACAAAGGAAACTACCACTATAGGTAGAAGAACACAGGCTTAAAATAAAACCAACACAAATTTGTACCATCAAAAAAATAAAAAAAAAATGCAATATTTGTAAATCAAGTCAAATTTAATTAAATTTATAAAACTATAAGCTTGTTAACTTTTTTGACTTTATATATTGAATTTACTTTATTGACAAATGTATTGTTATAATGTCCAATTTGAATTCAGTCGACTCCTTTTAATTGACGTAAAATAAGTAAATAAAAGTTTAAGTTAATAAATAAAACTGTCTCTTGATTTGCGTGCTTCAACTGCCATACGACCCACTGTAGCGTGTCGTTAACGCAGGCGTAAAAATCGTATCTTAAAACGATTTTAAAATCCAAATTCACATGCTCATAAACATATTCGAAGCATATTAAACGAAGCTGCCTTCCACCCTCCCATCCACGAGACTGAGGCCATTCCCACAACCTAAACCGAGTCCCAAGCCACAACTCCCCAAACCAACAACGAAGCTCATTGCGAACCGCTTAAAACAGACAATCCTTGTGCTTATCGACGGCCATAAAAACCTCAATTTGTTCGCCATTTTCGTGCTAATTAAAAGCAGCAAGGGGCAGACCTTCCTCTCCACTTTGCCCCTTCTCTATTTCCCCTTCTCCCTCACTTAGTGGAATTCAAAGTGAATATGTTGCTGTATGGCAGGGTATTATTAACCTTTTTGCACTTGTCAAACGATTTAAGTTGGTAACGACATAGAAAGGCATGAGCAGGAGTTGAGGGAGGGGGCGGCAGACAGGGGTCTTGCCTGCTCCATGACTCAGCGCTGTGATCAATGACAAGTTGCGAAATCGTTAACTGACAACGTTAAAAACTTTGCACAAATAATTTGCACAAGTCGTTGATGCTAAGGCAATAAAATTGCGCACACAAAGTCGAATAAATAAGGCGGAAGTGGGCGGTGCAGGGGCAAGCGACGGAGACGGCAGAAGAACAGCGAGTGGGAGAGGAAGTGGGAGAGGGAGAGGGCGAGGGCGACAGGCAACTGGAGACAGGCGACTGGAGACATTCGATGCAGGAGTTAAAAGTCAGCCTGGCGGCAAATCGAAGTAAAAGTTTCGCTTACGACAGGCAGGACTGATGGAGCAGCAGGAGCAGGTGGAGGTTGAGGACAGCGGAGAGGGGACTGTTATTGGAGTGGGTGTGTTAAATTACAGCGCAACAACAACAACAACAACAACAGCAACAGGAGCGTCGAGTGAAGAGCGATGTGGAAGAGCTACACAAAGTTTTATTCGGGCGTGTTAATCAAGCATTCTAAGAAACCTAGAACACACACACACATATATACACTCACAGCTACATGCACACACACACACGCATACACACTCACATACATGCATACATACATACACTAACATGCACACTTACGCAGACAATTGGTTAGCGTAGAGGGAGTTAGGCTGTACCTGGTCATAAAGACGCTGCACCTGTTGACGAAACACCCTCCCCTCCCCCCTTTCACTCACTCTTCCCTCTTCCCTTTCACGCCTCTTTCAGCTATCCATCCCCCTGTTCAAACTAACGTCCCCCCCTTTCTACCTGTCCAAACTAACGTCGCGACAGGAAATTGCCCAAGGAAACCAGTAAAACTTTCTCCTGCTGCGCTGGCAATTGTGTCGCCCGCAACAGTTTTCCAGCTTTCCAGCATTCCACTGTGCCCTCCCCCCTGCCCAGCCCGCCCCGCCCCACTGTGATTAAAGCGCGCCATTGTACGCTAATCGAATCAAACTCCAAGTCAACATGTGACGCTTAACGCTTAATGGGATTAATTCCGTTTTGCAAGCACTAAAGTCCATCATATTTCAAATGAGCTGGCAGTGACTGACTGCGAGTTATCCTGTAAAACAGTACGCTGAGCTGGGCCTAAGTTTATAGGGTATATCCATATATATATATCTGTATAGCTAAGTAGCCTTTATATCGCCTATATATTCGTGATCAGTTTCAATTGATTTTGGTGTTGGCTGAAAACTCTTTTGACCTATCTTAGAATGAAAGAATGTCCGCTTAAGAGAGGTTGACGTGAAACGAATTGTCTGTGAAGGGAGGTGTTCGCTTGCGGGACGTGTCCGCTTAAGCGACGTGCTCGTCATGTCCGTGAATGGAGGTGTTAGGTCCGCTTAAGTGAGGTGTTAGTGAAGGGAGCTGTCTGTAAAGAGAGGTGTCCGCTTAAGAAAGGTACTTGCAAAGTAGGTATCCTTGAAAGGAAGTGTACCCTTTAGAGAAATGTCCGTGAAGGGAGGTGTCCTTGACGTGTACGCTTAATAGAGGTGTCCTTGAAGGGAGGTGTCCGCTTAAGAGAGGTTTTCGTAAAAGAAGCTGTCTGTGAAGGGAGGTGTCCGCTTAAAAGAGGTTTTCGTAAAGGAAGCTGTCTGTGAAGGTAAGTGTCCGCTTAAGAGAGGTGCTCGTCAAGGGAGGTGTCCTTGAAGGGAGGTGTACCCTAAAGACAATTGTCTGCGAAGGGAGGTGTCCTTGAAGGGAGGTGTCCGTAAAGGCAGATGTCCACTTAAGCGAGATGTTCGTGAAGAAAGTTGTCCGCTTAAGAGAGGTGTTCATTTAGGGAGTTTGTTAATGTTTTAACTGTGCCATTAACTTGTCCACCTTATCGCCCATTATCTGTGGCCAATCAACCTCCCCTCCCACCCCACCTCCCTTCCCCTTGCCCCCTACTCTATTAAAGTCGTCATAATCATCATCAAGATCATCACAGCTGGCCGCATGGCCGCACCTGTGGGCGTGTCATAAGTTTGTCAAGTACCACTCAGCAACACACACACACACACACACACACAGGGCCAAGTGCAAAGTGAAATCAAAGCGGCGACGACACACTCGCGCCCAGCTGCAGCTGGAGAACAAAAGGAAAAGTAGAAGGAAAACATAAAACAAAAAGCGGAGCAAAAGAGCAACGAGCTGTGCCATGTGTCATGTGAGGCAGCGACAACAACAACAACAACAAAGACTCCTTGGCAGACAGGCAAGAGACAGAGAGAAAGAGCAGGCAGTAGGGCAGGGGAAGGGGAAGAGGAAGAGGGGGTAGGGGATAGGGGGAGAGGGTAGACGAGGACAACAGCGAAAACTTTTAAGCGTAGCTGTTGCTGATTTTTCGCTTTTTTCTTGCACCCCTAACCAAGCAACAATCCAGCGCTTCCCCTCCTCCAACCACCTCCCACACCCTCCCCCCCCCTGGGCTTCATTTTAGAATATGCCAACCAAGAGCCACGCCCCTGTGCTTACACAACAACGAACAATAAAAATAAATAAATAAATCAAAGGCATTTAATTTCATTTCGTAGGCGCAAACAAAGCGTGCCAGAGCGTGAGGGAAAGGGAGACAACGGCAGTGGAAGGGGGGGGGTGGTGGGTGGTGGTTCAGGACGTAAAGTGAATAGAACAATATAGGAAGCAGTGTGAGGTTAGGGCAGCCGACAGTGGCAACGGCATTGTCAGGCGGGGGCCACGCGTTGCCTTGTTGCGTGCGTGACACACGCGGCGTATGCGTAATCGCAAATGGGAGACCTTCCCCCTCCACCATACTGCAGCTAAACTATTGGCAGGCGAATGCGCGATAAGCTCGACGCGACTCCTCTGCTGTGCTCTGTCTGTCTGCCCATCAAAAAAGGGGCGTGGCCACTTAAGCTTTGAGCGCCTTTGTCAATTTGTTAGCGCTGGTCACGCTGGCGGCATATTTGCCATGTGTGTGTGTGTGTCTGTGTGTGGGTGTGTATGTGACTGTGTGTCCGTGTGTGTGTGTGTGTGTGCCTAAGTGTGTGTGTCTGTGCAAACCACGTGCCACATCCGCCTTGTTGATTTTCGCTATCAGGTGGCAATTTATTTAAACTGCGTTTGCATTTGAAATTTACTAGCTGAAAAAAGCTAAAAATAAAAGCTAACTAGCAAGTAAGCTACAGTCAAGTATGCTCGACTGTGATATACCCGCTACGCGCCAGACTAAAACGATTTCTTAAATATATAACTTCTTGTATAAAGCATTTTGTATTGCATACTTTGCAGGCAGCGACTTCAGTATCTCTTTAAATGTATTTCCTAAATAACTTCCATGTTAACTATCCGATCTCTGCCAAGTTTTCAGATACTTAGACAGACAGACATTGCTATATTTACTCGGCTGTTGATGCTGACTGAGAATATACATACATACATATATGCAATAGTTTGTGGGGTCCGTCTGTTTGGCACCAAGCTATAATACCCTTCTTCCAAACGGCTAGTGGGTATAGAAACCCGTCTCAAGTTTGTTTTCTCTTTTTTTTCAGTATTTCTATTTTTGCAGCTGCGCTAAGTGGGCAAAAGTTGAAGGTAGATGGACACCAAAGTGAGACGAACGTGGTGGAATGCGACGACGTTGAAATGCCAAAGCGAAGCACGAAGGAAAATTGTCACAAAGAGACTGACAAATGGAGCGACTGCAGTCAGAAATGTCGCCAAGGGAAATTCAGCCCCAGACTGGGCGAGAGAAGGTGCTCATATTATGGGGGAGGGGGGGGCGTGATTGAAGAATTAATGAATGTTGAATTAGAATTGAGAATTAGAATTGAGAAGTATTCAGATACGATAAACCACCAGCGACATCCAGTTCATGTAGTAAATGCTGTAAACCATTTAAATACTTAGCTCTCATAATTAGCAGCCCAACGGTACCTGCCCAGAGAACCAAAGCAACCCAAGAAGGCACCCCAAGAAGGCACCCCAAGAAGGCACCTCAAGAAGGCACCACAAGGAGGCACGGCCATTCCTGGCAGAATATTGACAGAAACATCTGCTTCGTTTCGCCCATGCGATGTGCTTGAGGCAACGGCAGCAGCCCGTCGTTACTGCCAATTGCCAACTTTTGTGTCACACACACACACACACACTCTGACACACACACAGACACAGAGACAGACACACTTGCGTGGCAGATGATGTGTAATAGCTTGGGCCAAAGTGAATCGGAGCCACCTTTTGTGCTGCAGCATTGCTTGGGCAATCTGAGAAGCTCATCGACAGGCCTTTTTTGCTAGCTGTTTATTTGACTGACTGACTGACAGACGAGGGGATGGACAAGGTAGAGGTGGGGTATGGGGGATGGTGGGATGGGGAAGACCCTCTGACTGTCTGACTGGGTGACTGGTGGACTGACAGCGCTGCTGAACTGTGGATTGAGGCGTCATTGCATGTATCAATGTGTGGAGACTTTCCTTTTGGCTTTTGACAGCAGACCAACCCCCTTACTTCACTCCCCCCTCATTGTAGGCCTGACAAATGCCTGGGACAACTGTGTCGCCAAAAATGTCGACAGTCTACGTATTTGCCGTTTCCTCCTCTCGATACAAATTGCGGGGTGTGAAAAGCGTGTGGAAAACAGGTTTTCCTTGCTCGCTTCTTTCTTTCTTTATTTTCCTTTTGCTTTCTGGGCAACTTTGCTTGCGATTTGTGAGAGAGGGAGGGGGTCAAATACTCAACGGTTTTTTACATTCCGTTTGATTGCACCGCCAACGCAGCCGGACAGAGATTCGTCGGGTCAGTTGTCCACAGTTATTCGGGTTGCTTTCCTTCTTTCGTCTGTTTAAATATTAAAATTTTATTTGCTACTAATTTTCATTGGGCTGTTTGCTTTAGCACCCCAGCGTAGTCCTGAGCGACCATGCCACGCCCACTAAATAATGCAACTGCCCATAAATGGGCCATCAAAAGGTATTCAAAGTTTTTATAATAATGGGACACCGAGGGACCAAGCTCGAGTTCGCTTTATACGCTCTTTGGCGACGCTCCACTTGGCTGAGTGAGACATTAGTTCTCGATTAATCGGGATGGGCGATTATCGTGTTGGCATCACGTGATCGTGACACGAGTCGCACAAGAGAAATTTCAGTAATCTTGCTGAATCAAATAGGGTATTGGTGTATTGAGTCACAGCCTGCAAAGGTACACAGCTGACTATAATTGAGACATCGATAACCAATTAGAGATGAGACTTTACACAGTATACTAAGTTATCGAGGGTAGTATTAACTCAATAACATTTTATACCCGCTACCCATGTAGGTAGAAGCGTATTAAAACTTCGTGCCAACCGGAAATGTATGTAACAAAAGAAGGCGTGGCAGACTACGCAAACTATATATAATATATTCTTAATCAGCATCAACAGCCGGCTCGATATAGCCATGAACGTCTGTCTGTCTGTCCATCCGTTTGAAATCTCAGAGACTAAAACAGCAACTTTGGTGTCGATGTGTGATATTATTCCTGCCCCGTTGATCGATTAAAACCGATTTTCAAGCGTACTTTTAATGCAGTAAAGTTAAGGATAGTTGGTAAGCACAATAACTATCAACGCCCAAATGATTTCTGAAGATTTGTTTGACATCGGATAATTAACATAGAAGTTATTATACATTGCAAAAGTATGCTACACAAAAAACGCTAAGCATAGAAGTTATATACAATTAAGAAATCGTGTTAGGCATGTTGGTAGCGAGTAGTGTTGTGTCGTTCGTGAACGAACGAACTAAATTGAACTATTCGCCAAACTGAACGAACGAACTAGGTCTGTCTTTATAGTTCAATATAGTTCGTTAGTTCAATTTAGTTCACTTAGTTCAATACAGTTCACTTAGTTCAATATAATATGTAAACTCTTTATTATTTCTTATTATTATGTTTAAGTGTTTTTGACATAAATTGAATAAATAATATTAATTTTCAATGACAGCATTGTATGAAATAAATTCATAACATTTTTTTTTTGTTTTTTGAAGCAACTTTAAGCAAGTTTAAAAAATGAACGATTGAACTAAATGAACGACCTAGTTCATTGATTTTAAACGAACGAACGAACTTATTCCTCAAATTGAACTAGGATTACCCAACACTAGCGGCGAGAATATCACAGTGGGGCACAATCGACTGTTGCTTTCTTAATAGTCTTCTTCTCAGTGCGTCCAGTCAAGCACATGTAAGCTATACATTTGTTATAGAGACTACGACAGAACAAATTAGAATATGTGATTACAACCCATATGAAGTAATCGAAAAGAGACCTATTGTTATCGAAAAGATATTCATCGTGATACATTTATATCGTTTACAGGAGCTGTGCCCCTCTCGATGGTATCTTCGATTTGAACTAAATTTCTAACAAATTTCTGAGTTGTCACTCACATCCATCTCCCTACCCGAGTCCATCTCTATCCTGAGTAAACATTTTACAAGCTGCCATTTTGCGTATTAATCACGCATCCCTTCTGCTCCCTTCGATTGGCTGTGGGGTGTGGGGGTTGTCATTGAACTGTGATATAAAGTAGTAAATGGAGCCGCCTCAGGAGTGGCGTATTGGACCGATTAGTTCGCGTTGCCTGGCCCATAATTTGGGTCATCTGCTCAGCTCGTTATCCCGCTGCCCAGTGCAATGGGCGTGGCAGGAGGAGGGGGCGGTGTATATAGAGAGCCGCATGACGCTGCTGCAGCGCATATTGATGAAGCCATTGCCCGGTCATATATCAAAAATTGCATCACGAGGCGCTAATTATTCAACGTCATTGGCATTAATAATGCAGCGCAGGCAGGCTAGAACGATGCCAGGAAGGGGTCAAAGGGGGGCAGAGGGGGAAGCAGGCAGGAATGGATCTGATGGCGACTTGAGAGCTTTGCAGCGCGTGTCCTTGGGAACCCTCGTATATTTATAAGTAGACAGGTGAATGGGCCGGATCATTAATACACCCGCACACCCGCAATCACACACACACCCGCACACACAGCATACTCGAGCAGCAGTTAGCTGGGCAAGGGGGCGGGGCAGAAGGTGCCCCGGTACGGCTGCATAGTTTAAGGTCGTCTCGCGGCCCTTTTGCATAGCTGAGTGAAAGGCCCAGCAAAGTTTTTGGCGAAAACTAAACCGACGACGTCCTCAAGTTGATGGACGCCCCACGTCGCTCGTCCCTCGTCGCTCGTCGCTTGCCCACTGTCCGCCGCCGGCGACCGCTGGGGAGTTTAAACGTCGACGCACTTAGCGGCCGCCTCGGCAAGTTGTTAACAATTTTATTCGTAAAGTGCTGGAAAATTGCCGGGTGGCCACTTCAAGAGCAACAGCCAGGCAGCAGCTGACGGGGTTGGGGGGTGGGGGGTGAGGGGTGAGGTTAGCGGACCCAAATCATTGCGCCGGCCCGTTGAGAATACGTTCGTCCCACATCGCCATCGCCCGAGCGCGCCAGCGCCTAACCACAAAGAACTTTTCGGGCTAAAAGTCGTTGTAGCAATCAAGTGGCGCCAAGAGGAGAGAGGAGAGGGGAGAAGAGGATAAGAGGAGATGGATGCAGGGCAGGGCGCAGCAGGCGGTGCAGCAAGCAAAGCGCTGTGGTAGGTTTCGTTGGCAAAGGGAGTGCGGGGGTTAGAGGGAGAATGAAGTGGAGCCAGGCGGTTGCAAACGTCAGAAACAGTTTCGCCTGCACTTCAGTTGGCTGCGCTTGACTTTTCTCCTCGTTTCATCTCGCGACTGATGTTTTCGCTTCACTTGATGCGAGCTGCCTGGGCATATCAATTCTGGCATGAGCTTTGCTGCAATAGAACGAGACAGAGAGAAAGAGAGAGAGACAGAGAGAGAGAGAGAGAGAGAGAGAGTGAAGTAAGAGTAGGAGTCTGGAAGTAATAGCACAATAGAGAGAGAGAAGAGTGAGAGAGGAGGAAATGGGACAAGTAAAGATAGCAAAATGAGCTACAAACATTAAGAGATCGAAAGAGAACGAAAGAAAGAGAAAGAGAGAGAGAGAGAGAGAGAGAGAGAAAAGATTGAAACTTACAAAGGAAGAGTTCATTTAGTAAAACAAAGAGAGTGATAGCACAGATATCGATATAGAGATAGACAGAGCAAAAGAGAAAGTCAGACAGATATAAGTGTAGTGAGCTAAAAGGAACTGTATAAAAGAAGAGTAAGAGACACAGAAAGAGAGATAAATGCTTTAAACGAAAGTAAGTGTAGAAGGTAGCAAAGCTACCTCAACATAAGCTTGCATATACTGACTAGGGCTGCCAGCTACCCCTCATAAAAAAGGTTAGACTGAGATGCAAAAAGGGGAAAAATAAAAAATGAAAATGAAATATTTGTTCTTTTCTATGACTGAAAATCGAAACAAAAAACTGGTATAAAGATTTAAATACTACATTTAATTGTAAGTTGACTTTAAGAACAATTTTATTAAAATTTGATCAAAAATACCGTTGCTAGGAGCAAATAAAAACAGGACAGATTCCAGAACAATAGAGATTTTTTCAAGCTAGACGACTAAAAAAAGATGAAAAATATGTAGGAAAAAAGCTGATCTGGCAACCCTGATTAAAAACAATTTATTTTTAAAGCGCCCTCAATTGTATTCAGCTGAGATAATTCAGTTTGTTATTAGGAAGGTTTAGGTCATTATTAACGATGAACTTGAATCACTTCAGATGAAAGTTTAAAAGACACTACAAATTAAATGAATTTCAGCTGAGATAGCCTTGGAAGGGCTTGTAGTGTTTGAAATGAATGAATTTAGTTTGGTATAAGGTAGCTTCATTTAATAACGATCAACTTGAATCACTTCAGATGAAAGTTGACTTGTTATCGAAAAGCAAAGTTAAACTAAGATCTTAAAGCTTGCACTTAACAACCTAAGCTGCAATTCGATAACAAGAAAAGGAGCAGTTTTATATGATGATAAAAATGGCTCTTAATCTTGGAGTAAAACACACCTTGACCTTTAAGCAGCAAAGCAGAAAGAGTACTGCTAAAGTGAAACTTAAACGAAAGGGAACCCAACTCTCGGAGCTAACAAGCTGCTCCTGCTTTTAGCTTGTTAGGCAATGCTATTGATTTCTCATCGGTATCAGGCATGAGGACATAGGGGCATGGCGAGATGGGGACATAGGGACATGGGTTAGGGGCCATTGCATAGTCTGCATGGCCGAGACGCTTTGCCACTTACTTACTTTGCCTTGCCTTGCCTTGCCCGGGTATTACTTTCACTTTGCCAGCAGTTTAGGGCAGCAGCAGTTTTGAGTGCTGGTACTACATATTCATTTATCATTGATAAGAAACATAATCAAGGAAATGAATGAATGGCTGACTGAGCAAATGAATGAATGAGCAGGCTCCCCCTCCCCCTCCCCTTCCTCTTTCACCCTTTTGCCTGCACTGAGAACTGAGAAATTGCTGCGCGAGTCGAGCTGAGCTCCTGGCTGGGTTTGCTCTGTTTGCCCCTCCGCTCACTCCCTTCCCTCCACTACGTCTTCCTCTCTCTCTCTTACTGCTTCCTTGGCGCAATGCGAGTTTGAGTAACGCCATTTGGCAACTGTTGCTAAAGCGCCACACATCATTCATCCCACATTGCAGTGCTCGCATGGCTACTAGAATCCCTACACCCCCTCCTCCCCCATCTTTAGTGCACTTGCAGCCTGCAGGTCTCAGTCTTGGGTTAGTTCGTGTGTTGTGTCCTGTCTAGGGCGGAGGGGCAGTTGATTCCGCGTTAGTATTTCTTTGATCTCATGCTTGATTTATTCACTTCATACACAGCCAGAAGGTTTATTGCTTTACTTGATTCCGTTTGATAGACAGTTTGATAGTTATTTTTAAACAATTGCAATGGGATCTTGCAACAAGGATCTTTCACTTCTCTACTCTTATCTACTACTTATATGTTATCTATACCATTGTTAAGTTACATGTTATTATGCTAAGTCTAACGATAATCATGTCTTGATATTCCTATCGATAGAAGAGTTTGAATAGCGGTACACTGTCGAGAGAGCCATGCGAACAGATCGAAGTTGTGCAAAGAGTTTTAAAAATGAAACAAAATAATAAACTATTATCTACACAATACATTTCATGTTTATCGGACATTTTCCTCTTCGTTTCTCTTGCCACGCCCATCGTCACTTAACCTATGTATTTCCCAAGTTGGGTTTATTAACGCAGTCTGCGTGTTCCCTAAACAGTGCGCCCCGCCCCACTAAATTGTGCATACAAAATTGATAAGCTTACTCTGCCTGCTGTGTAGGGAGCAGAGGGGAGAAGTAGAGGGAGAGGGAGGGGGAGAGGGGCTCTCACATGTGCTGGTTAAAAGTCAATTAGTCTAATTACCCGAAATGCAATGAATGTCAATTTGAATGGGGCCAACGCACATTTGCCGCAGCAGCGGGCATTGCTGGCGTTAGCCACGCCCCCAATTAGCTAGTTGAATGTTAAAAAGGCGTAAGCAAAAAGCTGAAAGCTGAAAGCTTTTTTGAGACAACTTTTCATCATTCAGTCGAATCACAGCGACAACAGCAACTTGGCTCGGATGCCTGAGCGAAAAGGACACTCGTCAAATTTGCACCTCACTTTGCTAATGTGGCAGCTAAGCAGCAAGTAGCTTAAAGGGGAGCAGGACGCGCGGGGGGGAGGGGAGAGGAGAGAGGGGAGAACATGACCTAGTCGAACTTTCGGAAGTTTGCTGCCAAGTAGAGTAAGGGTTTCAAAGGAGATAGTCAACTAACCTCTTAGCCATTGCTTAGCTACCCTCTTAACTAAACCCTTCGCTACCTTCTCAGATATCCTCTTAGCTACCATCACTGCTAACCCTCTTCCCTCTTAGCTTCCCTCCTATCTGTCTCAGCTACCCTCCTATCTGTGTCATCTACCCTACACTCATCTACTAGACCAGTTCCTGCTGGTACACCCATCGTTTCCCCCTTCAAAACTAGTGAAATTGGCAGCTACAGCATTCTCAAACTTTCAACAAAACATGCAAGTCCCACTGGGTCTTTGAAGGTAGACTATAGAGCACAAAGGGGTAAGTGACTTTGGGGCATGCCTAATGGAAAGCTGCGACGTTGGGAAGAGTTGATGGCTGCAAGACGAAATGAGAGACGTGGAGCGAGCAACATTTTGTTGGGTTTAAAACAAAAATTCATTCAGCTTCTACAAAGCAAGCGCCATTAAAAAGGTGAAAGGGCGACGCTGACAGAGAGATAAGCGCCAAAGTAAAGAGGAGCAAGGCGCGGAAGAGGGACAGTGGGGCAGTGGGGTAGTCGGTGGTTGGTAATGGGTAGCGAGGTCCAGAGTCCAGGGTGACTAGCCAAAATGATGTGCCAATTAATTAAGTTAATTTTTGAAGTTTTATGCAAAGATTTCTACAACTTTAGTAAATCCCAAAAAAAAATACTAAAAAAAAGTATGCAAAGTTGCCTTGCACTGGGCATGTGCGTTGGACAAGGAGAAAGAGGAGAAGCAGGCAGAGGGAAAGGGGAGAGGGAGGCAGCTGTGGTTGGCTGTGGCTGTTGCGGCTCTATTCATAAATAGGCCACATTTATGCAGGCAACGCTGCAACGGATTCGGGAATCGAGTTGGCCCGCAGTCAGCTACCAATCGATTTGTTTGCCCTGGCTCGCATTGCGGTCGAGAGTAGCGGGGTAACTGGGGGTAACGGGGCCAGAGGTAGCATACCGGGGCTAAGCAATGCATAAATTACGCACTGTAATTCAATTAAAACCAATTTGTGCACACACGCATTCCCAGCAGCCCCAGCAGGATCAACTCATCTGTGTGGTATCCTCTGGCTATCCCTCTTTCTCTCGCTCTCTCTCCTTATTACACTTGCTCACTCTTTCTGTTTGCCTTGCACTCCTCGCACTTTTCGACAGCAGGCAAACAATAACATCATCCTCATCATAGAGCTCTCATGGTCCAGCTCCATCATCAACTTGTTCTGGCTGAAGCACCTCCATCGTCCTCTGACCAAGGCAAGGGAGGCAGGCATTCAGCGATGGAGGCGTGGAGGGTCAACTTTGACAAATTGCCAGAGTTGTCCGCTCACCTGACTGACCATTTTTGCGCCATACCCGGCTAATTATTACGACTCGCCCGACAGCAGCCAATAAATCAATGTCAACCTTGTTGCCAGCCGATTTCAGTCCGAATCAAAGTTCTAAATGAATGCAACACGGAACACTCGCAGAGCATGCTGTATTCAGATTTTCTGTATGGGAAATAAGAGTTTGAGTATTGAAATGAGTATTGTAGAGATTAAAGAGAGAACACAAAGCCCATCTAAATCAAGAGCAGCTTATATGTCTGTTTATAATTTCAAATGATATTATCATACATAGATACACAAAAGAACAAAAGAACAACCCATACAAAGAGATGAAATTGCAACAGAATGTGTATGTGAACCATGTTCCTCAATTTCTGATCACTTTGAACAACCAAGCCGATAAAGCCATATTTATCTATATCTCAGAGACTATAAATTTTAGGGCTTACAAATTTTAGGACAATATGTCTTATTAGTTCTCGCAGATGAAGTACATTGGAGACTGTGGTCACTTTCACCTTGTAAATCCAAAAAAAATAACAATTTTCAAATTGTTTAATTTTACTGTGTACAATAATAATCATCGTATACATGCACCCAAATGATTCCAATAATAATCTGAGGAATTAGTTTAATAGTTATTCTATGGAACAAAGGGTTCGGCACTCATCGTGTTTCATTTATTTGAGTTGATTCAGTTTAGTAAATTTGGTATTGAGTTTAGTAGGCTTTTGCATCATATTTTTGTGACGATTAAATATTTATTTCTAGTTCAGTTTTCACTACACATCGGCCCTTTTAGTTATATTTAATTCTTAATACTTATGTCACGATATAAAAATTGCATAAGTGGAAAATAAAGAGACCGTCGAGTAGTGTGTGAAATAATTAAGTCAAAATTCTTCGATTAATTGAGTCAAAATTCTACCGTGCGCCCCCCCCCCAACACACACCCCCCTCCCCCCAACAGAGTGCTTTAACACTATTTTCCAGGAATTTCGAAGGACACGCTTCCTACACTAGCTACTACTACATTGATCTTCTCCAAACCCACTGAGTGTAAATTGCTAGACGAGATGAAGGCCGATCGGTTTATGCGAGCCAATGGACGGCATAATCTTTGGTTGCTACGGAATACCAATCAAATATACGAGAGCGCAGTTAAGTGCTACAATGAGCACAATAACAGCATACTACCCCATAATCCAGGTAATTTAGGATGCCAAAATATATACCCTGTACATATCCTAGCATGTAAGAAGGACCATATATCGATGGGAGTTTCCACTTGCTTAAAGTAGGGTCCTCTTTCAATACAGGTGCTCGACTTGCAGATATCCATCCCTGCCTGGGTGTCCCCAACATATGTATCTCTTTAGGGTACCCCCTACATCTCTCTTTAGGGTATCCCCTACATCTCTCTAGAAGGTATCTCTTACATATCTCTTTAGGGTATCACCTACATCTCTCTTTAGGGTACCCCCTACATATCTCTTTAGGGTATCCCCTACATCGCTCTTCATGGTATCCCCTTTAGGGTAACCGCTTCATATCTATTCAGGGTATCCCCTACACTTCTCTACAAGGTATCCCCTGCATACATATGTTGTCCAGGGTATCCCTCTCTATACAGCGTATACTAATCTCCTTCTCCCACTCTCCACACAGCATCCAAGACAAGTAAGCAACGCCCGGAGAACTTCGCTCCTCTGCGCACTGTGACTTCGCAGTGCAAGCTGGCGAACAAAGCAAACTACCCGCTTAACCACCACCAGATGGTAGAGCGAGCGACGAGTGCCAATGCAGAAAAACTGCTGAACACGGTTATGCAAGCACATAAACGACGCTCCACGTCCTTCGCAGGCAACGGACTAGCCCGTTACGTCTACGGCAACAGCCAGAGCAGCAACGATAATAACAACGTCCAGAAGGGGCCTCCACCGTCGAGATTCCTTCCCCCAGTAAATATGGACGTACTCGATCAAAAAGTCTTTGGCGGACGCTCAATGAGCCTGCCGCCGACATCGTCAACACAACTGGGCATTGGCCAGGGCTTCCAGAACTTAAAGGAGACGTTTGACAAGTCCTCTGGCTGCCAGAAGCAGCATTTGATGGCAATGGAGAAGTCATCGGCAGCTGCCTTAAATGAGATAATGCGCCACCAGGCCAAGCGGCGTCTGCAGCAGTTCCCCGAAGATGAGAAGCTGATGAACGTGGACAAGATACTGAAGCAAACGCTGGCGGCACACTACAAGAAGAGGCCACAATCGCCAGTGTGCGTACATCCACAGCAGACCAAAGAGGCGCCACGCACCACCAAGGAGGTGCGCTTTCAGTCGCTTGGGGAACGCATCAGGCAATTTAAGGCGATACAATTGGCGGACGGGCCTGTTGCCTTCAATGCCTTCAATTCGTACAATCGACGCCAGAGCCACGGCAGTGGACAGACGATGCAGGGCAGCAGGGAGGGCAGTGGCAGCGCCCAATCAGAGCTGCCCCCGCAGGTGCCTTGTTTGAGCTGTAACAATGTGCTGCACACGAATCATCGACAGCGATGCTCCAATTCATCGATCTCCCCGACGGAGATGCATCTGCCAGTGTCGCTGGGGCCGCTGCATTCGGTCAGCCAGCGACCCGAGCAACAGCAGCAGCAGCAGCAAAAGCAGCGACAGCTTCTGCCGACAGAGATGAGTAACGACAACAACAACAGCAGCAGCGAGATGTCGCCGCTGGTGAGAAAGATGAAAGTGACACGCTCGAAACGCTCTCTCAAGCTGGCCAACGGCAGCAAGGAGAGAATGCAGCAGCAGAAGTTGCCACAGCTGCAACAGAGATGGGGCACCACGAAGGCTTCGATACACAATCCCTTCAGTCGCTGCTACCCACATAAGAAGCACGCCAGCAACATATACAGCACCGCCCTCGAGAGCAAACCAGGCAGCAGCCACATTAACATCGACAGCACCAATCAAGATGACCTCAGCAACAGTGACAAGAGCAACAGCTGCAGCAACGATCAGCAATCGAAGACATCGCAGTGCCTGTTCAAGTCGCTGTGGGAGAAGCGTGAGGCTTGGCCTTTGCGCAAGGTGCGGGAGCATGAGCTGCCCGAGCAACCGGCCACCGCGAAGCGCAGCGATCACATGCTCACGGCCAGCGTGGCGCAGATGTCCGCCCACCGACGCGCCTTCCTCAATCGCCAGCAGACGAAGTTGGCCGAGCTGATGAACAGCCAACCGCAGGCCAAGGAGCAGCTGCAGCAACAACAACAACAGTTCATGCGACAGCAGTACACGCGTAGGGAGGTGCAGCACCAGCTGCAGACAAAGGAACTGCAGCAGCAGCAGCTGGAGCAGCAGCAACAGTTGCGTCAACAGCTACAGCAGCAGCAGCAGCAGCTGCTCGAACAACAGCAGCGACTGTTGCATCAATCGCAGGAGCTGCCCGTGCCGGTGCATGCGATAAGCGGCATACGTGGCAAGCTTAAGCAATCGCTGCAAGCGCCCACCAAGGCCGACAAGATGCAGCTGCCACAGCAGGAGCAGCAGCAACATCAACATCAACATCAACAACTACATCAACAACTACATCAACATCAACATCAACATCAATATCAATATCAACAACTACAACAACATCAACATCAACAACTACATCAACAACTACAGCAACAGCAACAGCAGCAGCCGCTAAAGCAGCCGCTAAAGCAGCCGAAGCAGCAACAGCCACAGAAACAACAGCTACAGTTGAAGCAGCAGCAGCAGCAGCAGAAGCAGCAGCAGCAGCAGAAGCAGCAGCAGCAGCAGCAACAACAGCCACAGCAACAATCATCGCTTGAGGTGACCAAGAAGACTTCGGACGAATCCCTCTCGGCCAACCACAACTGGCAACCGGCAGCCAAGAAGCCGCAGCCGCAGCCGAAGCCGAAGCCGAAGCCGGCTCAGTGCGAGCTGCAGGAGCTTCCGTCTGATCAATTCTTCTCGAACGTCTTGCGCCAAATGCAGCAGCGGCATCTGAATCAGCAACTCTACCAGCACAGGCAGCAGCACCAGAACAACGATCGACATTGGCGCATCAGCTGAGTGTTGGTGTTTGTGACACCTCCATTACACCCTCCACCACAACCCAACCCACCTCCCACCTCACACCACCCACCTCACACCACCCACCTCCCACCTCACACCACCCACCACCCACCACCCACCAACCCCCATCCCCCATTGCACACACACCCATTAGGAAAGAGCTGCACACGCTCCCCCATACTGACCCCATCCTTGACACCCTACCAGACCCTGTCCCCATCGATAACTGTGACACCCATTCCTTCCTATTTATAATGAAATGAATCGTCAAACACCAACGCCGAATGCCAACTTTGCTAATATCAATAGCCCACAGCCACGCCCATGCCCCGCCTCTCTCCGTACCCTATTCCTGCTCCTACTTCCCCCCCACACACACACACACACGCTCACAACGGCAGCATTAATTTTTCATGCAGATTTAACCGTTACATGACAGCACCAACTAACGATAAGCCTCTGCCGACGTCGCCAAAAAAAGCAGCGAAAGAAAATGGCGACGGCTTTGGTTCAGCTTCAGAGGCTGCAGGATTACGGATTATGGAAATGGAAATGAAGATGGTGCGGGCCGGCGCAGGGAGGTGTTTGCTACAATACACTGAAAAAAAAGAAAAAAAAGGAAAGAAAGGCTATCTTGAGCTGAAGGTTTTTATCTATTCTGATCGTTTCTGTCATATGATATAGGATAAGGTCCAACTTATGTACACGTCGAGAATTGTCTAACTTTGATTGGCATTAATAAGATATTTAGAATACAAATACTAGTCATACAAAATACCTTTATAACTGCCGATATTTTCCTATGGGAGCTATATGTTGTAGTAGTCCAATTTTGATGAAATTAAAAATACGTTTTATCTAACTAAACTATAACTTTCGTAGCAATATCTTTAAAAATAACCAAAATCGACCGATAAATTGTTCGATTCGGCTCGTTTCGATTTGTTTATAGCGTGCAGCAATTAAAAGTATGTCTACCAACAAGATAGCTCTAAAACTGAGAGACTAGTTTAGGTTGCAACAGACGGACACGCGGACAGACGGACACACGGACAGACAGACAGTACAAGTTGGACTCCTAATGTACTTTATAGGGTCGGAGATATCTCCCAAGTAGATCTAGCCTCTGCAAGGATATAAAATGTGCAAATTCTTCACGCAGATCAAATTTAATTATTTTGTCCGCCCCCGTGAATCGATAAAAAGCAAATTTATTTCAAAAACAAAATTTACTCTTATTTATTTATTTATTTTATTTTATTTAAATTCAACTAAATACAGTCGACTAAATTGGAAAAGATATTGATACAAAGAATTATTTAAAAAGTCAATTTAAAATAATCAAGCGTAAAGTATAAGTTTACAAAATTGTAACTTGTTTAAATTTAAAATTAATTTAATTAATTTGAATTTATTTAATTTAATTCCAAGTGTCATTTTAGTGCAGAACAGTTTATTTTTGGCAAACACAATAATAATCAACGCCCAAATGATATCTGAAAATCTGGTTGCGATCGGATAATGAACATAGAAGTTCTTGAAGAAATAGTTTACTGATGTCCAAGCCGTTCCCTGCAAAGTATGCAACACAAAATGTACTAAGCATAGAAGTTATACATTTAAAAAATCGTTTTTGGCAGATGGGCAATATGGGGGTATATCACAGTCGATCACACTCGACTGTAGCCTTCGTAGCTTGTGCCTGTTATGATTAGCGGGTATCAACAGCCTCATCAACATTAACTAAACTTCTCCGCATTAAATGAACAAATTGAAGGTATTGCCACAAATTATTATATGAATCTCGTAGGGTATGCGTGCAGGGTATTTCGCAGTCACGTAATTTATTCATTTCTCGCTACACAGTCTGCCTTAAGCCTTGCGAATTTGCACTTGATGCTTTCGCTCAGTGTAGCCGCTCCACTGCGCTGGTGAGTGGGGTCTGGATCTGTCCGGTTGCCGCCCTCACCCCTCGTCCCTTCTCTCGGCAGTGCTGGCTCTGCCACTGCCTCTGTCGGGTTGTCAGGCTGCGAATTGTTGCCGCGCTTTGATAAATGATGATGCGTTGTACATGACTCGCCATATACGAATAGGCGCACTCGACTCTGCCGGGCAGACCGAGTGACTGACGAGTCTGGTCCGGGCACGGGTCTTTGTCCGGGTCTGGGTACGGGTCTGTGTACGGGTCTGTGTATGGGCTGGGTCAGGACCAGGCCTTGATTATCAGATTGACAAACGAACCTATTGACGCCGGAGTGGGCTAAAACAAAATTAGAGCAGCAGCGGCAGCCAAAAGACAGTAATGTAGGCCATGAAAGTCCATACATACTATACACAAACAAATTTATATGCTGGATATATGTACTATATATAGATATCTGTGTATATAGCCGGATAGGGCCGCATTAGGCAGCTCGCAACTAATGGGCAACTGATGCTGATTTTCAGGTGTTTTGACCCAGCAAATTGCACTTTAATCATTTCGATATCCAGTACACATCGGGTATTATCGGGTATTATCGGCTATTAGATATAGATATAGATAGGTGTATGCAAGAGAAACATAGGTTGCATAAGGTTTGACTCCAATAAGGAAAGAACAAATCTGAAAACGAGTTTAAATAGTGACAAAGACTGTTGGGAAACCTTAACTACTCTAACTTGTTAGTCAGGTAAGCCTACAGCTAGATAATCTCTCTGTTGATATATGAAAGATTGAATACAGATATATGTATATATATTATATAACATATGTTATATTATATATACCTATAGAAAAGATGGAATATATTTTATGTTTTTTCTATTGTCAAGTAAATTATTAAAGCTTCTTTAACAACTGAAACTATTTATATCTCTCTCTCTCACTCACTCCCTCTCTCTGTCTCTCTCTCTCTTACTCTCTCCCTCTTCCTCTAGCTGTCTCCCTCTTTTTATCACATTTTCATTTATGATTTTAGCAAAAACAAAACCGAAATGCGAAAAAATTTGCATATTTGGAGTAGCCAAAAATTACGGAAAATAAAAGCTGTGTGAAATGCGTTCGGGATGCGCAAAAACAAACAGATGCTGGTCAAGGTTCAAGTCTTTAGCAGTTTGCACTCACAACTCCGCTGCCCTCCCCGCTCCCTCCCCCTTTTTGCACTTCATTCCCCTGCTGCCCGTTGTGAGAGAGAGTCAGCGAAGAAAGGCGAACAATTTTCATTGGCATAAATAAATAAAAATCAAATGAAATTAATTCCGTGCAAACACAGTGCAGTGCGCAGGGGCTGGCCCCGCTAACCACCACCCCCCACTACCTTGCCCCCCCTCTCTCCTTGTGCCATGTTGTAGGGAGCATCCCTTGGTGGCACCCTTCCGCATCAGCAAGTGCCCGACAGAGCGCAGCCAAGCACGAAGCACGAGCGCAGCGCACATAAAAGGCTATAAAATTAAATCAAATCAAATGAAATGCGCATATGTATGGCGCTTTATGAGGAGAAGAGAGTGAGGAAGAGAGGAGAAGAAAGTGAGCAGAAGATAGGAGGGAAGAGGGGGCACCGCAGAGGAAGGAGCAGACAACGCAACTGAGCAAAGCAACAGCAACAACTGAAAGGATTAAAGTAAACCGCACAAAAGGAGACTCGACAGACAGACACACCGTGTCCCGCTTACCCCCCGCCTTTCTACCTCTGTCCCCATCTACCTTTAACATCCCCCTCCCTCCCCCGTCTACTCCTCTTCCACTTGCCTCTGGCTTCCATCTTTCGGGAGGTAATAAAATAAATCCACCGCAAAGCCGCTGCGGGTAGAGATTGCTCGGTTGACCCGAAACTCGCTCGACGCTTCAAGACGCAACCGACACCCCCAAGCAACGCATTCCCCATCTTCCCTTCCCTTACCTCTGCTCTGCCCCCTGCCCTTCCTTTCCCCTCGCCCCATACTTTCCACCTATTGGCAGCGCTGATAGTTGTCGGAGTCGCAGTTGGAGTCAGGCCTGGAGTCGCTGCAGTTGCTCACTTGTTTAGCCTTTTTTTTGGCGGCTAATTTCGCGTTTGCTCTGCTGCACTTGCAATGGGGTAGGGGAGCAGGAGGAGGAGGGGGGTGAGAAGGAGCTGTGGCTGGTGCTGCCTGCAGGCACTTCACATTGTCGCACGATGTCCGAGTTGCCATTTCCGGTGCAGATTTCCACAGTGCCACTTGCCACACTTCTTTCCCCCCTTCGGCATCGTTGTCCACTTGCCCCCGTGCTATACCCCTTTAACCCGTTTTCCCTCTCCCTCTCCCTCTCTCTCTTTGTGTCTGTGTGTGTGTTTGTCACTCGTTTTGTGGTCATTTCAAATTTTCATTTCATTTGCCATAAAAAGGAAATTGGTTTTGTATGCTAGTTGACTGCACCCTGCCCACCCGTTCTCCTCCACACCGTTTCCTCTATGCTTCCTTGTACCCCTTATCTGTGCTCCTCTCTCTCTGTCTCACTCAGTCTTCCACTCGCTCTCTCTCTCTCTCTCTCACTCTCTCTGCCTTTCAGCATGTGCTTTAAGTTGATTGTCATTGCCTAACTAACTGCATGGCCAAGACACACACGCATCTCCCTCTCTCTCTCCCCCCCCCTCGCTCCCTTCTCTCTCTCTCTCTCTCTCTCTCCCCTTTCTCTCTCCCCTCTCTCTCTCTCTCGCACTACTGGCACCTATAGCCACAGCTTAAATTTGTATTGTTTCTGGTTTAAAGGCTTCGCTGCGACAAGGCAGCAACCATAAAGAAGGAGAAGAAGAGAGAGAGGTGTAGAGAGAGAGAGAGAGAGAGAGAGAGAGAGAGAAGGGGAGAAAGAGCAAGGCAAAGTCATCCAAATGGGAGTCAGGTGAAATAAGCTGTTCTCGGGCACCAAAAGCTTTTCAAATGTGAACTAATGATTATCAAAACACAATTCTCTCTCTCTCTCACTCTCTCTCTCACTTTCTCTCTCTCTCTCTCTCTCTCTCTCTCTCTCTCTCACTGCATCCCACCCTCCACAGCTGCTTCATATGCAAAGCATATAAGATAGAACAAAATACCAAAGCCAAATTGATTCCGTTTCATTCCGTTATCATTGTTTCAAAAATGATGTTGAAGTTCGAGTTGCGAGATTCGTTTTATTTGTTAGTATGTGAATGCAGTGCAAGTAGCATACCCTGTAAGCATGCAGCACAGGTCATGATGATCACTTACAAGACAGAGAGAGATTTCATTTTAGGTTGAGAAATATTTAATATAAATAAAGTTGATGAACAAGAAGAAACACCTTGCAAATGTCCATTAAGAATTCTTCTATGTCCCTCTCTCAAAGTCAAAGCCCAGCCTCTAAGTCCCTTCCTGTTGGGTCTACAAATAGTGTGGGCCTTTACCAACAAACTTGTAATCAGTTACGATATTCGCAATACGGTATTCGCAAAGGATATTCGCAAACAATATTCACGTATAGTATTTGTTTACGATATTTGCTTACGAATTTCACATACAATATTCGCTGACGATATTCGCAATACGATATTCGCAAACGTTATTCATAAACAATATTCACTTACGATATTTGCTTAAGAATTTGGCATACAATATTTGCCTACGATATTCGCAATACGATATTCGCAAACGATATTCACGTATAGTATTTGTTTACGATATTTGTTTACGATATTATATTGGCTTACGATATTCGCAATACGATATTCGCATACGATACGACGTTCACATACAATATATGAGCGCACAATAGAACAAATTTATTTATAATTTTTGTTTCACTTTCAATCTCTATATCTACCTCCCTCTTTCTCTCTCTCCATCTCTCTTCCTCTCTCTCTCGCTTATCTCAATACTTTATCGCAGCTAGTTAACATATTAAGCTCATTACTTCTCTTTCACTCTCTCCCCTAACCCCTTCCACACGCCTTTCTCTTGCTCTACCACAACTAAGTTTAAAAATAGCAAATTTACAACATTTTATTAAATTAACACTCGCAGCGTGTGTGTGAGTGTGTAGTGTGTGTGTGTGTGAGTGCGTTTCGCTTTCTGATTTGCTCACACACACACTAAGAAGGAACAACAAAAAGTGTGCAAAATTTGTTGAGTTAAATTCAGGTCAGGGTTGCCAAGTAGCGCGATGATGATGACGATGCCAATGCCAGAGCAGAACAACAACAACAACAGCGTTTGCAGCAGCAGCAACTGCATACAACAATGTGACCAGACACACACACAGAGAGAGGGAGAGAGGGCGTTCTAGAGACGCATTTGGCGGGCAAAACGCACAGCGAAAATTTAGTTCAAAGGCTTTGGGCAAAAACAAAGGCAAAATAAAAAGGGAAAACGGCGAATGAGAAAGCCAAAAAAACAACAACAACGACAAACACGAAAAGGCCAACAACATGCAAAGTGCCATTATGCAATAAACATTTAGCTGCAGCAGCCCTCGCAATGCGCACGCAGTGAGACGTGCCAGCTAAGCAGATACCCTGCAATGTTGAAGAGAGACTGAGAGCCAGGCAGAGAGATAGAGAGAGGGGGGCAACTTATCAAACGATATTCAATATTGTACATACATGTAAACAATGGAGGTGATGGCAACGTGATGGAGCGGGTGGCAACGCTGCTAATCGATAGAACCAGAGTTGCAGTAATGCAAAATAATCGAACAGTCGGTTTAAAATGAGTTGGAGTCGAGAAGTCGATAAAGTTGTCGTTGAGTCGCATTGAAAGAGAAGTTGAAGTCGGTTTGCTTTTTCAAAATAAAAACGTCGATCGGTCAAGTCCCCCACCCTCCATGCCTGCCTGCCTGCTTCACCGTACAGGGTATACTGGCAAGCTGGACAAGCTTTGGCGCAATTAAAACTTGCGATGCCTTGAATAAATCAACGCAGCCAAAGTAATTCGCGGCGACCACCTGCAACTACAACAACAACAACAGCAACTAGCAAAATAAACAGGAAATGTATGGAAATGTAAACTCTTCCACTCTCTCCCTCTCTCTCTCTTTCTTTTTCTATCTCTCTCTCTGCATTCTCGCGTAATTTAATTATTTATTATGTTAACTGAAAATAACAAAAACATGGTAATTCTCCATTTGGTTACAGCGGATTACAGATAAAAACAACAACAACAGCAACAACTCTTTCCCTCTCTCTCCCTCTTTCTCTTCACACCTTATGGTGCAAATACTCGCTTACGATATGGAGTATCACATAAAAATATACACCTACGATATTCACAATACGATATTCATATGATACAATCACCAAGCAGTCAACACACACGCTGTCAACACATTCACATACACAAACATTTCCGATGTTTATTATTATTCAATTATTGGGTTTATGTTTCATATACGATATTCAAATACGATATTCCTTCATGTATGTTAGTCATCCAAGATATTCTTATATGATATTTATTATTATTAAATTATTTAATAAATGTATCCGCTAAAACAGATACGATATTCATATACGATATTCAACCATGTATATTATTCATATAGGATATTCAT
The DNA here is from genome assembly GCA_018904165.1 of Zaprionus camerounensis. NCBI lineage: Eukaryota > Metazoa > Arthropoda > Insecta > Diptera > Drosophilidae > Zaprionus > Zaprionus camerounensis. The sequence continues at coordinate 1,703,935 of JAEIFS010000740.1, forward strand.
GTACGATATTTATTATTATTCAATTATTTAATATATATGTATGTATCCGCTCAAACGTATACGATATTCATATACGATATTCGCAATACGATATTCATGCATGTATGTTATTAATTCAAAATGATATTCATATATGATATTTATTATTCATTAATTTAATTTAGATCCATTATATACGATATTCAAATACGAAATTCGCCGTTCAGGTGCCTACAATATTTCATGCAGGCACAAACTTTCCACTTTATACACCATATAAAAGCCACAACAACAACAGTATGCTGTACCGTATAACATCTCTCTCTCCCTCTCTCCCTCTCTCTCTCCCTCTCTCTCCCTCTCTCTCTCTCTTTCTACTCTTACTTATCTCCTTCTACTTCTGCCAGTTTCCCATTCTGCTCGCATATAGAATTGAAATCCCCACTGCAAAATCCCCGTGCTAATGCGTTGCAAATCGTCGCATTACAGGGTATACACATGCTGCACATTTACTATGCATTTGAGCATGTGTATGTGTATGTGTGTGTGTGAGTGTGTGTGCCATATCTATGCATGCATGTGTGCACTGAGAATAATCTTGGGGCAGCTTGCCTTGTGCATTCATTCTTGTTGTGCTTTTAGTGTCGCCTTCTTCGTCTGTCTTGTCTTGCTTTAGTATGCCCTCGACTATCCTACCTTTCCCCCCTCTCTCCCCCTCTCTCTCTCCCACTCTCTCTCTCCCTCTCTGTTGTTTTCTGTGCATGTTACAAGCATTTGGAATTTTACGTTCAATTGCATTAGGAACAAAGGCTTTTTGGCCGAGTTGTTTGCTTCGGCTTCGGCCTGAGGCTGCAGGCTCAGACTGTGCCACGTGCCACATGCCACAACAGCAACAGCAGCACTAGTTGTAGTTGCTCTTGTTGTTGTTGTTGTTGCTGCCGCAGCTTAACTCCTTTGCATAGTTATTTGTGCTGCGCGTAGCTCATTGAAATTTTCGGTGCCGTGAACATTGTTTGCTTTTGTGTGGGTCGTGGCAGGGTTAAGGGGTGTCGCGCTGCATTTGCATGTGGACGCCTGGGTTGTACTTATGCTTATGCACACACACACACACACACACACACACATGTTTATTTCCCAACACGAAGCAGCAGCAAGAACAACAACGAGGGCAGTTCAAAAAAGTTGCCATTGCATTGTTTCCACATTGTCGATTTGCAGCGAGAGTCGTGTTGCATTACATGTAATCAGACGTAGGACAGCAGACACACACACACAGACACACACACACACAGAGAGAGAGAGAGAGACGCAGTTGACAGCAGCAGTGAAAGGAAATGGTGAAAAGCCAAGAAATTGCGCACATAAGCAAAAAGTGTCAACGACAAAATGAAAATGGACAAGTGCACAAGCACAAGCACACGCACACACATACACGCCAAGCGACATGTGCCTGAAGAGTGCAGAGTGAGAAGGATATAGGCAGAGAGCGAGAGAGAGAGCGACACGTTGTAAGCTCAGTGAATGAAAACACAGGCGGCGCCAAGGGGTCTTCAACTGTTTTAGAGGCGCAGAGATACAAACGTATCTCAAAGATACAATTATAATTCAAAATAATTACGTACCTCAAAGATACAAGTCTCTCAAATATACAAAAGTATCGCAAAGATACAAGTCTCTCATCTATCTGTGAGATACGCAAATCACTTCTGGTTCCATATCTGGATTCGAAAGAAGAGAAACAGAAGTTCCGAGTAAATACAAAGTAAATTGTTAATTGAAGTAAGTGTATCTGAAAGCTAAAGTATCTTAAAGTTACAAAAGTATCTCAAGGATATAAATAAATATCGTATATTGTCTGTTAACAAAGTTAGACAGAAGAATTCGAAAGTATCTAACATAAGTCTGGGATGTAAACTACTCCTACTCTCTCTATCTCTATCTCTCTCTTGCGCTCTCTTTATCTCTCTCTTGCTCTCTCTCTATCTCTCTCTTGCTCTCAGTCTATCTCTCTCTCGCTCTCTCTTGCTCTCTCTCTATCTCTCTCTTGCTCTCTCCCTGTTTTCTTCTTGTTCTCTCTTACTTGGAAGATATTCCAAGTTGCTATAAGTCAAGTGAAACTATTGCAAGACTATCGCTTAAACTATCGAAAGGACTATCAATTGAAACTATCGAAAGACTATTGCTGAAACTATCGCAGACTAACTCGTAAAGAAGTATAGACAATAAGTCAAGTGAAACTATTGCAAGACTATCGCAAAAGTAAAGAGAATATTTCAAGTGAAACTATCGCAAGACTATCGCTTAAACTATCGCAAAAGTAAAGAAAATAAGTCAAGTGAAACTATCGCAAGACTATCGCTGAAACTATCGCGCAAGTAAAGAAAGCAAAATAAGGCAATTGAAACTATCAAATCATCAAAAAGATTATCAATTAAAACTATCGCAAGTAAGACTATCGATTCAAATATTGCAAAAGCAAAGAAAGTAAAGCAAGACTATCGCTAAAACTATCGCTTGAATAAAATGACACGAAATAATGGGATAATTTATTATAAAAGCTTAACGATAGTAGTCACAGCGATAGTTTCATGCCTGGATCAGCTCGCTGAGCTCGTCGAGCAACCCCTGCCAGCTGAATCCCATCCGCCCGTCCTGCAGTTGGAGGCGACAGCGCTCGGGAATGTGCTGAAAGAGACGCCTGAAGGGAGCGTAGCGCTGCAGGCACTCGGCATCGCCCAGCAGAAGCAGCTTGTGCTTGGCACGCGTGATGGCCACCGTGAGACGACGCTGATCCTCAAGAATTTCCGCATCCCTGGCACGTTCCATATCCTGTTGGCTGCTGCTGGAGCTGGAGCCCGTCTTGGTGCAGCTGTAGATGATGAGGTTCTTGTCGCGTCCCTGATACTGATCCACCGTATTGAACTCGACGCCCGCCAGGCTGCTCTCGCCCAGCTTGCGCAGCAGCTCCACCTGGGCGCGATAGGGTGCAATGACGCCAATGCGCGATGCATCGTATCCAGTGGCCAGCAGGCGACGCACCAGATGCAGCACAATCGCAGCCTCGCAGTAGTTTGTGTACTTGGGACGACGTCGTTGCCTCCGCTGCTGCTGCTCCGTCTTCTCCTCCACCTCCTCTGGCTGCTGCCTCTCCCCGTAGTGCTGCTCAATGGAGGCGCCAGTGGAGTGCAGTTGCTTGGAGCGCATGGCAAAGTCCTGGCAACGCTGCGCACAGTCTGACGTGTCCAGCAGCAGCACCGACTGCTCCAGATGCGCCTGCAGTGCACGCTGCACCCACATGCCACTGACATCGTCGCCCCCGACGGGCTGCAGCTGCAGCTTGGCCAGCTCCACCTGCTCGTTGGCACACTTGAGCGCCTGCCCGTAGGTCAACTGATTGGCCAGCCTGGTGATGGTGCGATTCATGCGATACTGCAGACTGAGCACTGCCGTCGCCTCGGGGCAGTCGAGCCGCTGGAAGAGTGTCTCGTCGGCACCGCGTGATCTCGCCTCGCGGCTGCGTATCAAGGGGGGCAGCTGTTCGGGATCACCAACCAAGATGAACTTGCTGCAATGGCTCAGGGCACGCAGCACAGTGGGCTGCAGCACCTGCGTCGCCTCGTCCACAATGCAATAGTCGAACTGGCGATGCTGGAAGAGCGCATGATTAGCGCCCAGGCAGGTGCAGCCCACAATGCTGGGACGCTGCAGTGCCTCCGTTAGCTGCTCCACAGTGCTGCAGTCGGCTGTCACATGGGACTCGCTAATCTCCTGCAGCTGCGGATGAATCCTTGCACTGCTGCCGAGACGCAGCAGCGGCAACTTGTGCGGCAACAGGCGCAATAGCAAATTATCTACGGCCGAATGGGTTTGCGCTGTGATCAGCACACTCTTCTCCAGCAGATGCAGCAGACGCACAATGGCCACCAGTGTCTGCGTCTTCCCTGTGCCGGGCAATCCCTTGATCAGCAGATGCGTGCTCGTTGTCAACGCACGCAGCGCCGCCGCCTGCTGCACCTTGTTCAGTGGACGCAGCATGGGTCCACCTTGGCTGCCAATGATGCGGGGCAGCAGCTTGTGCTGCTCGGGCTGCGCTCTGCCCACTACAATCGAGCGCAGCTCTGCAGCGCGTTCCGTTGGCGCCAGCAGCTGCGCCAGATTGGTGTAATTGAAACTGGCAAAGCTCTGCGACTCGTGCTTGTCCACAATGAATGTCTCCTTGGCGTAACGCTGGCCAAGATCCCGCTCCAGCTGCAGGCACAGACTGCGCGGCTCCAGCGATCTAATGTAGCCTGCCGCAATGGCCAATCTCGAGCTGCAGCTGACGATGACGTATTCCCCCAGCTCGAACTGAAAGAGAGAGAGAGGAGAATATGCTAGGGATGCATCAACTGGGCGAAAGGAGGAAAGGAATAGGACTGGGATGGCACTAGGATAGGAGTAGGATAGGTATAGGATTGGAGGAGAATAGGTCTAGGATAGGATTAGGATAGGAGTAGAATAGGATAAGGATAGGAGTAGAATAGGTCTAGGATAGGAGTAGAATGGGTCTAGGATAGGTCTAGGATAGGAGTAGAATAGGTCTAGGATAGGATTAGGATAGGTCTAGGATAGGAGAAGGATAGGAGTAGAATAGGTCTAGGATAGGAGTAGGATAGGAGTAGAATAGGTCTAGGATAGGAATAGAATAGGTCTAGGATAGGAGTAGAATGGGTCTAGGATAGGTCTAGGATAGGAGTAGAATAGGTCTAGGATAGGATTAGGATAGGGGTAGAATAGGTCTAGGATAGGAGTAGAATAGGTCTAGGATAGGAGTAGAATAGGTCTAGGCTAGGATTAGGATATGTCTAGGATAGGTCTAGGATAGGAGTAGAATAGGTCTACGATAGGATTAGGATATGTCTAGGATAGGTCTAGGATAGGAGTAGAATAGGTCTACGATAGGATTAGGATAGGAGTAGAATAGGTCAAGGATAGGAGTAGAATGGGTCTAGGATAGGTCTAGTATAGGAGTAGAATAGGTCTAGGATAGCACTAGGATAGGAGTAGAATAGGTCTAGGATAGCACTAGGATAAGAGTAGAATAGGTCTAGGATAGGAGTAGAATAGGTCTAGGATAGGAGTAGAATAGGTCTAGGATAGGAGTAGAATAGGTCTACGATAGGATTAGGATAGGAGTAGAATAGGTCTAGGATAGGAGTAGAATAGGTCTAGGATAGGAGTAGAATAGGTCTAGGATAGGAGTAGAATAGGTCTAGGATAGCACTAGGATAGGAGTAGAATAGGTCTAGGCTAGGATTAGGATATGTCTAGGATAGGAGTAGAATGGGTCTAGGATAGGTCAAGGATAAGTCTAGGATAGCACTAGGATAGGAGTAGAATAGGTCTAGGATAGGAGTAGAATAGGTCTAGGATAGGAGTAGAATAGGTCTAGGATGGGATTAGGATAGGAGTAGAATAGGTCTAGGATAGGAGTAGAATGGGTCTAGGATAGGTCTAGGATAGGTCAAGGATAGGTCTAGGATAGGACTAGGATAGGAGTAGAATAGGTCTAGGCTAGGATTAGGATATGTCTAGGATAGGAGTAGAATGGGTCTAGGATAGGTCTAGGATAGGAGTAGGATAGGTCTAGGATAGGTCTAGGATAGGAGTAGAATAGGTCTAGGATAGGTCTAGGATAGGAGTAGAATGGGTCTAGGATAGGTCTAGGATAGGAGTAGAATGGGTCTAGGATAGGTCTAGGATAGGAGTAGAATAGGTCTAGGATAGGTCTAGGATAGGAGTAGAATGGGTCTAGGATAGGTCTAGGATAGGAGTAGAATAGGTCTAGGATAGGATTAGGATAGGAGTAGAATAGGTCTAGGATAGGAGTAGAATGGGTCTAGGATAGGAGTAGAATAGGTCTAGGATAGGTCTAGGATAGGAGTAGAATGAGTCTAGGATAGGTCTAGGATAGGAGTAGAATAGGTCTAGGATAGGTCTAGGATAGGAGTAGAATGGGTCTAGGATATGTCTAGGATAGGAGTAGAATGGGTCTAGGATAGGTCTAGGATAGGTCAAGTATAGGTCTAGGATAGGACTAGGATAGGTCTAGGATAGGTCTAGGATAGGTCTAGGATAGGAGTAGAATGGGTCTAGGATAGGAGTAGAATAGGTCTACGATAGGATTAGGATAGGAGTAGAATAGGTCTAGGATAGGAGTAGAATGGGTCTAGGATAGGTCTAGGATAGGAGTAGAATAGGTCTAGGATAGGTCTAGGATAGGAGTAGAATGGGTGTAGGATAGGTCTAGGATAGGAGTAGAATAGGTCTAGGATAGGTCTAGGATAGGTCAAGGATAGGTCTAGGATAGGAGTAGAATGGGTCTAGGATAAGTCTAGGATAGGAGTAGAATGGGTCTAGGATAGGTCTAGGATAGGTCAAGGATAGGTCTAGGATAGGACTAGGATAGGAGTAGAATAGGTCTAGGCTAGGATTAGGATATGTCTAGGATAGGAGTAGAATGGGTCTAGGATAGGTCTAGGATAGGTCTAGGATAGGTCAAGGATAGGTCTAGGATAGGAGTAGAATAGGTCTAGGATAGGTCTAGGATAGGAGTAGAATAGGTCTAGGATAGGAGTAGAATAGGTCTAGGATAGGCGTAGAATGGGTCTAGGATAGGTCTAGGATAGGAGTAGAATAGGTCTAGGATAGGTCTAGGATAGGTCTAGGATAGGAGTAGAATAGGTCTAGGATAGGAGTAGAATAGGTCTAGGATAGGAGTAGAATAGGTCTAGGATAGGAGTAGAATAGGTCTAGGATAGGAGTAGAATGGGTCTAGGATAGGTCTAGGATAGGAGTAGAATGGGTCTAGGATAGGAGTAGAATAGGTCTAGGATAAGTCTAGGATGGGAGTAGAATAGGTCTAGGATAGGAGTAGAATGGGTCTAGGATAGGTCTAGGATAGGAGTAGAATGGGTCTAGGATAGGAGTAGAATAGGTCTAGGATAGGAGTAGAATAGGTCTAGGATAGGAGTAGAATGGGTCTAGGATAGGTCTAGGATAGGAGTAGAATAGGTCTAGGATAGGTCTAGGATAGGAGTAGAATAGGTCTAGGATAGGAGTAGAATAGGTCTAGGATAGGAGTAAAATAGGTCTAGGATAGGAGTAGAATAGGTCTAGGATAGGTCTAGGATAGGAGTAGAATGGGTCTAGGATAGGAGTAGAATAGGTCTAGGATAGGAGTAGAATAGGTCTAGGATAGGTCTAGGATAGGAGTAGAATAGGTCTAGGATAGGAGTAGAATAGGTCTAGGATAGGTCTAGGATAGGAGTAGAATAGGTCTAGGATAGGAGTAGAATAGGTCTAGGATAGGAGTAGAATAGGTCTAGGATAGGAGTAGAATGGGTCTAGGATAGGTCTAGGATAGGAGTAGAATAGGTCTAGGATAGGAGTAGAATAGGTCTAGGATAGGAGTAGAATAGGTCTAGGATAGGAGTAGAATGGGTCTAGGATAGGTCTAGGATAGGAGTAGAATAGGTCTAGGATAGGTCTAGGATAGGAGTAGAATAGGTGTAGGATAGGAGTAGAATAGGTCTAGGATAGGAGTAGAATAGGTCTAGGATAGGAGTAGAATAGGTCTAGGATAGGTCTAGGATAGGAGTAGAATGGGTCTAGGATAGGAGTAGAATAGGTCTAGGATAGGAGTAGAATAGGTCTAGGATAGGAGTAGAATAGGTCTAGGATAGGTCTAGGATAGGAGTAGAATAGGTCTAGCATAGGTCTAGGATAGGTCTAGGATAGGAGTAGAATAGGATAAGGATAGCACAAGCAAAGGACTAGGTCAGGTCAGCAGCAAAGAAGAAGGAAGTCTGTGGCTTGGGGCAGGTCTGTGACTAGGAGGGTACAGGGACTAGGGACTTGGGGATCAGTGGCAGTTACTCACGCCGCTGAGCGTCAGGTTGAGTTCGTCACTGGCCTGGGCTGACAAGTGCAGCTGCTGCTCGTAGCGTCCGTCCACGTGGCGTGCCTTGTGTCCCACTGGCAGCTGCAGTTGGTCAATGGCGCGTCCCTGCTGCTGCCTGCGCTGTGGCGTCTCTGTCCACAGCGTGCGCAGCTGCTGCGACTGGCGGGCCTGCTGTTCCTCCAGTGCCAGGAGACCGCACCAGTGCATCACATACTCGTAGTCGGGCTGGCCGAGATGGGCCAGTGTTTGTGGCATGAGGCGTCGCAGCGGATGGGAATCACTCAGTTCCAGTTGGGGATCAGTGCTAGCGAAGCTGCAGCAGAGCGTTGCATAGGCGCAGTTGTCACACGCACTGTGATGCGAGATGGGATCGGGCAGCTGGAAGGGTTGCAGTAGTTTGCCCGCCTGCTCGGCGATGCGTAGTTGCGTTGGCTCCTCCGCCGGCGGCAGCTGTGCGTCCCGGGTGAGAAAGTGGGCCAGATCATTGCGCAGTAGGACAAGATCGCGCTGCTCGTTGCGTCCGTCACGCACCTCACGCAATACGCCCTCGCGCAGGTAGAGCAAAAGTCCGCTTCGCGTCTCCTGGCCCAGCGCGGAGTGCATCAGCTCGTAGAGCAACAGTTGGCCCTTGTGCTCCATGGAGAAGCTGGCACGTCCCGTCTTCAGTTCCAACGGAATGGGCTGCTTCTTGTTGCGCACGCGCACCGACACATCCACCTTGCCCTTCAGGCCCAGCTGCGGCACCCACAGGTTCTCCTCGATGTCATTGATCTCCTCTATGCGGCCGCGATACATTTCTGGCGGCAGCACCGCAGGCGTCTCTCCCTCCAAATACTGCTCCACAAACGCCACAATGGGCTCCACGAACTTGTGCATCTGCAACTCAATCTCGGCACGGCTCAGCTGGCCGGCGTAGAGCATGTGGGCGAGTGAGGAGGTCTGCAGCATCTGCTGCAGTGCATCCAGCACTTGGGCGCGTGTGCGCAGCCGCTGGGCGAGCACCGTTTGCAGCAGCTCGTGCACCAGGGTGCCAATAATCATCTGAAACAGAGAGGAGCTTCAGTTACACACAGGGACGACTACAGGATGCTGGCTGCACTGGACTTACCACAGCATTGCTGGAGTCGACGCCACGAAAACGATCCTGCAGCACTGCCTTGCGACGGCAGAAGAGTGAACCAGTCACTGTGGTGCTCGAAATTAACAGATCGGGATGGATGACACAGAATCCTTGCTCTTTGTTGACCACATAGCTGGCCAAAGATGGTTGCCACTGTGCTTGCAACGATAGGAGATCACCCGCCTCTATGGCCGTCTGGTTCCATGGTGTCTGCAGGTGGCAGACGGCTTTTGCTGCCGGCTCATTGGCATCCAGTGCGGAACTGGACTCACCTTGCAGCTGCAACACCAAGTCGTGTGTCTTGGGCAGACGCTCCACCTGCAACACCACACAGCGCTGCCAGCTGCTCAGATCGAGCTTATTCGCTACAGCAGTTACAGTCGCATCCAGTGCACTTACATCGAAATCATCGTCGTCATCCAGCAGAAATCCCAAATTCTCCTGCTCGCTCAGCTCAAGCTGCTTGGACTGTGCCGCCTCGAGATCGATTTGCTTCTTGAACTTCTTAGATGATGCGGCCACATTGTCAGATTTGCTTGGCGAGAGCACACGCTTAGCTGACTGCATGGTGTGAGGTATACAATATCAGTTTATGTTTCATTTACAATCAGATCACCTAACGAACATTCTCATATATTCGCGCCAAAAACTACAGACAGTGTGTGTACACATTTGGCGGCAGAAATATCCATCGATTAGCTGTTGCGATGAGAACTTATCGAAAATACCAAATGCAAACTCGATAGATCGTTTGCATCAGCTGATCGCAGAAAATAGCAGCAGCTGTCTGCGCGAACATGCAGAATATTCTGCGAATATAGACTTAGTATTTGCAAACGACAATCGATTGCTTTAAAGTTTAAACAAATCATTGTAATTGCCAGTAAACTTTCCAAAAAGTGTCTGCACATATTTGGCGGCAGAAATATCCATCGATCTGTTGTTGCGATATGTTATCGAAAATACCAAATGAAACTTCGATAGATCATTTGGATCAGCTGGCCGCACAGAGTGGCAGCACTTTCTACATATCGAATTAGTATTTACAATCGATAGATCACTACCAGTCAGCTGTTTGCGCGAATATGCAGTATATTCTGTGTATATCGACTTAGCATTTACAAATTGCAATCGATTGCTTGCATCAATTTAAGCAAATCATTCAAATTGGCAGTAAACAATTTCAACTAACAAGTAAATTTCCCCAACATTCAAGCCATTCCTCGACTTCAGTTTATTTTTGCGAGTGTCTTTTTTTTTAGCTTGCTGCCTGCCTGCATTTCTTTTTGCTGCTATTTTTCTTCTTTGGCTTATTTGTATACTTTGCATTGCCTTTTGCTGCTGACTTTAGCTGCGGCGCTTTGCTTTTCGACCAAACAGTTTGTTATTGTTGTTGCTCGTCTGTTATTGATGCCTGCCTCCTGCGCTGTGCTTGTGTGAGTGTATACGTGTGTGCATGTGTGTGTTGGTGTGTGCATTTCTTGGCTTTTTATGCCACATACAGTACGCAGTCACTTTTATATTTTGTCAATTCCACAGCATGTACATACGTGTGTGTGTGTGTGTGTGTATTTATTCGCCTGACAAATAGTTTGTTTTTTCCTGCTGTTATATTCACATTGTGCTCGGCGCTGACTAGTGGCCACTCGTATATGGATATGTATGCACACACACACACACACACACACACACACACACACAGACACTGACATGTGCAGAGAGCGACGCCCACTTCGGGCTTTCCTTCCTTCCTTCCTGCCAGCACACACAGACACACCTCCTGCTCGATCAATTCGTTTTGTCTCTCTATCTCTCTCTCTTTCTGTCTCTGTATGCCAATTAAACGAAATCCATTGCCTACTTTTCAGCTGAGCGCCAACAGCGCGTCGTCAGGTGCGGCAGGAGGAGCAGGTGTGTGGGGCGTGTGGCCATGTGGGCGTGTGGGCGTGACACTCTGCTCATTTAGCCTTTCATATTCATGCACACAAAATGTGAAACGTCAACGCAGCCAACCGAAAAGAAAGCGAGACGACGATGGTTTGTGTGAAAGAGGGAAGGATGGAGAAGGGGGGGAATGGGAAGGGGAAGAGGGTGTAGAGGGTAAGAGGCGCAGCCTGAAAAGCAACTACCAAAAGCCATACCAAAAGCCATACCAAAAGCAAAGCAAAGCGAAACGAAACCGAAGCCAAGTGGCAACCCCGCCGCCCCCTTCCACACCACACCCCATCACTAGGTAACCTTCTGTTTGCGCACTTTAACTGTCTGTCTGCAAAACCCTCTCCCTCCCCATCCCCAGGCCCCCTTGGCTGCCTGCCGCCTTGTTTGTTTGAAGTTTTTCTTTTTTTTTTGCCAGGCCTCTTAAGTGGCAACTACTTTGCACCTCAGCCGCACCTAGCACACGCACAGCCCCAACTAATTCTTCCCCTCCTCCTCCTCCTCCTCCTTCTCCTCCTCCTCCTCCTTCTCCTCCTCCTCCCCTCACCATCCGCTTGCCTCTCCCACACTCAGTGGCTCTTCAAGTGCTGCTGCTGCTGCTGCTGTTTGCGGCCTTGAGCCTTTTTTTTGCACCTTGGCATAGATGTTGCAGCCACAGCTCAATACATGAGTCTGCACGAGTGTGTATGTGTGTGTGTGTGTGTGTGCTCTGTACTTGTAAGTGGCAGGCGGCACACAAATTATCAAATGCAATGCTACGTATACGCAATTTATATAAGCCAAGCTCACTGTCAATGTTGCAACTAATAAACAAATATCATTAAATAATATATTATATACATATATTTAATGAACATAATAATTTAATTCTAATATTTGTTATTGTTGCAATAGTAGTAGTAAAAGTAACTATAACACACATTATTCTACGATATTATAATTAGCTGGTAACCTTGTTAGATTGAGATCAAACATAACGATGTGGCAACATTAATTGTAATCGATATTGATCATCGAAATATATACTGTCATACAAGTTAGATATTTAACTGTCCTACAGAATAACAGAACATTGCTCATTTCACTATTGATTGTTATCCGTTATACTATCTGTTATACCTTGTGTTATACTATCTGTTTTATCTTCAGTTATATTATTTATTATGCTATCTGTTATACTATTTGTTATACTATTTGTTAAACTATCTGTTATACTATCTGTTATACTGTCTGTTATACTATCTGTTATACTATCTGTTATACTACCTGTTATACTATCTATTATACTATCTGTTCTACTATCTGTTATACTGTCTGTTATACTTTCTGTTATACTATCTGTTATACTATCTGTTCTACTATTTATTGTATTACTCAGTCTGTTATACTATCTGTTATATTGTCTGTTATACTATCTGTTATACTATCTGCTATACTATCTGTTATACTATCTGTTATACTGTCTGTTATACTATCTGTTATACTATCTGTTATACTATCTGTTATACTATCTGTTATACTGTCTGTTATACTATCTGTTATACTGTCTGTTATACTGTCTGTTATACTATCTGTTATACTATCTGTTCTACTATCTGTTATACTGTCTGTTATACTGTCTGTTATACTGTCTGTTATACTGTCTGTTATACTTTCTGTTATACTGTCTGTTATACTGTCTGTTATACTATCTGTTATACTGTCTGTTTTTACTATCTCCGTATCGTACTTTAAATATTATTTACATATGTACATATGCATATGTTACTTGCAACACTTTGTGTTATACAATATGTTATACTGTCCCAATGCACTGCCTCTTAGAATGCATAGTAATTTATATAACTGTTATACTATCTGTTATACTCCTTTGCGCACTACGCAGTGTCGCAACGCCAAACGTGACGAACTGACCAGAACTAGCTCAACCCAACTACCACTTCCACCCCTCCTCCTTCTTTCCTTCCTCAACGGCACTGCTGCCCTCCCCTTCCCCTTCCCTCCACCTCCCTCCTCCCCCTCTCGCAACTGGTGTGGTGGTGCCTGTTTAGCGTTTGGCCAACAATTGTTGGTTGCAATTATTTGCGCACAAAACAACATTTTATATGAATTGTGGCTGGCTGCAACTGCCAACTGCGAACAACAACAACAACAACAGCAACAACAACGATAACGGCAAATAGGGCTCATAATTTACAATTTCTATGTGCGAGTGTGCGTGTGTGTGTGTGTGTGTGTGTGTGTGCGTGAGTGTGCATTAAAATGTTGCGGCTGTTTTAATCAAGCGAAATTGTTTAATTTATGATGCGTAAGTGCGACAGAGAGGGAGAGAGAGAGAGGGGAGGAAGGGGCAGCTGACCACGCCCATTGCCCGCATTAGATTAACGAACTTATGCAGCAGCTTCTTAAATTACACACACACACACACACAGAGTTCAGGGGCAACAGTTTAAAAGGCCAAAAAGGAGCGCAACGAGGTCGCTAGGGAAGGTGGTTAGAGAGGGAGGGGCAGTGGAAAGGGGAAGGGAAATGGTAAGGGGGAGGGGTAAGGCTGCATATGGGGTTTAGTTGGGTTTTTGAGGCTTGCGGCTGCCACGGCAAATTGATGCATGTGCAGCGGCACGTTCCGGCGGCTTCGGCTTCGACGCTGGCGTCGGCGTCGGCGTTGGCGGCGGCAGCGCAAATCCCCAACGCAGAAGCGAGCGACGCCGAAGCCACAAGGGAAACCAAGGCAGCCCCTGCTGGCGATCGAGGGGTAAGTGTGTGCCAAGGGGGAGTGGCAGAAAGGCAGTGGGGCAAGGGCGGTGGGGGGAGTGGTATTTGAAAAAGCAGCATCGATATGTTATTTGCATGTGTCGTGGGCGACGACGATGGCGATGGCGATGGCAAATCCCAATCCCAATCGCAATGCCACACGGCAACTTTGCTGCCCCAACCCGATGGCGAACCCATTTTCAGTTTACAGCAAGCGCGAAACTTTCTCGGCAAGTTTATGCATGAATAAAGTGAAAAGCTACAGGCGCACAACACACACACACACTCACACACATGTACGCACATGCAGGGTATGCAAACAAGCCACACATATATATAGTAACTGTCGTTTCATGTCCATGCTGGGATAATCCAGTCGCATATGTTGCTCGAGTTTCCCAAAAGTTGCATTTTATTCAGCGCAAACACATGTCGTCGAGTCGGGCAACTAATGCCGAACTGCAAATTTGCATTAGTTGTTTGACGGCCTGTTAAATCGGGTCGCTGGATGCCGTTAAACCTCATAAAGAAGTTAAAACCGTCTGTTTTTCCTCTTCCTTTTTTTTCAAATTTGCCACCATATTGGCAAAACGATTACAATAAGCTGTGCTGCCAACTTGCTTGCAGCTATCGATATGCACAGTATCTAGCTGCAGAGTGCTATCGGGCTGTGTGATCGGAATTGTATCAATAGCTATCGATATGTGCAGTATATATCTGTAGTGTTATCGAACTGTGTGACCACAGCTGTATCGATAACTATCGATATGCACGGTATTCAGACAAACAGAAAAACAAGCAAACGAGCTTTGAATGGGGCAAAGAGAGCGATTACTTAAACAAGTTACTAACAATAGTTATATTCTCGACTGGAGTTGATGACTCGCAGGGCCACAACAACAGCAGCAATTTCCGTCAACAACGGAAACAACAACAATGGCAACCAGAAGTGTCCGCATCCGCATCCTGCGTAAGAAGCTGGCACAGTTGATGCTGCACAGGCGACAATTATTTTTTTTTCTTTATTTACCTTTTCGTTTGCCCTCTGTCTAGTTACGCTTGGACCTGGCCGAATTGGATCGCTGCAACGTCTGAAGAATGTGAAAAAAGTGATCAGCGATGATAATCAATGGTCAGGATCTTGACGGCGCTGCTGCCACTGCTGAGGGAGAGAGAGTGAGAGCGGGAGCTGCCGCAGCTGACGGCGACTGGAGCACCGTGTGCCCTCGGACATACACTGAATCAACTGCTGGTCTACATAGACAGCGAGGTTTATCCCGAATTTGCACTGCCAGCATTGTCGCCTATCTCTTCCATTTGGATCGGCAGCATCTGCTGCGTGTGACCAACAGCATCTCTAGCAGGGCTGCCAGGTCAGCTTTTTTCCGGACAGAACTCTCCTTTTATTTTTTCGTCTAGCTAGAAAAAAACGAATTCTTATTGTTCGGACTCGACTGTAGCTTTGGTGCTTGCTTTCTTCTTCTAACCTTTTTTCTGAGGCGTAGCTGGCAACCCTGGCACGCACAAAACTAATAGAGAGCAAATACAGAAATGTGATAGAGCGAGAGAGCACACACTAAACGACGTGAGAGGGAGAACTGCGTATGGAAATCTTAGAACTGCAACAACAACTACAGGCACATTTGCCAGAGAAGCGAAATGCACTCACAAAAGAAAAAGCAGAAATAGACAATTATCTATATATATATATATATCTATATATATATTGGTTTGTTTAGAACAAACCAGAGTTAGAAACAGCAGCGCACACTATATTATCACTCACATACTATATACTATAGTATCACTAACAATGCTTTTATGAAATTGTGTTTAGATTATATACATAACTGTAATTGTTAATGCTAAGTTGACTTGTTTCGAAAGGATACAAAAACCTTTGATTCGTTAGATTGTTCCTATGGCAGCTATGTGATATAGTGATGAAATTTTATTTATTTAATTTTACCAGCATAGAAAACTACTGATAAACATAAATTTAATTGCAATGTCTTGAAAAATAACTAAAATTGACCGATAGTTTCTATGGCAGCTATACGATATACATATATGTGCGATTTGTTTCGTTCCGACCCAGAGACTTGTTGGCGGTGTGACTCCCCCCTGTTGACGCTGATTCAGACTTTATATTGCTTTATATGTTCGAAAATGTCTTGCGATTGACTAAAATGAATATACCCTAGTTCGGTTTCGATATGAAAGGTAGCTGAAGGCGTGCTCCAGTTGACAATAACATAAAAATTGAATTTCTAAATTAATTTGACTAATATTATATAGTACAACACATGTAAACTGTATACATTTTGAATCAGGAGTACGAGTCTGTATGTTGCAACGCCTTCAAGTCTATTTAACATTTAGAATGGATTAGTAACAAATTAAACTTGCACATTTTAAAAACTGTATAAGGTTTGTTCTCATTTAAAAAAAAAAGAACGCATATCACTATTTCCTATTCCTGTCCACTGTCGGATTCCTTTGCGTACATATTAAGAGAATTAAGTACTTAAAAAATGTATCTACAGTGGGTAAAGCACATTAAAGAAACAAACGTATTGATACAAGTATATCGAGAGTCCTCTCAAAATGACTTAGATTAATACAAAGTTTGTTGGTGATTAATACAAAGTTTGTTGGTAAGGTTAAAGAAATATTTGAAATTTGTTCGTGTTTGCAAATCTTGTCAGCTATCTTAAAAGCCTTCAAACTGTTTCTCGATATGTGTGAGACGCATCTCGTTGTCGGGATTCAATCCTTCCATGGTCTCCTCGATTAAATACAGCCTGTTGTTGGCATCGACAAGAATGAGTGTATGTGTGCGACTGCCATAGCCGTGTTCGGGAATATGCACGTTCAAGGCACTCAAGCCCTCGCCCCAATTGGGGGCTCGTCGCTGCAGCTCCGCATCCGGCCAGAATTTATGTTTGTTCTTAAGCAGCTGTAGTAGCTCCGGTGCTAATGTATCGACATCGGAGTGACCATATTTATTAACAATCTCCTCGAAATGCTGCTGACCGTATCGCACCTTCTCAAAGGGATTATCAGGCAAACTGTTGCCAAAACCATAGCATTGGCCATCCTTGAAGGTTTCCAATGAGGGAGGTACATTGCTAAGAAGATTTATTTGCGCCGATTGAGAGACATCTCTGCAATGAAAATTCAGTTTAAAACAAGGGGGTTTTATATATTGTAGCTTACGTGCATTTTAACTAACCCAATTTCGATGGACACAAAATTAAATGCACTGTATTTGGTGCAATCGGCCAGAAGGCGTTTATTGTAGTTGAGAATGTTGTGCTGTTCATCCGATTGAGACACGAACTCGGTGACAATCTTGCCACGTCCTAGTAAGAAATGTTCGTTATTTGATTGGCAATCTTGAATGTGGTTGTTGTTATTGCAGCTATTCTTGGTAATGTGTTGCAAAATGTGTTTGTGCGCTTCGAAACAAAGAAATTGATGATTGTTATCAGTTATGAATTAAAGCAAAACGGGCAGGCAAATGAATTGAATGCAAGGGTCAATAGGGGCGTCGTCGAGGTGTGAGTGTTCTTATAAAGTGCGTTTACCAACTGCATTCCGTGGTTTCGGCTCTCCGGTTAGGTTGAGCAGTGCTCCTACTTTGAATTTGCCATTCTTGCCACCAATCGCCAACCAAGTGCCGCCTTCACGTCCTGGCTCCAGATCAATTCCTTTTTTATGTTAATATATAGATAATATATGTATATTGTATATGGCAAATGCAGGCCTTGTACTCGTACCTCCATAAACGTGATCCGCATTCGACCACTTGGCCGCCGTCTGTGTATTGCGGGCAAAGAACTCATCCCGGTTTGAGGCCAATATTAGCTTGTAGCCATTGGTTCCGGGCTGGGAATTGGCATAGAAGAATATCACGCACATGCTCTACACTCGGAATTTGCTTGCTTTCTAATTGAAAATGAATCTTGATCTCTGTTTATTATGAACAACGTTAGGTGTCAACAACTTTATCAGTCTCTTTGTTGCTTTGCTTTAGATTTACATTTTATCACGAAATGATTAGTCTTATCCGTTGTTATGCTTGCTTATGCCACGCCTCCTAGCTAAGATTATGACTTTGAGTGCAAATTTATGGATGTGATAGTGTTGACTATATGTATGTGGATTGTTTAAAAAAGAAAACAAAAACAAAATCACTCGCCTTTTTTGAAATTTTCTTTGCCAGCTGTTATTGTTGTCAGCAGCCGTCATATGTGCTGTCATCGGCGACAATGAAAATCATCGATAACATACGGTATCGCCCAGCCCTGGCATTTAATCGGCTGCTATCGGTGATGATCTGGCAACGCCATTCAACTAGTTGAATGTGAAAGAGACAGCGTCGTATTAAAACTTAATTTTTACTTTGTGCAAAAAGATATTTTTTTTTGATAAAAACTATTAAACAATAAAATGCAAAATAGGTAGCATGGTAAAAGCATGTAAATAACTAATTAAACAAAAGCAAAAACATCCACACACACATACACTCGGAAAACGCGTGAATAAACATACAAATGAGCAAAGCAAAAGAAAACTAACACAACAACAAATATCGTCATCAGATAGACGAAGTGGTGTAAATTAAACTGATGTAGGACGGGCATGTGGGAAAAAAGACGATAATAAAATAGATAAAACAAAACGAAAATAATAAAAAGAAAATACAAATAACAAGTGTCGCACTGATTCTGCGCTTAACAACATACATAAGAAGAGGTTAGAAAGGAAACAAAAACGGGAAAAACATATACGAAGTCGGCGCGTTTTCTATATGTAGCTCGTCGTTATTCCTTCCTACAATCGCCGCAATAAAGACACATTTTTGTTGTTACTATAAATAGTGACAAATATACGAAACCCGCTGACGTTGGGCGGACTTTGGGCCTCGCCTCCGTTTGTTGAGTGTCGGTTAGTTTCAGTTATTCGGTGAACAAGCAACAAAAACGAACGCGAAGATAACAAGAAAACAAATTCATTAGTTAAAAGTGTAAATAAATAACAAAGCACATTTTTGTTTTGCTTTTTGTGTTTTTTTTTCTATTTTGTTTCGTACGCGAATACACGACAAGCAGATTACTAAAAACTCAAGAAAACAATAATAACAACGGATCACCAGAATGCTTTTGAAATTTACAAAAACCTGTGGAGCCGGCGCCCCGGGTTTAGGTACCAGTTCATCATCCATGCAAGCTACCACGACTTACGCGGCACGCGGAGGAGGAACAGGTTTGTTATTTTGCTTTTACATTTAGATAAATATATGTATGTATAAATCCAGGGCCGTAGCGACACTCCCGGGGGCCCTTGTGCAAAACTTCTCGGGAGCCCTTATTATGACTTCCTTGTAGTATGTATTTACTTCAGAAAACATTTCACAAAATCAAGAATCTTAATACGAAATACATCCACTCTTTTCTCAATTCATCAATAGTTGTTGAGAAATCTACCTACACATACATATTTCTTGACCTCTTATTTTTTATTTATAATATTGCCAGTCCATTTAATCATTCTTGCCACATTCTGCTTTGCAATTTTATTATATTTATATTATACCCATTACTCATAGTGTAGAAGATCATAACTCTTAACAGGCGTAAGAAGGCGTGGCTGACAAAGAAAATACAATATATATTTTTATTCTGGTTCGGGTGGCCCCTAGCGGCAGGCCCTTTGTATGTCGCATAACCTGCTCATGCCTAGCTACGGGCCGGTACATACATAACTCTACATTGATACATGAGTATATATAAATCGTTTATATGTGTGTATATATGTACATATATACACCTTTTATATATTCATGATACTTATTAAATACTATTTATTTTTGGAGTGATAATAGTTGCATATTCTAATGTTGATAACTGCAATACAAAAAAGGGAAAACCAAATTAAAATTTTAAAAAGATAAGCAAAATAAGGGCATCAATATAGTTGTTTTCCAAAGATGCATCGTAAAAACATTAAGCTATTTTTTATAAATATACTTTCATAGCTAACTTTCAGTAACTAAGAACGTTTTCGTCGTTAAAAATTGAATTTTTGTGTTAAGTAACTGTA
Source organism: Zaprionus camerounensis (assembly GCA_018904165.1). Classification (NCBI taxonomy): domain Eukaryota; kingdom Metazoa; phylum Arthropoda; class Insecta; order Diptera; family Drosophilidae; genus Zaprionus; species Zaprionus camerounensis. The sequence continues at coordinate 1,723,773 of JAEIFS010000740.1, forward strand.
AGCAACACTGACTTAAATCTCGATTTTAATCGATTTCCAAACAGTTTTCACGGCAAAACAATCATTTTGAAAATTGAACTAATCACAGCTAGATCGACCATTTTGCCCACTGTGCGATGGTAGATTACTGAAATCGCGGCAAATTGTGCGCAAATTACTTCTGCGACCTATTGCTTTCTTGCTCTCACACATGGAAGCAGAGAGGCGCGCAACGTCGACGTCAACGCTTGATAGCAGCGTGCTCTTTGGAACTAGAGAAAATGTTCATTTGAATAACTCTTGTGTTTATTGTTAGAACGTATTGAAATTTATATGACAAGTTTAGTTTTAGTATTCATCTTAGTTCATGTCAAAGCAGATAGATATATATATATTATGTATTATTTAGCTAAATAATTACAAAATACATGTGTCATTCAAAATTTTATATAAAACTTGATCAGTGTATGGTATACAGAAACCTTCATGTCAAATTAGGTATCTCTAGCTTTTATAATAGCCGGGATCTCGACGTTCATACAGGCAGACGGATATGGCTTAATCCACTTTGCTATTGATCTGAGTAAGAATATATTTTATTTATAGTAATATACAATATATTTTTCGACAATTTGCAATGGTTCAAGGGTATAAAACAGCACTATTTTCTGGAAACAAAGTATGTACACTCATGGCTTATAGTCTAATATTTATAACTTCTGTGTTTATAGTCAAAGCAGAAAGTTCAAACTGAAATACTTAAAAACTTACTTCCCAGGAAAATCACACAGAATTTGTGCTTTTCTTAATTTATAACTCATGAAAAACGGCATCAGACTTTGTAGGAGGGGATCAAAACACATTGATCTGGATAATAAAAACCAGAAAGAAAGCATGCTGAAGTTTTTATACCATTGCAATCTTTGTCTTCAGTGTTCTCCGATTATTCCTATACTGTTTATGTAAATAAAGTAATATACAATTTTATGGTATTGTTCATATATTCGCTTAAAGTTGCTCTAATCGCTGCACACACCCTTTACACTTCTTTTATGAAAATCCTAATTTCTGAGTGTTCTTATTATAATAAAGATATATGAATTATAGTTCTCAGAAAAACTAACTTGATCGACTACGCTGATGAATATACATATATACTTTATAAGTTCAGAATATATATACTTTATAGGGTCAGAGATGTATTCTAACTTGCAAACCAATTACTAATATACCCTCTGCAAATTTCATTAAAATGGAATCATTATGTTCTTGTTATTATACATCGGGGACGAGGAATAGTTAGTGTTGCTGCTACAAATAATAAGAGTTATATTATTGATGGTTCTTGTTGCTTTTGTGTATGTGTGTTTCATAGTTACCAAGGCGCCTAGTCTAAAAATTATCCACTCTTTGGTGCCAGACAGACACTGTTTGCTTATTTGATAACAAATAATATTGCCCCCCATGGTCACGGAAGGAAGTAGACACCTTGTGCGAGCATTGCCAATCCATTTCCTTCTGGGTGGCACATTATAGTTACTCAGACAAGTGTCGTCACAAATACTTAAACACTTGGAAGTAACAAGAGACCTTGGGCCTATGCACTGTCCATATGCTTGGGCCGACCCCTAAAGTATATAAACCATTTAATCAAGAAATGAAGCGTCTCTTTAAGTTAAGTTATTATCTAAGCTGAAAAATACCACAATATATTTATAAGTCTTACAATCATTATCAATTTATACAATATTATAAACAATTCAACAGTTTTTAGACTACAACTAATGTAACATTGTGTTATATTTGTCAAAGAAAAAAAAGAATAAATTTTTAATTTTTAATTGATTGTCCACCCTAGATTAAGACCCGGCTGAATGAAGCCATCGATATTCTTGATAGTTGTCGTCCACATCGATGCATTGATAAACCATCGTTATAGTCGAAATCGATGTTTTAATAGCACAAGCTCAGGGGTCGGCAGAGCCAGCTTGGCTCATACATGAGTATAAAAAAGTCGTCGAGCGTTCAGTAATCTTCGGCAACAGTGTTCGGCAAAGAAAAGTGTGTAGTTGTCGAGCATGCATGCTGCAAAACTTTTTAATGTACACTGCAAAAAATGCTCAGCAAGTACTAGAAAGCTAAATATTTTATTGCGAGACATTGTTAAATGTAAAAATAATTCAAAAACAATTTCCCAAGCAATAAAACGTTTTGAACTTTCGCGTTTGTTGCAAACGTAACTTGAATGTGTTTAAGTATTGGGGCCGACCCCTGCTCTAGGTTGTAGACGCCTCTTTCTGCCAGTTAAATACTACATTTTCTATTGGCTCAAAGCCATAATGCCCTTCTGACATATGGATAGACTTCCTCAAACTTCAACTAAGAATTAAAGCTATAAATGTGAATAATATGTATGCAAAAGAATATTTCGAACCGATATATTGTTTTCAATGGGAGCAATAGGGATCTGGAACACACATATTCCAGTGCAAATGAATATATTCTTAACGGTTTGATTATAATATAATAACTATCTAACAATTCTCTACCATTATATATAACAAGTATAGGAACAATCGGAAGAAACTAAAGCCTTTCAAATTAACCAATAGATCTTGTAAATACAATATAATGCTATTAAGGTTTGTTTTATATCAGGGCTGCCAGTTTAGCAATTTTCTGGACAGATCTATCCTTTTTGTTACGTCTAGCCCAAAAAAATCTCCAAATCGAACTGCCCGGAAATCTGTCCTATTTTTATTGCTCAAATCAAAACGTGTTTTTGATATGAATTTAATAAAATAAGTTCTTAAAATGGACATAGAACTACAGCGCTTTTTTTTTTGTGGCAGCACAATCGAGTGGCAATGCATTATTAAATATTCACAGCGTAGTATTTGTTTTGTTGTTGCTGTATGTTCTGATTCTGAGTAAAACTCAGCGAGACAAACGTCAGCCCTGAATCTGCGTCAAAACAAAATAATTAGAGCTGCTTGTGCTGTTTTTTTCTGGTTAGGTTTCCTTGTGATCATTTCGAATGAATTGAGTGCACGGTTGACATTCTTATTAGTTATCAGTGGATGTATGTTCGAGGTGATGTTCTTACTAGCAATATCCAAAGTATATCAGATAAATATAACTTTAAACTGCCGCAGGCGTATGCAATTAAAATAAGTAAATTAAGACGAATTAAATTAGTTTCATGAAAATGTGCAGGGTACTTAAAAGGTTGGATCAGTCAATCAACAGAGCTGAAAATGATTTATAGCAGTTAAACACAACAGTTAACAAATGACGAAAGCTACAGACAGTAAGAGAACCTTTGATCGATTTTATGATACTCTATTATTCCAAAATCGAAATCTTATTATTTATGTATGTACGTTACAATTACAACAATACAATGCATGTATAATCAAGAGAGTCCATGCAATGCCAAGCCGCCGTAGTACGAACACAATATCTAATAATAAATATAAATATATACAGCTGTGTTCATAAAAATAGCAGTGCTCATGAACTGCAACTTTAAACTTAATTTTATATATCAAAAAGTAAATGAATGTTCACAAATTTAATTTTGTTTTAGCTTTGTGATTATTTTAAACAAAAACAAAACAATTTATTATTCAAAATGTTGTTAATTTATATTTTTTTATATCGTATATAAATAGTTACGGGTAATTCTACAAGAAACAGAGAAGTGTAACTGCCTAACCCTTAAGTAATTGATAAATACTATACCAAGTATCGGAAAGGGACATTTACAGGTCAGCTTCCCGATACAGTATCAAAATATTTGTATTTTATGTATTAATTTTCAACTTACTGAAGTTATTCGACATAAGCATTAATTTCATTAGGTTAATAACGTAAATTGGCTGATGTCTTAGCTTTATCAGTAAATGAACGCTTTCATTTAATTTATATTTATTTTCCATTACAATGCTTGATTAAGCCTTTAGTCACTAACAACAAAATGCAATTGTCGGTTTTGAATTGGGTTTTGGTGCCCCGGAAATACTTTGAATGTAAAACTTCAGGTTTGTCTGGTAGAGTTGTAAGTCCCCTAAGAGCCGGTTTTATACCCCGTATAATAGCACTGTGATCATTTGCTACCGACATTTTTATACCTGCTACCTGTGGGATAGAAGGGTATTATAACTTTATGCTTATTCTTAATAAGCATAAACAGCCAAGATATGTTATAATATTTCGACTTTGATACAAGGGATTTTCTGCAGGTTTGAACATACATATAAGTATTCATTTTACCATAGTAATAACACTACACTACAAAAAAAAAATCTTTAAAGCGTGCAGTGATATTATTATAGTTTTAAATATTTAAAATTATCAAATTTAAAAAAAAATATATCTGTCTTGCCAAAAGAACTCTAAACCAGTTCATTTTAGCTTAATTAAAACTTAAAACTATTATTAGTTGATATATAATATTTTTGGTATAGGCTCAATATATCGATTAATCGTCGGATTAATTAATATTTAAATAAATTCTTTTTGGTAATTTGTATGCATACATACATATGATGTATATACATATTGTACATAGATATTTACTTGTTATATATGTTAACATATAAACTGTACATACAAATTAACAATAATTTTGTTTATTAGCAAGCGTTTTTTCCGTATTAAAGAGTTACACCCCTTGATGCAATTTTATTTCCACGTGAATTTAATGAGAAATTCTTCACGAAGTCGAATGCAAATTATCTGAAACATGGCTAGTTTTCGACATGTGTTTTTTCTATAATTTGACAAGCAAACATGAGTTTTAAATTTGCCATTCAAAGTGGTGAAACCCATATGAACGATGGTGAAAACGACTATCGATTGTTTCCACAGCTTAGCGTCAATCGATACTATCAACGATTGTTATACAGGATGAAGGCGGAGCTTTATGAAGAATTTTTCGAGAAATGCACGTGCGAATGAAATGAAATGTATTTGAAAATGTATCAAATAACATATTATTCCCTGCTCTGTTTATGGAAATTGAGTTTGCTATCTTATTATTATCAATTATTGTTAACTTTTATTTGCAGTGCATATGTAATATATCTATAGAACATTTTAATATTTTATATTTGCGCTAAAAACTATCAAATAGTATTTGACTTAATCGATGTTAAAGAAATGATCTTGGAAAAAAGTATATGAAAACTTCGGCTTGTGAAATTTAACCTTTTTTATACCCTTGCAGAGGGTATATTCATTTTTTGTTACTAAGTCGGAACGAGCCGGATCAAACTGATATATGGTTAGCTGCCAAACAACCTATCGGTCGATTTTTGTTATTTTTCAAGATATTTAAACTTAATTTACTACATCGCACTTGCATATAAAATTGAATCTAAATGGGATCACCATAACATATGTATATTTGCCATAGGAACAATCTGCCGAAATGAAAGTTTTTGTATAAGAACAATTATTCAGTTTTGAACTAACTTTACCTATCAGTGCCAATCAAAGTTAGATCATAATTGACGTATAACCGTAAATTTAATAAAATCGGACATCTATATCATATAGCTATTGTAGGAACAATGAGTTCAAAGTGAATACTTTCTTAAACAAGTCGATTGAAGTTGAATGAATGAATACATACAACAGTATTCAATTCTGCATAGTTAAGATCGAAGGAGATAAGAACCTAATTGGGTTTTGTTTCTGGTTTTATTGTGTGCAGGGTATCCAATTGTCGAGTTTAAATACTAGCGGCTTTAATAGCTCTCAATGTGTTCTCTGCCAATTTTATTTACGTTTTTCATTTTGCATCGTCATATTGCGTTTTATACGATTTATATTATTTGTTTACAAATCACACGCCCACATACACAGCAATAGCAAAATACGCATACACAATTTTATGTCGGTACATGCTGCACACATACATTTATACAGCACACATATGTATGTATGTATGTAAATGTGGATGATCGAACGTATGTAGATGCTTCGTGCGCAAGCGCCACAAAATAACAATAACAATAACAAAAGAAAATGGCAATATTAATGGAGGCGGCACCGCCAGCAATCGCGCGGCAAACAAACTCGAAGCACGCTCAAGGTTGCGAAACTTAGCTGTTCATTTTCTTTCAGGTGCAAAGCAGCGCGGCCAAAGTGTTCTTATCTCATTTATACATACATTAATATACATACATATGATTATGCATATGTGTTGATTAGAATAACCATTTTAAATTACACACATAAATACATAGTATGCATATTATGTACTTATATATAATATATGTATGTAATATGCACAGTTGTAATATACCATAAAAAATATCTAGAGAAAATCTATTCATTTTCTAAAATTGTGCAGAATATATATATGTTTAAGAAGGAGTGGCGAAACACAAGATATTCGGGATCACGATCAATAACTTAGTTGTGTTTGAATATCCACGAGATATACAATGGGTTAAAAAGAATAAGCTAATGAAAAGTAGACCGCGAAACAGACCCGAAGATGACGGCGCGAACGTCAAGTAACAAAGAGAGCGGAGATACAGCGCTCGCACGCTCCCGTCACGTGATAAGCGAAAGACAAAAACATGAAAGAAAGGTTGTCTGGCCATACCGATAGTCGTATACTCTTGCACCCATCAGTCTTTAACGACGAGTAGCCATCGTTGAATGCTTTAAAAATACTGTAGAAATGTTGTTTGAAAACTTGAATCTTCAACTGATTTAGAAATATTTTGATGTACATAATATATGGTTAAGGTGTAAGGTGGCACTTCTTGGAAAAGCCTTACAGGTTTTCACATACAAATCGAAATCTTGTGCGATAGTTTCTGTGGCTGCTTACAAACATATGATCAAAATGAATATACCCTCTCAAGGAATTAAGGAACACAATCAATGACGGCAACAAAAGTATGCTCAGGGCAATCTGCCAGTACGAGTATTACGAGTATTTGTGCGAAGTGAGCGCAGCTATAGACAGCTAGAATCCGATTTGCAATGTGCATACATATGTACATGCGTCATGGCTATAGTTATCACATACATACATACTAGCGTACGCATACAGACGCTAAGACACACACAGACACTGGCAGAGAGATCTGAATCCCAAGCCACAGACACATCCCAACACTTCGCATCACACTTTTGTTTCGTGATGAAATCACGATGTCGTTCAGAGGCCGCACAGCGTATTAAACACTTTGCTTCTCTCTGCAAAAAAGTAAACAAAATCTTATCAGCAGCAGAAAGCGACGAATTCATTGTAGTCGTCGTCGTATGGCAACTGGCACAGCTCACGCCCAGCTCGTAAAGATACAGACACACTAAATACATTTACATATAAAGCAACACATGCACAAATATACAAATATACAAATGAATGTGTGTCTACTTGTGTTTTTAATAAACATATGTTTATATACATACATACATTCATATGCCTGTACATACATACATACATACATATGTATGGAGACGTTACATTTAGGGTTTGTCTCGTCTGCTGCTATTTGCCATTTACTGTCTAGTGGATTTCACAACACATCGCGAAATCAGAACGAATACACACACACAATCATGCGTACTACTACTACCTACATATGTATGTATGTATGTACAATAGTGTTCAAAACAATAAGTACAAGCTTTAGCATGTATTTAAGGCCTCGTCGATGTTGTTAATAATCATTTTGAATTCACTTTAAGTAAGCTAACATTCGGAAGATTATATTCAACAATTCCAATTTTCATATAAAGTTATGATCAATTACGATTTAAGCGTAGGTTTTCCATTTTCCAAGTCAATCAGCCTGATTTAAGAAGTATATTATGAATAACAATTAACAATTGAAAGTCTTGGAAACAAAAAAAAATTAGTTCAGACTATTTTAGTAAACCGATTTAAATAGGATATTCCTGAAAGCTAAATAAATATCTGTACTGACTCTAATTACTGGGAATATAAATTAAAGTTTACATAAGTCTTGTTACTATGTTAAATCGGCCTATGGCTTATATATATATTTGCAGCTTGCAACAGACGTACAGATAGACGGACGGTTAGACCAACAAAGCTAGTCCACTCTCCAGTTGATGCTTATTCGGAATATATATATTTATTAGGATGTACATATATACTTTATTGAGTTGCCTATGTCCCCTAACGTGTGTTACAAACTTCTGACCAAAACTAAATTAATTTAACCTCTGCAAGGCTAGCAAAAACGGTAAAATATTTAAATTTTATGCAGTGATTTTCACAATGAAAGGGATGAGGAGAATTTAGAAATGAAAGCTCATAAAAAGAACTTGGAAAAATAAATTCATGATCTTTTGATTTTTGTCGAAATGTGCGTAACAGGCAGAAGCAGGCATCTTCGACCCCATAAACTACATATACACATGTATATATTCTGAATCAGCATCAACAGCAGAGTCGATATAGCCATGTCTGTCCGACTGTCTATTGCAATACAAATTACTATTATATATATTCTCAGTTTTAGAGCTATCTTGATGGAACTTGGTACACATGCTTCGTATTGCTGTATGCTACAAGTAAGTCGGAACGATCCGGATCGGACCGATTTTCATTATTTAAAAAATATGGCAACCAAATTTACTTCATTTGCCTTTATTATATATAGATAATATGCTTAGACAATTGCATCAAAATCAAACCCCGATAACATGGAGCTGCAATAGGAACAATGGGTCGAATTGAGGGTTTTTAAATGAATCAGTTGGACATATAGATGTTTATAAAAGAAAAGTTATTTTCGATTTGCGTTATATGTAGCTGCTAACGATGTTAAAAAAATTTTTACCTTTATCTAGGACATAAATAGGAACAATTTAAGGAAATTAAAGCCAAAACATACAAGGTAAAAAACTATCGGCATGTCGACAACATCGTATGAGGGTTAAACAGCTTCAAATTAAAATATAATGATTTAATTAAAGGTCTGCCAAATAAATCATAGAAAACTACAACTAAACTCCGTATGCGTTCAAATTGAAACTAAGATATCATCCCGGACAGATGATTCTGGGGTCTAAAACAATTGAATAATATATTATACAGCGACAAAAAAACTTTGAAATAAATTTCAAAAACCGATGAAATTTTGGAATTTGTGTGCTCGACTAATATTTACCCACTAACCATCGGAAAGTCCACCAAAATAATAACTTTAATATTTAACTTTTATTTTCATTTAATTTTGGTAGTCCTAGCTCTTATAGTTTCTGAGATCTACATAGCTTTTCATATGGACGAACAGACGGATAGGCTATATTGTGCCGCCTATTGACGCTGATCAAAAATAGCTAGGTGTGTATATTAATTATCACCATCTAAATGTTGTTTTTTAATTTGTTTGCAATCAGATTATAAGCCTAGTTGTTATTAAAGAAATGAATTTAACGGGCGGACTGGCTAAATTTTGTGTAGCGAGTATATCACAGTCGAAAACACTCGACTGTAGCTTTCTGACGTGTTTTTTTTTTATTATATTATTGTATTGTTGGAAAAAAGCGCAACATAACCAAAATTCTTTTGCCCACCTTTTCAGACTGCGTTGTCGTTTACATTTGTTCGCTTTTTGTTTGTACATGTTGTTAGCAAGTTGCCATTTCGTTTTGGAACCTGAGGATATGTATGTTTATATGTAGATGAGTTGTCGCTCAAGATGTGTGTTAATCGAAGTTTGAAATGACTCGTACGAAATCGTGATTGTACATTTAACATTATTAAGATTTCAAACATTAATACCGTGTCCACCAGACAATGCTTACAAATATTTCGACATTAAAACGAAATAAAACCAGGAACGAAAGGTTAACTTTAATATACCGAAGGGTTTATACACTTTTAGCTTCTGATAAAAGTGTTGCTTTATATTTCTTCAATTGACAATCATGCTTACATTTATGGGTACGTTTTAAATAAAATCTAATTTAAATATTTTTAAAATAATATAGAGGGTATTTTAACGTTGTCAGCAAATTTACAACGAACAGAAGGAGACATATCCGATCCTTATATGAATCCTGGATAAGAATCATGAGAAGAGACATGCCCGTCTGTCGCAATCCAAACTGCAATACTATCTTATTTCGACGCAAGCACGGCTGTCAGCCACATCCTTAGACTTTTAGTTAAAAAAGAGCTAAACAAAATTAATGTTATATTATTAAAATGAATGTACCCTCTGCAAGGGTATAAAAACAACCATCGGGTATCACAAAACAAATCACCCTGTATAATATTATACCCTACTTTGTAAATACGCGACAATCGGTGCTAGCAATTGTAATTTCAAAATAACACATTCAAACAGGAGTTAAAACAGCGAAAATCACACATGAGTTCAAGGTAAAACCTGTACTTATTAACACAGTTTATTGTACTTTTGTAAATTGCAACCTACAGCATCCATTATAACAACAACGAAAATGAGCAAAGTTGACCTAAAAGAATGTTCGCGTATATAATTATTTATACGATGTTTCATTCGTTTCCGAATTTATACCCTTGTAGAGGGTTTATTCAGTTTGTACGGTCTAAGAGACATCTCTGATCATAAAAACTACCTTAGTAAAGATGATGTATGTATGTATGTGCATATTTTGCATCAGATATGGCTCCATTTGGAATAACGGTATAATGTGTGCCTGTATGTGAGAGAACAATAGATGGCAGACGAATCCAAAATTCAGCGTAGAGTATCTTACTGTCGCACGTACCCGATTGTAGCGTTCGTCTGGTTTTAAGTACGAAAATAAAGTGCCAACGTCACAAAAATGAGTGGATTACGTCTAATTAAACCTTTTATTTCTGGGGGAATGAAATGCATTCGGCGATCTTCAGCGACGAAAACAAAGATAACTTGAAATTCACCAAATATTGCTACAAAAAGGCCGTGATACTTTATAAGTCACATCGCGTTTTTGTCCTGAACTCTATCCAATAAAAAATCGATGGGGTGTCCTATAATAACAATAATTTGTAGATTTTCAAAACAATGTATCTATTGTATATAACATACATGAGAAATGCATATCAGTTTGATCAAACTGAGCACGCTTCATGCCTCAGAGCAACACCGTCTAAAGTGAAGAGAATTAACAGTAACACAACAACAGTCATAGTGTTAACTTCTTATTAGACATACAGTGGCTTCAAAAATGTCCAAAATGTTCTCAATTATTTTTTAAACATTCGATAATTTTGCGGTCTACTGTCCGTTGAACAAAAATGCTAAAAACGCAAGAAGAAAATGGTGCGCAACTAAATAAATACACAATGTACAATACATATGTATGTATGCATATGTTATTATACGGAGTCTCTATTGTTGTTGGCTATCCAGTTAGTCTGCCTCCCAGCCAGCTATAGAGCAGATTCAAACCCCTAAAAGCGCAATTCAATCATTATCACAATCAACATTCATAATATACATACAAACATACATGTGTACGTCGCGATAAAGCCGACGTAGAGCAGTTGAGTTGGTGTGCCGTCGTCGTCGCTATTATCGTAATAATAGTTTCGGGGGCTAGCATTGAAAAGAGCCATCAGACAACCAGGGGCGTAGCGACTGCTTGGGGGCCCTGGTGCAAAACTTTTCGAGGGGGCGCCTATTGTCGCATATATGGTACAAATATTAAGTTCAAAAAAACAGTTTACAATATGAAGAAACCTAATTAAATATTACTTTTTTTACCGACTCTATATCGGTAAAATTATTATTATAGTTTTCAAAATAATCCACGATGGACCTTACTTAAGTTTGTATTCAGTTTATATACCGTCGTTATCAGAATATTTTATAAGAATAATAATATTAATTTTTTTAACCGATTTTACATTGGTAAAATTATCAATAGTTTTTGAGAAATCTATATTTTTTTGGCCCTCTTATTCTAGATTCATATTATTGCCAATCCACTTAACTATTCTTGCTCTAATGTGGTTCGCATTTTACGTAGGGTAAAAGGATAATTTAAGTTTTTGCTATAAATGTATTTTATGCTGTATATGTTAGATTATTCAGTATGAATAGCCCTCGATTTGAACGTCAAGATATATATAGAATATAGAAGCTAGATATACCAAATTTATCATTAGGCATTTTGTATACCATTAATTTCGGGTACTTGTTTCAGTTGTGGTAGCAAGGGGCCCTTGTGAGCACCGCAAACGCCTAGTTACGGACCTGCTAACAACTACGCGAGCCACAACAACATCGATAGCAACTATTGTGATTACGAAGAGCTTTCTTGCGCGTGTGCGTGTGTCTCTCCCTCTCCTGTACATTTTACGATGAAGGTGAAATTTAAATGTAAATTATACACGGCGTTGACGGACAATGACGAGGCCTATTTTATTTCTTAACTAATAGTACTTACTAGTACAATATATTAGTTAAGGCAGACCCAATTTCAAAGTACCATATATAGCGCTATATCTTTAAAATAACAACTCGAATCACTGAATGTTAAACGCTTAATCATAATACAATACAAGATTCGGGTATCCACAAAACAAGTAACGAACGAATGCTACAGTCGAGCGTGCCCGACAGAGCGATACCCATCGCTCAATTTTGAAAACCCGTTGCAAAGACACTAACAATTCTGGACAAAGCATGCGCATGCCAAATCGTTGAAGAAGAGTGCAGGTAGCGCTGCTCGAGACAATCAAAAACGTTGACTTAAATAAACTTCTGTATTTGTTGTTTGAGTTTAGGGTCATTGTTATTTTTATATATTTATTTATTTAATGTCGACAAAGATCTGTTGACGCAAATGTATTTAAATAATACAAATAATTGAATTATAAAAAACAATTGATTTGTAAATGAACAGAATAAATAGATTAAAGGTTGAAAACTTTAAAAGTATGTATTTTGTATTTAATTTGGTTGGGCCGTAAATCAGCAATTAAAAAAAATATTGTAAAGGACTAAATTTGCTTAGCAAAAGGATTATTTTTGTGAATTTCAAGATGTTGGCTTAGTGCCAGAAAACGCATTCAAAGTGTTTAGAATGTATGTATTTTATAATTTTAATAAAGAACCTCCAAAAATTTAATTTATTTTAGGAGAAGATGTTATACACTTACAGCTTTTAGCTTCAGCCTTATCGATCATTCCTAAGCAAATTATATAACATATACAAAGTTTCTTAACATGTTAACTTGCTCGATAACACATTTAGGAACTATCAACTGATCGTATTTTCAACTGATCGTTTGTATGTACACACATAGTTGTCTGATTGTGATGAAATGCAAAAGGTATATACGGGTTATTGAATAACTTTAATTGGTACAGATTGATTGATTATTTTGAACAACAATAAAGAATTGTCACTATGACTGCTGTATGTTATAGTGGAGGAAAAGTCGAAGGTTTTATACCCTTGCAGGTATTGGCTTTTATCTCCACTGATTGCATATTATGGTATAAATGTAGCATTGTTCATGTATTCGTTAACACCAAAAGTAACTCTTATCTCTGGACATACACAATTTTTTATTGAACATCTTTATTTTTTACTGGCTGTTTCTAACAAGTTATAGAATATATTATATATATTATATGTCGCGTTTTTAAAATAATGAAAAAGTTATTATGAATATGAATATTTGAAATCAAAAAAGTGATTTTGACCAATTTTTTTTTACATGGTTCAAATAGTGTAGCGAGAACACTCCACATCATAGTCTTATATTGCAAGCAAGATCGATAAAATTATAACTTTTGTATTAAGTCTAGTATTATTAACAGTATGGCTGCTAAATTAAAACTTAATTTTGTGCTTTAGGGCCGTCAGATGGATCTGTACTTCATTAGAGTAGTTTTTTTAATGTGTGTGATAATGTTTTAAATTTTTGTATTCATGTTGACATTTTTAAGTATTTTTTTTATGTTTTGCATATTCTTATAGTGGGATTTTTAGGTGTTGCAAGGAGGTCTTTGTTTTGAAGGGTTGCTATGCGATAATTAGTGAAGGTTGGGCATTCAATTCGTTCATAAATATGTGTGCAATGGTAATGTTTGTGTAAGTTGAGAAATAGTAGTAGATAAGTTAATATTTAGGTTTCTTAGATGGGAGAGTTCGGTATTTTGAAGGCGTAGTCGTTAAATACTCATATATCAAGATATTCTGTTCAATCAATATAATAAGTACAGTTTCAATTAATGTTTAATACTCGTGATTTTATGTTTAGCCCGAAATAAATAATATATTTTGTATTTTAACAAGTTAGAAAGTTTATAACCACTACCCAGCTTAATTGCTATATCGAGTTGGTTTTTAATGCTGATAAAGAATATATATGTATATTAATTTTTTATATACTCCTTTCGCATGTAACAGTTCTGTTCAGTTGGCAGAAAGTTATATCGTATACTTAGTAGTAGGATGGTTAAATACGAACGGATACGGACAGTATGGTAAATGAGAAAAACAAATCTTAATGGGGGCAGTTTTAGCCTTTGCGTTGGAAATTTAAGCAATATAAAAACCGAAAAGACTTGTAACAAAACACTTAAAGAATCAATTACTTCCCGATTAAAATTGATAATGCAACAACTTTTTGACACATATGTATGTACATATGTATAATAAAATTAGAAAGGATCAATCTGAGACTGAAACAAAAATCTGCAAGGGTATAAAACCTTCGGTATTCCGATAGATTACTATACCCTTCGACCCCTAAATATGATAAGAAAAATAAGCCCAGACGATCGCTAAAGTTTGTGCACGCCCGACATTTTTATACCCTTCACAGGCTTGTGCAGGCAGCGCTTTATTTGACCATTTTCAATGGGCGAAGGGTATAAAAAGGGCATACTAACATTGCGAAGAAGGCGTGGCGGACTTCATAAAGTGTTTATGATTAGTAGCCGTGTCGACTGAGCCATGTCTGTCTGTGTGTCTGTGTGAACACACATATTCTAGCTTGTATAAAATCTAGAGATATTAAATTTGGCATGAAGGTTCCTTAATTTCTTGAGCAGATCAAGTTTGCTTCAAATGTTGGGTGCCACGCCCACAGCCTCTGTAAATCAATAATTTCATTTTACAAGTCGATTTTTAAGTGACGTATAAATGATACAACTTTCTGACTTCGACATATACTCAGCTGACTTAATTATCTACCTCGACTCCAAACTGCAATTCGATCGGACAATAAACGCAATTTATTCAATTAATTATTATATTAATCAACGATATTTTAAACAGAGAGTAGGCTATTTTACTGTCGGTTGTACCCGAGTGTAGCGTTCGTCTGGTTTTTCTTTCTTGTTTTTATCAATTTGCGCTTGCAATCAGAATCAGCGTAAGCGACAACGGCCGCGCGCGCTTCGCTCACAAACACATTGAAATCAATTAAACCCGTTGTCGTCATCGTCGTGTCGTGTCGTTGGTGTTGTCGGCAATTGTCGTGTCGAGCACGAGCAGCCACGCGTACACTTGTTGTTGCTGGTGTTGGTGCGGCCTTCTCACACTTTCAGGGCAGCTCACACTCTCTCTCTCTCTCTCTCTCTCTCTGCTCTGGCCGAGGCGGTAGGCACTAGCACCAGCAGCAGCAGTAGTAAACGCATTGGAAACCAAGCACCGGGTCGGGCCCAGGCATCATTCCGGCTGTCGTTCTTTAGGATTTTAGTTCATCGATCTCAGCGCAAGTGATCGCATCACGGTGCTCGGTTTTCATACATTGATCGGACAGTCAACGATTTGTTTTTTCGCGCGCGCTCTTCAAAACAATTAACAATAATTACAATCTACATTTAATATATAAATATATATATATTTTTTATTAATTTTTTTTGTTACTCCCGTCGGTATGATCGCCGATCGAAGTGTTGTCTCGTATGTGTATTAAATATCAATGTTATTATTATTATTTATGTCACGCGTACGTATTAGTTGCCTTTTTATGTTATAATCAACAAATTAAAGAGAGAAGCAGCATCTCGTCGGTAACTGAGTTGTTATCGTTATCGTTGCTGATCGCGTCTTAATCATCGGTTTAGCTCGGTTTATCTGTTAATGTTTAATGTCAAATCATAACCACACACTGGCACACCAAATGGATGCAGTTATACCCGGAAACTGTGTCAGAGAATACAAAACTACAATCACAGTATTTCGTATGGGTGAACGTAACTTCAAAATTCGGAACGCAAATAAAAGCAACGATTTACGCTGCGGTTAAGCGAGTTTATCTTATCGCAGCCACTGCGGCCAAAACAATTCGACGCAGCGACGACAGTCACTGCCCCTGATCCCCTATATCACACATATTTATTTACATATACATACATGCATGCATACATGCATATGGACATTTTAAACTCTCGCATTCATAAAGAACAATTTCGCGTTCACTGGCAATTGTCTGAGGTACAGATCATAGACAGGGGCTCAATTTACCGTAAGCACAACTTGATCTTTCTCCTGATTAAATGCAAAATTGTGTCAAATTATAAAAATAATTAATAAAAGAATTATACAAGTATGTAATGTAGAGCACTGAGTAGTTTTGCTGATTTACAGCGTAGGCCAGAAGTTTACAATGCATATGTACATACACACATACATATACTTATGTACATTAGGTTTCATATTATTTTGGTTCTTGTTTCCAGTTCTCACAAGTAACGATAGCTACGTCTAGCCCAGTTTTTGTTAAATTTTAAAAATAATTACAATCACGTTAGCACGCTAAATAAATTCGAAATAGCAAATTATGTGTACATTTATATTACTATTGCGATCTCACTCTAACACAAACATACCTACAGGCGCGCGCGAAGAAACAAAACCTAACCTCCTTATCTATGAAATTCTTGAGTTGAAAAGCTTCTGTGTTTACTGTCCGATCGCATTTTGAATGTGGAGGATAGGATGTACAAATTATAGTCAGCTTACGAAAGAACTTGTTAACAAATCTAGTTGATAATATTGATTATTCATTTTTGAGGTCGGTGGGCGTGGCATATTTGCCTGATATCTATGCGCACGTGCGTTCACAATAACCTTCAAAAACTACACTGATCAGAATATATATGTACATACATACGTATATAATTGATGTGGTCAAAGATGTTTCCTTTTATGTTGTTCAGGTACATACATACATATACATGAATACATATATGCCATTGCGACGGTATCAAAATTGATAGTTGAAGATAAATCGTGCCGATAGCATTGTGCTAACAAAATGATGTGTGAAAATGGGTGGGGCGAGTGAAGAACGTTTACAGTAATATAATAACCCACTTGACTTCTGAGCCACTATTTCGTATGTTAATTGCCACAAAATATAAGAAGATAAATAAATAAAGCAAGAAATAACGGATATTTTCAACGTCCCATTGCAAGTAGACTGTAAAATATACAAACACACATACGATACATACATATGTATACGAGTCTACATATTTAGTACACACATAATTCTCTTTTGTCGATTGAAGTCAGTCAAAATAGAGTAATTCTGACAGACGTAGTAAATTTGATTGAAATATAATCGTCGAATCCACATTACAACATTGCAAAACTGTACATTTACTTTTTCAATAAGCTCTTTTCTTAAGAACAAAAATAGAGTTCAAAAATATAAATAAGTATTTGCAAAATATTAGCAGAGCCCAAAACAAAATATGTCGGACTCTCTCTCAGTTTTGGCACGCGAACCTATCGAGCGATTTTCTTCTTCCAAATAAAAAATACACATTTCTATATAAGTCGTCGGTCAATGAAGTTAGTATGTTTTAATCATCTCGGAACTGGTCTTACAACTAAAACGATATATTGCTCCGATCCGTGTTTTTGCGCCTTATTTAAAGTGTGCAGTAATAGAAAGTATGTCTGCCAAGTTTTGTCAGGATAGCTTTAAAACTAAGAGACATGTTTGCATTGCAACAGAAAGACAGACATAACCTAGATCGAATTCCCTGTTGATAATGATTCAGAGGTTCGGAGATGTTTCCTAATGCGCATTGCAAACTTCTGGCCAAAATTAATATTCACTCTGTAAGTGAAATTTGATGTTTTCTGAGAATCTTACAAACCGAAAGATCAAATGTCTATTCAATGCTCTACAACATTTGTTATAAATCTGTTCTGTTTACCAAAAAAAAAAGGAGAACCTTCTCTAATAGGTGGAAAAAGTTACGCACTTTAAAAAAATAAAAAACTGTTTAAAATAATTATAAGCTGAAAATAAATTATAAAGAAAGTGATATACAAACGCTGCATAGACAGGAATTAAAAGAAACAAATAACAATCACAACGGCAACAAAATGCGTTTTACTTACAATCAGTATAAATATTACGAGTCCGGTTATCGTAATCCATCCAAAATGCATTATTTAAACCATCATCATGGCGGCAATGGAAATGGCAGTGCAGGAAAAATCAACAACAACAATAATGGCAGTCATAGCAGCAATAGCAGCCATCATCACTACAGTCATCATCACAATAATAACAACGGCAACTCAAACACCAATGCATATCAACACCATTACAAAAGCAATTTCGGTAAGCTGCGCCATGACTTAATTCAATAAAAAATTGCATTTAAGACATTATAATAAAGACTAGAACGTGAAAAAGACTACAGACAACTTGAATTAAAAGATTTAAATAATTAATTAATTAATTTGAAAAATACCATCTGTGTATAGTGTTTCTTGACTAACTGTATGTGTAAAGAGTTACTTGACTCACTCTATAAGGACGGACGGACAGACATGGCTATTCTCCTGTTTTGTACTTTATGGGATCGGAGATGTGGCCTAAGGCACGTTGTAAGATTATTGCCAAAATTAACATAACCTCTTAGGGTATACGTAAATATAGAGTATATATATATTAGTGAATATATATATCGCTCCGATGTGCATAGTTCTGAATAAGCATGCGTATCAAGTTTAATTTAAAATAGTCTTATAGTATTCCGCAACGACAACTTGTAATAAAATTGGTTTGGTTTATAACATAGACTGTTGCTAGCAAATAAACAGTATAAAGTGCAAGAGTGTAAACCTATGTGCTGCTTAAGACATTTGGTATAAGTTGAATAAAACCGCTTTCATTGAAAAGCTTTCATTGAAGTGAAATGCAGTCTGCTTATCGCTTGGAATCGGTTGGGAATATGAGAGAAAGTCGCCGCTGGAAGTGTGTAAAGAATCGTTCTTATACTTTTGTGTCTGCTTGTGTATATGCGTGTGTGTGTGTCTTGTCTTATCGCAGGCGCTTAGATAAAGTACCGAGAAACAGGTAAAACAGTCCCGTTACCAATCCCGTATTTTCGTGAACAGGTAGGCGCGGTACCAAGTCAAACATTTGTATGTTATATGTACATCTTTTGATAGGGTAGAAACACCATAAAACGTGTGAATGCGTGTATGTTATGCCTCGAATATTTTGCATTTTCATTTCAAGGATCTTACATGATATTTTCATTGCATTTAGAGACAGCGTAGCTTATAAATACATAGGTTGCAAATATCGTAAACCATTTTCTGAGAAACACCGCAACTGTGCAGCAACATTGGAAAACATGATGTTTACACATGCAGGTGTCCGCATTTTTGTATTTAAATCACATGCGACGCTTTCCCAAATTCATTAAAACTTCGCTCTCTATGTTAACAACTCTTTTACTATGACAACGAAAACCAGCAAGAAAATCTACCTTCGGCACAACGAAGGCTCTATACTCTTGCAGGTTTTTGCTTTTATCTTTTCTATACTACCTATATAGTTGAAATCGAACACAATTTTAATACATTATTTATGTCTTTAGTAACATAATTCATGTACATACTCAATTTTGTATTTCAACATATTTTATTTTATGTTCTTAAAAAAGCTATAGAAGTTGTCAGACTTTGAGAAAGTGGAAACATATACATATTATAGGTTAATTTTTATTGGAACTGATAAGTAAATTCGAAAAGGAATACTAGTCTACATAAAAAATCCCATCTGTTTTTTTTTATGTTATAGTCTTCCGATTTTGATGAGATTTTAACTGAGTATTTTATAAAAAATGGCACATAAAATACATTTGATTCGACTTGCGGAAATACGAAGCATGTGCGCCAAGTTTCATTGTTGATGCTGGTTCAGATTAAATATTCGTAATTGGGTCAAAAATATAACCTAAGGTGCATTCCCAAGGCACTGGCCAAAATGCATATACCTACTGCAAGGATATACAAATTCTACGATCTCGTGTTGATTGACTGTCGATTGAAAATTCGGTAGTTGTGTCGCGGCAGGAACGGTGAATCATATTCTCCACGAAGACCGACCTGGTCATGAGAAAGCTGTTGAATGTCGGCGACGTATATATGTACATATATGACGTTGTTTGGTATGAAACAGGTTTTTATTTTTTGGGCGGAGCATCGCTGGGCCAAGTGTATCGATATTAAGTGGAACAAGTAATGAAAGCTAAACTCGAGCAGGCTTGACACTAACATACCCTTTACCCAATCGAAAAACCTTTTGTGTCCCAAGCAAAAATACCCACTCGTATACACATATAGAAATGCATGGGTTATATGCATTGTTATATGCATTGATATTATATGTCTTGAATAATCGAAAACCTTAATTATCACATTGCGTTGAATGGTCATTACAACCTTTCAATCAGACCCAAATAAGGATTTACTATGACTATAAGTGTGTTAAATAGAATGTGGTGTCCTTCAGGCCCGTAGCTAGGCGTTTGCAGTCGGGCCCCCGACTGCCAGGGGCTCTCCCTGCTAATAAAAGCAAAGGGAACAAGAATATATACTTTGTGGGCAAAATACAATAAGCCAAGATAAATTGAATGGATTAGAAATATTATTAATCGTGATCAAATATATAGAAATATAAATTCATTAAAAACTATAAATAATTTTTGCCAATATAAATTGTAGAAATAAGTAAGATGTAATTAGTATAACGTTTTTTTATTTTGTGAAATGTTTGATGAACTAACTACATGCTAAATAAAGAAGCAAAGAAATAACACTAAGGGGCCCCGTGAAGTTTTGCACAAGGCCCCTCGGGATTGTCGCTACAGCCTTGGTGCCCATAAGAACCTTATCGACAGTTTCCCGACTGCTATACTAAACTTATGTTGCCATTGCACTGCTGTGGATGCTGCTGCTATCAAACTGCAACTTGGCAATAATAATAGTCATAATAATAATAATAATATAAATAAAAATAATAATAAAATAATAGAGTCAACAGGAGCACAATGCAAACAAAAGACAGCTCGCTGCTTAAATGAAACATTAATTGGCCATCTAAGCTGCAATTGCCATATCAATGACAGTGGCAAAATTGAACTAGAGAATAGCTCCATCTAAAGCAATTTTATAGCCCACCCGAGACATTGATGTGGTTATGTGCATCGTGCTGCATCGACTTCTCTTTTCTCTGTGCAACTGCAAGTTCAATGTACCCGCCTTACAGCAGCGCCACTATCGCCACTCCGATTATGGTGCTTTATCAGCTGCTGCGCTCGAAGCACTCCACATCTGGTTAAACAATTTTTGCATTGTGTTTAAATGATTCGGATGTTCAATCGCTATATATACTATATTACAGGGTACTGTGAATGTAAATGTAAACACATACACGTATGTATATATAGGCACAGACATGTTACCCTCGTAGAGAGTATATGGATTAGGCCAGAAGTCTTGAGCGCACACATCGAGACATCACGACCGTATATGGTACATATTATATATACATATATTCGTAATCAACGGACCGGGCCGTCTTTCTTTTCTCTCTTGCAAATAAAAGTTATTGCAGAACGATTCAAATAAAATATACTTATATATAGAATCAATCGAGCGATTTTTGTTATTGTCAAAGATATCAAAACGAAACTAACCATATCGGTTTTATATGCATATATATCACAATATATATGGATAATTCAATAAAAACATGTCCAAAGGATATCGTAAAATTCAAATTTCAAATAAAATTGTTTGCTTTGGAATATCTTGTACAATCAATCAATCAATCGTACAATTTATTTGCATCAAGAATTTGAAATAAACTTCATCAGTTCGGAGAATGATATACAGGGATCTTCATGCCAAAGTAGGAGTCTGGAGCTCTTCTAATGGATAGACGAACAGATGGCTCAATTGACTTGGCCGAGTGATGCCGACCAAGAATATATTATATATACTTTACTGGGGTCTGCCGCGCCTCCTTCTGTCTGTTAGTATATCCTTGTTTGACCGAAGGCCGAAAGTAATAAAAACGTAAGAACATGCGTTCGCGACGTGGATAATTATATAATATATAATATACCCTCTGCAAGTGTTTAACAAGTGTAAACCAAATTAAGTTTTCAACTCTTTCTCTATAAAATATATATATTCCTGATCAGCTGTCTGACTGCCCTTTTTTTTTCAGCGGAAGTTAGTGTCTCAGTTTATTAGGTATATTGAATAAACTTAACACACATGTTCCTTATTGTTGCACGCTGTAAATAAGTGGGACCGAAGTATCGTATAAATGCCATTCAAGAAACCTTAAACTTAAACAAAATATGGCAGCCAAACTAACTAACGCATTTCTCATGTAATTAATATGCCATGAGTCTCGTCTAAATTGCCTTTGCGAATATATATACATACGTGCTATTGTTTATCTTGATGGCGTCAAGTGGCGTTTAAGCACTAAGCTGTACAAAGGTTATATCAAGTGACAACGCACTAACGCTTATCTAAATGTCAATCACCGAAGAAGATTCGCAACGCCTTTCTTAAAAGATGCTTTAGTAAGCAATTTAAATGAAAACAGATGAATGCGACTGTCGGGTAGATATTCTTCGAATAAACCTTTATAATTCCGAATTGCATACATGGCGGAACAGTTGCAAATGTTAACAGTTAAATTTGAATAAATACTGTGTTTATTATTCGATATATGTAAAGTGCGGAACTCTTTGTCTTAAATACGTTGCTTAATAGTTTTAAAAAAAAATTTAAAATAATCTTGATCAGTGTATGATAAACAGCATTTAGTGCTGTAAGGTTGAAACCTGTGATAGACGAGTAATCAGACAGAGATGAGACAGTCGAAATGAGGATATAAATATATACTTTATGGAGTCGGAGATGTCTCATATAAATATCTAATATAAAATAAATATACCCTCTTTGATAGCTTTAAAAGTGAGAGACAAGTTTGCAGCAAACAGTCATGACTTATATTCGTAATCTTCCGATTAAAAGAGTGTTATTGCAATATGTTGTATACTACGATCATATCTCAAACATTTGAATACTAGAATACAATTGTAAGCACACAGCTGTCACTGCCTAATCATTGATAAATTAAAAAATCTTGAATTGTAACCTTCGAAATGGATACTGTGTGTTTGCAGTTCATAAAACACGACTTGACTTGCGTTTTCAATTGATTTAAAACAATTGGACAACAATGCATATAATAATATTAATAATAATAATACAAATATATTATTTCTGACCTATTTCTGTTTTTATCTTTGCATTTCTAGGCATGCGTATGACCATGTCAACAAACTCAACAATGAGCCCCCGGATACATCGAAAAGGTTTTCGAATACCATCAAAACGACAGCCGGGTAAAGGGCTGCCTGGAAAGCTGCACACCATAGCAAGGGTATGTAAATTGTAGCATTGATAACTAGCTTGATGATAACTAACAGATCTAACAAATCTATCTATTATATATTTAGACGGGACCGGGCAAGTTGGTTCCTGGGAAACGAATACCACAACGACCGAATCCTCCGCCCTGTGACAATTCCAATGATAGTGGCTTAGGGTTTGATCAACACACGGAGTTGCGCTGCGGGTCGGCGGCCGTGGCCAGTGGAGGTGCCAACGGTACCAGCAGTAGTAGTAGTAGCAGTAGCTCCAACAATAGTACAACGGACAACGGTCAGCGATCGAATTTGGTGGTGAACAGCGCGTTAACCAACACTGTCGCTGCTGCTGCAGCAGCTGCTGCTGCTGCTGCCGCAAGTAATACTTTGCAGCAGCATCACCAACAACAACAGCAGCAGCAGCAACAACAACAGCAACAACAACAACACCAACACCAACAGCATTCACCGCAGCAACATTTAATACGCGCTATACCAGTTTCAAGGTGGGTCTATCAACTCTTTCAGTTAGTCAGCTGTTTCTTTGATTATGTCAAACACACACGCACACACACACACACACATTCACACACGCATACGCATTAAAACATATTCACATAAAACTGCATTGCACTCAAAATGATACGCCTATTTACTAAGCCAACCCGAGTCGTCTTTCATATTCCTCTTGAAATTCGTCGAAACTTTTAAATTGTTTACAAACAAATGACAGTTTATCGGTATATATATATCGGTATATATATATATGTTTATATATATGTATGTGTATGTTTATCATATCAAGTGAACTTCATGTTGCAAATGTGTGCTTGCAATTGACTGACAATTGCTCGTTGTCGGCAAACAGTTTTACGTTGTTTGCCCTTCAGTTGTGTATCGCAGTTTCATTTGAAAGAACGTGCTCGAATCGCACTTTAAGACATTTTTTGGGAATACGCCTCGCACTGATCGAGATCATGAAGAGGCCGTGAGTGATACGTTGGCAACATCGACATAAGTAATGACCGATTTAAACCATTTTGTTGTTGTTGTCAATTCTATGCAAAGGAGTGCAATAAAAACAAGACAGAATCTTTGGCGTGCCTTGCCGCTTTTGGGTTTCAGTCCTCATTGTTCACATTGAGCCTTAGAATCTCGATTAACTTGTATGTATGTATGTATATATGTGAAATCCATTGGGTATAGTTGTACAAATTTGATGAAACAAAACAAGTATACAGAGATTACTCAATATATTTGAAAGGTATTATATTTTAAATCGTATGATAGCTATTTGTTATAATAGTTTGATTAAATATGTACGTCAGTTTGATGATATGTAGAGCGTATTATATGCAAAAGAAATCTTTACTATAATCGGTTCACTTCGATCGTTGCTACCTTCTTTCAGCTTGTAACAAAAAGAAGTATATACGGCATGTTTTTCGTTCAAGATAGAGAGACTAGTTCGACCCGTTGGTTAAGAATACATATGTATGTATGTAAATACTTAACTTAAGAAATATATATATATATTTATTACTATCTGCAATGGTATTGTTAATACTTTGAAATTTGGACATGCTAAATTCACATTTCAAGACAGGTTTTTTGTATGCATTTTATATTTGTAGGTCACGGTGATTGCATCGAAAGACAAATTGTGCGTTTACACTCAGTTGCTTTGTTCATGTTGCCGTCGCTGTTATTATAAAATGTTTTGTGATTGTCGAGCCCATTATTGCGATAAAATCTCATTTATATCTTATCAGTTCAGTTAGCTGTATTAGTCTGAGTTGCTGGGCGCTTCTAAGCTTATCGCTGTCTATCTATCACAGAAAAAAAATAAAGTATAACCAAAAGAAGGCAAACCGAAGGTCTTATACCCTTGCAGGTTCTGACTTTTGTATAACATTGTAAGAAACCTTATCAAAAGACATATTACATTTATTTGAAACAAAAGTTGACCAATAGGTTGTTTGGCAGCTATATGAATATGAATATCGGTCCGATTTGACTCATCTAGATAGCTTTAAAACTAAGACACTGACGGTCAGACGGACATGGCTAATTCAATTCCACGGTTGATCGTCAATCATTATATATATATACTTTACAAGATCGCTGATATCTCTTTAGGTTGATAACAAACTTCTATTTAAAACAATATACCCTCTGCAAGGGTATAAAAATGTGTTGCTTTGATTTATACGATCGATATTTAACGTTGATAGCAATAAATCAATGCTCGTTTTATATCTGCTTCTATGCACTGCTAGGATTTATATATATACACTTGCAGATGGTAATTACATTTTGATTTTTCAATGTCTTTTTCACAAAAGAAGTAATTTCGAATAAAATATGTATTTCATATTCTTCTTATTTAAGTCTCTCTTCTATCGTGATAGAACTTGGCACAAATGATTTAGATTTTTCCACGTTTTAGATACATAGCCATGGATTAGGCCGATGAATCGCTTAAATATATAGGGTGTATATTTAATTTCAGTCAGAAGTCTGCAACGCACAAATAAAGTAACATACATATATACATATATATTCTGAATCAGCATCAACAGCGATTACTGTCTGTCCTTCTGTCTTTCTTTGCAATGCAAACTAGCCCCTCAGCTATTTTGATGAAACTTGGCAGACATGATTCTTATTAAATCACACAAATAAGTCGGAACAACCCGAATAGAACCGATAAATCGTATAGATATCTGTTGTTGTTCAAGATATAGCAACCAAATGTTCTACACATAAATAAAATTTAATAATATGCCAATAAAATATCATCATGATCAGACCACTATATCATATAGCTGCCATAGAAAAAAGCGCTAAAAAAGTGGGTATAACGACCAGTATGTCTTTTCGAAATAACTAAACTTTTGAGTACCAATCAGAGTTAGACAGTAATGGACGAGATAAGAGTTTGCAAGCGTATAAAACATTCAGCATGCTAAAGGTATACCTTTTTTTCTGGTTATATATTTTCTTTCTTCGATCTCGGCAACAAATAAATGGTATTAAAACCAAATATGGCATTATCATTTAACAATTTAAACATACGGCAATTAAGCTATGCTAGTTTTCAATCTATGTTTCCTTGAATTGAATTCTATTAAGAGATGAAGAGAGCAGACATCTAAATCAGACTAAGACTTTACCCTTAATTGGTTACCATGTATAGTGCCTATTGGGATGAAACCCATCATTAAGATTAGAATTCTCTACCTTCTTCCCTCTGTCATAGTTTGAAAAACGCTTTCTGTTAATTTGGCTGTGGAAATCGGTTGTGGTGGGATTATTGCAAATTGGGCTCAAAAATTATATGAAACCTAAAGACTTAAAAATTTGTTAACATCCAAAAGAAATCATCGACACCAAGAATATTGTGTTGTCTTCTTTTCTTGTTGTGGCGCAGTGCTGGCAACGAGTCTATGCCTTTGGGCTTAATAAAAGATTAATAAAAAGATTATTTAGCGATCTATATTTGAAAATGATATGTACACTGGACTCTACTATTAAGGTGTGGCAGATTAACTTCCGAAAAAATAATAACCGGCAACTATTACCAGTACCGTGGCAGAGCTAATGCCATCAGATTGGAACACCAAAGGTATATATATATATATATATATATACATATATTAGCATTAATCCACATAAGGCAGATCAACAAATTCCTAACTTAGCAACATCTACAGTATCAAAATTGATGACCAAGAAACTCTTTTTTTGGTATCAGCTTAAGGAATTCCATCACAGACCGTCCGACCTTCAATATGCTAGCGTATAGTGGCTACAAATAGGTTAGAATGAAACCGATATATCAGTTGAGATCCGACTTATTGCCGTCAAGTTCTATCAGATTGATTTTTGATTTGCCTTTGAATGAGATTACATATACTATCTATCAATATAGTATATAGTATGTATAGCAGCTTAAACTTTCTGCTCCGGCATACACAATCCGCAGGTTTCTTTACCTTTATTAGTCATAATAATTATTAAATACTATAATCGAATCAAATTGTATGCAATTACAACAAATTCAATTAAAACTTTATTTAAAACCAAAACTAAAAAGCATTTCAATGTACATATATGTGTGTGTGTGTGTGTATATATACCTATATATAGATCGCGGCACATCAATAAAATGGTTAACTATCTGGACGACATTGAGGGCGAAGTGTCAGCATCATCATCCTTTGTGGACGGATTGCCAAATCATCCCGTTAATGATGAGGACACAGGCTTCGGAACCGACAATAGCCAGTCGACGACACCAACGCTACCATCGTTGACAAGTGGCTCTGAACTCTTTGGGTCGCTGTTTACAGAACTGAATCGAAAGCCCGACGAGATTGCTGTCGTCGCCAACTGCTCCTTTGCTTTCAAGCAGCAGCAGAAGGGGCAGGGACAGGAGCAGGACAAGGAACAGGGGTATCAACATCAGCATCATGATGAGCAACATTATCTACGAAGGCAGCAGCAGTCATTTCAGTATCATCAGGATAACAGCAATGGTGTCAAATCGGATGATGAAGTAGGTGTAGGAGGAAGTCTTAGTGGCAGGCTCCTCAAACGCAAGAAGCTCGAGTGCAATCATGTCGAGCTCGACAACGATGATGCCTGTAGCGAGGACGAGTTCATTCGAAAGATTGCAACTGTGGTAGCTGACAATAAGGAGGCCACCCGCATTATTTCAGTGCACACACTGAATAACAGCAACAACAAATTCATTTGTAACACCAACAACCATGAGCCAAAGTAAGCGGACTTTTCTTTACAGCTAAATGTAGCAACAACAAGTTCCACGTATCGCAATTTTAAGTGCTTCAAAAGGGAATTCAATGTGAAAAAGACAAAAAAACATTTTCAAAAAGCAACAACAAATTGTTATTGTTAAAAAAAATATTTTGCATTCTTTCTTTAATATTGAATAATTGCAATAGAAATTTGTAAAAGAATTTAAATCTACATGTTTTAACGAAATTTTGTTATTCGTGTTTTTCATCGATTCGATTTATTCATCTACATAAACCTTTCTTTATTTCTCTCTCTCTCTCTCTCTCTCTCTCTTTGTCTCTCTCTCTCTCTCTCTCTCTCAAAATCAATCGTTAAGAATAATCAAACCAAATCAAAAGATCGAATTTATTTTAATTGACTGCAAACAAAAACAAGACCAACCAAAAAAAACAACTACAATCGAGCTTTGACCCATGATTTATAGACTTGGAAAGGGGTGTGGCAAATGTTTGAAAATAAAATTTCGCTATTGCAATACATAAGAGTACATATACATACATATTTGGTGGCTCTAGTTCTTATGATCACTGCGAATAAGGCGCTCATACAGACAGACAGACAGATGCTGGTTGAGAACATATACAGTATATAGAGTTTACGAGGTCGCACGTGTCTCTTTCTGCCTGTTAAGAACATAATAGACCATGAATTTTGTCCAAAATCCATGGCCTTTAAAACAATAATAACTGTATAGTGCAGAGTTGGTTTTGAACAATTGCGTTTACAATTCTTTATGATCAATGTGTTTTTTATTACTCCCACATTTTTTGATGCTTATTTTCTTTGATTTAATGGTAAAAAACATGCAGAAAAATAAAAGAAAAAAAATGGCGATATATTTAGCATTCCATCAGTTGTTAGTGACATCAAATTTGGTATAAAGGTATCTGTATAGGGTAGCAAATGTACATATAAAATAGGGTTGACCTATGTCATTGTTTTTGATACGTTAAATATTATTCTAGAAATCCGCCTTTCAATTTAAACTGTTCCTTACACACCGGCATGAATTTCCCGAGCAAATATTTTCGAATAGTTTTGATATTTAGTGAAGTAATTAGTAAATTTATGAATTCAATTTAAATCTGTACAGCTGTAGTAATGTTATTATTATCATGAAAACCAATTAAGGTGCAAAACTCGTGTTTAGTTTAGTTTAGTGTAATATAACAGCTGCATATGTATATGTTTGGTGCTCCGATTCTACAGGATATTAAAGATGTGGTTAAAATGACATTTTCGGAATATAAAAATCGGTATTTCGCATTTATGACTTTTTTATTGCGCAAAGCAATAAAACGATTGCAAAAAACATATACAAGCTAGTTCGACTTGCCTACTGACGCAGATGAAGAATATACATCAGTGTTTCCTGGTCAGATCTGCCTTTTAATACACCCTTAGAGAGGGTATATTCATTTTGGCCAGAAGTTTGCAATACACTTTAGAAGACATCTCCGATCCCATATCCATTATATATCATATATGCAGAAACTGCATCAACAGGGGAGTCGATCTAGTTTTTGAGTTTATCTTTCTATAAGTCGCATGACCTATCGGACGGTTTTTTTCATTAAATATAAATCATATATTAATCTATTTAATATTGCAAACAAACTAACTAAATCTCTCTTAATCTTTGTAACTAATATGTTTGTCAAATTTCATCAAAGTCGTACCACTATAACATTTAGCCGAATAGAGTATTATATCATTAATACATCATTAACATGGAATATCAATAATCAGTCAGAAATGGAGATTTTTTATAGGAATCTTATTTATATGTATGTCCTGCGATTTATGTTCACAACTGTTTACGAATGCTCGAACAATGTTAAACAACTCTGTAGTTATCTATAACTATTTAAAAGAAGAATGTGTAAAGGTTAACGTAAAAAGCTGCAAGGGTATTCAACAACAACAAAATATTTAACTTCCTAGAAGTTGTTGAATATTTGTTTGCAGTGTACAATAAAATGTTTCGCTCATTCGTGAGCCAGCCGAGTTAGTGTGCCTATGCACTGTTCATAGACTTTTGCCGACCCCTGTAGCAGTGATGTGGATTTTTGTTTATAATAAATGTATGTATATGTTATTTCAATTGTTGTCTGTAGCATGTAATTTGTATTAATTCGATACATGTGTTTTCTGCGTGACCACGTGAATTCATCGTAGAACATGACATTAAATTCTTTATCATAAATCATTTAATCCAAAGCACACACACACACGTCCTAACTACATATATTCATATATCTATCTGCTGTTGCTAAACTTGTCTCCTTATTCCCGGTTGCAATCGTCTGGCCAAAGTTTATGTACTCTCAGTAGTTAATATAGTTAACAGTTAATATATAGTCCAGTTGTCCGCATATACTTTTCTACATTTAGCAAATTCAGACTTCAATATCTTATAGGTTTTATTTTAACTATTTTCACTTAAAAGCTTCGTATGTATAGATACATTAGAGCTCTTAATTGCCTTAACTAATACAAAATGAATTCAGAAACAATTGCTGAACACTTACTTCAAAAGCTGTAAGGTAGCCTCTCTTTATTTTATTGTCCCTTTAGTAAATGTTAAACATAAATTAACAAGTTAAATATAAATTATTAAACATAAATTATAATTATATATGGTACAACCTATCGGCCGATTGCTATTTTTCTCAAGGTATTGCAACAAAATCTACTACAGCGCACTTTTTCTATAAAAATAAATAAACTACAATATAAAAGCGTGTCCTATACATACACCCTGATGTTAAACTTGGTGTCTTTGAATTGCTAAAATATCAACGTTCTTTCTCAGTTCTTGTCTGATTAGAATTAGCTTACTAAAGGGAATATTCTTTGATTTTTAGTCGTAAATCAGCCAAATTTACAAAATTATTGTAAGACAATGAATAGACATACGATCTTCCCATTTTAAGGGATAAAATTATTTTTTGAAAATAATTATTTGTAAGATAATTCATTTAGATAATTCTGTTTTAGTGAACCGAATAAAAACTATCAAACCTATATTCAGTAGTTCTGTAAAAAATGAAAACCCTGCTTCACTTTAATCTCACTTAAAAATTATAAATAAATGACTTTAATTAATAACTTTAGGCTCGGGAGGTTAAACAATTTTGAATGAAGTAAAATGGATATGTATTAGATTAGGCATTGAAAGTGTTTCGAATGTATGAATTTGCAGAAGAGTATTGGAAGACTATGCATAGCATCGAAATATTCGTGTGCACACATATTCTACAGATATATAGCTTTACTTTATGTAATAAAAAACAACTAATAATTCTCCCTTTACGGTTTATTACACTGGCTGCCTTTCACTGAATGTACTTCCCTCTTAACAGATTTATTGGGACTCGAACCGTGACACGCGTGGCGAACAAGAGGCAACCGACAACACCGTTGAACAGCATTGCTAGTTCCAACGATGGACAGGTGCAGCTGGAGATTATTTCGCAGCCTGAGCAACAGCATCGTGCCCGGTATCAAACCGAAGGCAGCCGCGGAGCTGTTAAGGATCGCAGTGGAAACGGGTTTCCCATTGTACGGTTGACCGGCTACGATAAGGCTGCCGTGCTGCAAGTGTTTATTGGCACTGACATTGGTCGCGTGGCCCCTCATATGTTCTACCAGGCCTGCAAGGTTGCCGGCAAGAACTCAACGCAGTGCAATGAGAAGAAAGTCGACGGCACTATGGTAATTGAGATTGATTTCAAGCCAGAGACAGACATGACCATTACCTGCGATTGCGTTGGTATTCTAAAGGTGAACAATCCTATTTACTATACTTTCCTTACTCAACTTAAACTTATCTCAAACTTATCTCCCCCCGCCTACCCTTAGGAGCGCAACGTGGACGTTGAGCATCGTTTTCCAGAGCATCTAGCTCAGAAAAACAAAAAGAAGTCCACTCGCTGTCGTATGGTCTTCCGCACGCAACTTACGCGCGATAATGGCAGCACTGAGACCCTGCAAGTCTGCTCCAACCCCATCATATGCAGTAAGTACCAAAATGTAAGATGTATCACCATCAGAGTATATCAGGCGCAGAAACTATACTCCACTTGAAATACCATATTATAAAAAATAAGATTTGAAGATAAAAGCCAGATCTATCCGGAAAAAAGTTGAGCTGGCAAAACTGAACAACATTTTTATCATTTACTTTGCTAATAGCTTTTGGTATTATAAATACAGAAACGAAGATACTTCATTTAAAGCGAGGCGAAACAGACTGTTCCTTTTGCCACACTAGGTTAATATTATAGGGTATAATATAGTTCCAAGAAGTAATGAAAGTTATAGTCAATCATGTCTAATAATAAAATCAATATTATTTTTATTATTTGATTGATGGCTATGCACTGCGACCTTGTAGATCTATTGTATCCCCTGCTGAGCTTTGATCCCCCTATTCCTAGTTTGCTCTTAGTACAGAGTAACCTGTAAGTAGTTGCGCTGTAAGGATTCTCATTGGATTCTATCTGCTTAAACCTCTTGTGGTTGTAGCAGCCTAAAAGGGACTTCGATTGCCTTAAGCCTGATGTTCGTTCCCAGGTCAATGTGCGGAATTGTGTCTTCCCTGAGGGAGTACTCGATCCCTGTTGGCCTTGGCCCTATAGTACATGCTGTTCCTGATTTTACGCTAGTGTATCAGCATCCCCATTACCCAGTATATGTTACTAGTGTGTATACATTGTACGGTATACATTGTACGTTATAAACATGTTATCATACTTTTAATTACAACCAGTTCTGAACATTTGCTTGCTCACTCTCATTCACAACAAAGGAATGTAGCTCTGCTCATGTCAGTGGAAAACTTTGCCATCAATAACTTGTATTTATCATGTATTTCATTGAATCTGTACGTAAGGAGACATCTTTGTCCCTGTAAAGTATATAAGCATCAACAAAAAATCAAACTGGCCATGTCTGTCTGTTCTTTCCTCTGTTTATCTGTCTTCGACCATTGAAAATAAAAAAAAAATATATATATTCTTGATCAGAAACTACACAGAGTATCTAGAAAATTATATAATTAATAATCAATTAGGTGTATTACAAATTTAGGTATATGTAGGATATGATATTTAATATATATAATATGTATAAATTCATAAAATGTACTAATTGAATTTTGAATTTGCACTTATTCCCTTATTCAGCCCAGCCTCCAGGTGTGCCGGAGATCTGTAAAAAATCATTAACCTCTTGTCCCGTCGATGGCGGACTAGAGCTATTTATTATAGGCAAAAACTTCTTGAAGGACACTCACGTTGTGTTCCAGGAAACTTACGATAGTGTCAATGCAGAGGACCCAGCGACTGAAATAGCTGTTCGCCAGCAGCTTATTGGTGGTACAGCAGCGCTTTGGGAACAGAGCGTGCTGCCCGATAAAGAATATTTGCATCAGGTATGAACTCTTATTTACTTGCTATATACATACATATATATTAAATACATATTTATATGTCTCTCTCTTTGAAACAGACACATTTGATCTGCACAGTGCCTCCGTATCTGCATCAAAATCTTCTTAAGCCGGCCATTGTCCAGGTGTCGATCGTCTCAAGCGGAAAGAAGAGCGAGCCACACACCTTTACCTACACACCCAAGGGCAGCTATACAACACTAGCGGCGGCCAGCACATTAAGTAACACAATGCACAGTCAAGGTATTTAATTGTTAAATATTTATGTTATACTTATATTTAATATAATAATGTTTTTTTGTAGATGTTGGCGGTTTCATGGATACAAGCCCCGGGTCTTCTAGCAACCCGGTATGGGTAAACAATGCCTCCAATGCCGCGAATGCAGCCACTGCACCAACTGTTCCTGGCGGTGTTCCTGGCACTAATGTTGTGGAGACGAAACATGAGATTGATTCAGGCATGATGCCCCCGCCAATTACAACACAGATACCGATGGGACTACGACGATCATCGCTGTCGGGAACTAGCCCAATGATAACGGATCAGCAGCTGGTGCATCTAAGTGCAGCTGCCAATGCAGAGGCAGCA
The DNA here is from genome assembly GCA_018904165.1 of Zaprionus camerounensis. Lineage (NCBI taxonomy): Eukaryota > Metazoa > Arthropoda > Insecta > Diptera > Drosophilidae > Zaprionus > Zaprionus camerounensis. Next base: position 1,758,336 of record JAEIFS010000740.1, read on the forward strand.
CTGAAGAGTGAATTGCTGGATGAGAATAGCTCGCACAATTCGTTGGGTGCCGAGGCCCTGCACTCGCCAGAAGCCCTTAATCCATGCAGCCCGAATGCACTGCAGTACCATGCCCACTATGCTCGCAAGACCAGCATGGACACCATCATGTTTGATCAGTCAAACAGCCTCTCCGGCTTCCCAGTGCCAGCCACGGCTGCTGCTGCCGCAGTTGCCGCTGCCGTTGACCTAGATCCCACTGCCGTAGCCGTAGCTGTTGAGTTGGCTGTAAAGAATGAGATTGCCAAACATGTGGTGCAGCAGCAGCATCAGCAACCCCAGCAACAGCAGCAGCAACAGCAACAGCAGCAGCAGCAACAAGCGGCCAATGTACACAAATTTATTAATGACCTAACCAAGTCAACATCGGTGGTCAACAGCAATGGGAACAGTGAGCCAGCCCTCTTCAGTACATCGCCAGTTATCGACCACGCCCTCACAGATATTCTGCAACAAAAGGTTGGCGTCCTCTCGCACACACACTCGCACTCACATTCACTGGCGCCAGCAGCTGCCACAAACAATGCGCTGAAGCGAAGTATTTCGTTGAGTAGCAACAACTCGAACAGCTCGCTGTCTGGAAGTGAGACTTCGCCCAACAGCTCGCCCCTTACACAGGACATTATACTAAACTCGGAGCCGGCAGCGGTGCTAGGTGCCGGACTGCCGTTGCAGCAGTTAGCAACAGTTCCTTCTGGCGCAGTAGCCAACACTGCTGGGGCCCTGTCAACAGACATTATTATGAATCCGGCTGTCTCGCCATCGACCATTCTATGCTCGGCAAATGGCGCCGCCACGGCTGTGGTGCCCAACATATTGGCACCGCATCAGGTGACCATGGCAAACTCAATTCTTAACGACATTGCAATGCAGGCGGAACCCACACAACAGGATGCCGCAGTAGCGGCTCTGGCCTTGAGCAACATCATGATGAGTCCGCCGAATGCGGCGACTGGTGTTGGTGTTGTTGGTGTTGATGTTGACGTTGGTGATGCTTTGCCGCCCACGCCGGCTGTCATGCAGCCGGAGGTTGCAGCTACGGCCACATCGACAGCGGTTAGCAACATGATCATAAAGGCTGCTGCCGATTTTATTACCACACAGGAGCAGGAACAACATCATTATCATCAGCATCAGCATCAGCAACATCAGCATGCGCACACACACTCACGCTCGCACACACACTCACACGCACACACACACAGTCAGCAACAGCAAGCTAGCAATGGATCGGCTACCGGGGAAGATCCGCTTGTTAATCTCCTATTGAATCACTCAACAACCACAGAGACAACGGTTGCCGTGGAGGCTGCAGCTGCTGCAGCGGTGGCCGCTGCCGGCTTTCAATCGCTGTCCTCTGTCCACTTACCTGTGGTGCCACCGGCCCCACAAGAATCTCTTATTGTTGCATTAGCCACTGAGAATGCACTACAAAAGTCGGTGGCCACTGCAGCCGTTACCACAAATGGAGCTGTTATGACCCAACAGGCCTCGGCACCCAGTGGCGGGGGCAGCATTATTCCCGCCGCCGTTGGGGCAGTCGCTGCTGCCGCTGCTGTTGCAGTCCAGCCGCCCATACCTCAGGAGCTGACCACAATGTCTGACCAGGATCTAATCAGTTACATCAACCCGAGCACATTCGATCAGCGTAAGTATTGTAGTTAGTTAATGTTTAATAACGAAGTAAGATTTTGGTTAAATATACAATATAATATAAATATATACACTCATGATTATCATAATAGGTACACTTTGAAATGGAGCGATAAAATTATCACACATATTCTATATCTTGTAGTCATATACAGACTATGGACATTGAGAATATACATACATACAAGACACAACGTTTCTAATGATATAGACATGTCCGTCTGCTTGATAAAGAGAAAGTTAAATAAGTTAATGCAAGCCGAATCGGAACGATACATATATGGTATTGCTGCCTTTCAGATGATTTTAGTTTCGTTTAGTAAAAGATACTGCAACTAATCTTACTACAGTGCGTTAATATGCAAGACAAACTTCATTAAAATAGGTCTAATGCAGCATATAGGTCTTGTGGTCCTAGGTCTTATATAGGTCTTAGTCGATAATGTTAGACATATAAAACCTTCGCAATGCGCAGCTTCTATTTTAAATATTAATGCCAATTTTCTTTCTTTTTTTTTAGTTTAATTGCTTAAGAGATCATCGAAAATAACTTCTGGACTTTTCATCAACAAGTGGAAGATTACACAGGCCTAATACTAAGTTAATGTTAATGTTAATGTTAATAAAGAATAAATTCAGCCACAACACATGCAGACATACCAAACAACAAGAGTTGTATGTACCAATTATTTGGTAAAGATTTACGTTGTTAATTATCAAAACTGATTTTACACACTTCTCGTTTTAAGTACAATTAGACAGATAAATTTTTTTTTTTTCATTTTTTTGTTTATCTTTTATCTTTATATTTAATTTTAAAAAGTCAAATTATCTTAACAAATAATAACGACTGCCATTTAAATACATAATTAGCCAGAAGTAAACACCGCAAACAGTCGAACGAATTACAAAGGAAATATTTACAGTCAAAAACGTGAACTTATGCTTAAATAAGGCCATTGAAAATGGTCGAATAACAGTGTACTACCATAATTTCTTGCAAATATGTACATATGTATATGTAACAGGCAGTAGGAGAGGTGGCAAACCCCGCAACGTGTATATATATTCATGGTCAGCATCAATAGGCGAGTCCATATAGACATGTTCGTCTGTTCTTTGTATTCTAATGTAATTCGAGTTTTTAGCTGATTTACGGCCAAAACTAGAGAACCTTTCCTTAACCTTAAAAAGGAATACAATATGAACTTATTCTCTATGATGCCAAGTCGCTCTGATCAAACCATGAATACTCGTTTCTCCCGCACACTCCACTCCATATCAAGCGAACTGCTCGACTGTAGCCTTCACTACTTGTTTTAGTTTGCGAATTATTTCATTGCGTAGTTATCCCGAAACTTTTGGAAAGTAAAAGTCTGATTTGATATGTAAAACGTTTTTTTTTCGCAAGCTTTTATTATTTACAATTACTATATTTAATATTTAATGAATACGCAAGAATAATAATTAAATTGTAAACATATAAATGTATAAATATTTATAGCAACGAATATGAACATGCAAAAATCCCAAAAGACTCTTATTTCAACCACTAACCATTTGAATACCCTTGCAGAGGATAAATAAACAAAACTAATTTAACTTTATAGTATTAAGTATATACCAGATCAATCAATAGGGCAGTGGAACTAGCCACACCTCTAATCTGTTGTCTCTCAACTTTTAAGTTCTATAATGTGCTGTCAATATTGCATCGAACCAAATAAATTTTAATCAAATCAAACCACATAATATTTGCATCCCTATATTGCTTGTCAATAACAATAAAATACATGTTCCATTTTATTAACATCGGACTACTATATCCTAAAGTTTTAATTGAAACAATCTGAAACAAAAAAAGTCTTATAGCAAGGGTATAAGTCCTTTGGCAAGCCGAAGGTAGCCTTTATCCGGATTTTCTCATACTATTGATGTTTAAAATCTTCAAATTTCAGCGAAGTAAAAAATATAAAAAATAAAAATTGAAAACACAAATTAAACTATGTAATATTATTATGCATATTATAATGTTTTTATATTGTAGTTATTATTATGTTTATTATCAAGGTTATTATGTTTTATCATTATTATTGTTAGAAGTTGCTATGCAGTCGTTTCTGTCTGCCACAAAATAAAGTTACATAAACATAACAATAACAATCATTATATGTCCGTTACCTAATCAAATTTGATGCAAATTATGAGCATACACTTATTTATTTGTAAGTAATTCCAAGTACTTTTGCAAATATGCAACAAATTTTTATTGGTAACTACTGCTTGTATGGTTATTTACTCTTGTGCTGTAAATGTCTCGTTGTATGTGTTAATGCGCATTGCCTAGTATTTAAACAAAACATAAAAATAAGACACCAAAGTATGTTTGTTTCAATCAAAACATTACATCTAAGTTATGCTCTGCTTTTCGTACTAATTGAATCAACCAAAATTGTAATCACTTTGCAAACATGTCGATCAGTAGTAAACAATAGAAACCCCTAAAATATGAAACCGAACACCATATGAGAAAAAAAAAACAAAACCTTACATTTGCATTTGTACACCTGTACCTACCAATTTGTTTTACGATATTTATATATACACATATAATTCTATTATGATGTTATATTTAAAAATAGAATTCAATTATAAAAGCGAATTTTGCCGAACATTGTTTAAATATATTAATAATAAAAAACAGGCTGCTAAAATTAATGTTGAATAAGAAATTCAAAAAATTTCAATGAATGAATTAAGGTGACCGTACAAAATGTTGCAATAACATTTTAGAATCTTCAATCGAAATCTGTGAGCAACGTTGCAATTAAAAATAAAAAATGTTTAAATCTATTAAATGTTATATGAAAGTTGAAATGGGGAAACCAATTTAGAAAGTTGGAATATCCCTTATACAAGTATAGATTCATATGAATGTATAGATGTAAATATATGTTATATATGTATATCCGAAATATATCAGACCACCCTCGTATATATATTTTTACCTCTTGCAACTAAACTAATCATACACAAACATTATACAAACATAATTTGTATTAATTTTTAAAATATTTCCTATTTTCAAGAGTTACTAAAACAGTCCTTAACTAAATGATTTTATGCTTTATTTTTTTCATCAGAATCAGATAACTATATCCCATAGCTATCATACAAACAATCAGTTTGAAGCAGAGGCTTTTTTGTTGCTTTGGTGTTTATACTCATTGAAATTGTTAAATTTTTCTTTTTATTTTTTCGTACTAAAAACAATATTTTATAACGTCATTAACTCATGTTGACTTTGACAGCTTATAAGTAAGTATCTAACTAGTATTCGTAACACTTTACTTCTGATGATAATTGATAGGCGGGGACAGTGGACGTAGCAGCAAAAATTTGAAATAAACTTGACCTGCGCATAGTCTGCAGGAACCTTCATGCCACATTTGGTGTCTCTAGCTTTAGCAGTCAGACAGACATGGCTCGATCGGGAATATGTACAGTTTATATATACACGCTTTCTGCCTTTATTAATATATATGCACAAAGTCAGTGGTCAAATAGTATGAAGTATGAAAGTTTATGTACAGAAGAGACACGTTATTTATGTATTTGAGTTCTTAAGCACGAAACTGAGCGAGAAAGAAGAAGGAAAGAGAAAGAAAGAGCAAATCCAAAGTGATTCAGATACATATGTATGAACAAATCACAGCTTTTTAATTTATTAAATATAATATATAATAATACATGTACAATGAAATATTAATAAGGTAGATTCTCACTTGTATACTGAACGAGTATTTTTAAAACCTATAGAAAACAAGGGTATAAAAAGGGTATGTATAAAAATTCAACTTGGACTAACACCAATATTTAAAAATCATGCAAAGATTTATAGTTTTAAAAGAAAGTCGTCTGTGGGGAGGGCAAAACGTGCCCGATGGGATTGCCTAATCCAGTCGGTGCTCACAACTTGAAAGTGACACGAGGTAGTATCAAGCTTGCTATGCAGCTTTTCAATATCCTGCCTTTTTAGGTCATCCCGACAGACAAAGACAAATGCCAAGTCGGGGTCATTAAGATCGGTTACTAACGTTCCGCCACGCTGCATAAACCACAGTCTAGCTAATTCGTCAACATGTCTATGGTAAAAGAATCCAAATTGATTACCAAAAATCATACGACTCGTTCGACCCAGCAATTTATCTTCTAAACTGTTGATCATTTGTTGATCAATATGATCAGAGTTCAGTTGCTCTTCGCTAATGTCCTGCATCACATCCCATAGTTCATCAATGCTGCTTAATGATTCAGTGTAGCTGTCGCCCACTTCATCAAAGCTTCGACTGAACTGTGCTCGCAGCGCATCAGTCGCTGATAAGACATCCTTAGGACGTAGATCGATCTGCTTTTTCTCGCAGACGCGCAATAACCAATCTAAATTTACAATATCAACGGTACGGGGCCGCTGCTGCATTAAGCGTTCCACAAGATATATACGCTCTCCGGCAATGCAAATGCACTGGGGATCATTGGGAAGTGGATTCGGAATTATGGTGCCGCCATTCTGTTTGGCAAGTATCTCCAGCTGCTGCTTACTGTGTTCGCGATTCCCGCTCAGAATGCAAAATCTGAAGTCCTTTAAAATTTGTGCGCTATTTTCATGCGGCATTAACGGATTAATGCGCTTTTCATACTTGGCTAATCCTTGACGATCACGTTCAGCAGGTGTGAGTTTGCGACGTTTGCGATCTGTGGTGAAATCCTTTAGATCCACGTGACGCTTATTTAATTTCTTTATTGCACCTCTGCCCTGTATTGTGTATTTTAAAATATATATTAGTTCGTGTACTCAAGGTTTCCTCAGTCATCTTCATCGCTTACCTGACATAAGTCTGTGTACTCCTGCAGAGTCATGCACTCGGACCAAACCTTGTCGGGACGCATTAGTTGGGTGCGTGGAAAATGAAGGGATTTGGGTGTAAAGAAAGAATTATTGGGCGACAAGTCAGCGGCCTTAACTTGTAATATTATGGACTTATTAGGTTGAATCCAGACATCAGGGCAGCCGTCCTTTTCCTTCGGCTTGTAGTGATACCAAAGCGGAGGAGGCTCTGCGCAAACATTATGCCAGTGAGAGCTAAGCTCTTTATTGAGGACGCTACGTTGACTCGTGTTGTTAGCCACGCAGCCGATACTGTAAACTTCATCACGTCCAGACTCACCAGCGGGCTTTAACACACCTAAGAGAAACGATTCTATGAATGTGCGCTTCCGATTATAGAATCCGCCCATGATAAGGACATCGAACTCAGTTATAAGACCTTCTACGTACTGCAAGAAAATAAAAGCAAGATCAACAGCTACAGATAAAGCGTGATTGAATGTTATAAGTACATATATGTTAAACTCTACCCACCAAAACGAGGTCTTAAATATCTTTCTTGTTATAGTACACGATAGTAATTGTGCTCACAAAACGAATTTTCCGGCAATGCGATTTTAATCAACTTACGGGTGCGGAAGGAGGCGTTGCCAAATTCTAAAATAAGCGTGATCTGCGTGCGTTGTAAGACATGTTGTCGCCAAATTTAGTAATCTAAGCTCTTATACTCAGTGTCATCTGTTTTCATATGGACGGACAAGATCAAAGCTAAATCGACTCGGCTATTGATGCTGATTAAGAATAGACGGAGACGCTTTCTTCTATCTGTTACGTACATTTTCTTTTGGCACAACGTTATAATATCCTTCTACCCTATGGGACTCAAAGAAGGATTCGCCTTTTTGATAACTTACATCAGCTTTATCCTTGTACCATCCTCCGCCGACTCTTACTCCAGGTCTGTAAACTGACTTTTGCTTTTTAAGCACAATACCTTCGGCATTAGAGTCAAGCATTTGTTGAAAGAGAACATTGAAATGATCTAGTGAGGTAATTTTACAGCCTTTCATTATCTGTAGAACACCCTGCTTCTCCTTAAGCAGCTTTTGCAATTTATAAGCACGCTGCACATAAGTCATATTTAACAGGCTTTCACCATTCACATATAGCAAATCGTAAACGACATAGCACGGTTGCCAGCTACGTTCGGGTTTCAAATGCTTCACATCTGTGTTTTCACCCTTCTCGCGATAGCGCATCTGCTGCGTATCCCAGATCATCATCTCACCGTCTAGTATAATTGAACGTATACTTAGTGGCAACAGGCCCTGCAGATGTGGCGTCAGTGTTCCATAATCGTATGTTCTGCCAAAGCTCTTAGTATAATCAATGCCATTGCGGGATATGTATTTGAATTCATTGTTGGCGTAGTGCAGCTGAAAGCGCTCACCATCCATTTTGATTTCCAGATAAAGCACGTCTGACTTCATAAGCTCCTCAATCTTACCCGGAAACCTTTCACACAGCATTGGTCGTATTTGCTGAAAGGGCTCAATAAATGCGTCCAAATTGATTATTGCAGCGGGTGCAGTGGATGCAGTGCTAGATGATGTCTCTGACAATAGTGACAGCTTCCCATCTGCCAAGAGATTGCATACCCGACTTAGGCTAGTGCACCTTTGGTACACGTATTTAGCATTGGGATGCAATAAATCGAAGACTCGCTGCTCTCCAATACCTAAGCCCATAGACTTGAGCAGAATCCGTATGAGCCACTTCTGCTCCTCAGCCGAAGCCAGCTCTGTAAAGCGCTTCAGCTCCCGTTCCTTAACTGAAATGAGGGTATTAAATAAATAAACAAAACACAGAATAGTAGAATAGTTAGGGATTGTTCCCTGGGGACAGCAGGTCTTATACCCACTACCTACAGAGAGAAGGGTATTAAGACTTTGTGCTAATCGAAAAGTAATAAAAAGATGAAAGGGGACATCTCCGACCATATACAGCTCGATTAGCCATAACCTGTCTGTATGATAACCTAGATCTCAGAGACTATAAGAGCTAGGACTTCTTTTTGCCTGCAGATCGTTCATTTCGAATTTACATATGCAGAATTCGCTGTTGGGAATAAGAAGTGTGGTATCGTACCTCTAACGGGCTTTTAAATCTGATTGAAGGGTATCATACTGTCGCTGAAGAAACTGGTAGACTAGCGAAAGCAGGAGCAGAGTGTACAATGATAGAGCCAAGGTCGTTTTGTGGCATAGAACGGGAGACTCTCAGGGAGATAAAAACAAAAAAGAAGAGACAAAGATAGGCATATTAGACTGGGAACGAACACCAAATCGTAGTCCCTTTTAGATTGCCACAACCTCAAGAGATTTAAGCAGATAATGAAATGAGTGAACCCAGTGAGAATCTTCACAGGTCACTGTAGGCTACGAGCAAATCTAGGAATAGTGCGTAATGAGCTATGCTGATTCTGTGACCTAGAGCCCGAGAGACCTCTTAAAAGAAGAGTGTCGCTAGGCAAGCACCTTTCGAGGTAAACGAGATAAGGTCGATTAGAATAACTGGACTGAACAGTGAGCTATAATCCTGCATAAGCCTAGATACGGTGCTGGATGCAAGGGTTTACATATTTCCCATAACGGTAGCATATTGAAAAGGCTATTTAATCTTAGCTACGTACGGGTTGTTTCGTTATTGGCAATATTATCCAGCATTTCGTGTATTTGGAGGAGTGTCAGATTGCTGGGCTCGTTGAGACAGCGGGGTAGCAGGACGGCATGCACAACATCCGCAAAGTCACAAAACGTTGTCCATTTTCTAAATTTCAGGCGCTCAGCATCGTCGGCTATTGTTCAGAATGCATAAAATTACATTTACAAAACGAAACGCAATGCCAAAAACATTACATACAATCTTTAGCTAGTTGGAGAACGTTTGTGTAAAGTCGTCCCAAGGCAGTAATCTGCAAACCATAATTATCGCGTGTTTTATCTGCATCGGGTAACAAGAGACGTAACACCGAAAAGAAACTAGTTGTGCCATTTTCCACAACATCGGATGTTAAATTAATGTTCCTGCGGAATGATTCTCGATGTTGGCAAAAGGATTCGTAATACCGCCCCAACAGTATTTCTTTGCGTTTCAATGTTTTTGCCATCTTTACTCTTTCAAGCATTTTACAAATGTCTCTGAACTTAATGGTACTAGCAATATCCATCGTAACTTTAATTCAAAATCAAAACAAAATTGTGAAATAGAATTCAGCAACAGGGTACACCGATAACGATAAAATTATAATGTTTTGGCGATAAAATATACAATGCAGTAGGGTTGCTATGGATATATAAAATTATCGATCTAAATTCGAATGAAATAATATTCGTATCTGCGATATTTTTATTGTCCAAATATAGAACACAATGCATATTGATCACAATCAATATGTTGTTGATTTTCGTAACCCAACTCGCCCGTTATCTCAACTTAAATGCAAACTGTAAGAAAATATTGTGAGACCATAGGCATGGATCTCTGCGAGGTCAAAGTATGGGTTTTTTATTTATGAAAACTTTGGAGCACTGGTCACATTTCAGCTGATAAATAAACTGTATGTAAAATCGAGACTTATTATAATCAGGCCAAAAAATTAAAAATTATATTTATTATTTTCGTCTTATTTCGTCGAGCTTTATATGGCTCAATCGTAAAATCTTGGCGCCAAGGAAACATAAATCTCCGCATAAAACGCGATGGTAGTAAAACTATCGATGGTTCCCGCAGCTCCTACCCTATCGCTATTATCGATACTATCAACAACTGTCGCACAGCTCTAATAGACTAATCAATACATCGATTCTCCAAACCGAATATTTGAAAAATCGAATAAATCGATTTTAATATCGATTTTTGTTGACTTCTTTAAGTATAACATATGTATTTATTCTTCGGCATTTTATGATACGAGCGTCACAATACATTTGATATACAGTAAAATATAATAAAACTTTTACAACATGTTGTATCTGGAGGATTATTTAGAAAGTATGAACCAATCATGCGAACGTACAGCGCCTATTAAAATTCATTGTGTTAATTTATTATGTCCTTTTAGTGATTGAGCATCTACCGCAGGAGCTACGGGACAGATTTACTGAGATGCGCGAGCTGGATCTTGCCGTGCAAAGTAAATGAAATTGGAAATGACATACATTCGGAGTGTCATTATAATTATTATTATCATTATTTGTCCGCAGACAACATGGACTCACTGGACAAGAAGTCACGGCTCTTCTTTCAACAGTGCAAGCGGGGTGAACTGCAACACGAGTCGATGGATACAGAGTTCCACAGTCTGCGGGGTGAGTACTTCAAGGTAATGGAGGATGCTGACGAGAAGGTAGCTATTGCCACTCAAATCCACGAGCTCGTCGAGCGCTATTTGCGTCGACTGGACAGTGAACTGTTCAAGTTTAAATGCGAACTGGAGGCTGATAACAATGGGATAACGGAAATTCTGGAGAAACGATCATTGGAACTGGATGGCAACACATCCACGGCCGCAACAGCGCTTCTGTTTAGTATCAACCAGAAGGAGAATCGCTACTATAATATGAGCACTGTTGCCAGCAGTAACTTAATTGGTGGCAGTATAAACAGCTCCGCGGGTATCATTTCCAGTACTAGCAGCGTTGGCGGAAATCTCCTCGTAAACAATTCCGCACTAAGCAACCTCTCCGGCATAAACAGCCAAGTTGCTGGTCATCAGCGACACCGAAAGTTGGAGAAGCGACGTGAAACTATATGCACGGTTCCTGTGCCAGAGAAGCGTGCCAATCTCAACCAATCCTTGCCAATGGCAAGCATGGGACCTGGCACTGGGGTCGGGACCCCTCTTGCTAATCCTATAGCTGGCAACCATGTGAATAATATTGCTACCCATGTGTCTCTGCCCGTAGTCGTGAGTAACAGCAATCATGGCGTAGCCGTCTCTGTTGGTGGGAATGTGGTTCGTCAGCTGCCAACGAATCTAGCGGCGCATAGTGTACTGAGCAGCAACCAGACTAACCTGGCAACAGCAGCAACTGCTGCTGCTGCAGTTGCAGTGCCGAACAATACCGTTAGTGTTGGCGGCGTTGGAGTTAATGCTGTGGCGGGTGCAAGCGGCCCTAGTGCAGCCGTCGTTGGTGGCAATCATGCAAACACTATGGTCAGCTATAATCTCCAGCAATTGACCGGAGGTGCTGCTGCTTCAAGCGCCATTGCTGCAGCCGCAAGCCAGGCAATTGTGGCCACCCAACAAATGCCTCAGGGTCGACGTACGGCTAGCCTAAAAGCCAGCTATGAGGCTATACATGGGGCTGGTGTAGCTGGAGGTACGGAGTTCTGGTCAGCCGCGGCGGCCCATAATAGCAACATACAACCAGCTGCAGGACCTCTTGGCAACACACATCATCATCATCATCACCAACAGCAACAACAGCAGCAGCAGCAACAACAACAACAACAACAACATCATCAACATCAGCAACAACAACAACATCAGCAACAACACCATCACCAACAACAACACCAACATCAACATCATCAAGAAAAGAAGCATAAAAAGTAAGTAGATTTCGATTTAGTGCAAATAATGAGCTCATGATAGCTTATATACGTACTAGAGACCTGCATGAATGCATTCGAAGGGGCAGATAAATCATTCATTAACATTTTTGAGTATCGTTTTTAATGAACGTGAATGAATGTTGCTGTTTTAACTGTTTTGACAGCTACCGTACTCATTTATTTCAATGTTGTACAGTGGAAAATGAGCACAGTATTTTTGGGTGATGGCAATTTACTGTACAGTGTTAGTGTACAGTTGGTACACTACTATTTTATTAAATTGAATATAGTACTTTTGAGACAGTAAACACTTGTAAAGAACTGTAAAGTCTGAAATGAATGAATCATAAGAAATTCTGATATATAAATTGTCACATTTGGAAAAGATTTTAAATAACAGATTTAAAATCCTGTGATAACTATTTAAGAGTACTTTACGCATTGTTTAACGTACATAATGCTTGTTTTATTTTTAAGGAAACTGAACACCAGTATTTCTATGCCTGCTGGCATTGCTGTTCAATCTATGGGCGCCACCTCGTCGGGCAACTCGGTTACTTCAACATCGTCATCGATAAGCGTGGACTCTGTAGAAATGTTGTCAAAGAACCCTTCTGCCGGCATACAGCTGACAAACCTCGGACACGGCACATTGGTTATTAATCAACAATCTGTAAATCAATTGCCAACCACCCATACAGCACCAGCAGCAGTCGTAGCCCCCACTGCCTCCATTGCCGTGGCCCCAGCTCCAGTTGCTGTGCCAAATGTCAACAGCATGACGGCACCCACTGTTGGACTACCTAGTTCGGCACTCAATCCAGGAACTAATCTTACCATAAGCGAGAACGGGTTAGTTGTAGAGCAAACCAATGAGGGCGAGTGGTCCTACGATCCGAACGAACCACGTTACTGCACTTGTAATCAAGTGTCCTACGGAGATATGGTGGCATGCGACAATGATGCCTGCCCATACGAATGGTTCCACTACCAATGCGTTGGAATAACGCAGCCGCCCAAAGGCAAGTGGTATTGTCCCAAGTGCACAGCCTCAATGCGACGACGCGGGAATCGCAAGAACTAATGCTCCATCGTAAGATCATTTAAATAGGTGATGGAATATTCCATCGTCATAATATTGCCGTGACTTGATCAACCCATTTTATTATATATATATTTCATATTCATGTAAATAAAACTCGCTTTTTTTAATAGTTTTTGTATTTTTCTTAAATATGATTGATGACTAATTGGTTCAGTAAGGGTTAGAGCAGTTGTCCGTGTCAGTTTTGTATATGAAGTGACATTATCAGGATTACCTGTGGTCAGAAGAGACAAAGATCCGCACATTAGACTGGGAACAAACACCAGACTTGCGAAAATCGAAGTCCCTTTAACCTTAAAAGGTTTAAACAGATACGAAAGCTGATTTAGAATCCACTGAGAATCCTTACAGGGCTACTTACAGTATACTGTAAGCTAACAGAGTGGTCAACCAGACAGACTAAATTCCTGTTATCCTTAGAATAACCGATAAACGTTATTATATCTTATTATTCTCAAAATTGAACAGAGTAAATTTTTTAACTTTTATTATACAAATAAATTTATTTTGCAACTCTTATTATAAAAATAAGGATGTTTATGAGACAGAGCGAGTGAGAGACAAAACTGTTGGCAGACACGAATAGAAAAAGATAGACACGCAGACAAAAATCATATAGAGAAGGAGAAACATATTATGTATGGCAGAGAGACGGAAACACAGGCATAGACAGGGACAGATTGAGTGTTGAAGATTAAGTGCTTGAGTGAGCGTTGGGACCAGATTGCAAATTATAAATATGAGGTTCCGGAACTATTTAAATCATTCGCCTAAATTCAAAATAAGCCGATTGGTAGTTACCAATATTAAAAATGTGAGAATAATCAATAGCGCAATTAAACTTTTACTTACGTCTTTGCTAGGCATAATAACTCAACTTGGTTACGTTAAATATTATTTTCTGATCATTATTAATAGAAAGTTGATTGCTATCAAATGTATATTACAATTTAAAAAAAAAATAAGTGTATGCGTTTAAAATTATGTGAAATATAATAAATATTTAAAAATTAACTTGCCGATAAAATTCTTACATCGACAGTTCAGATTTTAACTATCGAAATATCGATAGGGACCACCATCAATGTTTTTACTGCTCTTGTTAACAGTTCATATATTCCGAAAAATCGATATTTTTTGAAGAATATCGACTGTCAAGATCTCATCTCTAGCATTGAATTGACGGCAGAATACGCTTTGTCTAAAAAACAAACTGAACTAAAGTTATTTTCTGTGCAAATCAGACGAACTAATACTGTTTTTAATTGTTTCGTTGGAAGAATCAGCAATAGGGTCATCCATCTACTCCTTACCCTTAGTCGATCTCGAAGGTTTTAAATAACGGCCTCAAAATTGGAAAAATACGGAAAAACAAGAAAATGAGCTTCAATGATAAAAGTGAGCCCATTACAAAAGAGGAATGGCTGCAGCGATTAGAGCAGTTTCCTTTCAAGCAGGCAGACATGAATCGGCTAATTATGAACTATTTGGTGACAGGTAATATATAAAACTAATCGTCAAAGTATTATTTCATATTAACATATTGGTTTTATCACCTTGATATTACAGAGGGGTTCAAAGAGGCTGCAGAGAAGTTTCAGCATGAAGCAGAGCTTGAGCCGAGCGTAGAGCTTAGCAGTCTCGACGATCGCATTTTGATTAGAGAGGCTGTCCAGGCTGGTCGCATTGAGGATGCCACTCGTCTGGTCAATCAACTGCATCCGAACTTGCTGAACAGTGAGCTCTATTTGTTTTTCCATTTGCAGCAACTGCAACTGATTGAGCTAATTAGAGAGGGTAAAGTGGAGGAGGCTTTGGCCTTTGCCCAATCTAAGCTATCCGAATCTGGAGATGAAATAAGGTTTGAGCTCGAGCGCACACTGGCACTTCTGGCATTCGAGAAACCGCAGGAGAGCCCGTTCTCTGACCTCCTAGAGCAATCGTACAGACAAAAGATAGCTAGTGAGTTAAACTCGGCTATTTTGCGATGTGAACATAGTGAAGATTCGACGCCAAAAATGATGTTCTTGCTGAAGATGATACTCTGGGCCCAATCCAAGCTCGATAGTCGCTCTATTAACTATCCGAAAATGAAGGACTTGGAGACCGCTCAAGTGGAGCCCAAGTAAAAATGAGCATAGGAAGAAATTGCTTTAGAAGTAAGAAATATGTATGAGCGTGGACGAATGAGGTAAATTAGCGTGAATGTATAATTAATCTGAGCAAAGTAATACCAATTTCTATTTCTATATATATATATATTTATTAATGTATCTATTAAGAATTTATGTTGCAATTAAAAATGTGTGAAGCTAAATCTGGCAAACGAATTGACAACTGTTTTTATTGTGTTTGTGGGTTGATCAACATGAGATCCATGAATCATCATCCGAATATAAGAGCCATGGATAACCCTCCGAACATGAGGTCCATCGATCACCATCCAAATAAAAGATCCATGGCCTTGTTCATCAGTCCAGAGTTTTGCTGCGGTGCATTGATGCTTGGTGAGACGTGAATATCGTGCTGTGCAACATTGTAGGACTGTTGGGCGAGCGGTCGAACTCGTGGCTTAAAGGTATCCGTGTCTACTTCAGGCCCCTTTGAGTTATCCTTGATGATGCTTTCGTCAGTGCACCTTGTGACTCCGACCATTACGTTGTTGGCAATCACTTTCAGGTTATAGTTTAACGCCTTGTCACTCTCAATACGCGATGCAAAACGAACATGCATCCAGTTGCCATTCTGCGGGGCATGCACTACGTCTACAATAGTACCGCACATCGTGAAATGTTGCAGGATCATTGAGCTGACTCCTGGTGAGAAGCCAAAGATCGTAACCCAAAAGTCGGCGTCGTGTGCTTGCGGTGACATCGGCGGCATCGTCAGTTGGGACATGTTTGCGCCCAGCGGTGAGCACAGAGGTCGCATTGAAGCATTGCTGGCATTGGCCGCATACGAATCATTAAGCTGTGTTGTCGGTGGATGGCAGCTCTGGTTCAAACTATAGTTGGTACTATTCAAGTTAGGCCCCTGCAGAATACCCAAGTGCGTGCGATGCGGAGTTGCAGCACTCGTTTCCTCGCCACGCAGCGAATCAAACAATCCCTGAGTTGGTGGACCGGCTTGATGACTAGTATTTGTTCCATTTCCAGCTGTGGCACTGGTGTTGGAGCTAGCGTTAGCGTTGTTAGCACCGGCAAAGAGCACGCGAGGGCCCAATCCAGATCGATTCAGATTTAGTTGCTGATTGCAGTGGACTGGTTCTTGTGAAGAGTATCCGATTGGAGATGTAGCTGCTGCCGGGTGTAAATTGTCATACTTTATGCGATAAACTAAATATAAAGCCTGACACTTACCGAAGCTCACATTATAGCGTCCCAACTTTGGGGAAAGCGTGTTGTTATGTGGCGTCATTGCCTGCGGATCGCCCATGAGAAAAGGTGGCAAGTATTGGCTTTGATTACCTGGGTTGCCTGGGCTGTTAATAGGACTGCCTAATGTCATGGGCTCCATCATTAATATATTATTTATTTTTTTTAAATTTTCGTAAACACAATAGCAGCTGCAAAGATGCAAAGCGAATGCAATTTTAAAAAAATGATGAATCCCTGGTTTTCGGTTGTTCATGAGTGAGCGAACAAGAGTGAGCTGTTCAATGAACAGACCAAGAGAACAATGTTCGGTAATGACTGTTCACTATTATTGGCTTGTTCAGTTTTTCTCACTTCAGCTCAGTCCAACTGAGTCAGTTGTGCTTTTTGCTCTCCATATCAGTTCGCCCTTTGTTCATATGAATGCATTGATTCACTTCCGAGTTGTTTTAGCGCCAACGGTTGAAACACATTATACACTATGTATCGCATTTGGAACTGGTACTGGCGATACGCAAAGGTACTTATCTCAGCATATTCGACAAAGTGAAGAAGATTATAGTATAGTAAACGCAGAACCTTTAAGAGCAAATGAACAAGTGAGCAAAAGTGAGTTACTTAGCGAAATAGAGAGTTGGCTCATTTAAGAAAGAACAAGTGAACATGTTCACTAAAGTGAAACCAATTCAACTCTTGAAGAAAAATATTATAATATAAAAATATTGATATTTATATATATTTATCTTATATTTCATACTATGAAATATCAATATTTTTTTTTTTCTGATATTTTTATTTTACTGTGGCCACACTTAAAACTGCAGAGTTTCAAATGAAGCGAAGCTTGTCATTCGCAATGTATAATGAATAATAATCAAACATAATAATAGCTTTAGATATATTCAATTTTTCTGTGGGAATGTCGCTAGTTGCTTGTGTACTTATGTCAAACATATTTTATATAATTGGATTGTCAACAAGCTCGGTGAAATATTAATATTCTTGATATTTTGAAATTATTCAAAACAGAAGAGCGGTTGCGATCGTTTCAGAAACCCTTGCGTTCAAAAGTTAGTAGCTTGGATTTTTTTTTGTTTTGTTGGTTTTATGTTAAGCTCAACCGCACAAAAATAAATATCCTGGGCATGGAAATGTGAAAACTGTTTCCATATGGATTTTGCCTTGTTGAATCCGAAACCGGTATTAATTTTACTATTAGTATTAGTATTTTTGCTATTAGTACATAACAATATAAAGTTTCTTGACTTTATTAAGATATTATGATTGAGTTACTCTGGAAAACAATGAATTTTATAAAGCAAATTCATCATGTCCCGATTATTAAAAAAAAAGTGTATTGAACTCTTTCCAACATTGTATTGCGATAAAAACAAACAGTCGTTGGATTTTATGGCGATATATCGGTCAGCTTTAACTCTTTTTAACTGAATTATAGCGTGCAGTGACAACTTTGCGTTCCTCTGGGAACGATACCACCACTGGTTTAAAATATCCCAGACAGTTTGCAAAATATATTTATATTAAAATATTGTATATCAACAACCAAATTATAGTAGACACCGAAATGTATGTTGCGGGAATAGATCGATAGTTATAAAAACACGATAAAAATCGTTGCATCGCTGTCGTTGTTTTCCCACCTCTAGTACCCAAGACATCACATACAAAAGATCTGCGGAATCTCCGCGTTTGTTTTCTCTACGTTTTTTTTTTGTTGCTTATGCATAATTATATTATAATACGCTAAGCGTACGCATTTTCGTTGTCCTTTCTGTTTTTGTTAAATTGTTAATCGTCAAAGTGAAATTAATAGTATACAGTGCCCCTCCCTAGTAGGTTGTTCAAATATTGAGTGCGTCATTTTGTAATTTATACAGGGTGCTAGCACAATGTGGAGTCCAACACACTGTAGTGTAACTGGTGAGTGCAATTATTTCTTACACTGCTGGTATTGCCAGCTGTTCCCTTAAGACTCTGAAGGTACTGACTGTGACAGAACCACTTTAAATATAGCTTTACATACCAAATATAATTTGCGAATATGTATAGTTAGTTTGTTTATGGTCTGTGCCTGTGTGTGTGTGATAACTGTAAATTGCCATAGAGATTAAATTATAGCCAATTAGTCAGTAAAATACTGTTTTATACTCGGATTTTGCCAAATCAACAGAAGAGTTGTACTAGCTGTGTCCGACTAGCTGCAAACAAGTCTTTCAGTGCTTTTGTGATGTAGTTCAATGCAACTAGTCACATATTTATGCTTCTCACACGCAGTAAATAAATCAAACTGTGTGTGTTGGAATGTGGGAGACAAATGCAGGCCCGTCGTGCGTTGCACAAGGGTCCACGGCTGCAATGGGCCCTAGCTTACCACAAACAAAAAAACAAGAAACGAAACCAACAGTGGAGTTCACTCTATATTAAGATACCCCTCGGCCGATTTGGAAGACCCTCTTATTCCTTCATGTCAAATTTGGATTAAACAGTCGGTCAGAAAAAGGGACAGATGGATAGACGAACATGGTTAAATATGAAATCCGCTTTTAAAAATGAGAACGGACCGGAAATATAGATATATTAAAAATTATTGATGATTTTTCCAATTCAAATAATCGTTGTAATTAGTATTGAATTTCTTCATTTTGTGAAAAGATTTATGCAGTCAATACATACCACATTACTCTGCTATGATTACATTAGAGGCCTCAAAATAAACTTTGCACGACGGCCTCACGCACTATTGCTACGCCCCTGCATCTATTCTTAATCAGCATCGACAGCCGAGAAGCTGATATGGTTAATTCATATTTATTCTTCAACATTACGTTTAAATTAAGTTGAAACGGCAAAGGCGCCTTATTTTCTGCGATGACTTCCACATTTGATCCAAATATTTTTCATTGGAGCCATCTTTTAACGTTTGAAAAAAGATAATAATCATTTGGACCCAAGTCAATAAAATATGGTGGGTGAGGAACCAATTACAACTGAAGTTGGACCAATTTGGTCATCATCAACATATTGCTGTTTCTGATCTAATATCAGGGGCACCCATTGAGCCCTTTAACAATCACTAAACCTCTGATAAACAGTTGTTTTTGAAGTAGCGGATGTTGGGTAACGTTTCTATAACTAAAGTAAAAATTCTGGAGGACTGTTTCCTATTTAAAAACAATGTTTAAAGATCGCAAAAGTTGTTCACTCAAACGACTTAATCTTTCAGCGAATGAACACATTTTTTTGAATTTTTTGTGTATGAACTTATGATAGATAAGACTGTATAAATGAGTCATGTTCTTTTTTTTGTATTGTTGATATCTCATATTGTACAATAGAATGCGGAGACCCATGTAGTAAAACAGGGACTTAACGTTTCTAGAATCTAGATACGCCCCCTTCCGCACCTGTAAATCGAAACCAATTGAATTTAAACGTAATTTTGAAGTTAGAAATAATGTATATAAAAATAATACTTTGACATATGTATACTTAGCTTAATTTATCTAGCCTTCCTTCAAACTTAAATCTGATCTGACAAATAAACACAAAGGTTATTCAAGTTACCTTTGTACCTAAAGCAAGCCTGAGCTTACTGGTTTGCTGGCGTGTCTGCATATGACTTTGCCAAAGAGGCAATAAGTACCTTACTGTCGTGCACACTCGACTTTAGTTATGTATGTACTGTGCTAGCGTTAAATTTCTGCCCTTCTCTCTTTACAGTCCAGCGTGCGCGGGGTCTTTTGACCAAAGGAAAAAATGACACTAACAACTGTTTTGTCACGATTTCATTGGGAAAAGAAAAGTATCAAACGTCGGTGAAGGATAAGGCCGAGTCAACCGTCAACTGGAACGAGGAATGCGAACTGTAAGAATTAACATAGCTGTTATTTTTGTGCACTTCGTTTCGGAAAACTAATGTTTTTTGAGTTTTTGCCCCTTTCTAGTAAAATTCCTGATCAAGGAAATAGGGCAGAGCTAACTTTGACATGCCTACATCGCAATAATCTGGGAATTGATGAGTTCCTTGGACAGGCGACGTTGCCTCTAAAAGATATGGACGTATACGATCGGCCGCGAGCCAAGTGGTTCAAGTTGGAGAGCAAGCCTGGCAAAGAAAAGAAGAACAAAGAGCGTGGCGAATTAGAAGTTCGCATCGCTTTCGTGGTGAAGTCCGGTTCGCTGACGGATCTTAGTAAAAAGGACAAACACAAGTCTTCCATTGGGCAGCTGGCCAGTTCGGTGGGCGGTAGCTTGCTCTCCATAGGCCAAGGGGAGAAGCGTAAAAGTATCAAGAAGCTAGCAGGTTCTCTTAGCTCCAAGTTGCATATACGCAGTAAAAAGAAAAATGCCGATGGTGGTGACGATAGTGGCTCATTTAGCGGTTCTTTTGTTAGTATTGGTACGCCATCGAACTCTTCCGGCCTAGGCGGCATTGGTGGCGGCAGTGATCGCAAGCGGGGCCAGCGTGCTGGCGAAGCTGACCCTGGTGTTATTAGCGAAGACGAGGACGAGTTTGTGTTCGATAATCTATCGCACAAGAGCTCTGGAAGTTCGTTAAACATTCAACGGTCTGGCCTTCAGGTTCCATCCACCTTAAAAACAACCAATTTTACGCCACAAAATCCTTCTCCGCTGTTAGGCAATGGAAACAGTGGCGGGAAAGGAAAACTGAACGGAGGTAAGCCAAAATTTCAAGAGACATTCGATAAGGATCCGATCGTTGCGGAGATGGAACAGCTTGAGCTTGATTTCAGCGTTCGTGCGCGCACTTTGCCACCTCCCTCAAAGCCGCCGCGTACTCAACAGACACAACAAGAGATAGAAATCGAAAACGAGGCAGAAAAGAATGAAGTTAAAATTGAGTTAGATGCGGAGTCAGAACCCCCGCTTAAGTTGGATGAGTGGGAATCAAAACTTTATGGCGGAGCAAATTTCCTTGAGACTGGCAGTAGCGATTCTTTAAAACGTCGTAGCTTTGAAACGCGCGTTCCTTTACCGGTTACTATAATGGAGCCCCAGCCTCCCACATTATCGGGGTCATTGGAAAATGATGCTGATGGGGACAAAGATGAACCACCCATATCCGCACCGCCACCATTGCCGACATTGTCATTAGAGAAAAGCAACAAGAGTGAGAACTTAAGGAGCTCCCCGGATATGGAGATGGAGCCACAAAACTTAAATTCTTTTAATGATAGCTCTGAAACGTTTGAACAACTTGATAGCAGCGGTTTCTTTGCGGATAATACCCTTGCACAGACTACACCTCATCCGCAAGAGGAGGAACCACCTATAGTGGTCCCAGCGCTGGCTGCAAGTGACGATGAGGCCGAGAAAGATGCTAAACTGGAGGTGGAACTACGTTTAAAAAAAAATAAGGAAGACGAAGAAAAAGCTCTGCAACAGGAGCTCGAAATTCAACAAGAAGAGCAGCGTCTTCGTGATGCCAAACGGCTTAAAGAAGATCAAAGCCTTTTAAGTTTTGCTAAACTCTCCGTGCCCCTGGATGAGGAGTCCAAATTGAAACCGGCTACTGATGAAATTTTAAAAGACGATGATATAGGAAACAATGTTACAAACATAAGTCACAATTTCTTAACTCCGGAGCAATCACCTAAAGAAAGCAGCAACATTGTCAGCGGCAGCGACCGGTGGGAAAAGCGTTTGGGCAAATTTAAATACGGCAATAAGCGAGGTGAGCTGTTGTACCCAAGACACCAAAAAATGACAAAGCAATTAAGCCCTAATTATTACAAAATTAAATAGAGTGCAAGAATAAGAACCTGGTAAACCTAAATCCAGCAAGAGCAATCCACCTTTCCAATCTTTGAGTCGCTCTCGCATTTAGTCCTATCCGGCAGGCGGCATTGAGGAGTGCGGCATGCGTGCAGTGTACGCAGTGTTGTAAAGTGCTGGCAGATCTATCGAACAACATTTATCCGCATACGATGTAAAACAATATTCAAAAAAAAAACTATTTTATTCTGTGAAACAATCACTTTTCACCACTATTTTCCCTTGAGAAATCCATTTCATTCCTCCACATTAGTGACTATCATAAAATAGGTTAATTTTGATACCCTTAGACCATACTTACTCTGTGCAAGTGTATGTAAGACGCACAATGTATATATATATTCTTGCTCAAGATCACTGGCTGTCTGTCCGTCTATCTGTCTGTCTGTGTTTATCATCTGCCTTAAATAATAATATACTACCCTCTGCAAGGATATGCAAATCCTATGTGCAGAGCAGAGTTCTTATGTCCTTCCACGAACGCTTTATTGGTTTTATTTAATTGTCATACGATGAGAGACTACACTGCAAAACCATCTTTGGCATGCCAAACGTAATCTTGTTCTTGTTTACTGATAGTTTTCTTAAAGACACTTTTATCTTTTACCCAAACAGACAAACTGAATGATAATGATAGCAATTCAGCAAGCCCCAAGTCTACGGAACGCATTATTATTGGTCACGAAAAGTCCGGCTCGCACGCTGAGCGTCGGTCAGAGATTTCTGCACAGTTGGTTAAAAAATACGAAGGAAAGTCTAGAGAAGTATGTATAAAAACACACATCACAATTTCAATATTGTGTCTAATTTGCCTTTTTGTTTTTATTCCTGTGCTTAAGGAGCTTATGTTAATAGCCAATGGTATGGAGAACGAGGCATTGCTCCAGCGACAGCGTGTAAAGGAATTGGAGGACTATCTGGACAATTTGTTGTTGCGTGTTATGGAAACGCACCCGAAGATACTCCAAAATCCGTATTCACGTACAACATCAGCCAAAAGGTAAACTGTAGTCTCAATCTTTAAGGGCAGGTTTACTTCAATGTGCTCGAATATATTATGTTTTGTTAAACGTTTTTGGGAGAGAATGTAACAACACATAATATTTCGATTTTCTGGATTGAAATCACTTTTCATACCCTTGCAGAGGGTATTTAATTATTTTTTAATTCTATTCTATAAAGTATATATATTATATATTCTGAATCAGCATCAACAGATAAGTCAATCTAGCCATGTCTGTCTGTGTGTTGTAATTACACTTGGCACACATGCGGCTTATTGGTGCACGCTGTTATTATGTATGTCGGCCGATCTTTGTTTTTTTTTCAAGATTTACTACAAATTTTATTTAATCGTAATTATATGCACATAAAATATCAAAATCCGACAATTATATCATATATCCGCCATAGGCAACATCTGTCGAAAAGAGGGTATTCGTATGAAGTTCAGTAATGATTTATCTTGTCTGTGCCAATCAAAGTTATATTGTCGTCGACGTATACTTTTTTATACTTATATATTATAGCCGTCAGCGAATACATGCAATAATATTGAGTTCTGCACCATTATATACATATAACTGGTTTAGGAACGATCGAAGGAGAAAAGAACCTGCAAGGGTATAAAACCTTCGGCATGCCGAAGGTTGCTTTTCTTTCTGTGTGTTAGAAAGCCTGTTAGACTTTTAAAATTCAAAATAATCGTTTCCGTATTCCTTTATGTATTGAAAACTATTGATATATTTTTGAGCTTGTCGCCTTTATTTAATCTGTCTAGTTAGAAAGCAATAGGCGGAAGAACATCTTGTCTTTCGAATTTTTAATGTATTTGTTACTGATTCTCATAAAAGTGTAGTGTTCGTCTGGTTAGAATGGATGAATGTGCTATACGATATGTCGGTTGAATTTGGCCCCATCCGACATATCGTCAGCGTGCAACAATAAGAAACTGACAGAGTTTGAGTTCCAACTGAAAGACGGACGAAGGGACAGATAGACATGACTAGTTTGACTCGGTTGGTGCTGATTCACAGTATATACAATATATATAGTCTAAGGTGCGTTGTAATCTTCTGGAAATAATTAATATACCCTCTGCAAGGATATATGAAAGATGTTTTTCGATAACAACCAAGTAAACCTAGTCGTTAATAATGTACATACATTGTTTCGTTTTGATTAACACGAATATCTTAGTCTGTCGCCTGTTTTACTCTGCAACTTTGCCACTTTTTCCAGTATATTAGTCTGTCGTTTTTTGCTTGTAAATTTTAATTTTGTTAATGCATTTTTCTTTATTCAGTTATAAAAATTACATCAATATGAATGACTTTTTAAAGTAAGTGCTGTACATTTCGTACATGTTGCATGCACTGACTTAACAAAGAACCTAAACCCATATGCACTCAAAATCAAAATCAATATCTTAAACGAAGAACACAATCCCTGAGAGACCAGGTCATTGGCATCAGTAGCAGCAACAACAGCGATCCCATCAGCAGCCACTAATTCAACAGCAGCAGTGACACCAATAACAGCAGTTCCAAAAAGCACCAACATCTGAAGTAAAGCGCTTAAATCCGAAAAGAAAGAGTAAGAAATGTCTGTTTTTCTGTTTTAACCGGTGCATAACGAGCGAAACAGGCAAATTTGCGTTTATACAAAGTACATATAAGTTAACGACCTGCTCTCGCTATCAGATCAAAGTTGGCCCTTAGATCGTACAGCAAGCACGAATTAGGCTTGCCATTCTCGCTATCAAACCTAACCCTGACTATAGATATCATATATTATTTTTGTCACGATCAAACAACTATTCACTTCAGAGCGCAAATAATTAGTCACTAAACTGAAGTTTAGTTTTCCCTTTGGTACATCGTTTGCTGCTGTGTGCTCTAAATAACATCCTATATATGCCATTAAAACTATCGGCCAACTTAAGTTATTTTTATGATATTGTTCTCAATGCTTTGCTTTTAAAAAATGATTTTCCAAAAACTCATTAGAGAAAATTATGTAAAATGAGATCTTTATCATTTGCAACATTTCCGAAGAATTTTTATATGGCTGACAATTTAGAGATACCTCTATAAGCCCAAAAATAGAAAAAATGGGACTGTCTTTTAAAACACCTTTTCATTTGGGTAGTGTAATCTAAGTAAGAGTTTAATCTATTAAAACCTACCAAAGTATAGGAATTGTAACTAAATAACCGGACTTGCCTGTTTCGCCCGGTGCTTAGAAAATAATCAACCAATTTATTTGAAACGTCTATCTATCTAACTCAGTTCATCCTACTGGATCAAGTTTTACCTGTTTCATAATGATTACTTCTTTGTGATCATTTTCTGCATTCTCAGTGTGAATCAATAAACTTCATACAGACCCACATACATACATATATATGTATTGTACATCCGCTTAAAAAAAGTTTTGACATAAGCAAGCACCCCATTTTCATGTTTTTCCACTACACTCGGGGATTATCCCTTTCCTTACTATATGTGAATTGAAAATCGAAATAAAAAAGTTGATATTAGTATAATTTTAAGAACTTAAGATACTACAAATGAGTTTGGGCTTGATTGTTCAGGTCAACGAAATAATAGAAATGTTATTTGGGTATTGCAGTTGTACAGTGTAGGCCATTTAAAGATGTAGCATTTGTTTCTGAAAAAACTATATGAAAAACACATTATTTTTTTAGAAATAAATCTGTTAAATGAACCCCTAATTAGATTCGATTAGATTATATTTAATATGTTTGGTGCCCTTAAGTCGATTTGTAATTTTAATCCGATTAAACTATAAACACAGAAGTTATTCAACTGATTGGATATTTTAAATGGGCTTATGAGGCATACCCAAAATCAGTTGTTAAATCGCGTGCACCAAAATCCAAAATCAATTTTTGACAACACAAAATTATAAACATTAGCTAAATAGATTTTTACTGCTTCAGTTATTACCAAAACATGGCAATATTCGATTGTTTTTATAGTTTTTTTAGGTTTATTTTCTAATCTTTAATATACAAACATACATTTTGTATTTTCAGCGGTTAAATGTCGCAGCTAATCAAATCTTGTTCGCTGGATTATCACAGATAATATGCAAATGCACAGCTGAAGCGTGGGATGGATTTAAAATATATAAATTATTCACCAAGTTGCCTTTGACTTTAGAAAAATGCTTTCTTATTGTATTTTAAGGTTTACACTATACTACAATTCATA
Organism: Zaprionus camerounensis; assembly: GCA_018904165.1. Classification (NCBI taxonomy): domain Eukaryota; kingdom Metazoa; phylum Arthropoda; class Insecta; order Diptera; family Drosophilidae; genus Zaprionus; species Zaprionus camerounensis. The sequence goes on from JAEIFS010000740.1 coordinate 1,785,069, forward strand.
CAAATTAAGCAATTTTTAATGATTAACTTAGATATAACTCCAAATTATAGAGTTCAACATATTTTGGTCTTGATTTCCATGCATTCCCTTCACCTTTTTGTTTTTAACTAAATGGACGCATTTTTGCAAAAACATCGTATATCAAAAATCAATATTAAAACATTACAGAACTAAAAGAACAAATGAAACATACGAAAAGTTCGCGAAAATAACGGATATTAGTTAAAATGTAGCTACATTTATATCGTTACTATACCGATTTCAATCATATCTGGCAATAAAATCACAATTCTTAGCAAACGCGATACACACTACTTCCGCATAAATGCGTTGATATGCTGCTAAACAAAAGGTTTTTACAAACAAATATTTATTGCAAGAAATTGAAAGCCCTTTGAGTCGGTTATATTGAACAATTAATGAAATTAACCAAAAGTATTCTTTATTAAAATTAATTGGTTTTTGTTTTGTGTGAAAGAATTTTCGAAATTAACAACTAACATACAAATAATTTTTACTTAAATTATTTCAAAATTATTTATGTATTAGATTTAAGGTTAAATAAAGCCAATGCGTGCAGAGATACTATATTTTGTCTGTAATTCATAGTGAACGTAGAAAAAGTCGTGAAACAATGAGGTTTACACATGACAAAGACAAACTGACAGGTGAACACATTTTCTGGATTATCGAAATAAGCTCGATGATTTCCAATCGATTAAGGTAAGCAATGGGTGCATTCAAGTGCCTATCTTGAAGTACAACTATAGGAAAACACTACCAAAAATTGTCATAAAAAGGGTGTATCAATTGTGTAAATGTATGTAAAAGAAAGCTTAATGGAAGTTAGAACAAATCTAGACAGACTAGGGAGGGATAACGACGTCACCTTGAGGCGGATAACGGGACACAAAAACTTACGGGCAGACGTCCTTGGCAAAAGCAGGCACCTAATGCTTAATAATGGCCGGAGCCTTAGAGCCAAAAAACTCTTGACAGAGAAGGAGACAAAGACACGTGCAGTGGGCAGGCCCATACACCAAGTCGACAGCAATCTAAGTACCTTCTTGGCTGCTACGACCTCAAAAGGTATACGCAAGCTCAATAAGAATTATATGCGGATACAGTTGCAGGCCATTGTTAACTAGATATATGTATGTTGTTAGAAATGCGAAATTCAGATTCTGCGAATTAGGGGCTGACACTAACTACTAGGTACTTCTTTTTATTTCCAAAGATAGGACTTGCGCTTGAAGAATGGATATATTTTATCAAACGACGGTGCTTAACTTTAATAAAAAGCCACTTTGTGAAGTACTGCGACAATATCTTGTAGAGGGTTTAAAGAGGTGAGCATCGCTGTGTATGGACTTGGCAGGGAATTGTATTAAAACTAAAATATATACCACATTCTTTAAATTGTCAAAATATATTTTAGACCACTCTCGTAGACCTGATTTATTTTACATTTTTTTACTAGAATAAAACTAAGTTAAAGGCTTTCAAAATTGTTTAATATAAATTCATAATACGAAAGGGTACCAGGCGGAATAGTGTACTTCATATGTTTGACATAAGCATTGAAAGTCAACCCGATGTCGGATTTGCAAATTACCATGTAGACGGCCACAAATAGTCGAGGAGTCGCAAGCTGTGCTTTGTTCTTCCTTCCGCAAATTGCACTTGTTTTTTTGCGTAGCGTGTGCCCCACACGGTTGGTATCGAATTGCAAAGGCTGCCATTGCAGCGTACGCAGTAAGGATCATTAGATGTGCATTCGGGCACTTCTCCAGCGCAGCCTCGTACCGTGTAAACAGATTGCAGCCGGCTCACAACAGTGCTCACGCACATCTCCGTTGACGCAGTACAGTTGCTTATTGGAATGACGCTGGGTTCTATCATTAAAGCGCAATCATCTTCGGGATTCTGTGAGTTGCAACGGTAGCAGCTACGGACGGACCAACGATTGCAAGCATCACCATTGCGACACAGTTGACAAACCTCCTTAGCACCGGGCATAAAGTCTGCGTCGGCACAACCTCGACGCAAAATAGTATCTAATGATTAAAAATCTGTTAAATAATTTATGGTACATATGCTTAAACTCGAACTTAGAACAAGTCATTTGAAACTTATACATAACACAAGGAAACTAAATGCAGAAATGTAAAAAAACTTTTGTCTGAAATTCCTGCAAAAAATTTAAATTTGAAATCGATATCTACTAATTAAATTGTGCATATTTAAACTATTATGGAAATTGTATTGTATTGTGCTTAAATTGGCTGCAAATTAATGTTTATTTCTAAAATTTGTTGGCTAGGCTTTTACATAAATTTATAGTCTATTTTGTTTATAATTCTGAACGAGATATCTGCGACCCTATAAACTCTTGGGTTGGGGACTAAGTTCATTCGGTTTATTTTTTTCAAACAGGCACGCAGGCTCCGATTTTTTCTGCAAGTCCCATTAAATGAAGATGATTGAGGGTCATCTAATGATTACAGTTATTTTTTTGGAACAATTCACGATGTTTTTTGGGCTTGTATTAGCATTTTAAGTTTCCTTTAAGTTTAAGTGCTCCTCATCGTCTTTTACAGGTCGTTTTCTAAATCGAAGTTGCCGTTTTTTAACTTCGGAAACCACTAATTAACCAATGTTAACTTCTCTATAAAAGATATATATATTAAAGAGAACCGATTTTGGCTACTGGATATTTCATTTTTAAACTTTAAAAATAAGTTCAAATCAAATTATACTAAAAACGCATATAATACAGTTTTGTAAAGCAGAAAACCTACTTTCCAATGAATACAAACACTTTTCTTAGCAACATCCAAATATTTTAAATAAAACTCTGGGAAAAAAGCCGAAGGAACTTATATTTCAACCAATATATTGGGTTGGTCGAAAAGAAACCGGAAATAATAAAGTAAAATATGACGAAAATGATCCTTTGTGGGCTCCATATTACAATTTCTGCCAAACAAACAAATATAAACAAAATTACGCTCGTTTTTTTTCTAAAGCAAGCTAAAAGTGCCAGCTGATAACTGACAAAAGATAGAATGTAATAACAGAGTCATAAGCCGTTCAAAAAAATTGTGAAAAAATTGTACGCGGTCAACTAAAGTATATGTATGTTTATTTTGAATCAGCATCAACAGCCGCCGAATCGATTTTGCCACGTATGCACGAGCTCCTGATGCTAAAAGACGTATGTAATGCGTTTTTACAATTTAGTCACGCTCGTTTGCGCCTCTTCAAATAAGAAAAAACCCTTTCAAAAGCTACTACTCAACCGTACCTTGCTCGCAGGAATAACAGGAAACAGTTCCAGGGACGCATTGGTTGCTGCTTAAGGAAAGACCCACACGGCACTTGGCATCCGTGGTTGAGTTGCATGTCGCGCAGGCTATGTCTTGGCAGTGGTCGTTGCAATTGTCGCCATAGCACTCGGTCAGCTCGCCAGTGGGAAAGAAACCCATTGTGGTGGAGCAGCCACGTTGTAGGACATTCGTTTGGCTGTTACGATGTGTGTAACAACGCTCTTTATGGCCGTACATCACTTTGTTGGTGCACTGCGTCACAGTCGCATTGCTAAGGGCGCACCTTGTATCGTGATTCTGATTCTGATCGCGTAGGCAATTGCTATTGGGGGAGTATGAAGTATGCGTGCACTGCAAGCAGCGACTCTCACTGACGGTACGTTCCATATTACAACCATTGTAGTTGCACTTGAGGCACACATGCGGACAAGTGTCGGGGAGATTTGAGTACTCACATCCACGTTGCGTGTTGCTCAGGTGCAAGATATTGGTATAACAACGATCATTTGAGTTGTAGATTGGACAAGGTAGCAGAAGAGAGGGTCGCTGGCTAACATCAATGCAGTCGGCACCGTTGCACTGATAACATTGCAGACGATTTACAGGATAAACGTGGCGATTGCAAAGGCTTGTTGTGCACCGATCGCAGGGCTCTGCACAGTACCCGTTCGGGTAGAGCCGTTTCAAGCAGCCGCGTCGCGTTAAGCCTGCTGTTATCGAAATAACACATTCATCCGTTGATGATGCACACTCTTCCACCTCCAACTGCTGGCCGGGACGCGTGGCGCACTCGGCATTCTCAGCCGAGTCGCAGGAATAACATTCCAGTGGGTAACACCCCAGTATCAGCTGCAACAGCGTAATCCCAACTACAAGTTGCTCAACAGTTCGCATTTGATCGACCGTTCTAATCTATCTGCAATATGGATTTGCTTGGCAGTAGTAGATACCCAATTTAAATAAGTAATCACGGGTGTATTAGATGTTAGTGTTAAATATGTACGAAAGCTACAGTTCCGAGTTCTCGGCCATGAAATACCCTCCAGGCTTTGCAGTAAATCAGCCAGACTTAAAAGTCTTCCCGCTCGCAGGGCTACATTTACCTTTATTACAAGACTAAATTAAATAAAATTATTATTTTTAAGAAAGTTATCGATTTACGAAAGTCTCTGAAAAGGGTCCACATTACAAGAGTTAAGCCTCTGATTTGAAAAATTTTGAAATTTCCTGAAAAACTTAAATACAAATCATTTATTATAATTAAAACATTCGAAAACAAAAAGGTGATTTCGACTGACATTGACTAAAATAAGTATTTCCTTTCCAAAGACCTTTAAATGAAGTAAATCCGGTCAGTAGATCAGGCCCTTGTCTTGTATTAGTGCCGGTAACATGGTTCCCAGATAAACGCATTCAAAGTATTTGGAATATATGAATTTGCACTCGAACAGGTGGGTAAAGACGCATTCAAAATCTATGTTTTAAGGCTTATCTTTCTGCACAGACTGTGTGAAATATAATATATAGCTTCAATATTTTTCCAAAAAACAAAAATTGTTGTAATTTTTTTTGAATTTTAATAAAGAATTTTCGGCTAATATCTTTTTACTATCCAGTTATAGCTAAATGTACAAAAATCATTTGGTGGTAATAACACTGAACAATAAATAATTTCAAAGGCCTTAAAAATAGTTTACCATAGCAAACTGTCTGCAAATTCTTGATACTTGAATTCTTGGTCGGCGTGGCATCCATCATTTGAAATAATCTTGATCTGCATACGCTATACAGGAAAATGCATGTCGATTTTATAGAAACTAGCAAACCCTTGTGTCATTTGAAGGCAGATGTCTATTGTACTGGTGTTTGTTACATATAAATACATTTCCACAAATTAGAATACCCTGTTTTGACAATTTTAATGGTCAAAGAGTATAAAACACTGCTGTCATTTAGCTTATTTCGTTGGCATGATTAGATAAAGCGCCATTCTCAAGTAGGTTGTTGAAAACTCACAGTTTGCATTGATTGATATAATACATAGACTGTTCAAGTTCCAATGCAGAGCTTTACTGTCATGCAGGCCCGTAGCTAGGCGTATTCAGGGTGTGCAATGCACAAGCCAAAAAATAATTAATCAAGTAACGGAAGGTACAGTTGAAGGCAGTGGATAATCTGGTTAAATAGTTAAAGAGGCAATTAAATATGCTAGAGACAACAAGTTTGGCATGCGGATTCCTGTAGACCATGCGCAGATTAAATTTATTTCAAATTTTTGATGCGAGGATACATATATGAAAACAAATGTGAATAATATTATATTAGTAATAATATCAGTTATAAATATACATGTTGCGGAATGTATAAGTTGGCTATCGATAGTCAGTTAAGTAATTGGTCACCGATAGAGGGACTTAGATTTAGTATTTTATTGTATGCGTTTTTATCGTTGTTGTAATTGGTCACACCGATTTAACTAAGAATTAAGCTATGCTTGGCGCGTCAGATCAGTTTATCTGGCGATATCCAAGACTTGCAGACCTGGGACTAGATTTAATGTTAAAGTCTTGTAATGCCTTGCAACCATTATTATTTCCCTTTAGAATAAAACATCATCATTCAGCCCTTCATTTATTCGATGCACATTTGCCAACGGCGGTCAATGATTGTTTAAGGCATTCCCTTTTAATAATATGTTATGTAAATATATATATAACTTACCCAATTAATAGTTCGCATGATGACAGAAATTAATAAGAAGTCCCAATCTTTTGCACTTTCGAAACTATCAAGAAAATCGATGGTTTAAAAATTAAAAAAGAAACATCGATATTTCCGCTGGTGGCTCGATAGTTTCGCATTACTAATTTAAAAGGTCCCGTAAAAGTTTTTAATTGAATGTTCGCAGTTCAAATTTAAAACCAAAAATTAAATTTTTTATAGGTTACTTTCGATTTTTATTCCGCTAGATGAATCGTCGGGCCCTTCATGTACCCCATCTAAAATGTAGCAGGTTGTTAAGAGACTTCCAATGAAAATCTCGTATCTTCTTAACCAAGTACCTGTTACGTAAATTTGTTTTCTAAAAATGTTTTTTTTTTTTTAATTTATTAACAACAAAACATTTCTTATTATATTTTTGTTTTCATTATACATAACAATTGTAAAAACAACCCATAATCAACAACTAAAATTATAAGAAAATAGTTGTTAATGAAAAAGTTTTTACTTTCATACCTTCAACCTGCCACTGTACGTAGTATGTATGTACACATATGTATAAGGAATGTTACTGCTCTAGGCGGATTTTACTTTTAAAAAATACAATATTAAGATAACATTAGTCTTGAAATATAATATATTTCTAGAGTATATAATTTGAATTCGGTCATTATTATTAACTTTATATGTTTCGAACATTGCGACTAGTATCTTTTGGCTTGTGAAGTGTTTATACAGCTATACATTATACATTATAGATCGACTCTTTTTTACGAAAATATCGCATGTCGTTTTTTCCAAATTTGGATTTTGATGCCAAATTATTTATGTCTCACATTCCTGCAAATGAATATAACAGAAATCAATGTAACTACGTATCTATTGTACATATTACCGATAGATGTTCAGTTTCAATTTTATTGTATACTAAAGCAGGCCCTCATAGATTAGCTCATAAACATTTGTGAAAGGATATGGGTAAAATTATGTAGATTGTGTTTCTGTTGTCTTTAAAACAAATTAACTAATTATTTAACTAATCCATATCTGCAACATACCGTTTCAATTCCAATATTTTCTAAAATATATTAAATAAGCGACAATTCCGTATTTAAAGTAAAGCTTAAACAGTTTAGTTTTTCATATTGTCATTTTGTTGCATTCTACAAAGTGTCTTGCAAAAGAAATAAACACTTTTCCCTACATTTTTCATACCCTTTGGCCAATGACACTGGTCAAAAGAGGGTATACTAACATTGTGCAAATGTATGTAGTAGGCATATATATACAATATATATTTTGCTCAGGATCAATAGCCGAGTCTGTTCAAACATCGAGATCTCAAGTATGTATACCATCAGTTGATCAAGTGTATTTCAAATGTTGAATGCCACACCCACTACCCACGCAAAAATTTCTGATTGTAAAGTAAAGTATTCATGCCACAACTTTTTGCTTTAAAATATACATAGATACATAAATACTTTTTAATGTGATCGAATAATTAACACAGAAGCTATTTGGCTCAACATTTTTTATAGTTCAGAAAAATAAGGTCTTTCAAAATTGGGCGAAAGGTATCTTACTGTCGGGCGCGCTCGACTGTAGCTTAGTTGTCATATATAGTATTTTAGTTTGACCGCATTTTTCAACATATATTAATAATAACAATATAAATCTGAAAATAAATACTTAATTACAATTTAAAACTAGACGAAAGCTGCAGTCAAGCGCGTCTGATAGTAAAATACATTCCGACCAATTGTTTAACTACTGAGAATGTTGACTTAAATATTTATCTCACTATTTGTTATCCAATTTAAAATATATATAAATATTGTATGTCGAAACAGAAACTGATCTACGTATGCTAAAAATAGATATTATTAAATATATTTATGCCCAATTTGTTGTCGTTAGCTCCTAAAGTTGTTGAGATCAGCGCCTCAAATGGGTCAATAAACTCGGTTTGTAGTACTGACCAATCATATATGTTATATATATTTTATGGGGTCTTCTACGCCTTTGCATGTTTGAAACTTTTGCACAAAGTTAGTATACCCTTTTTTTGACAATTTTCAATGGTCGTAGAGTATAAAAATCGTAGATCATCGAAATCAAAACCAAAATATATTAGTGGATGACCAGACATATAGTATCATATAGTATTTATCTACAATATGGGCATTTCCATGTTGTAATTCATTTAGTTTAAGGTAACCAATTTATTAGCTCTTACTGCGTAGGATATACAGAACATGATTCATGCCAAATTTGATGTCTCCAGCTTTGATAATAGACGGACAAGACTAAATCGACTCTTGTTCAAGAATATATAAATGATGGTGGTGATGGTACATTTGTTTGTTACATTTGCACAAAATTAGTATACCCTATTTGGCAATTTGTAATGATCCAAGGGTATAACAAAATCGGCCAATAGATTCTTTTCAGTTAAACGACTTATAGAACCGACTTATTTACAGCGAGAGAAATAATTCCAAGTAAGAAAGCTACAGTCGAGGGTAATCGATTGTAATACATACAGTGAGTCAATTAACTCTTTACACATATGTACATTACATTAACTTGTGCATTTGAATAAAGAGTTACTTGACTATCTGTATGCATATGGATATACCCGCTATTCACATGGGGGTGTGGCCAAACTCTTAATCGAACGGAAAGACGGACACGGAATACCGACTTGTCTATTAATCCTTAACTTTTTAGTATTCTTACTGAAAGTTAGTGACAATAAAATTGTTTGTATTTAGTTTTAGTTGTTTTAAGTGCAGTAGGCGATGACGTATTTATAATAAGTGTTAAATACAATAATTAAAGTTTATCTTTTATATTGTATAATAAAATCAAATAAACAAAAATGTAATATAGCAAGTTAGGTGGCGGGTGTATCACAGTCGAGCACGCTTGACTGTCTCTTTCGTACATGTAGTTTTTGTGTTCGAACTTAAAGAACTTAATAAACGAACTAACAATGATTTAAAATCGTTAACTTTTTGATTATTCTTGTTTTAAAAACTTGATTTTTGAGGCCGCCAAGAAATGTGTACATGGACAGCCTATTAGTAAGCATCTATTCGTAGCATCCATTTTAATATAATCAATATTATCTTATTTGGTTAAAATGATGTGATATTTGCAACCTTAACTAACAAAAGGCGGCATTGTGCGTTTGTTCATGAAGAATAGTTTAACATATTAGGTACGGTATAGGGTCTATATATATCTTTGTTTTCCACTTGTGCGACACATTTTTATTATCTGCTCTGTTCATTATGTGATGCTTGGATTTTGAATAGTTTTTGTTCGTCTTTGCTTTACTCTATGGCGTATGTTTGTTAATAGTCTAGAATAATAGCATTTATTAAAACGCAACGTAATATCCAGGTTTTTTACCAAATCGATGTACTTTAATTCCTTTATGAATGTGTCCCAATGACGTAAGTTTTTAAAATACCCCGAAACGAAGTAACAAATTGTATGTAATTTTTAAAAAAATGTCACCTGACTGTATGCAAATGTGTGTAACAGGCTGAAAAAGATGCTGCAGACCCTACAATGTTTATATATTCTTGATCAGCATTACTTACGGAATCAATTTAGCTGTATGCGTCTCTGTAAAGATCTCAGCAATTTTAGGTAGAAACTAGAGACAAATTTGAAATGAAAGTTACTGTTTCTTAAGATAACTGTGTGACAATTTACAGGGTATCCAATATAAATGCAATTCTGCGACTCCCAAGTTAAAAGTCGCAGCATTGCATCAACTTTTAATACCCTGTAAATTGTCGCACAGTGTAAATGTAAATGAATCTTAGCAGAATTTATTCTTATTTCTCACTATTTCGAAATATGTTGCATGGAATTATTCAAAGAGAGATTACGTCGCGTTTTAACAAAAGCACATATTCTAGCCAGTTACCGTTACCACACAAAAGAAACTTGTAAAAGACTCTTCTGTAATATAATATATGTAGTTGTTCGACATACGTATATGTACGATACTTTCGCAAATGCGTCGATAAACATATGTATATGTATGTACACTGAATAACGATAAACATAATTATTTGTAAAGTAACTTTGTATGTTTGCATACCGGATTATCCTATTACATAAATGACATGCAAGTTTATGTATTTTATTACATAAATAATAACGATAGGAGGAATAATATGATAAGGAAGTTTCTCATATACAATACAATGTACTTATGAATAAGTACGCAAATTTGTTTTGATGCCTTCTTCCTTAGCAAATTATTAACCACTAATTTTAAAATATTCTGCTTTATTCATAAGTACCCTAGCGTAGCATATGTCTTAACAAAAGTTCCGTCACTGGTGCTCACGTTCCTACAGAATATGGAAATGGGAATTGGTTTATTAGTGAAATTGAAACGAGATCCGCTGGGGAAAATACAATAACTTACTCATCTTCCCACGGGCATATAGCATTGTGTTCCACTTCGTTAGTATTTGTTTGCGCTGAGGTACTGGCTTTCTCATTCCCTTTGTCCTTCTCATCTAGGGAATTTATTTTTTTCCCCTCCGAATTGCGTTTCTTTCGTCGCCGGCGTTCCTCATCTTTGCTTACAGATGGAGTTACAATTTGAACCGTAATCGATTCATCAAAGAGGTCATCGTCCACTGTATCGACATCTAATACAGCGAGTGGAGCCATTGATGGTGCTGGTGTCGGCGCTGGCGGTACATAGCATTTATTCCTTTTGGAATCTATAATATCGTAATCATAGACGGCATCCTTACTGGCATCCCCAAAATGCATTCCCTCCTGGTACTCATCGGTAGTCGGCGATAGCTCTGCCTCAATGTTTTCAAGTCCATGTCCCTCCTCCAGCTCCAACGCAGTATCTGCAACTAATTGGCATGTTAGAGACACCATTAACTACGATTGCAGTATCCAACTCACCTTGAAGATCTTTGCTACTACACGGATCGGCATTGTTTTCTACAATCTTAAGCTGCCCCACTTTACTGGTTGACATAAGTCGAATCTGCATGCCACTGCCCGTACAAGTATGAGGTTTTATCAGTTCTATTTGCACTTCTTTTATCTCCATAGGAGAATCGTTCGATTCTCTATCAACTGCAGCTTTTATTGCACCCATGCCAACAGTCTCGCTGGAAGTAGGACTTTCTCTCTCTTCACAAAGTTGAACAGCGGGCGGCGCAGTGGTCGATGAGCTTTGGCTTTGGATTAATGGTACTACATAGGCTGGTACACCACTCTCTTTCAGCGTGCTCTCGACTATAGTTGGTGTTGATGCTGATGGTGCTAATATTTGTACCTCAATCTCAGATACTTCTGGTTTCTTTTGCGACATCGACAATTTTTGAAGATTATCCTCCAGCTTAGCTTTGTCTTCAACAGTAGCTCGTTCGTCTTTATTGATGGAACTTTTGCTGCCTTCATTTCGGGACTCCGATGTTAAACGATTCGTGTTTACGAAAGGCGTTGTTGTAGTTGTGGATGGGGAATTGGCAACTGTGAACTGATGATCCCAGGGACTGCGAAATAAAGTTAATTTCTGGTGAGTGACAAATTGTATTACATTGTAGATATATGTATGTACATAATATATTATATATTGTATGTTATATACGCTTGAAGAGTATATTTATTACACTATGATAATTATCCGACTGTCGTGCAACTTTTTATTATCAATGTGTTACCTGGACGAGTAGGACACGGAGGCACGACGCTGTTCAATTGGATTGGGTATTAATCGCTTTTTACCAGTCTCTCCACTATCAACTGTGTTCTGGTGTCGAATACCCAAATTGCGCTGAATACGATCTGGTACCTCACTAATTTCCATACAAGTGCTGTAAAAAAACGTAAGTTAATTATTTTTAAAAAGCCAAAATATGATTTTTAACCTGGTTTTCTGTTGTGTATCTTCTCTGGCGTTAACCTTCTCCTGCTCTGAAGTTAAGGGCCGAGCCGAGATATTATCTGTATCTGATGAAGACGATGTTAATGGTGCATTTGATGCTCTACTTTTACGCTCCCAGGAATAAACAGATAATTTTGGCTGCGGCACTGCTGCGGTTGATGATGTTGATGTTTCTATTGTACCCGGCTCATCCCAAGGACATATAGCACTGGCTACAACTGATGAGCTCTCTGCAGTTGTCTCCAACTGTGGTAACTTCGTGTTAGACGCTTCTCTGTGTGTGGTAAAAGTAATTGTATTACAAATTTATTATTACATTTTTATACTTCATTCCTAAACAAAAGCCTCTAATTATTATTATTAACTAATAACAACTTTCGACTGGTGCATTTAGTAAGTAAATAAATGACGTTTTCGAATGCTTTTCTAATGTTATTATACCTTTGCAGAGGGCCAGGGTTGGCCAGGGGTTTGCAGTATATATATTCTGCATTAGCATCAACAGAGGAATTGAACTAGCCCTGTCCGTTAGCTAGCCCTGTCCGTTAACTAGCCCTGTCCTAGTCTCTTAGTTTGAAAGTTATCTTGATGAAACATGGTACACATGCACGCTGTATATAACTTGCTACATCGGTCTATTTCTATATATATAAAATATGCGAATAAACTTTCATCAAAATCGGACCACTATAACATATAGATGCCATAGGAACAATCGGCCGAAATGCAGGGTTTTTTATGAAGACGAGTTTAAGTTTTAGAAATAACGTAACTTATCACTGCCAGTCAAAGTGAGTCATAATATTTTGCACCATTATATATCGCTAGTATAGGAACGATCAGAGAGTATAAGAAACTGCAAGGGTATGGGACTTTCGGCATGCTCGCTATTCCATAAATCATCAACCAAAACTCTTGTTTACCACAAAGGTATAAACATCTACAATCTTATATATAGCTAGTATTCAAATAATTGCATGAGATTGATGACAAATGATGCAACATTATAAAACCTTCGGCATGCCGAAGATAGGCTTTTTTCAGGATTTAATTGGATATGTGTATATGTGTAGATAGGCTTTTTTCAGGATTTAATTGGATATGTGTATGTGAAATACACCGTATTTAGTAATTAAGTAAGTAAGTCACCTGTAGGGAATCTCGCTTAGGTTATTTTGGGAGTGAGAGTGAGGAACTTTGGATCCAACATCTTTGTTAACTCCAATTACGGCTAATTCGTGAGCCGAACCTGTTAGACTACGATCACTGCCACGGCGTCGTGAAAGATTTCCTTGATTCGGTGTCTGCATATTGGAGCCTGTGCCAGCAGCAGCACCAATTGAGCCTTTCGATAGATCACTAAGAATAGGTTGACTTGACAGGGCAGCTGTCATTTTCTTTTTAGCTCCACTAACACCACCAAAATTAAAAAATCGTTTCTTGTGCGAAGGCTGAATACCGCTCTCGACCAGACGTTTATAGTGCTCTGAGCGAACGAATCGTGGGTAACAATCTTTTTTCAGTAGCAACATATATATATGCTCCGAGGCGGAATCGAAGGTAAATCGTGTTGGGTTTTTTAAACCCTTCAGAACACACTCCATTGTCTTTCCGTCAATGTTTATTTCACATGGTGCGCCGGGCTTAAGGAACTCTCTGTAATTTAGATATTCAATTAAAAAAAATATACCATACATTATGCTTAAAATCAATTATAATACTTACTCAAATATTTCGTTTACTTTGTGTGCTACCTGCGAATGCGCGGAACGACGGAGATGATTGACGGCAATCCAAAAACGTATATTTTCGTGAGAATATTCTTTTTCCAAAAAATTTGTAAACTCCTGTAATCCTGTAGGATCCGATACAAGCTCTTCGATTGAAATAGCCCAACGTCTTACACGTTTCTCAGTAGGAATATCAACAAATGTGTTATTCAATTGCCAAAAAGTAATGTCTTCAGTTACCCAAGGATTGGAGGGTAGAGCAGGCTGCAGGAAAAAATCGTACTCGCAGAATGTCTCTGAGTAACAAACGAGAGATTTACAGGCAAGTGACATTTTCATGCGTGTTCGATTCAGAGACTTGCCAAGATAGTCTACTTCTCTTTGAACGTCGTCGACAGTCTTCTTTTTATTAGGTTTAAGACCCTGTCTATCCCGAGACGGTACTGGGCACGGTTCGAGTGGAGTAAATTGGCCTAGAGGTGGTCGATGAACTCGCCAATAGGCTCGCTCTTGCGAATCGCCAACAATCTTATCGCCTTTCTTACGCTCTTTCGCCAGACGAACCTGTTCCTCAGCCTGCATTGAAATGAAATCCCATTTTCCTTTAAGGTTCTTATGAAGTGAAGCCAAAGCCTCCGCCTCATAGTCTTCCAATGCATGACGTTGTTTGTTACGCAGTGATCGTTTTGCTAGATAAATAGCGTATTCAACATTGTCTGGAGCTTTGTGTTGCCATGGCCAGTAATATGGTGTTTGAAAGCGATAAAGAGAGGAGTCATCCTTCACCGTTAACGTCTTCGAATCATTAACGGGAAAGAAATATCCATGTAGACATAGTTGATTGGCAATGCTTAATGCTTCAGACTCTTCGATTTGTAACCGGTCCATCAACCATTCAATAAGATCATACCCTGCAATAAAAATGTGTAAAAGCCTGTTTATGGCTTTCAATTTAATAAAAGAAAACCTCAGTTACCCATAAACGCATATGGTATTGACGTAAGAAACATTTTCTGTTGGCGGACAGGCACTCCATGCTCCTGATCCTGCATCTCACGCACCAGAACTTCCATCTGAAAATGATCATTTTTTAAACGAAACTCTTCAACTTAACCAATCAATGTTATTTGAGAACCATTTTCTTGTTTGGTAATTATCGAGGTTAGCGGCTTTTGCGAATGATAATCTTTTTATACCATTCTATCATTAAAGATTATCAAAAACAAGCACAAAAGCTACAGTATACATATTTATTCTCTTTTTTTAAAGTGATATTTGAAGGTTATCGAAGAATATTCAGTGGACCCGAAATTATGTAATATTCATTTTGAGCCTACAATTTAATTATTGATGTATTTACTAATGAATGGCTTCAATTATAATACTCAAGCAGGGGGTATATTATCTTGATCAGAAGTTTGCAAGACACCTTAGGAGATATCTCCCAAAAATATATTAAATATTACAAATATTCGGAGTCAGGATAAGCAGATAAGTCGAACTAGCTCTGTCCTCCAATGAATAAAAGCAGCGCACAGATAGCACAAGGACCTACTACCGAAAAAAATGTGAAAAGTAGCCAAAAGGTCCAGTAAATAAACAAAAAGGGAATGATAAACTGTGCTTTACTTAACTCAGTAACTCAGTATAGTGTTCGTGAGTTTGAAGATTAACCAGAAAACTCTTAACAACAAAGGATACCAGTTCCAGCAAATTTGTCTAGAAATCTAGAAAATGTTGCGAGTGAGGAGTTAAGAGATTCATGAAGAATTTGGGTATAGCCAACAATTTACTTTAAAGCTGTCTCTATAATTGGTTGAATCCGACATGCTACTCTTACTCTTTAGGTAAGGGAATTATAAATTATTCCCTCCAGATGGATGAAAGAAGATCGGAGGAGTTCTAAAGATATCTGAGAAAGATTGTAACAATAGCCTCCTAACGAAGTCGGCGCGAAACGTTGGGACCGTGCGAATAACATCATTTGAAGATCACTAATTCTGTTATTTTGCACGATATCAAAATGTAATGTATCTCCCAAGGTCGATATAAATAATATGCTAATTAAATTTCATCAAAATCGGAAACTATAATATATGTATATATATATATATTATTTATATTAAATCAGTAACTCACCTTATCAAAGGCCATCGGACGGGAGAGCTTCTCAATAGCTTGCGGCTGAGTCTGTTGACCACCGCCTCCAGCAGGAAAGGTTGCACTGTTACTGGTTGATGCTGCATTTTGAGAATGCTGGTTTTGGTGTCCTAGGACAGGTGCACCCACTGTATGCAGGCGATGATGCTGCTGTAAACTATGATGCCCCACTGAACTGCCACTAAAGGCGGTCGCTGCCTGTGTAGTAGCAGAGATTGCAGTGGCGGTGGAGGCCAATGCGGGACTGCTTCCATAATTTGCATTGCAAATGCCGCTGCTACTTGCTGCTGTTCCTGATAATACTTGGTTGTTGTTGCTTTGTACCGGTGGACACAGCTGCGTTGATGTTTGTAATGCAACTTGGGACTGCAAGTTCAGTGTATTCGGTTTGACACATGGTGACAATTGTGTAACAGGCTCTTCCTTAAGCGGTTGATTTTGTGACACACATAGGGCTGACGGAATTGGAGGCGATGTTATAGCAATAAGTGCAGATGAATTACAGAAAAGCGACTGTTGATCTATATCTTGTGGCAGCCCACTGGACGGCTCCATGTCCGAGATTCCTCTATTCCTTGTGATCACTTGCAGTATTTGAAAAACTTACTGCAATCACCTTTATTGTATTATATCTCTGGCAATAATTATTATTGAATCATATATATATTTAAATAAATATATATATAATAAATATTATATATATATATTGCATATATATGTGTATAGTGTTTATATTGTCATGACAATTAACGGCAAAAGCTTGCTAGTCCGTGTCCGTGCGTACATAATAGAAATTTGGGTCCTGCTACCCAAACTCCATCGTGTTTTTGGACATTACAACTTTTTCTGTAAAAAAAAATAGAACAGAGATTAATGTTAGTAAGAAATAAATGGTTTTCCTTTATATTATAAAGTATAACTCCCCCTATTCTTATAATAAGAAGGCTATCTTCGGTATACGTAAAGGTATAAGACATTAAAATACTTATAAAACATACACCGAACAAAACCGCAACCCAACATAAACGAAACTTAATCATAGTACCAAGCAATAAATCCCCGTTTACCACGTCTTCAAGGAAAACCGACAATCCCTCTCTTGTTAAGACTAAGTAATAATAACCATTTACTCTCTATAGACCAATTTACAATATACCTTTGTACATATACATAGATATACAATAATTACAAACAAATAAAGAAATGAGAAAACTAACAAAATCATGTACATCCAGTTGCAGCCTCCTGCTGCTAAAACTAAGTGTGCTATCGTACGATAGTTATCGATTAGTTCATAAATGTAACGCGATATATTATAGTTTGCTGCAATAAAATGCTGAGTAAGAAAAGTACTACAAGAATAAAAGAATGTATGTACAATTTCTCCATCTGTAATTTCATATTACAATAAACGCAAACCAGTTTATATGTAATACTAGTGTGAAGGGTAATATTGTAGACTTTATTTGGATATTGAGGTTTATTATAAAATTAAAAGAAGTTATTATTCTTCACGCGCTGCTTTCTTGTCAAGAAAGATATCTTATCGATGTGACATATCGTATAGTGCCGATTAATCGATGAATTGCAGTGGTTATTAGCACTGCTACGTTAACATTTGTTTACACTAGTCTTAATATGAATAGGTTCGATGCAAAACACCGCTTTCGAAAACAAGTCAAAACCGGGGAGAAAAAATACACAGGTGTATGAGATGCAATTAATAATGAGCTACCTGCAACTTATAATATATAATATTACGATACATTTATAAACTGATCGATAATTATCGTAACTACGATACCACAGCAATAATAACACATATTGACACCAAATTTGGTAGCCTTAGGTCTTATAGACTCTGAGATCAAGGTTTTCATACGAACGGACAGACAGACAGACGACTATATATGGCTCTATGAATATTCAGCTTCCTAGAACTTGTTAAACATTTTTGGCAGTGTACATTAAAAAGTTTTGCAGCATTGGTCTGCTGTGTTCATAACGTATGAATGTCGACAGCGACACACCACTTTCATCGAACGCTCTGGCCGCAACTTCCCGAATGCATGACGTCGTTTTTACACTATATTTTACACTCTAGCAGAGCTAGAGCCTGATAAAAATCACCAACATCATGCGTTCACACAGGAAAGTAGACTATATAAAGTCAGCCTCAATGCATGTCCGCATATACATACATGTGTATGTACATACATATACCCTTGTGGAAGATACAGATAGTCAAGTAACTCTTTACTCAAATGTGCATGTTAATGCTATGTACATATGTGTAAAAAAGTTTCTCAACATACTGTATACATTTTGGATAGAAGTATAAAACGCACTTTAGGAGTCATCTCTAGCCCTATGTGTATAAAGTGTGTGCACAGGATAACTTCAATGGTCGCATAAAGTATGTAATGTTCATACATTTGTTAATTTGGCACGCAGATCATGTTTATGTCAAATGTTGGGTGCCACGATTTATTTAAATATGTCGCATATAATTTATAACGTTCTAATTTTTATATGTATATAGCTAACTACAATATCTATGTACCTTTGCTTCAAATTTCAATACGATCGGACAACAGAGAAGTTGTTTAAATCGGCTTAGTACTCTTGACCTTTCACAGTCGTCCGATTAATTTCAAAACAAAAGTAAAAGAAAAATCGTACGAGTAAAAAATATTACTTGGATCATATCCTATCATGTCAATATTGTTAGTAAAGAACCTGCAGCATAGATTTCTTCAAAGCTTTTGCCAATATGAAATCGAGAAGAGTCGAATAATTTAATCGACCATCGATGTTTAAAAACTTTGATGTTTTTAAAATTTGGAAAACATCAATGTATCGATACATCGTCGATGTTCTTTCCAGCTCTAATAGAAGAATGCATGTACAATTTCTCGATCTATAATTTCATATTACAATAAATGAAAACATGTTTATATGTAATAAAGTATATATTGATGACAACTTTTTATGAAAAATACAAAAACTCTCATTAAGACCGATGTTCCTATGGGTATACAGCTATATTTTATCGTGGTTCAATTTAAAGAAATTATATGCATAATGATGTTTAATTTGGTTATAATGGGTTGAATGATAATAATCGACCGATAGGGTATATGATAGCTATACTTCATATCAGTCTGATCCGGCTCATTCCAACACATTTTCAACATGCGGCAATGTGTCGAGTTTAATCAAGATAGAACTAAGAGACTTGGTTGCCTTGCAACAGACGGACGGATAGACGGACAGAGCTAGTACGACTCCTCTGTTGATGCTGATTAGGAATATGATGCAAGTACAGTGAGTCAAGTAACTCTCATAACATATGTACATGTTAATGTTATGTACATATGTATGTGTAGTGTTTCTTACAATACTGTATATACTTTATAGACTCGTAGATGTCTCCAAAGGTGCGTTGCAAACTTTTGTCCAAAATTAATAAGCCCCCTGCAAGGGTGTAAAATCGCGCGTCATTTTGACCAGCCATTACGTTAATGGGTTAATACATACTTTTACTAAATAATGTAATTTTCATATACATATGTATGTTAAGCATTTAAAGTATACAGGGCACACTTAGCCCTATATTGAATTTTAACAATTCATTATGGAAGAAAATTTAAGTACATGTACATATGTACGTAAATTTGTATGTATGTACATACATATGTACATAAAATTAAAAAATATTTCTGTTGACCTTGATGTCAGTGTATACCTTAGCTAAAATTTAATCAGAAATCGCCAATACAATTGCACGAAGTGTGTACATACATACATGGACTTATGAATGTGCATAAGTTACAAATATACAATGTACATATGTATGAACAAAATTTAATATAAACACAACCATAAATATGTAATACCAGTTGCAAATCACCAAAATACTTTCAATTTAGAAATCCACATTTATGCATACATATGTACATATGTATATGCATATGCATGTATAGAAATATTATCATGTGTATGTACATATATGTATGCTTTACAGAAATGTACATTACATTAACATGTGCATTTCAGTAAAGTGTTACTTGACTGTCTGTATATATATATATGTACATATACATATGTATGTATATACATACACTCGCAACATACATACATACATATGTATGTAGTGTTTTATCATTTCGTACCTTTTTCCAACTTGTTTCCTTAATTTTCCATCGTTAGCATTGGCTTTGCGGACTTTGACTTTTGTAAACTTTATCATCCGATAAATTTTTGCACATTATATGCGCGAAGGTATGTATGTATGTATTTATTTTCTTATTTGTATGTATATTTATTACTGTATACATATACATACATACATACAAATGTATATTATAATACACATATAATGATTTTAAGCAATCACAGACAAAAAATTAAATCTTTTCCACAATTGCGCATCACGTTATTTCAACATTTTCACATAACATAAACCGTTAAAATTTACATGTTAAGACATATTCTTGAAATTATTTCACTTTTAATTGAAAGACAGTAATATTTGGTTCATTTTTTTATTTTTTTTATTTTTGGTTATTTATGGTTAACATGCCGACAGCACGACCAAACAACGCGCACACGACAGGAACGTCCACCACAAGCGACACTCAGAGCCTGAGTCCACAACTGGAAAATGTGAAAAAGCACTACTCTCTTTCTCAATATGTATGTATGTATATGATATCTTATATGTATGTATGTATGTTTGCAAATGCGTCTATAGCTTTCTGTTTCTGTACAACATTGCGCATACGTGATACGTAGGTATGTGTGTATGTATGTATGTACATTAGAGTCCTGCATGAATATATTCATTTTGTACCTGATAGTACTATATTATTATTTATTTACGAATATTCCTAACTCTACAAGTATATTAACATACTGAACTCGTTATTTACTGTACGCTTTGTTTTGAGAACTCATAAAATAAAATTGTGGTGTTTTTACTGAACACTGAAAATACTCAAAAGGAAAATTACCTGCACCCACAAATACTGTACTGCTTTTTTTCTGTACAAAATTGAACTCAATTACTACACTAGCTGTCAAAACACATAAATCTACATTATTTCTTCACATTCATTAAAAACTGTTCTCAATAAATGGAATCAGTGATTCAGTTGCCCATTTGAATGCATTCATGCAGTACTCTAATGTACATATATAGTATGTGCATATACAAACATACATATATGGTGAAAAACAGAGAAAATGCTCAATATGGGAAAATACCAAAAAGGCCAGCCAACCCTGTGAGCTTTTCGGGAGAGAGAGAGAGCGCTAAAAGAGAGCGAACAAAAGTGAAGGGAGAGAGGGTAACAAACAAAATGGGAGCACCTCTGTAAATAAGCAGCTGTTTCGATGGTATGAATGAATGTGCCTGTTGTTTCAGTTGTTGTTACGTCGCGCCGACGCACTGACTTCCCGTTATGTTATCTCTTGACCTCTCTTGCCAACTTTTTGCTTAGCTTTATGGCCAGAATATTTTCCGTGTCTACCCTGGATCAGCATACATACATACGTACATACATACACATCTACTTACAAATGTATGTACATAATATTGTGTATTTGTGCTTAGCATTTGCATGTATGTATGTATATTCGTACATGGTGGTTATTAGGCATGCTAATGTGCATTTGTGCATGTATGGCATATCATTATAGTCCTCAATTGTAAAGCATGCGCAACTATGTGTGCATGTAAGTACATTTGCACATGTACATATACTTACACACGCTTAGATATGTCCATACGTGATGCATAGGATTTTCTTTCAATTCTCAGGTTAGGTGGGTGGTATTCATATAGTATCTATTTGAATTCGGTTTACTCATATGTAGTACATACATACTATACATATAATTGTGCTCACGTAATTAAGGCAGTCGCCTACTTCTAGACCTACATATTTTGACCCATAAAAACTTGTAATTTTACGATCCAAATCATTCTTTAAAATATAAAATACCCTGTTATGTTGCGTATCTAAACCCAAATATTCAAAAACAAAATATTTGAGCTTACTCTATTATAAATGAAAGTGACTTGTTGAAGTCAGCTGTTGACTGTAATAATATCGTATTAACTTAAAACTGCTGCAAAATAATCGATAAGATAAAATGTAAAACAGGATCATCTCGAAAAGTTTTCTTTCTTGTTCTATAAGCACTATCCCGAAGTATTGAATATATTGGCTAAAAACATCGAATAAGCCAACTATCGATAGTTTTCCCATTTGAGCTTGAATTGAACAAGATGAGATAATAGAATGATTTAAATTGCGAATTAAAGATATGTTAAATATCAAACCTTAAAAAGGTGAACCGGTAAAAGTGCTGACCAATAGTTACTTACCAACAGATTGGATTTCCAGCATTTTTAAATTTTTTCTGTGTTTTTTTTTTCGTTTTTATAGGTTTAATAATTTTAAAGAACTTTACCCGAAACCTTAAAGAACTGACAAGCCTTCGAATGTTCTCCAACAAATATGGGGTCCCGATTTTTATATCTTTTAACCTTGATTTCGAAGTTTCAATTAGCCTTCACGTCTGTGTTTAGACTTAACCATAAAATCTGGTCAAGCGATGTGGTTCTATATGTTTTTACCTTAAAAATCCGAAGTCAAACTTGCTGGCAAACCTTGCCAATTTCAGAAATTTCTTCATGAAATACACTAGTCGGATACTAGCGGGGCTTTGTAGCGGTGCGTGAACTGCCTTAAAATATGCCGTAGTTTTGTTGACTTCACAGATATGCCAAAAAATATGCAGCAGAGATGTTGCTGGTTTTGTGCATCTCAAACTTAACTGGATTCAATTATTTTTATTTATTCCTTTAGGGATCAGATGCTTACTAAATTTCTTCGAAATAAAATGAAAAACTTCCCTTAAATTGGTCAGACAAGCGCCTAAGCAGTCTGGCTGGATGCAAGCGCCCTGCAAGGAAGCCGCGCTGGCTGAGCAGTCTGTCCGTGTATCTGTTTGTATGTAGATCGCTGTGCTGAGTAATGCCGCGCACGTATTGGAGGGAGTTTTCTGTCGACAACTCGATTTTGAAGAACCTGGATCCTTCTGTAGTTGGATTGCAAATTTGTAGATATGGACAACAGCCATCTTCCATTGCAGCAGGCGCCTTGGAAAACGGTACTCATTAAAATGATTTCTTAATTAACTTATATGTTTATTAACCAAATGTTTAGATATAATTTGAACTGTAATAGTCATAAGGCTTACAATAAAAAAACAACAAAAAGAAAGTTCGTCATGCTCTAAATACTTTTGACCTAGCTGACAAGTTTAGTTATTTTGAAAGAGAATACTGGCCACATATGTTACGACTCTCATGTCGGCAGATTGTGCCTAATTCAATTCCCCTGTTGCTGCTCATTCAGAATATATGTACTTTATGGGTTTGAAAATGTCTCCTAAGGTAATCAAGAATATACGAAAATAACATTATTTTCACATTTTTGCTTACTATATTAGTATTTATAGTATTGTGAATTAGAATGCATTATAAAATATTTAATATTAATATATGTATTTACACTTTTCCTTTTGCAAAATGCGATTACTTGACAAATTGTATATATACGAGTATTTTGTGGGGTCTGACACGCCTCCTTCTGCCTGTTACTTACATTTTCACAAAGTATGTATATCCTTTTTGACCATTTTGATCATTTTGAATAGAAGAATAATACCAATGCCCTTAATTATTGATTTCTTGTTTACAAGGAACTAATTTTGAATGTTCTCGATTGATATATTTATAATTATAATTGATATATTTATTATTTATAATTATTGTATAAATCAAAAACGAATGTTTTAGTCTAAATATTACGATTGAAATTGGATTTACGAGGGCCAAAGTGGGTGTGGTAATATTTTTAGACTCGTTCTGGATACAACAATAATCACATTGCCATCAAATTTGTGATTTGTGAGATATAGTATGTTATCACACGGAATGACAGACATACATAACTTGATCAAGAATATATATACTTTGTGAGGTCGGAGATTCCCTTTTCTGCCTATTAGATACCTTTTTTAGCAGGCACGAAGTTATAATACCATTTTATTTTATGACTAGTGGGTATAAAAATGCGTTGTCAGCGTCAAATATAAGAAGGTGATGATTTACGAGACCGTGATCGAGGCTTAGAAGGGCTCTTTAGACTGTGTCGCGAATTACAACGTGGCTTGAAACTTCGATCGTTCCATGGCTCAGGCACGCGTCCAAACCAATGGACTAAGTCCATGACTTCCAGCTGTAATAAAGGACGTTAGAAACAATTTATGAATATCAGTTCAATATTGGAGGTCACCTGCAAATTTTGTGGCAATTCCTTAAACATATCAGACTTTGTCAACTCCGAGTGTTGCGAAAGAAATGAAAGGCAGTTTGATTTGAGAACAGTGGCAACATAGCGATCGGCAATGCCCAGCAGACATAATACAGAATCCTCATCAATCAACGAATTCAAAGTATTTTCACATAGTTCCTTCAAAAAAAAAAAAAACAAAACAATTACAACATTAAGCTTGGGCTTAAATGTAGTTTAAAGGAAGGTTCTTTTCAGGTTATAAATTATGTGCATAATAGAAGTTCGAATTGATTTTAATTGCACTTAAAATTTATAAATAAATTACTTTAATTGCCCTATTGCTTTGATTTTTTGCAAAACAAAAATACAATTGTTTCAAATTTGAATAAAGAACCTTCCCCTAAGCAGTCATAAAAAAAAAACAAAAGGTATTCAGTTAAAAAAACCTTTAAGTCATCAATAGAAAATCGGTCAGCTAAAAGCATCAGTTCACATATTTGCTCAGCTCCAACTGTTCTGTCTATGGGGGCACCATAAATATATAAAAGCAACCTCCGAAAGATTACTGGTGTTGTGTCAGTTATGATAACCTTTCTGTTGATGGACTCTTGCATTCCTGACATCAGCGCTTTTTTAAACCACTCGCATCGAGCAGAAACAATAACACGATGTGCCTTAAAGAAATGCACTTTCTGGCCCACTGTCTGTGGTCCTACATTGATTGTTTCCATATGGGCATATGTATCTCCTGCCTTTTCAGTCGATGATGCATACGTGTGAACCTCGAATTCCATATCCGCAAGTTGTGCCGAATGCAGTAAACGTAAAGCATTCTTTGATAAATTACTGTTTGCTGCTAAAGGCGGCTCACATAAATGCCTTATAAGGTTGAGCTGTACACAGGAATTGATAAAATATTGTACAATATAGTTCTCGATAAACATGTGCATGAACTCATTATTTTGATGTATATGTTTTTAAATACCTTCACATTGTTGTAGTCGTAATAATCGTTAGTCTTTACAGATAATGATTCCACGCCGGTTAGATCGAGGTCTAGATTATTTTCATGGTCAGCTATCCTGATATTCGGTTCTAGGTAATTCGTAGTTTCCAATAGCCCAAGCTCTATTAAAGACTTTGAAAATTCTTGTTTTTGTACAAGTTTACATATTTGATCGATAGCACAGGACAATGCTGACTTATGATCCAATAATTTAACAATAACAGCGTTCTGTAAATATATAAAATGGTTCTTAACGATCGACCCAGGCAGTAATAGATATTTTATGACAATCGACACACAGGTCAACGGTACAGTGCCAATCAGCTAGTTTGCTTTCGTCAGGCAAACAGAACCGGTGACAGGTGTCAAGTTCTTTTTTAAACACACAACCTAAACACATCTGCAAACCAGACAGCAAAGCTACATTCGAGCGAACACGACAGTAAGATACGCTTCCCCTTATTTTAGAAGACCTTTATTCTTCTTCTTATTCTCTCTTCCTAATATTCCTTCCTAGTATTCATCTGTATCAATGTTGAAGCAGAAAGTTGTGACTTAAATACTTGCTTGACAATCCCAATTTACTAGATTGCGAGGGCGGTGGGCGTGGCATATAAAATTTGAAATAAACTTCATTAAATTGTTGTCTAAAGTTTTTATAATAGCTGAGATTTCAACGTTCAAACAGACAGACAAACAGACTAAGCTCGATCGAGAAACTATATATTAAATAAATATATATATATATGTACTGCCACGGCTTCTTCTACCCTGTTTTCCATTATCATAGCTGCAAAAACTTGATAAGTGCCAAACATCTTACGATTTGACTAGTAGCTAATTTGAAGCAGAATTTAAACTCCTTCCAGCCTAATTTGTCATTTAATCGGTCCGAAAGGCTCTCCAGCATTAAAATGTATGCGGGTACATCTACTATAAGTTGATCAAGGTTTTGATTAATTGTACTGCGTTTACTAAGAAAGTCCATTTCACAAAATGTGATTCTAAAAAGAAAGAAAAAAATATATTTTTTGCATATGTAGTTGCAAAGAATGAATTTTGATTAACACAATATTTACTTTTTCCTCTTGATGATATCAAGCGCCTCGGAGATTCGTCCGTAAATATCTCGCATCTTGCGAACTTCATACATGTAAAGCACAAACTTGAGATCGTTTTCGGCAGAACTCTGTGGCTGCTCTGTTTGATTATCGTACAGTGTTAGACCGATGGGCGGTCCACGACGAGGACGAGGTGATAATACGCCTTCGTTAACATATTGCTGAATGTCTAGGGTATCATCTGTTCGTTTTTGCTGCACATTTTTCTCCAAATGAGAACACTTCAAGTCCTGGTCAGGAATTAGACAATAAAAAATCAATTTAATTATTTAAGGACATAAATTTAAACAAGAACAACTACGACTACTTATGTTTATATCCGGAAGGGTACTTTAGCAATGCGTCAAGTGAAAATCGATGTAATAGGCAAAAGGAGGCATCTCTGTCCCCACAAAGTTAGTATGTATATAATTTCTTGATCGTGATTTGAAATATAAGAAAAAATACTGTTTTTTGGCTTGAAATTATAGAAAAAAAACGTGTTTTTGGCTTGGAATTAAAGAACAAAAAAATATACAATATATATACAATATAACCCCCAACTCAAAGTTCTTCAAAAAAAAATGCTTATCCGTCGCACTATACCTAAAAACCTAAAATTGTATACCACCACTAGACATGTTTACTTATTTAGTTGCAGTTATTAAGTAGTACGATTTTCAAAATTTCGATTAAGTCGATTCTTAAAAATTAAATCGCTGCATCGAAGAATAACATCGATGAATCGATTCGAGAATCGATTTAACTTCCACAAAAAAAACAATGATTTTTTAAGCCAAAACTTATATATTATGTACTTATGTATATACTTCCGCCAACCAGAATATACCAACTAAATACTTACATTCTATATACATATATGTATGTATGAGCAAGCTTTATTTCTATATACTAATTTTGGCTCTCACTCCCTTACCTTGCACAACGTTTCTAATGAGTTCTTGATTTCCTCTACAACGGTGGTGAAAATCAATAAGTTTGATTCAATCTAATAAATATTGGAATTTATATAAAAAATTAGGTAAAAAAAATAGTATTTTATTAAGTTGTTTACCTTAGGTACAAGGAAGTTGACTAATTCTGCTTTCTCATCGTTGTTCAGACCCACAAAAACACTTAATACATTGTGTAAGAGTTGTTGGGTTTGCGTCATAAAGATGGGAATGCGAGTGCGCACATATTTGACAATTTCATTCTTTTGAACTCGCGCCAGGTGCGTGGCATCCTTAATGAATATGTTACAAAATTGCAACACCTTTGCACAGCCTAGACACGGAATAAAAATTGTATTCAAGTAATGTTATTTTGTTTTATTCATTATCAGCAAACAAGACGTATATGAGCTAAAAACAAGAGAAAAAAATCTGAATTTTGCCCATTTTGCTGTAACGCTCACAAATCGACCAAAAATTAGGGGTTTTGGAATGAAGACATGTATTGCTTTTTGGAGTAACTCAACTTTTCAGTGTCAATCAAAGAAAATGGGATAAGTTTGTGGAATATCCTATAGCTTTTATAGGAACAATCAGAAAAACATGTTAAAAGAAAGAAATGTGTACATATGTTAGTGTGGTACCGTAGTTACGATAGTTATCGATAATGTAACGCGATATATTATAAGTTGCAGCACTGAGAAGCTGAGTAAAAAAACTAGTACAAGAATGGAAAAATGTACAGTTAGTCAAGAAACACTTTACACAGATGTACATAACATTAACATGTACATCTGTGTACAGTTTTTTTTTGACTAACTGTATATCTGTATATCTAACATATGATCTTCGCAAAGCTGCAATAAATATTTTTTTGAATCATGCAGGCATTTTTTTATTACCTATTGCACATTCTCGTGACGCATCCTGAAACGTTGCATAAAGATGAGCAGGATTGCGGGATATATTGGTTGGATCTAACCGTTCAATGACTCTGTTGAGTATGCTGTGTAAGTCCATTATAACGTCAACAACAACTTAAAATAATAATTTTTTAGATTAGTACTTGCTTTGATAGTTAGAACTAGTAATCTTAAAAACTCACATTTTTTAAGGCGCAGTAATTTCAGGTACTTGCGTGTAGGTTCTACCAGCTTCATTAGGGAAGGTTGGGTTTCAGAGAAATTAATTAATTGTACACAGATATCCTCGGTCAGGTCGGGCAGCAATGATTCCGTATACAGCCAGTGCAAAATAGGGCTCATCAAAAACGTTGGTAGATTATAAAGTACCGCGATTGGCGTTAACGGTGATGTTGGCGGTGTGTCCATAGAGCTTAGAAATGGCGAGGGGCTGCGGGCACGATATGGCGATAGTGGCGGTCGTCTTGTATTGCACGCTGTGAGTCCACTAACTAAGCCACTGGACAACGGTATCGATGACACAGGTTGAACCATCAAATCTTGGCAAAAATTAAATATATTTTTGCAATGCACTTGAGACGTTTCCAAATGTGAGTCAGAGTTCGAGGTAGTTGTAAATCGACGCATGCCACCGCCCCCCACATCAAGCAGGCCCCCCATACTGATATCAACAGGAGCTCTCTCATTGATGTTCTGTGTGTTGCCGTTGCTAAGGCAATTGAAGCTATTGCTAAAGTGATGTGAACGCAGAGCACCCAGACCGCTTTCTTCCGATGCAGTTAATAACTGAAAATCCGATGATGGTTGAAGATATATCGGAGAGAGATTTAAATATGGTAACAATTTCGGTTGTCGGTCTCCATCTCCATCTCCATCTGCAGTGTCAGTAGCAGCTACAGATATTTGTATAGGACTTTGATGGGACAAATCTGGTGCAATTTGTGAAGAATTTTGGCTTGGCTTAGACGTTGAAATCGTTGCACTCGTGTTGGTACACATGCTGCACTCAAATCCGCTAAGACGTAGAATAGAGGCGTGTAAGGCATAATCCAAGCCGCAGGCACTTTTAACCACAACATCACTAAAGTACGTCTCCAGCAAAGGTTCAATAAAACTAAATTGTCTTTCTTGGCCTGCCGCCTGATCATCTAGAAGTCTCTTACATTGAACTGAATACCAGTTTTCGCAGCTAAGCACTAGTGTATCAGTCGGATTTAGCGTATTGGTCTAAAGGTTTTTATATAATAAACAATATTATTTATGGAACAATAGGTCAAACTAATAAACTACTCACACTGAACTCAATGCTGTGCCCAGCAAAGGCACCAAAGATTAGTCGGGGATTTGTCTCATGAACATCAAATGTTTCACAACTAAATAAAACACTTGCTGAGTCACAGCAAGAGCTGCAGTCTTTTATTTCTGGTAGTGGGCTAACCAGATCATTATACCAAGTAATGTCGCTGGTGTCGTCGAGACGAAATTTGATGCTGCGCGAATAGAAAGCCTTATTAGTGAACACAAACAACAGTCTATTCAATATATAAAGTGTCTGTACAAAATCTTTAACAAAACACTTTACACAAATGTACATAACATTAACATGTACATACATATGTGTAAATATGTGTTTCTTGGCTAACTGTATATAGATCAGTTAGTTGTTGCAGTGGGCGTGGCATATAAAAATCTGATCAGCGTACAGTATACAGGAACCTCTATGCCAAGTTTGGTATCTCCAGCTCTTGTAGTTGCTAAGATCGACAAACAGCGCTCAATCGTGTCAGTTTGTGAGCCTGATCAAGAATATATATATACTTTATTGGATCTGCCACGCCTCCTACTGCTGTTACATACATTTGCCCAAAAGTGGGAATACCCTTTTTAATGTTCGAATGGTATTTGAAAAATACCTTCAGTTTGCCCTTGCTGTTTTTTGCGTTACTTTCAATGCTCATTTAATTTTTTTTGTTGGTTGCAATATCTTAATTAATAATACATTGAGCATTGGGCAAAGACACGGACACACGGACAGAGCTAGTACAACTCTTCTGTTAATCCTGAGCTAGAATATACATACATACAGTATGTCAAGAAACACTTCACACATATGTACATAACATTAACATGTACATACAGTGTAAAGAGTCACTTGACTCACTGTATGTGTAAAGAGTAACTCTTTACTCAATTGAACATGTTAATGTTATGTACATATGTGAAATGTGTTTCTTGACATACTGTATATAGGTACATGTATTTCTCTTTTTCAAGACTTACCCCTCTAGTCCAGATAGCTCACACTTTCCTTCAAAAGTACAGGAAACTATCTAAAAATAATTATTATAAAACTATTTGTTTTTTTTTAGCTTAATGAGAAACTTACCTCCCATGTACCCAAAAACGTGTGCGCTAACGCCATATTTAACAAATACTATATATATTTTGTGTTGTCACTGTATTCTCAATTGTGCCGATGAACCCAAATTTCTTTCCATTTGTAACTTTTTGTCACATCAACTTAATGTACTTCACAAGCACGAATTTACAGAATATAAAATATCAAATTCGCACATGGTCCACCCATGGGACGTATATTTTGTTTGTTTTATAATAACTGCTTCAGTTAGAAACAAAACGTTTTATTATGCTTCCATTAGACATTTAGTGTTCCACAAAAACTTAAAGCAAGTTCCGCGCATGCTCAAATTATGCATCATTTAAACATCTGCTTAAGGGTTAGATGGGTTTCACGACTCTGATTAATCGAATTTAGAATATTGTCCTTGTAAATTTACAACTGTCTAGAATATTGTCCTAATTTGCAATTCGATCCGAGCAATAATAATGTTTAAAGTTGCGCGCCTTAGGACTGCTTTTTGGGACTAGGGTATTGTAAAAATATCGTATTAAAAATATCGTATTATTACGTTAAAACTGTTGAAAAATAATCGATAGGATAAAATTCAAAAAAAAGATCATCTCGAGTAAAGTCTTTATTCTCTTTGTGGTCGCACAAAGTGGTGTAATAAAGAAAACTTAAAACATGCAAAAAAAAGTTTCCTTTTTAAAAAGGGTACATAAGTTTTGTATATGTGTATGTAACAAGCAGAAGGATGCACAGCAGAGCTCACAAAATATTAAGATGTACACTAATACTTACATATATATACATACATATGTATGTATGTACATATGGCATATTATTGCAGGCAAATCAAATTTATTTTCAAATTTTGCTATGCCCTTTGTCGCCCCAAGAAATCGATAAGAATGGAATTGCAAGCGTAATTTAAATGTTTGGAAGGTCCTCTTATTTGGCTGCAAATCAGCTTTGTAGATTAACAAAAAAATATTTTGGAAAACAATGAATATACCTACGATATTCCAGTTTAAAGGGCAAAATTTGCTTTTTTTAAGCGACTAAAGGGAAAAAAAGTGTTTTTATGAAAATCACCTTAATGCGAATATGTTCTTTTGAACCCATTGACAAATTTTAATCATTCCTTATTTCTCATATCCCAAGTTATGGGATTTTGCCCAACAATTTTTATATGTAACTTTCTTTTTTCAATCATAAATTAATTCCATTAATTGCTATCCATATGTTCAATACGTAATAGATAAGAATTTTCTTTCCAAAGCATTTTGAATAAGGTAAAGCGGATTAGTAGAGCTGGCCGGTGGAAAAACTATCGATATTTTCGATACTCTCAAAGATCGTTTTACAACTCTAGCTCCCACCATTTTATTAACGAAGGATGTAAGGAATTTATTTTAAACTAAGAAATAACGAAGTAATCACTGGAGCTTTGTAACTATTCAAAATAGGTGTTTTGATTTGGATATGCGACATATGTATGTAATTTATATGTATTTTAGTTCCTTGGCACTTCGACTTAACCTTAAAATTAATGAAAGACTTTTCAATATGCCCCATAATTAAAAACTCCTGATCCGATCATGCAACATGTATTTTGAAATTTCAACCTGATTCGAAGTCAAAATTTATTTTTATTTACAACACTTCACATCGCGGACTTTGCTCAGTCATGCCGATAGGTGTAGGTGCCCCCATTGATAAACCTTCAATAAAACATTTTTAGTATTATATTATTATATATTTTGTTATTCTATATACTATTCTATATAGTTATTGAATTAATTGTATTGTCTAACATACATTTATGATTATAGTACATAAAAAAATAATTAATTGATGCCGGTCAATTTTTTTCACTCAAAGGAAAGCCAAGGAAAGTTACATAGCAAGTGTCTCTTTAATTATCTTTTTCACAGCATTTCCCATTGACGGTGCTGTCGATCCTGAGGTGGAATAATCGAATTTAAACAAATATGGCTGTACGTCAGGGAATGATGTGTCGAATATAAGATCCAGCTCACTTTGGCTTGGAGTTTTAGGCACATAGTCGTGTCGGTTCATTAATTCTGTTATATATATAACCTTCTCAGCTAGAAGATCTGAAACATTTTCACGGCACAGTTGACGCTCATCTTCATTTTCGTGCTTTATTAAATCTACATGAACCGTCCACACTTCCCAGGGAATGGACTCTTGAGGAAATGGCCAGCGGTTTTTCTTCTTTTGAAAGAACTCCAGACTAATCTGACCAGAACCACAGCTCTCATTTGATCGTAATTTCTCACTAAACACGTTAACAGCACGTTTCACCTTGCGAGTGAGGCTATCCGAAGTGCAGCAAACGTAGGTAAAGTCAATAAAGTCACAGTCAACGTCTGAATACCCCACTGTGCCAATGGAATATTGAGCATCTCCCGTATACATATATTTGCCCAAACAACGATGAAATAGCACTGTGTGAAAGATACTGGCCACCGCTTCGTCCACCTGTCGACCTTCCATGGTAAGGTCAAATACTTGAGAGCGTGCATTCATTCTAATTTATTATTTGATTAAGTAGTACGCATAGAATTGTTTCTTTGGCTTTGTTGCAACGTATTTTGTGTTTACTTTTTACTTCCTTTTCTGTAATTAATTTTCAATCTATATGCTATTTATACCATCAATGAATAACCTACTCTCTATATATATATGTATATATATATACAACCTAAACTATCGGCTTAACTATCGGACTTCCTCTTTTCAATTTTCAAATACAAGTGTAGTGTATAGTGTCTGCCCTGTTTTAAGATACGTTTTGTAAACCGATTTTGTATACTCTAGGTTAGATTAGCTTTTATATATATATATTATATTAAATATATATATATGTGTATATTACATCAAGCCCTTTATTTAACGTACCACTATAGTGTATAGTACGAGTTTTGGCACCAATCTTTTGCTACTTGCTTAGCCCAAAATCGGTATTTGAAAATGTTGCGTTATCAGAATGTGCTGAGGCTTAGCATCTCGATAAAATTGAGCCTGCACTACGTAAAAGATCTAAAATAGATAGATAGATACTGTTTTTAATTTGTTCTATTACTAAACGTATTTTAGTTTACTTACCAAAAGCAAAAGCTATTTCAGTCACATATAATCGCACTAAATCAAGGGACGTATTCGGGGACTATAACGAGTGTTTTTTAACATTTCAGGTATTAAAGATGAATATGTTTGTTTTTGATTACAGTGGCGGCGCTAGGTTTTTCGGCACCCGACAAATGTTTTTTTTTGGTGCCCTTATTATCACGAAGTACAAAGCAATGAGGTCTGAAAAATAAAATTAGTTTGGAAAAACTTGTTAATATACTTTGCTTTTGTACATATGTACATATATCCTTGCAGATGGTATATTCATTTTAGCCAGAAGTTTGCAATGTACCTTATGAGACATATCCGACACTATATAGTATATATATCCGATTTATCATCATCAAGATAGCAGAAAACTTAAGGACGGACATACGAACAAACGAGCACACAGACAGTTTGCTGTACTCATTTTTTACTGTACAACATTGAAATGAATAAGTACACTAGCTGTCAAAACAAGTACACTGCCTTATTCATTAAAAACTATACTAAAAATATACATTATTTTTTAATGAATGATTCCTTTTCCCTTTTGAATGCATTCGTATAGCAGTGCAGCGAAATTTCGTATTACATTGAATACAAATAAATATTTTAATTGCAATTTTTAAATACGTTATTATTTTATAATGGAAATTCTGCCCAAGTTTTTCATGTTTGCATTGTAGGAATGCAAAAGGAATGAAGGAACCATCAGTACAGTATCGTGATCTCTTTTCTTTAGTACTTATGCCTGTCACAAACATAGAATACCCTTTTTTTTTTTGATAATAATTACTGGTCAAAGGGTATAAAACTTTAGGCAAAAATTAGAATATACCCTGAAAGGTTTTGATGATATGATGAAATAATATTTGATGATGCCACACACCCATACCTTTGATATTAGAATCACTTTAAAAGCGTATATTGTTATTACAGATAGTATTTCCTTTGCTCCGTTAACTGACTTAAATACAATCCCAAAAGCCTCTTTTTGCCACAAGACGTTTTACGTTACGCTGATTGTTGCGATTAAAATCCTTGAGATGGCAGCTAAGCTTGCAGTTGGAAATTCGACGATGCCCTGGCGTCTTAAACCGAGGTGAGGATGTAGACCTTTTATAAAAAGAAAGATATATACATATAAGATTATAATTAAAAACCATATATAAAGATAATATTTACAAAACAAATATAAAGACCATATTTGATAAAAGAAATTTAAAGATTAGTTATTTCTTTTAGGAGACATCTCCGCCTCTATAAAGTATATACAATATATCCAGAATCAGCATAAACAGAAGAGTTAATCTAGCAATGTATGTCTGTCCGTCCTTCTGCCTTTTGCAACGCAAACTTCGCTCGCAGTCGGAACGAGCCAGATCGGACCGATAAATCGTATAGCTGTCATACAGCCTGCCTATCGATCAATATTTGTTATTTTTTGGCAGGTCCAAGATGAACCCTTACGGCTATTCACTAGCATATTCCAGGCTGAAGTATCTTGTGTTAGCTGAATGTTTGATCATTGTAAACAAGCAAACAATAGTTTGTACTTTCTTTTATTCCTTATTTCCTCACCATTTCATACGTTCTGTTGAATTTAAGCTGATCCAACCCTGTACTGTAAACATTACTGTACATACTGATTTATTAAAAAATATACAAATACTATTTATTTAAAGCGTCTAACTTTATATAAATGTATAAATAAAGTACCAACACATGTAGATTTGTATTTACATATACATATGTACATGTGTATGTTCATATGTTGTTGTTTTGATTGTACCAACATACGTAGACTTGTATTTGTATATACAAACATACGAAGGACAAACATACATATGTTGTTGTTTTGATAGTACAAACGTGGTGACTACTATCTCACCACATATAATACACCATGATGATACATATGTATTAATGTATATAATGTCCACGAGTATTAAACCTTTAAAGTAACCACACTATACCTACCATATCCATAAACATTTCGTTACTGCATGCTGCCAATATTGTGTGGGCTGCGGTGGTTTTTCCTTGGCGTTTTATTCTGAAACCGCCGCAGCCAAAATCGTATGCGTTTATTTCTGGGAACTGGGATATTTTCCCTCCTGCTGACGATGTTAACGCTGCTTTGGTCAACGGCTAGATTTTTCGTTTTTATTTATTCAAGTTCTAAATAAAAATTTGCCTCTATTCCAGCACCATTACGGGACTGCACCGTCTATCCGTTTTCATATCTTCTATACGCGTTGCCCATCAAGAGGTGCACTTACTATTAAACTGCGTTTTTTCTTTGTTGTTCTCCTTAGTAGTGATGTGCCGATATTACCCACCTGTTACCAGATGTAAGTATTTTAAAGTACCGGAGAATATACTAATAGTGACTCAGTATATTACAACATGTATTTATATTTGTAATAATAATATTTTTTAAAGTCGACTTAATTGTGTCGACTCAAAGATAAAATTGAAATTAAGTAATTAAACTTATATAAAAATAAATTTAAACATTCAGAAAGTTCTGAAAAAAATAAAAAATATTTATATATAATTTAGGATAGTCAAAAATTAGCCGATCCAACAATTGTTGCAGCGGGTTGGTGAAACTCAGAATAACATAATCAGATCAGGAACAGATCAGTATGATTATTTAGTTTTTTATAAATTTTCGTGGATATTATAAGATAACTTATGTATGCCAAAAAATCCCTCTCGGTTTGATTTTTTTGTATGTATTTAACAGAAATCTGAATTATATCAAAATTAACCCCACATAGAAATACAAACCTTAATTTCCACTTAGAATAAATGCAGAAATATATAATAAATTATTCGTACTAACCAAAATTCGTTGATTTCTCAGCATTCTTAATATCATAATAAAACTATCGATACTTTTCGGTGGTGGGACTCAAATCACGTCTTCACATTGACGCAAAAATTGAAATCAATTATTTAGATTATGAAATATATGGCCGGGGTAAATTCTTGTTCCCTTACGAACATCGGTAAAATGTATGTACACTCAAAAAGTGTTAAAAGTTGCCATATCGATAACATTAAAGTGAAATGTGTGGATTGCATTGAACAGCTGATAAGACTCTGATTCAATCCACACATTTCACTTCAATGTCATCGATATGGTCCCTCTGTATACACATATGTATGTATTTTTTCTCCTAAGGTGCATTGCTATCTTCTGATCAGAATTAAAATCCTTTCTGTAAAGGTACATTAATAACATACGATACCTTTACATTCTGAAATAAAAGCTCTTGTCTGTTACAATTGTAAAGGAATGAACTGGATTCAGCAAGGGCCCAATAAAGACAATAGCCAAATAATTCGTTCACCTAAATTCATAATAAATCAAGATTTTAAATTTAATTTAATCTGGGATAAAAAACAATAAACTGATCCCACATTTATTGCAGAGAATTGGGGAAACCCCAGTCAGATCAGGAGAGATAATTGTTTTTGATTATTAGTAAACAGTAAGTATGAGGCATGCCCGACCGATCAGGGGGAATGTCGCTAACATTAGAAGAAGAGAAAACCCGTGAAAATCGAAAAGAAAAAAAGCGAGCATGCAGATGGAAGAGAGGAAATATCGACAGGTTTTCCGAGGAAAAACAAGGGACTGAAAGATTTAACCAAGGTTCAAAGGCTCACCAGGTCAACACTCTTTATGTCCCCTTGAATTAGGTTATTCGCAAAAACTTCACCACGTATAGTTTTACGGTTAGCTAAGGAAGGTAAAGAAGGAAGTCGTGGGCCAACAGCCCAGTCAAGGTCTTGCCGGGCGAAAATTAAAAGTACTTTTGCAAGGATTTCATGCGGTCCTTGTGAATCAAAAGCAAACGCATGATTTTATAATAATCTTCATTATAAAATGATTGTTTTTTAAAAACTATAATTGGGTGTCCCATATTAATAAAATGTTCTTATTATTTACATCTAATATATATAGGTTAAAGATTGTCGAAAGTCCGTAGGTAGGTTCTGTTGGTCTGATACGGCTCGATCTGAATTATTTACTGCAACAAGATAGAAAGCTACAGTTGAATGTGCTCGGCTGTTATCCATTCAATTTTAACATAACATTCAATGTTAAATTGATTTCCA
Organism: Zaprionus camerounensis; assembly: GCA_018904165.1. Lineage (NCBI taxonomy): Eukaryota > Metazoa > Arthropoda > Insecta > Diptera > Drosophilidae > Zaprionus > Zaprionus camerounensis. The sequence goes on from JAEIFS010000740.1 coordinate 1,822,950, forward strand.
AAACATTCAATGTTTAGCGCGTGCTGTGTTGTACCTTTTTAGCCAAATAGGGCGGAACGGTCTTGAAGAAATTCTTAAATGAACGTGATTTGCAAGCAATAATATATTGGCAATGATATTGTCGCCAAATTTGATAGCTCTAGCTCTTAGAAGTAGTCTCCCTGACCTGGGATATTAATAAAACGGGCAGATGGACAGACAGACGGACGTACGTCGGAACATGGCAATATCGATTCGGCTTTTGCTGCTGATCAAGAAATTAAAAACATTTTTGGTTGGCTTAAGAGATGCACTGCAAGCAACATTATGTGTTTCTGGTCGACTAGATGGTCGATCATCTGGAGGATGCAGCACTATATCTTGCGAATACGGCAACACATAACAGAAGAGTACTTCCTTAACGAAAGCGGTTAAAAAAGCTGTCGAGCTATTGTACAAATAAACAGATCTGTCCTCAAAGGTACAATCTCTCAACCAAGTACAGTTAAACAATGCGAAACATGCTCCGATTATTATTGTGATGGTAGATATATATTGCAAATTTACTGAATCCCAAAGCGTGGACAACACTTTTTAAACTGTACTCCAAAATAAAACATTCAATAAAAGCCTTGAAGGAGAAGCAAGGCAAGGTTTCGGGCAACGATAAATCGCATCTCAGGTGAACTACCATCAAAAATAGGAATATATTTGCAAGCGTTATAAAAATGAGTGCAAAATATTATATAAATAATAAAAATATTATATAAAATAAAAGTGAAATCTTTTTCTGCCGGCAAGTCCCTAAATTAGATCACGGGTATATGAACTAGAGATGGGCGCGGGTCGGGCCGGGTCCCGGGCCGGGCCTTGACAATTTTAGGCCTGGGGCCTAAAACCAGCTACCGGGCCTTTTACCGACGGGCCCCGGGCCTAGGCGTAAAAGCCCAGAAGGCCTGATTGAAAGCAGAAAATCGAATGATGTTTTAATCGATATCGGCCTCAAAAATTCGAGTCTGGTTCAGGCCGGGCCGGGCCCCCTTTAAAAAAGTTCCGGACCGGGCCGGGCCTCAAAAAACAGGCTCGCACCCATCTCTTATTTGAACCAAATTTAATTAAACGTTCTCTCACAAAGTTGGAGAACTTGTCCATGCAGTTTGCCCTTTTCTTTAAAGAAACTTAAAAAAATTGTATTTTTAATAAATTCAAGATGGAAGTTTACAAAAACCTTTGTGGACAAAAAAGGGCCTACTATGCATTGGATTGAAATATCCTTTTGCACATATATTCAACAATTATATAGATCTGAATGTTCGCAAAACAAAATTAAGTTTTTTTCGAATTTTAAAATGATTTTCCCTTTAAGAATTAGAAATGTATAATTTTTAGCCATAGGCATAAAAAGCCTTTGATTTAAAAATATTTATTTTATATTTGTCATTGTGGCTGTTCTATTTATTGTTTGTTTATGTTATATTTATAATTTTTTTATTTATGTTGGTTTTATTTTATTGTTTCTTTTACAACGTTTCAATATTTTTGTTAGTGATGGTACCGATAAATTTGGTCTGAGGAAGTACCTTGCTACACAAAACAAAAATCGATATTTTTGCTTCACTGTTTTCGTGCTCGATTTTGTGGTCGAAAGATTTTAGATCGTTGGTTTTTAAGAAGTATTTAACATTTTATGACAACGAAAGATTTTGAAAATGCGAGAGTGGAAATTTGTTGTTTCTTTGTTTAAAAAGTGAGAAGATTATTTATGAAATCCAACATGTATATATGTCGCGATATTTACGGCTGCTAGCGTCGGTGTAGCTGTTGCTGCGTACACAACACGTAGGGAACAATGATGTTGACTGCACTTTAAAGAAAAGTGCAAGCGAGATGGCTATTGATACTAGAATACAACATACTCTTGTATACAACATATTCCATTTGCGTACATACATGCATATAAGTAGCGCGCGAGCGCTCTCTTAGCCGACACTGCAGAACATAAAGAAAATTTGCAATATATATACAAATATATTTTTTATATGTGTATATTTATATGTGTGTGTGTGTGTATAAAAATATAAATATTGATATAATAAATGTTGAAGAGTTAACAAATTAAAAACATGAACGAACACAGCAATATTTGAAAACAGATTGAAGTAGTGAAAATCTGTATTATGTATACTTATGGACTCTTATACATATATACACATGTATCTATGTACACAATGTGAACCAGCAATACCAATACATTTAAAAACAAATGTTATTACAATAAAAAACAATGTTTAATAATGAAAAATCGTGTAAATCTCGAAACATATTTTATTTTTGTTTTGCTTAGTAAATAATATGTAACCTTAAGTGTAAAAGATGTTTTCGTATAGGGAAGGGGACTCTGATTTAAAGTTATTCGTATATACATACAACATACACATATTTATATGTTCATAAATACGCTGGTTATCCGTACGAAATAAATCTTGTGCTAAATCGTGCATAATGTTTATAAATAAAAACATTAAACAAGTGAGACTGTAATTTCTATATTGTTTCCAACAATGTGCTCGTATGAAATATGTAATAATAGCTTTCATCAGCTACACACAAACGGTAAATTTATTAGCAACAAAGTTCTACATCGATTTTTACATTTTAAAGAAACTCTTAAGAAGAAGATGTCTGGATGAGGCATTGTAATCGTTCGTTATTCGCTGAAGTTTCAATTCAAGTTTTAATTTCTGTTTCGTCAGCCGTTAACACAAGTACAATAAGAGACCACTGGGCAAGGAGAAGCATCTCGGTCTTCACGGTCTTCAACAAATCTAATGGACGTTCACATGGATAATTTCTATACGGAGGATTACTGTTTCCTTGGCAGACGTTGTAAAAACATTTTTAATATTAGTATATTGTAGAAGAGTTCACACATACAACAACAACAATAACAACAACGTAATCAAAAAGAGCAGCAGGCAGCATTATATATATATATACATATATATACATGCCATTGACATGGATAACACAAATGCAACTGCAACACCAGAGTTAAAATCGCATGCAGGTTGCAGCGTTTTACAAGAGTCGTCGTCTCGTGGTCGTCTAACGCAACAGGAACATATATTAGATACTGCTAGCGAACCAGAAGCTACATTGAGTGCCAATCAAAATCGAAATCAACAAGAGAATAATAAAAACAAGAATGAAACGGGTATGTTATTTAACGTTACTGTGGTCACACCAACTCTTACAACAACAACGATAGCAAATACTGCAGTCGCGGCCTTAAATCTGCCTCCACCAACGACGACGCCTAATTTAAGTAGTAGTGCTAACCCTGCTAACTCTGATGAAGCTTTATTGAGTTGTTTACTGCCAGCACCACAACCACAACCATTTACATCTTCAAGCATCAGCATCAGATCAACGTCAACGCCGCCACCAGCTCTACCACAAAACAACAACACTTCATTAGAAACAACAACAACAACAGTACTATCAGCACCATGTGCAAGTGATTTTGACTCGGACACAGAACTTTCAATTGTTGCAGCAACACAATCAACCCAATCAACAACAAACGTTATTGCGAATACAAATACGGATCACTCGACAACACCTCCAGTGGCATCTTCAGCGGCGTGTCCACCAGTTCAAAACCTATTGGTGGCAACAACAAATGGTCACATACAGTACAGTAATACCTCCTCAAGTAATTCGCAAATTAGTTTAAACACAAAACAACAACGACAGCAAAAACGTCGACGTGAACGTGCTCAACGTCTGCAGGCTGAGCGTGATAATCGTTGCAATTCGAGTTCATTGAGTGGCTCCATTATTGGAGGATCTGGATCTGGAGCTGGTGTGGGTGTGGGTGCTAGTCCTAGTGCTGTGGTGACTGCGGCAGTGAATGCTAGTGGTAATAACAATTGTATTGTTGGAGCCGCTGCTGTACCTGCGATACTATTAGGAAGCAATAGTGTATTAGGTCCTGGCAACGGCATGTTGTATCATCTTAATAGTGCGGGAAGTATGGGAGAAGATAGCAATAATTCGAATGGTAACTTTACCAGCAGTAGCAATGGGAGTAACAATTTGCTACCACCAACGGATAGCATTGCATCGTTGCTATTAAATCCACCACATTCACCAGAATGTAACTCCGGTCTTATGGCCACCCCCAGTGATAGCGAAGGCGAGTCTCTGGATGAAGATCTCCTTTCAACTTCATCGTCATCGACACTGCTCCTTCCGCGCGATAAGCCTCCTCCAAGACCTCCACCTCCAGTTCGACGAAAGCTACCAAGATCGCCAGTTCTTGAAGAGGAGATTATTGATGGATTCGCCATATTAGAGTTCAAAACTTATGAAGATCTAGAGGTAAGTTTGTCAATTTATTACTTAGCTTAACACACACATTATTATTTCGTTTTTCCCAATATTCTTGTTTTTTTAGTTTGCTATAAAATTGGGACAGAAACGAAAAGAGAAACGCCTTTCGGCCCTTGAGGAACTGACTTGTACGTACAGCATAGAGGAAATGAAAATGCCAAAGATTATGGATAGCAATCAACCACATCAGCTTCGTGCAAGCAACCTCTGCAGTTTGTCTGTTGTAAGCAATAATAATCTAAAAGAAATCAATCACAATCAACAACATCGCACAGTCTCCGTCGGCATTGGAGGGACAATTTTGACAACAAATAATAGCAATAGCAGCAGCAACAATACTACGTCAAATAACACCAACAACAATAGTAGTAGTACTGTATATTCGGTACCGCTAGTGAGCATGTGTACGGCTGCTCCTGAATCAGAAGTTGATGTGACGTGGACAACGGATCAATATCGGCAGCAACAGGACCAGATGATAACGGAGAATGCTAGTAATAGAAGTAAAGTAGGCGTCGTTAGCCTTGATAGCAATTCGAATCAAAATCAAATCATTAGTAAACAACATGTTAACCCTAATGGCCAATCAAAGCATACAGAATCTTCTGTTGCCAATGGCAGTAATGCGATAATGTCTAGCACAGAGTCTGTCAACACTGACACTGTCTGTTTGCGAGCTAATGAAAGTGAAAACATTATGCCCGACATAACGAGACCATCGCCAACGCCGCCTACATCTGTTGTTACACAAGTTGATCTTAGTAGTTTAAGTAATAGCGGATGTGGTGCCGGTGGTACCGATAATAAATCCAAACACCTCACTGTCAATGCTGCTAACCAACCACATAACGTTACGGAATATATTAACATTAAGGGTGCACAATCAACTGAAACAGCCGTAGTAAACAATCATTTAAGTGTTTTACTATCGGCTTCTTCATGTCCAAAAATCAAAGTGAGTGTTAACTATTTTGATGAAACGAAATAAACTTATTCTCATTTGTGATGATCCCCACAGAAAATAAATACCTTAGAGACGAACGAAAGCGATATGGTTACGACAACAACAACAGCAGTCTCAGCGGGCCTGAAGTTGGAAATTCAAGACTTTGCCCATGGCTCAGCGCAGGTCGTTGGAGCTAGCATTCTTGTCAAAAAAGAAATGAATGATTTGAATGAAACTGATGCTGATGTGAGTTTAAAATACAACCTGTTAATATACAGCCAATAAGAAATATATATATATATTTATTTACTTATTATTTTAAACAGATTTTAGATCATGGCAGCAGCAACCACAAGGAAACTACTATCGTATGTATTTGTTCTATTTGTAATTTATTTATTTATAATCATGTCCAAAATTGCAGTGTGATAAAGCTAATGGCGAAAATAAGGTGAGTTTCATTTAATTGTATATTGTATTGTATACATTTATGTAAACATTTTTGAAGCTGGCAGAATGTAGTTTATTTTCGGTTAAAGTAATATAAATTCAAATGTATGAGATAAAGAGAGAGGGAAATATACATAGATATGTATGATATAACAGTCTTATCTGGGAACTGGGACTTACGTTTTTAGCTTGGTAAATGCCCAATAGGAAGGGATCAAAAATCTTTAACAAATTGTACATTGATGCAAATGAGTCAAGAAACATAATTGTTATAATTAAATGCTAACAATCATTTGTAATGGCTTCCCAGCTGGACGGGCTGGTCAAGGATTTCGTCTTTAAGTTATTGTCAGGGACGGAGTCCCCTACGCGGCGAGCTCCCTCTTCTGAATAACGGTGTACAACTTTAAATTTGGAGACATCCTCTAGAGCTGTAAAGCTTTTTTGTAGAGCAAAACGAGAGCAAGAGTCGAGCGCACTCGACAGTAGGAGACCCCTCGAACTATGTTCCGGCTTAGTTTTATTTGTTTGAGTCATACACATATATAAACATATGTACATGCTTGAGAGATTATCAGATCCCTTGTTAACTGACACAAAATCTTGGAGTTATGCTCATACTTTCTTAAATAACTTCTGTGCTTATTGATCGATCGGATTGAAAATTGAAGGAAAGATAAATATTATAGTCAGCCAACTATATGGTAAATCGAATAAGTCATGTCTGTCTGGACGTACGTGCTGATCTCAGCAACTATAACAACTGGAGATATAAATATATATACATAAATATTCATAATCAACAGAAAAAAAAATGTCATAATCATAAAAGACAACATTTGATTTATTTTTATTTAACAATGTTTTTTTCTTTTAGCATTCGGATATTCTGAAAACATTTGTTTTTCCCTCAACTGCGCCTTCCCATGTTTTCAACGAATCACGTGGACAACATACAAGCACACACAATTCCGTAGGATATCTTCAACTGCACACGATTCGAAAAGAGTGCTCTTCTGTGAGCGACAGTGAGATGATTTCTCCTACGCCAGAAGTTGGCTCTATTTCGAATCTTTTGAATTGCACAAGATCGATTGGGTCTCCTAAGGTTGCCAATGACAATTTAAGCAACGGCCCTTCAGCTATTAAGCAATCATCTGTGAGTGTCTCAACAACAGTTACGTCAACGGCTTCTGGCTTAGATAATATCGATAGCCAACCGGTCATGTTTGGGTCAGATAAGCTTGTCACTAATCAAAATGAACCTCCCGCTCCACAAGTAAGCATTGCAAATTTACAACAAATATATAACTTTTGCGAAAATAAAGTTTGTGAAGGATATTTTGTATCAGAGAGCGCAAAAAACTTTTATGGGCTACAGAAATATCCTCCTTATGAATGGATAATCTTAAACATTTTTCAAGGAAACCAAAAGTCGTATCATACCATGCTATCAATAATGTTACAAACTTTTATTTTGCATCTTCTTTTAAAATAAAAAATCAAAAATAATTCTTATTATTCCCTTTGCACTTTAAACAACATTTTAAAAACATCAACAAGACTTTTTGTCTCAGTGCCATCATGTATTTGGGGTATCTCGAATGTTTAATTAATAATGCATCGCATTAGTTTATAGGGTATGAGGTAATAACTCATTATAATTGTTCATAAAACTAAAAATAAAACTAGTGCTTGTATATACAGTATCGTGGATAAACGAGTACAGGCCAGAATGTACTATATGTTGGGGCGCCTCCTATAAAGTACCTGATTTAAAAAAGAATTTTCCAATTCAAACTTATTTTATATATTCCTTAAATATATTTTATTTATATAATTTGGCATACTTTGTATAAATTCCATTCCAACAATTTTAATTATCGACACCAACTAAAGTTAAAGCAAATTCAAACCAAATTTATTTTTCTGTTTTATTTATTAAAATTTAGTTGTGTTTAGCTTAAAGTTCGTCATCTGGAAGATTGTGCTATATTTCCATTGTGCAATATTATTATAAGTTGTTTTAAATATTTCCAAAATATATATAAATAAAGTTAGAATTTATATGGTTCTGCTCTCTAAACATGGCTACTAATTAATAAACTTCACTACTATTACAGAAAACTAACGTCAGTCTCTCTGTAAGTTGTGATTCCCATCCAATATTATCAGCAGAGCAATGTGGGCTTGAAGTTACAACCTCTGTAAATTCTCAAGGAACCGTATTGAGTACAAAGTTAGCTACATCGCACTGTGTGGAAGCTCAAACACTAAAGCCACCAGTTGTCACTATGGTTGGTTCTCCTATCACGCCTGTTACGCCGCTCGCTAATACATTACATGGCAGTTCGTTAAATGATCGAACGTCCTCCGTTTTACATGGAACCCACCTAAAAACAAATGAGAGCACAATTGTGGGAGGAGGAGAGGAATGTACATCAGTTTCCGTAGAATCGCAGCAAAAAAACACAACTACCTTACTATCTACACCCACTACTCCGGTTGCGAATGGATTTCTCACTGGTTATCCACCGGTTACTTGTCCGACATCAGCCGTTTTATCGCGTTATTCACCACATTCAGCTAGCAAGGTGCCACTAGTCGCCAATACAATGACCAATTCCATTGCATCATCTACTGCTTCCGCTATATCAAAAACTACGTTTAGCACAGGAAGCGGCTTAGTTGGATCCGCGGGCGCGTCATTGGTCTTTCATAATGGAGCTCCACCAATACCACATTTGGGCTCTGGACTGCCTATGCTAATACAAGCAACGCCATACCGTACACCATATGCTAACTACTCTTTATATACACCTTATAATAGCATTACACATGGACAATATTTGCAATCGGTATTACCATTAGTAGCTCCAAACAAATCGTCTTCGCCTCATCGCTTGGATGCACGAAATAGTCGCGAGTCACCAGCAACGTCATCCTTAAAAGCACCAGTAGTAACAAGTGCTATTACATCACAACAGCACAATATCAGTGGTATTTCAGGATTGCGACCAGTTACACCACTAGGCTATGTGATCAGCAGTAATAATAATACAGCACAGACTTCAGGAACCGTGTCTACGATAACGTCAACGACTGTGCCTCTTTTAAACTCGTCTCACCCACATCATTTATCAGTTTACACTGCAGGTGCTTTCGGTGTTTCAACCACGGGGAGTGCTATAACAACGGCACCACTGATGGCTCCTGCCGTCACTTCAATAACATCAACGCCGCAATTGATACCAGCCACACCAATGCAAATGATAACGCAAACTGGATATTCCTCACATCTTCCTCAACTGCTTAATTCATACCCACAATTTACACCGCCAACGCAGCCACTGTTACGTTGCAGTGCTACTTCTACTATGGGAGGAACTAGCAACCCATCACTCGTGTCTGTCCAACAACAACAACATTTAACAACAGCCATGCCATCATCATCTTCAATTACAACATCTGTATCATCTGCATCATCTGTGATTCAAAAAGTCCTTTCGCCGAAAAGCGAAAGCCCTGGCCGAGATCGTGACGCAAGTTACAGGTAAACAAAATATGAGTTAATATTTTCTTATCTTGTTATACCCAATTAGGTCAGTTTTTTTTTATAGATATTTGTATACGAATTCGAGATCGAAGAATTAATTAAAAAGCTCTAATTTAACTGTCGTATGAGGTTGCTATACTTTATATTAAATCAAGGTTCGCATCGAAAACAATCTGTCAACAAGTATTTCGGGAAAGTAACTACGAACCGTAAATTTCTATGATCACTTTTTGAACTTTGAATTCATTCCTTGAAAACGAACGTTTAACAGACCCTCAAGCTTTGTTTAAAATCACAATGAGTCTGCAAAAAACTTAAACTAGATCTCAATTGAAATAGTTTTATATCTAAATATTATATTTACACCCTTGCCTTGGAGATGTCTCCCTAAGGTGCTTTGCAAATTGTCTGGCAAACATTAATATAAACTCTGTATAGGTTATAAAAAAGGCAGAGTGGGCAAAACTAATATAAGCAAACGATTTTTGTTAGTGAGCAGCAAAAAACGGATGCGACTCACAAATATTTTTAGCATTTTAATGATCACCGTCGAAATGGTTTCTAAAACTCAATTATTCATATATATATCTGACAGTATTGCTGTTCGTTTTGAAAACGATTAAACAATTATTTATTTACTTATTAAACAGTATAACAACAGCGCGTCAAGGCAATACCACATCGATGTCCGGTAGACCACAGTCGATAACACTAGGGTCGCCATTTAGCAACGTTACGCCAACTACACCATATAGCAGCGTTTCTTCTTCAGCATCAACCACATTATCATCAGGAGCACACTCAGTTTTAACTGTTTCCGGGCCTAATGCTACCTCTTATTCTGCAAAGACGGGGTTATGGCTAAAGTATGATATTCTTGCATATTATTAGTTTCCGTTTGTTTAATGTGTTGCATTTTATTTCTTTAGCCCTTCAGTGCCAACAGCGACGATGACGAGTACATCATCAGTTCCCATGGTGTCGAGCGGCAACGTAAGACAATCGCCCTCAACAATTAATCCAAACCCTGGTGCAAGTACTGGAAGAATTAATAGAGTTAATGATATATCAGGACACGCAACACATGCCACAGTTGCCAGTGGACATAATTCTGTTGCAAATTATCAATCAACATTTTTTGCAACACCTTCAACACCGGCGCATTCATCTAGTGGTCCACATACTCCTAATTCGACAATAAGCAGCAACGCAGTTTGTAATTTGCCTATGGTGTCACATACGTCGGCTGTTAATCCCACAATGACTACAGCGACAACAACGACGTCATCGATCAGCGCAGTGCCTAATACACAATCCTCCGTATCAACTGTAGCAAGTGCACCCACATCTCATCCGTTTTCAGCAGAATCTCTCTTTCAGCCAAGCAAAAGTATGAACTCTTGGAAACATGATTGAATTTTTCAGTTTAAAGAATGTATTTTTTATAAAATTTTCAGCTGATCAGGCAGACTTATTGCGACGTGAGCTAGACAGTCGTTTTTTAGATCGATCTGGATTATCACAGCCTCCTCCTCCACCACCAACGTCAGCATCGTCAGCATATATGCGTCAAGACCTACACCATCATCAACATCAGCATACTCACTTGCATCAACATCCGCAAGCTATGCAAACGGCACCGATGTCAGCTGCCAACACTGTTTTGCCGCCAACACCACCCACATCAGCACAACTTTTTGCACCACCTCTATTTAAAGACATTCCAAAAATTGCTGCTGTAGATCCGCAATTTTACCGAGCAGGCATTGGGCTGCCTCCAGGCTATACAGGATACAGTCCTGCGGGGCTTTTGCATGCCGGATTAGGTGGGCCAACTCCATTTATGCCACCCAACCACTTAACCTCATTTGCTCCTAAGGTAAGATATTCTAAGGCCGGGTAATCACATTTGAAGTACTCTTAAATTTGATCGAAAGCTAACAAATGCAAACTATGAGACACTTGTTAAAAATGCAACGTATCTATTAATTCAAAACGTATTCAAAATGTAATACGTTATTTTTTAAACATCATCTAATAATATATAATATATAATATATAATAATATATAATACTAATATATAATACGCTTTCGAAAAACGACTGACACAAATCGAGTTAGTTGGGTAGCCTAGTTACAAAAGATGCATTAGAGAGCGCCCACCAGTATCCGACTAGAAAGATACATAGTTTTGCACAATTTGTAGGTAAAACTTTTTCGGCTTTTCTTCCAGTCTTTTACAGATTATGGGAAAACAAACTCAATTCTCAATTTTCGTTTAAATAGCCTTTAAAGACTGAAATAAGCATTTCCCGCAAAATTGCCACCAGGTATCTTTTACACTATACGATATTACAAAGTGGTACCGGCGGTTTTGTTTTTTTTTTTTGTAAATAAAATGTGAACTTTTTAAGTGTGTTTTGACTAAAGCTATATTAAAATTTTCCTAAAAGCAAGAACAATACCGAATAAATTATTAATAAAACTCACATTTTTAATAATAACTTTATGATGCGGGGTTTCCTAAATAAAAGCAAATATTCAATAATTATTCACCTTATTGGCTCACTCATTTTATAATCGCAATATATCCGGCGCTAGCCCGTATGAAATGTAGAAACTCGAAACTGGAGAGATAAATCACCCCAGGAAAAATTCATAAGAACTGTACTTATAAAGGAGATCAGGGGTACAATAGATCGGTTAGGTCGCGTTACATATCCCATTATTAAATTAACACACATGTAAAACATTTATATATTTCTTATCAGAAAACTGGACGTTGGAATGCAATGCATGTGCGAATTGCGTGGGAAATTTACTACCATCAAAATAAGCAAAATTCGGAAAAACCTGCGTGTACCGCTTCTGGTGTATGTACGAATCATAGCAACAGTATCAGCGTCAACTCAGGAAGCACAAGCTCTAGCGGCAGCGGCATTGTAAATACCAGCAGCGGAACTGCAGTTAGTTGCGTTGGCATAACGCCAAGCAATATTCCATCTTCAGTAAGTAGCGGTAATGTGGTGACGCCAAGCGGATCAGCGATAGCAATGGGTGTTAAGTCATCTCCAGTGCTTACATTGAGTTCAACATCACCGCATGTAATTAATCGCTCTGGACCTGAACTGGCGTCAGCTTCGACGTACGCTAGGTCCCCATTTGAAACATCACCCCTATCTGCAAGTTTTATTGGAGCACCACCTAGTCATATTGGTGAGTTTATCGATCAATATAAGTGTTCCGAAGCTATTGTTAATGTATAATCGAACAACAGGCACATCGGTTTCCCCATTTGGCAGGTATGTTAGTCAGTTTGGTTTTGCCGGTCTAACTCACTTTGGACGGGATATTTCATTGGGTGGACATTTAGATGCATGGAGGTAAGTTATTAATAAAACTATTTAACAGAAAACAAGCACGTTAGCTACAACAGCCGAACGTGTTCGACTTTTATATATCCTCTGTCCACTGGACCAAAGCGATTTCGTAAATATTTAATTTCAATGTTAAGGGAAGGTTCTTTACGAACAAAAGGATATTTTAATCCGATGAACAGGTTTTCAGCGTCTTGAATTCACATGGTCCAACGCAAATTGCATACATTCTAAACACCTTGAACGTGGAACCAGACTAGGTCCCGATCTACTGATCCGATTAACTTCATTCGAAGTTTTTTCGAAATTTAGGTTTGCGACGAGTTGTATAACTTTTTAGTTATAATCAAAATTTTGCACATCGGTGCACAACAAGAGGCTAAAGTCTGTCTGCTGTTTTGCGCATAGACCTTTTTTTCGAAAGCGTCCTCATTGAAGTCGCCATCGTGAATTTTATAAAAATAATTATTTTGTAATTTTTTTTTAAGTCTACCTAAAAGAACCTCCCCTTAAACTCATTCCGAATACATAACTATGCTATAATTTTTTTTTTGATTTTCTTTTTAGGAATAGTTCTATACCTCGTTCTGTAGCATATCATTCTACAGTTCCGGGTGGACCAAGTTGGCCCTTAAAAGCCGATGCAGGTATTGAAAACGCACGTCGTGAGGCCGAGGAACGAGAACGTGAGTTACGAGAACGTGAGCGAGAGCGAGAACGCGATCGACAAAGACAAAGAGAACGTGAAGAGCGCGAACGAAAAGAAAAAGAAGAGAAATTAAAACGTGAGCAACAGGAGCGCGAGCGAGAGCGTGAGCGAGAGCGAGAACGTGAACGTAAAGATCGTGAACAACGTGATTTGCATCGAATGGAACGTGAGAGATTGCTGCAGCAACAACGTATCAATGAAAGTAATAAACATGCATCGGCTGCAGCATCCACATCGGCGCCACGAGATCGTTCGCCACACCGTAGCGTTGTTGGTGAACATATTACGGAGATGCGAATCAAGGAAGAACATCCGCGCAGCAAAGACGATCAAGATGTGATTCTTATGCGTGCATCGTCCGTAGCTGCTGCTGTTGATCCACGTTATCATCCCTCTTCGTTGGTCGCAGTACAGACAAATGCAGCTGTAGCGGCAGCCCATCATCATGCCAATTTCATTGTGGCAGGCCGACATGGGCCACCGCATGGTTTACCTCCACAATCATCACATCTTTCCCGAAACATAATGCCAGCAACCTTAGGTGTGGGTGGACCACTTACACATTTTGCACCGCCTGGGCCACCAACGTGGGGAATCGATCCATATCGTGATCCCTATTCATCGCATTCAATGATGCGGTACAACACAATTATGGATGCTGCATTTCGACATGAGGCCGAAGAACGACAAAAAGCTTTAAACATGTATGCGGTACAGTCAGCAGCTCATTTGCGAGGTAAAGAACCAAGTCCTATACCGCCGCCATCAATTGGTCCTTTGGGTCCTCCTCCTACACATCTTCGAATGCAACCGCCTCCGGGCGTTAGTGTTATTGCTCCATCCAGTGTACCACCGCCCTCACAGTCACAGTCACAAGCACAAATGCCTACAATTGCAATTGGAAAGATACCAGGGGGGCCACCAGCACCTACAATTGGCATGACAGTACAACATATGATAGCAGTCGATCCTTTAAGTCATCCGTCAATAATTTCAAAAAAAGAACCTGATCACAACACAATGGGCATAGTAGTGAGTACGCCTGGGTCAGGTGTAACTCACAGTACTATTTCTGGTAATGTCATAGGTATAGCTCCGCCAGTAACTCCAAGTCGATGATAATTTACTACAAATAAAATACAAAAAGCTTTTTAAATTATTAGAAATTTTTAAAATTTCAAGCACTTCCAACGCTATGTCAATATAAATATGTATGTATTTCATTTATTTACCCTACCCTACCCCCTCTATCCTCTTCTCCTAAGCCTGAGACAACAACACCAACACAGTTAGCGTAACGCTTTTGTAATATAAAATGAATGTAAGGAAATATTTATTAATAATATTGAATTGTGGAAAGGTCAAGATATACATATATATATATATACTAAAACAGGTAGGGTGAAAATAAAGCTTTACAAAATAAAAGGTTCATCTTCATTTTTCTTCGAGATTTTTATGCGAGTCATAAAGTTTTGCAACAAACAGCTTCCCACTTACGTCTACCCGCAGCGATACACACACACAGATACATACATACTCGTAAATACATAAATAAATAAGACTTAAAACTAATAGACACACCGAATACCTATTAGCTTAAATAATATATATTTAGATTTGCATACATAAATTAAGTGCATTTGTATTATTTATATATTTAAATAAATTAAATGAACACGAAATTAATTCGTGGTCAAATAGTTTCTCAGATGTACATACATACACGCATACATACACATAAATATTTATATATAAACACATACAAATGTACGTATAAAAATAAAATACGCTAATAATTCATAATACAAATGCTGTTATCTGTAGCATATACCATGCCATTCCAATCGCGTGCATTTTGTGATTTGCAATATGCAATTTTCACGTATGCCGGTGATGTTTATACTCGTAAATCTGAAAAAAATGGGCAAAAATAGAAACATTGCTATAAACTGGGAATGCAAGTGTCTTTTTAATTATGAACAAGTATATTTTTATGGGAACAATATAGTATATTATTATGTAACTAGTTGTTGCCGTCTCGAGCTCAAAAAAAAACAACTAAGGTCGCTAACACGAGCATCAATCTATATATAATATTTGTATTATTATGAGTAAAAAGGGATCTCACACAGGAAAAGAAAGGTTCGAGTAGGTTATTTGTATCTGCGAATCCCCCTCCCTAGCCTAACAAAAGCTGTTCTGCTTCCCTAATGAAACACAACAAATCCATCGTCAAGGAGTTGATGATCTGCGCAGGATGCGGTATCCATGTGCAGATGATTCCTCCTCACTGGAATTCGCACAGAATGTGCCAAGTAGTTTCGTCGTCTTCTCTGCACAGTCTACACGTTGTTTCCGAAGATATACGCATATTTATAAGATGGTGAGCTACTCGTAAGCCTGCCGCATCCCCGTGGTCTTAATAGCCAGTAGCACGAAGTCTGTTACGTTTTCTTGCTTTGCACTGAACGAATCATACGTATGATTCATTTTGAACACCGTTTGCAATAGCGAACGGTTATAGGCAATTCACGTACGTGCTGGTAGCTAGTGGTTAGAAAATTGTTTGTCATCTGAGCAGAGTTGAAAACGACAATTCGTTTCGGGTACATGAATCAGATGCATAGAATCAGCTACAGTCCGAGTCAGTATTTAAGGATGAACGAATAAGTGACTCGTTGCAGCTCTCTTGGACGGCAGCAATACTTTTAATACCTTTGTATAGGGTATATTTAGAAATCGACTACATCGAACTTTTTCTATATAAAATATATGCATATAAAATTTCTTTATCCGATATGAGGGTTTGATTTGTTTCGAAATAACATGGAAACATGCGTTTGTGGTTTCTGTAAACTCAATCCGCAATTATAATGCTACGGCATTGTATCCAATTATAAGCACTATTTGTTGTAAATGTCCATATATTAATAACATAATTGTATACATGATACATCATTTATATGCTAATGCTAGAATCAGATGACTGCAGCATACAATTTGGATAACGGCACAGTTACAGAATTAAGGAATTTGTCTTTTCTGCCGGCGTTCGCTTTGCAACGCTGTAGTGGAAGACATTTGCTTCTAGACGACGAGTGCGTGCACGTTGAAAAGAGAATAAATAGACAAACTATAAAAGTACATTATTTGATTATTATTTCTGGTTACATATACATATACATATATATATATAATATATATATATATATATATATATATGATTATATTGTTCCTAACAATTCATATTGTATATACATACATACATGTATGTATATATAACAATACTATTATCAGCTATTGAGTGCACTGTACATAGGCAGTATGTTCAAATGCACTGAGGCTCTAATAAATACACCGGAGACCAACAAATATGAGCAGTTAGTTGAAGGCGGCCATCTTAAATCGACTTACCATGTCCTATAGCCCGCTCGGAGTTGAATCTGGAAATTGCTTGCAGAAGGATGCGTCACTCAAGACGTCACTGCTGTCCTATCTCCCACATTAAGTACAGCGGGTGCTTAAGTTGAGAGTTCAGCGAATGACTTGAATGATTTGAGTGACTCAAATGATTCGAATGATAGTACCCAAGCTGCAAGGGCAGCTATAAAATTATCCACACACATGCTTTACCAACTTTCGTTCTCTTCGTGGAAGTAAAATGGATTGACCTATCAATAGTTCAGGCACCTAATGATAGTCAAATCTTATTTGGCTCGAATCGGGTTTAGTAAGGAAGGATAACTTTAAGTTGCTTTCTTAGCACTTATGGAACGATCGTTTTAACATTTAACCTTGCCAACGTAGAGTCAGAGTCGGCTATCATCGGAGTTGACTTACTTGCTCACCACGGGCTATTATTATTTTTATTATAAGGTACAAAGAGTCAAAGAGATGGACTAGCCTGACGAATAGTGATTTACTCTTTTATAAAACATGGCAGATACTTCGTCGAGGATTCGAAGATCTGCTGGTGTGTCCTCGTTATCCATACCAGGGCTGTTGCAGAGAATGTGCTTGGTAGATTCGTCGTCTTCTTTGCATACAGTTGCATTTCTTAAATTGCGTTTGTGTAATGTTTGCAGTAAGCAAGCAATAAGTCCTTTATGTTTTCTTTTCTTACAATGAACGAAAGCCCGAACAGCAAAGCCGAAGTCACACGAGCGTTCTTACAATCGTACGTGTGCCGGCAGAGCTTGGGCAGAGGCACTTCCTATGCACCACTAATCTACACTCTGTATCTAAAGAGAGATGCCTGTTAACTAGGTGGTAAATATTTAGTTAAGCGCGTGATTGTCACTGAGGTAGCCAACAAGGAGATAAAGATCAATCGTAGAGAGCGAACTGTGTGAACACACAGATCTCAGCTATTATAAACGCTAGAGACACCAAATTTGGAATGGAGGTTCCTCTGCGCAGATCCAATCTATTTTAAATGTTGAATGCCACGCCCACCGCCCCCGCAAATCAATAATTTTATTTTTCAGATCGATTTGTAAGCGACGTATTAAATACATAGCTTATTGACTTAAACATATATTAAGCTGATTATTATATCGAAATTTCAATCCGATCGGACAATAAGCACAGAAATTATTTAAGAAAGTATGTATATGTAAACATGTCAAAATAGCGCCACTATATATTAATAATCGGCCAATGTATAAGTTTTTACCATGAATCCTAAATTGTTTTTCGAAATAACTTATCTTCTCAGCTCCAATCATATTCAGACACTAAACAACGTATAATATTTCCATTACAGTAAAATCGGACAGCTGTATAGGATGAATTAAATATGTCTAGCGATTGGCTATCAATAAGTACATACAATTTTATTATATACTGCACCATTATAAAGGGTGATTTTTTAAAGAGCTATAGTTTTTCAAAAAAAAAAAAAAAAAAACAACATACAATTTAGAGAAAATGCACGAAATCTTTGTTTGGATCGATAGTACGGTTAATGTAATTTAATGTTTGGACATTATTTCATGCAATTACTCTTTCCAACATTTCGGCCGGTATCTCACGAATAAATGCTTCAATATTGTCCTCCAATGCGTCAATTGAATCGGGTTTGTCTGTATAGAGATTAGATTTAACATAGCCCCACAAAAAATAGTCTAAAGGTGTTAAATCGCACGATCTTGGCGGCACAATTGACCGGTCCTGGACAAGAAATAAAATGTTTACCGAACTCGCCTCTCAATCTCAATAAATCCATTGTTACGCGTGCTGTGTTGCATGTGGCACCGTCTTGTGGAAACCACATGTCATGCAAGTCAAGCTCTTGCATTTTTGGAAAGAAAAACTGACCATAAAATGGAAGAAGCGCGCATTTTGATAATAAAATAATTTTCAAGCGTTGTTCGTTTTTAAGACGATGCACGGTTAAAATATGACCAAACGAAGATGTTTGACAGTGATAAAAAATACGAAGCGTGCGTCAGCTGTTAAAACCAGTGTTTCCAAAAAAAAATAGCTAAGAAATCACCCTTTATATGTATATCTAGCATTGCAACGATCGGAGGTGATATGCCGAAAGCCTTTCTTTCGGTTCTCGGATCAGCTACAGGACTGGGGCGAAAGCAAGCAATTTGAATTAATTCTTAATTTATTATCCCGATTATAAAGACTGAGCCGTAAGTTAGGTTTAAGCTACGATACACAAGTGAATTTGTTCTGACACTTGTGTTTAGGTTTTCCATTTATTTTTCTTAATACCTCACTAGATCCCTCAATGACATACTATCTTTAGTAAATCAATTAGCGACATAAATCTGACCACCCCGTTCACGTTCACATAATGAATGTTAAAGGTCATTCATTATTCATTATGCAAAAGCAAAGATCGAACGGAGTCGAATCAACATCAACGGGGAAGCAGGAATACATATTTAAGAGAAATGTATTTGTTGAGAAGTTTTGAATGCAATTTGAACATGAACATGTATTTGTCATTTCGTTATCTATTTGTTTATTGATAAATACCATAAGCATTTTGTTATTGGGTTACTTTTTTTGTTGATGAATTCAGCTAATTACAGACATTAATTTTATTTATTACTTTTGATTTAGGTATAAATTGTACATAAGAAATCATAATAATACAATATTTTGTACGTATGCGTATGTGATATTGTGTGGCATATACATATAAACATAAGTAAGAATGCATTGCATGTATGTATTGTATATAGATTAAAATTTACATATAAACATATAAATATGTATAAGATTCGGAAATTAACATAATTTGAATGATTGCTTCTAGTTACGTGTTTATAACCAGAAAACATTTAAGGGAGAGTAACTTTATCGTTTAGCATTATATTCGGTTTTCCAAGTGTTATTAAATTGTTTGTTTTTTGATGCATTATCAAATGTTATCCTCCGTATTACTAACACATTAATCATCTTGCCTTTTTGTATTATTTCTTTATTTTATATATGTTATATCAACTTAAAATGCGTTCATGAATATATAAAAGGATGAGACCAATTCACAAACTTTAAATAATCGCAATAAAGATTAACTAAAGTCTCTCTATTTATTTATTTAAATGATTTGCTTGCTGCGTACACAGCGCAATTGTGATGTGTTTCAATAAATGAGTTTCCATCAGACGAAATTTAGAAATAACTGTCAGCCAGATTGCAATAACTATATCAAGTTAACGTCACGTTATGTTTTATTAATAGGAATCCATTTTTTACTTCTGCTGTTGCTGTTTGCTGTTGTTCTTTTTTTAATGATTATTATTTAATGAGCTCAACTTTTCTTTAACGTTAATACTTGAGAGGACCAGTTCGTTCTTTACAATTGTTCTTCATTTTCTAACGTATGTATCCATGTGTCCCGCTGTTAAACTCAAAAATAAATACATATGTTATGTGTTGATGTTTAATAAGTATAAAAGTGTTGTGCTCTCTGTCCATAACGTAGTATTTATCTATTGTATTATTTTGTTGAGCGTCTTATTATGAGGGTTCTCTAATTGGGTTCGCCAAGAATTTCAAAACCAAATACAATTGGAATTTGTAGAAGCTCATAAGTGTGTGTGTGTGTGTCTTATGGTTAAGCAATAACCAAATAGCACATTCAAATGCACCCATTTTCATTCACACTTGTGAAAGTGGAGAAATGTTTAAGAAAAGAACTCTCTCGCAAATACTCTTACTCTCTTAGCCTGTAACAATGGACAAAAAAAAAGTTATTATGTGCCGGTCACAAGGTCTAAATGTTCATACACGTTTTTCTTTTTTCTACTTTTGTTATGCATTTTTGAGTGTGTTGTTGTACTTTAACGATCGATCAGTTAGTCTAAATGTTAAGATTTCGTTAAACATTTATAAATTTGTTTTGTTTTTTAGGTGTTAAAGTTAATTTTTATTCCATTTATTGTTGTAGCTTATATGGCCGTCAATTATATATATGTAAATAGTTTTTGTTTTTCTTCACTAATAAGTATGTTATTTAAATCATTCTTGTTTTGTATATAAATTAAGGACTTAAACGTTATAAGAAAATGTTTTATAAAGTGTATTGTTTACTGATTTTCTTCATTTCTTCATCATCATTACATTAAATTTTGTAATTTACGCAATATTTTTTCATCTTTCTTTTATTTTATTTTCTATGTGATTTTCTTTTGTAAATGCTTTAATTTTATTTGACTTTTCATTAAGACCAACTCTTTCTTTCTGTCGTGTATGTATATATATATGAAGTCGTTTAAGAATTTGAATTTTTTTCGGATGTATCTGACAAATTAGACTCGGTATTCATACACATACACATACACATACATGTCTAATCAGCAGAATCATTTTTCAATTCGTGCTATCAAAGTTGTCAACATTGTGTGCACATTCGATTTATTTTCACTATATCGTAGCGATCGTGCCTGCTATATATATATATATGTGTGTGTATACATTTAAATATATGTATTTAAATATATACACACAAATATATATGTACATGTACAAATGTATATATATGTTGTGTATACATATATATTTGAACTAACTTTACGTACGTTTAAACTGTAGCTTTTGTTTTTGTTTTTACCGACATTCTGACTAAAGAACTGACTATCAGATCAGACAGATCATCATCTTAGGTTCTCTGCTTCGAACATTTCTTTTACACTAATAATATACTTGTATGTATGTGTGTATGTCTAGTTGTGTGTGTGTGTTCAATGTATGTCTGTGTGTGTGTTTTGGTTTTGTTGTATAAGTATAATAAGTATATAGCAATATAAATAATTTGTATATAAAGTTCTTGTTTTTACTGTGTGGTCTACGTTGCAGTCAACGCCAACGCTTTATCATCCTCATTATCGCTGCTGCTAAAGCGTTTAAAACATACTCTCTCTCTGCCCCTGTTTTTTTTTATTTTTTTTAGCCTAACAACAGTAACAAGGAACCATTGACACCAGAGCACACAAAAATGATATTGGTTCAACATGTGTATCTATAATAATTATATTGAGAGGATGTTGTTGTTGTTTTTGTTGCTGCTGTTGTTATTGTCGCTGCTGCTACCCGCTGACTGCGCGCAACCACCGCCACCGACACGTTGACCCTACCCCACCCATTATTACGCATTGTGTAGTGTACGTACGCGTTGCGTTACTCACTTAATTCCACACGCGTAAGAATGAGTCCCACGATCCTGTTGCTACTGCCATACCATTTTCAGTGACCCCCAAACATGAGACACGGTTATCATGACCGGCTAGAATGCCAGAGCGCTCTGCCTTCATTGTGTCCCAAACATTGCAGTTGAAATCATCGTAACCCGCTAATAACAGACGGCCACTTTTTGAGAACGCCACGGAGGTGATGCCACAAATGATGTTGTCATGCGAATACATTGCCAACTCCTGATCAGCCCTGATATCAAACAGACGACATGTTGCATCATCAGATCCTGTCGCAAAGGCTTGTCCGTTGGGAAAGAATGTTACCGCATTTATATCAGATTCATGACCGGGGAACGTTTGTTTACAAACACATTCTCGAATATCCCACAATTTAGCCGACGCGTCACATGCACCGGATACAAATGTTTTACATTGCGGTGCCAGGGAAAGGGCCATTACATCTCCCGTATGACCAAGAAAAGAATTGATTTGCAAACCAGTTTCAATATCCCATAAGCCGCACGACATGTCACCTGAACTGGTCACAATTTGATTGTCGTCCAGGAAACGGCAGCATGATAGATAACCACCGTGACCAGGCAACTCTCGGGAGACACGGACATTACCTTCGCGTGTCTTTAAGTTATAGATTGAACACATATTATCGAGGCCACCGCAGGCAACGTAGCTTCCTGATGGAGCGTATGCACAGGTCATAACCCACGATGAACGAAGTGGTATAGCGTGCACTTTATTCGTAGTATGTGAGTCCCAAACGATCAATTTGCCATCCTGTGAGGCTGAAACTAGGTTCCTGGAGTCATTACCCCAGTGCATGGCATAGATTTTAGCTAGATGACCACGAAGTGTACGTCGCGTCCGCATTTGTATACGTCCAATTGGCTCCAGCGAAGCAGCAGCTTGCAATAAAGACGTGTCGCATGCTGCCTTTCTTGCATCTCGAATAGCATTCTTGAGAGATTCGGCTTCTTGTCTAAGGCTGTCTAGTTCATTCATCTTATTATTTTTCTTCGTACAAATGTCGTTCCTTTTATAGAATAAGTCTCTCTCTGGTTCGCACTTGTTTATCAACAAGAGACTAGACTAATGGACGACTTGTTAGATTTCCGTTTGCAAAACTAGAAACACATTAAATTAGTTCAAGAATTATAGATTAAATACAACATTAAAAAACTCACGTTTAAAACTATTTTGATTGCAGTGAATTCGTCAGCGTCTTCTGTTTATTTGTTATCAGGGCTTTCGTCGTTTTAAACAAGCAATGTTTTATTTACGTTTAGAGATGATTGTTGATAATTAAAGTGACTTGCCTTTAACCTCCTCTACGTATTCAATTTGTCGTTGGGTTAAATCTTTTAAATTTTGTTCCCTTCTTATGTACACTTTGTCTTTGTCTTTGTTTTGATCTGCTGGCTGAGTTCAGTTTAACTTATTGTTGTTAAAGCAATTACATGCCTCAAATAGGCTGTTAAATCAATCTATTCTAGAATAACTTTTTACGTTTTTTTTTCGATTACAACGTGTGTGTAAATTTGAGTTTGATTACAAGTACCAAGACGGTGGTTTTTTTTCCTAATTTATTCTCTTCCACAATTTTCTCTTCGCACCTGCTTTTGCTCTTTTAATCTGCAATGGATAATTGGAGAGTGTTAATTTTATAAATCTGACTAATATATAAAATTTTCTCACAAAAATTTGCCGCCTATATAAATTTTGTGTACTTTTTACAGCATGTAGAGGTTTTTATCAGCACTTAAATTTTCACAGGGTTTTGTTTTTAGTTAGTTTCCCGATTTTCCCGATTAATATTTTCTTTTCTGAAACATTTAACGGCAAATTTAACATTAAATGTTACAGATTAAATAACTTTTTCTACGCGTTTGGTCCGCCTGTTTTCACCCGTGCTGCTGCTTCCGTTCCTTAGTTACTCTACTACTTTTTTGGTACACCAAAATTGCAATTTTTGCACCACCGCTGTCAATACCAATGAAACTAATAAGAGCAAGCAGTACAGCCAGTGTTTCGTTGTAGCAAGTATTGGCATACACGGCAGTAAAAGCAGGTTCGAATGTGACCACAAAGCAACGGCACGACAAACACAGTTAAATGATAATGACCATTTATTCCATTCGCACCAACGAGATTTGCCGTTCCATGAATTATATAGAGCGAGAAAGAAATAGAAAAGAAAAATCAATTTTAAATACTAATATGTATCTTATTTGAAATTACAATAATTAGAATTAACATATACTGCTATTTTATGTTCTATTTTTATTAGAGCATAGTGAAAATATATGCTTAAGGAATATTAAGAATTGTTGAATTCCAAAGATGAATTCAACAATGCATATGTATGTATGTACATTGAAAACACCTAAGTACATACAATGTAAGTATGTATGTATTATGCTATTTTAAATATTTTATTGGTGAACACACACCTGGCCACTTGAGTGACCGCTTCTGCTAGTTTTTCAGTTATTCACTTGATATATATTGTGATAAATGATGTACACAATAACTTGACTAAAATCAATTAAAATTTATTTATGCTGACAGATCATTTAAACTCAATTATAGTCCATAGATTTTAAAACTCTTTTTCACAGTATATCAATCTCAACACAACTTCTCACTTGCACTCTACAATTGGCAGCCAACACCTAAAAGTAGTTCAGGCATGCATGAGAATTATCGATTTTTCCTAACACCCAGGGTTAGATTCGATAATCACAGAATATATGCCTGTAATAGAACAAAAAACAACTTTGTTTCATTTCATAAACTTTTAATTCTCAATAGTATGTTTATTGAATAATATTATTTTTTCTAAAAATAATTTAGTTCTTGTAATTTAACATCATTGTCATATAAACTTTCCGCTTCATATTTATTTATTTATTTATTTTTATGTAATGTCAACTATATCAGTCGATTAACAAATATTTATATAATACGAAATATAATATATTTATTTGAGTAAACAAAGACACCTTAGCCTTTATTATGTTAACGTTTTTGACTGCTAAAAATGTCAGACCGTATTCCATTACGTGTTTTACCTTAAATATCATATAAGAGGTCTAAAAATGGCATGTATTGATGGCTTAAAACACAACTATAGCAACAGCTATATATGTATGTAGTCGAAAAACGGTTTGAAAATACTGTATAAAATGTATATCACTAGAATTTATATGTATGTTTTAAAATGAAAAATATATACTTATATATAATTTAATAAGATTAAGCTCCGAAATTTAATTTTTAAATTTAATTCATATATATTTTGAAATAATCGTACACAATAAAGTGAAAATTTACAGCTCTTAGACAAAGTATAATTAAATGGTACAAAAACAAATATATGGTTATGTTGTGTAAATGTATATTTATTATACGTGCTCAGTTGTTATGAGATTTAATCAAATTAATTAAAAAAATTATATGAAGAAAAATTTTATTGATATAAAAAAAAATTAACTAAATTAAAAATATATAAAATATATATATATATAATTAACATATGTACAAAATATATAGTAGAAGATAAAACAACAAACCAAAATATAAAATAATAATATGTAAATTCCATTACTCCGCTATTCCGATTCCGCGTTCCAAAATAGTTGAATTCTTATTATCGATAAGATTGTAATCGACGCCGCTGTGTCGCAATTAAGCTCTTGGAATTTTTAGTATTACATTTTGTTATTTATGTTTAATAACGTAGAATCCGAACGTCTAATTGAATATCTTGTAAACAAGAAAGGCTTCTAAAATCGACTTCTTTTCTTAAATTTGTTTCAAAGTTTAGTATTTGATATTATTGAACAATTCACATACCAACAACGCATTAGAGATTGAATTTGTTTCTTATTTGGAAGCAGATACAAATGTATTCTGTAAAGGTAAAATTTTTATTTGCTTAAATGGATGAGCATCGTTACGAAAATCAACAGTTTCGAAACAAGCCAAATTTGAGTAGTTCAAATAATACTAATCGAGAACAGCGGCGTGCCCTGGACCATACCGAAAGTGATGCAACGCACCCATTATTGCGTTCTGATCGACATCCGATAGAATTTACGCAGTGCCTAAGCTGCAATTTGAGATTTCAAAATAATTCATTTAGTGAAATTTGCGCGCACTATTCATTGCACCCACAGAGTGATCTTAAGTGTTTATATTGCAACGGAAACGTTTATTACTATTCACATTCTGCTAAATTGCTGCCCAAAGTCTTTCATTTCTGTTCCGAGCGCAAGAGTTAAGCTCCAAAATGGAAGGTATTAATATTATCGAGGACAACTCCAACTTGGACGGTGATACAATATCTGAAGAGTCTGATGCATCGGAATACTCCGAACATGAAAATGAAGAGTCCGGCACTCTCGGGATTGATAAAGGTAGATAAAACAATTTTATGAATTTGCGAACCCTTAATGAAGAAAAAATAACAAAATTTTTTAATTCAGATGCTGATAACCACCATATTCCATTACGTCAACAATTAAAAAGAATTAAAGATGAAACGACGCCATCAATGCTATCAGACAATGTTATGGAAGTCGATGGATCCGGTCGAACACAATCACAGGAAAGAACGATAACAGGACATCCTAACTATGGATTTGGAAAGCGATGGTCTAAGTCTGAAGACGTATTGTTAAAGTCTCTGGTCGAAAAGCATGGTGAACGCTGGGATGTAATTGGGCGACATTTTAATGATAGACTCGAACAACAAGTACAACAACGTTGGGCAAAAGTGCTAAACCCAGAGCTCATTAAAGGCCCTTGGACCCGAGACGAAGATGAAAAAGTAATTGAGTTAGTACGACGCTTTGGTCCCAAAAAGTGGACCCTAATAGCGCGGTATTTAAATGGCCGAATTGGTAAGCAATGCCGCGAGCGATGGCACAATCACCTTAATCCAAATATTAAAAAAACAGCTTGGACAGAAGAGGAGGATAAAATAATATATAATGCGCATTTTAAGCTTGGTAATCAATGGGCAAAAATTGCTAAATTATTACCAGGACGTACAGATAATGCAATAAAAAACCATTGGAATTCGACAATGCGTCGAAAATATGATGCTGATCGTCGATCCATCAATACAATTGCTGGGAGTGACTTAAAAAGCTCGCGCACTCATCTGATTACTTTGATCAAAGCTGGTGGTGTTGGTAAGTGACTTTAAACTATTTAACTTTACATATTTAACTTATTTGACAATAATTATTACAATAATAGGTTCTCATTATGATGAAGCTTCAGGAAAGGACCTAAAACCCAAAGATGTTGGTGGCAGTGATGTTAACTCATCGACTCCTTCTTGTGATGCTAATGGGACAGGAAATGGAAACGGAAAGGAAAAAATTGCATCTGTGCCATCATCATTCCCCACATTACAATATCCTGAAGAGAAACATAGCAGACCTACACCAAACATTTTAAAACGGTCCCGCAAACTAAATCCTGAGTTGCCGATGAACCTTTACGGTAGCTCGATTATATTGAGAAATGAATTTAAGTCCAAGCTACCTGAATCACCAATTATAACACCGATTAAGTCGCTACCTTTCTCACCGAGCCAATTCCTGAAATCGCCATGTCTTACAACGTTTGAAGATATGAATTTGCGCGCTAGCACTCCCGTCCCAAAAACATATAATCGCGTGGGAATGGAAATTAAAAAGGAACTGGAAACGTCATCTATTGAAACGCCACAGAAAAGTAAGTACATTACTTTAAATATTATTCTTATATATTATTCCTATAATAAAATATATTTTAAGGTATAGTCGGGCCACGCACTCCAACACCATTTAAAAAAGCACTTGCTGCCATTGGCAAAAAACATGACGGACGCTTTTACGTACCATCTAGCCCATCAAGTCTAGTCGAAGATCTTGCGGAAATTATAAATGAGGAGCAGATGAATGATTCAGAAATAAATTTCAGTAAAGATGGTGGTGATAAATATGAGCGCGAGTCCCGGATCAACCCAGTCAATCAGGCAATCACAACTGAAAATCTAAATACCCAATCACCAGTAACCAAACGTGCGAGAAAATCATTACTTCCCAGTTGGAGCATTAACTTAGTTCAATATGGAAGAAAGGTTCAACCATTTGAAACTGAAACGCCGAGCAAGTTCCTTACGTCTGGCCAATCAGTTACGCATTTCTCTCCAAGCAATATCATGAAGGATACTCTATGCAGTGAGCAGGATATGCTTTTTGATGAGGGCAAAAAAGAAAATAGGCCCTACGGCTATCGGTTAAGTGGTGGTGTATCAAGCGACTACCTACTAGATCCGAAATGGGCTCGAGTAGCTTGCGGCAAAACCAAAGATCAAATATTCATGGAGGAACAGGCATACGCTTGTCTTCAGAATCTGGCCCTAATGCCGCGTTCTTTAAATTTCGAAAAGCAGAAATGAATAACAGCCTACCAGTTATCAGCAAAATTATTTAGTGTTTTTTGATAAATACAGAAAAGATAAAAATAAATCTAAACTAAACATACATATAAAATAAATTTGTTATAACTATATGAGTGATATAGATACAATGCATATTATATGTTTATGATATATACATATCACCGTATTAGGACAACACAATCTATCTACAATAGCATAGTTATAAGTTGGCTCAGTATTTGTTTTACAGTCATAAATTGTGAACAATATATGCAAAAATAGAAAACAATTGGTTTGTTGAAATCATTGTTATTTGATACAATCCATTTATTTAAAAGGTATTTCTCCGAATAATTTCAAAATTTAACTAAATTCTACTCTGGGTGTCAGTCGTCAGAGTGCACAAAGGAAACTGCATGTAACCCAGGTGACAGGTACGTGCAGCTCTTAGCGGCTACACTCTTTTCGCACTAAGAAGTTATTCGACCCATGCCGGGCAGTGTTGCCGGGTCAGCTTTTTACAAAGTCCAACAGATGGATAATATCGATATACTCAATGCAATCAGCTTTTTTATTGAAATTCCATACAATTTTGACCAGGTGTTTGCAACACACCTTAGAATACATCTCCGATCCCATAAATTATATGTATTCTGAATCAGCATAACCAGGGGAGTCGATCTAGCCATGGTCTGTCGGTTTTTGAGCTTTTTGGCTGAATTTGTCACACATGCTTCTTACTGCTGCACGCTGTGTATAATTCGGACGGAGTCGGATCGGACCGTATAGCTGAAATATAAACTACCGGCAAATTTATTTATTTGTCATGATATAATATTTGCAACGAAACTCTACTCTATTGGATTTTTCCTATATATAGTATATAATATGTAAAAATAATAAGACTTTTGGAAGTTTTTATAAAAAAAAAATCAAATCGTTTATTTAAAGTGTTTTTTAAGAACTAACTTATGACAAAAAAGTGATTATCGTAAAGACTTATGTTGCTGCTGATTGTAGCTTTGGGTGTCGTATGTCCGAAATGGTCCCACGCTGGTACCCCTAATGGGTCGCACGGTAGAGAAATGTTGACTTAGCGAACGTGGCGGATGTCTTGCATGCGCAATGCTCATGATTTTTTGGTAGTATTTCACTTTGAGTGCAAATGTATCGGCAATGCATTCAGAAAAATGTTTGTTGTCATTCTCATGAATACATTGCTCTTCGAGTTCAACTCGTAGTAGAACTGTTGTTAACTTGTATATACAATTTCATCAAAATCGTAAAACTATAACATATAGTTGCCATAGGAACGATCGGCCGATATAAAGGTTTTTGTATGAAGAGCATTTGTGATTTCAGAAATAACATAACTTATCATTGCCAATTAAAGTAAGACATGATATTGAACATAAACAATACTATTCAATTCTGCGCCCTTGGCGTGCCGAAGGTGGCTACCTTCTCTGGAAATACTGGTGCCGAGAGTCAGCCTGGCTGGGGCCCAGTTTGACAAATAGGCTAGTCTCTAACGGAGGGCCCAAAAGCGGCAAGAGAGTAAAACATTTTTGTTGTATTTTTAAATTACAACGAAAAAGAAGGAGACCATAACATTTATCGAGCATGAAAAACAGAAAAGGAAAGATATACGTAATTGCACCCTCTCTGTTTAGCATAACGAAATTGACAACGCAAAAGAAGGAGACAACATTACATTTAACGAGCATGAAAGAAAGAAAGAGAAAAAGATACGTAATTGAAGCATCTCTTTTTAGCATTAGCGAGATGGTTACAAAAAAGAAGGAGACAACATTTAACGAGCACGAATAAATGAAAGAATAAAACGTATGCAATTAAATTCTCTATTTAAAGCATGCCTTGTTCCAATAGGCGGTCGCCCGGCAGTAGTAAAAGACTGCGATCGCTTATTCAATTCTGAAAATAAAAGGTCCCTTGACGGCGTTGCTTTTGGATACAATACATTTATTCCGTTGTTATCA
Organism: Zaprionus camerounensis; assembly: GCA_018904165.1. NCBI lineage: Eukaryota > Metazoa > Arthropoda > Insecta > Diptera > Drosophilidae > Zaprionus > Zaprionus camerounensis. The sequence continues at coordinate 1,853,477 of JAEIFS010000740.1, forward strand.
CTGTTTTATGACTCGACTATGCCGGTGTAAACAGGTAAAAACTGGGACGGATATGAGGTGACCAATGTGTTTAACGGTCACCATAACAATAGTTGTATAACTAAGATGCTTAGTGGTTGTATGCTAAAAATATCGATAGTCTTAAAAATATCGATAGCTCAAAAAATTGTAAAATCGTCAATATGTCGATGTTTGTCCCACTTCTAATTTACATTTTGTTTACATTGAAACTTGTTGAATACGTTTTATGTACGTATTTAATTTTTATTTTAATTAATTTATTTATAATTCGTTCTTTTATTAAAAATGAATGACTTTGTTTATGAATATTAAATGAAAATATTTAGTGAATCCACATGTTACTTTCTTATTAACAAACATACAAATCACAGTTGTAAAGAAGTGGCTTTCTTGACATCCAAGACTGAAACTTGGAATTGAATTAATTAAGTATGTGGCCTATATCCATTTGAAATAGTTAGTGTTGCAAGTTAGAACAGAAATAAAGATATTGATCAAAACAATATCTATTTGTTTACATATGTATGTACAATACATGTAAAACTAGTCAAATGTACACATTTAAGTACATTCAGACATACATACATATGTATATGTACATGATGTATATATATATGATAAGGTAATCTTATGATGGGTTAGATCCAAGATATAAATTTGTTAATTGCGAGTGCAGTGATATTGTTTAGAATTTATTGATAAAACTTATTCGTCTACTTGCATATGAAGTTTATATGTTATACGTGGTTAGTAAAAATATATTATACAAAACTGTGAATAACTAGTAAGAAAGTCACAGTCGAGCGTGCCCGCTATAATATACTCACTAACCTACTTATGGAATTAAAGTTTAGGTAAAGGTTAAACGACTGCCTACGTCATCGATTTTTTACTGATATATACATAAATAAATAATGTTGTTTATTTATTTTTTTTTTTTCATTGAATTTTTAAGATATAATAATGTAAATGTATTTTGTTGTTGGCCACAGCGCGCTTTTTCTCAACACAGAATTTGTTTGCTTGCTCAGCTTTCATTTCAAATGAATCAGTTTGTGAGACACTGTACCGTCACAAAGTGTTGCAGGCAGACTGGCGCCTAACACAAAAAGGCAACAACAAAATAAAAGCTATTTAACCTTTACCAAAATTTTAATTAAAATTAGTTAAAAAACAAAGTTTTTTTTACTTCGGTTGCGGGAATTGAACAACGTACTATGTACCTTAGAGTCCGCGACATACACTAAGTAACCATAAGACTTCTGCGTGCATCGTGTTTTCTGCATTGTGATTTGATATTGGGTGCAGTTCTATTGGGTTCACCGAAAAGAACCCGGTGATCGTATGATCAAATGATCATGTATAATTGATTATGGTATATTTAACTTCTCTCCAATCGCACGCTCAGTTACATGACGCTCCGATTCAAATAATGCCTTGATAACGTCATCATCAACTGCACTTGGCCGACCTGAACGTGGCTTGTCATCTCCAAAATCACGTAACTTTTTAGCAACCTGAGCTGAATTTTTCCTGAAAGTTGTATGTAGGTGGCAAAAGTCTTTGTCTTTGGTAACTGCTACTGAATTTGTTAAGGTTAATCAAAAGTGGGCAAGGAGTATCTTACTGCCATACTGCCCATTTAGCAATAGATTTTCTCGATTAACAACGAAAAGAAGTGTAATTGTAATCATTAAAATAAAAATTTTAATATATAATATAATAATTTATATTATATATAAAATAATTTTTAATTTAATAATATAATATTTATCCTTGCAGAGAAATGTCTGAGCTTCGTGGAACAAAAGCATTGGAGCTGTGGTGTCAGCGGCTGACCAATGGATATGATAACGTTAAAATTGAAAATATGACAACTTCGTGGCGCGATGGACTCGGCTTTTGTGCGCTTATACATAAAATGCGTCCCGATTTGATGTAAGTACAATACATATAAAATTAAAATTCAGTTTATTTGAATATCTATTTAGAGGTTATTTTGTTCTTCGCTTCATACACATTTAACAATTTATAAAAACATGCAAGTATTTGACATAACGTTAGCGCAAAGAAGAATATATATATCTAAGGTCCAAAAATTACACAACCCTACAAAAAAGAAATGTTATGATCCTGTTAAGCGGCATATGTGCTAATATTTAAATTAAATTAAATTCAATAAAATTAAATTAAATTAAAGTCAATTAAATTAAATTAATTTTAAATTTAAACAACTTAAAATTTTGTAAACTTATACTTTACGCTTAATTATTTTTAATTTAAATAATGTTTAAATAATTCATTATATCTTTTCCAATTTCAGTTGACTGTATTGAGTTGACTTTAAATTAAATTAAATAAAAATATTTATTTTGGCTATTTGTCGACTGTAATGCATAAGAAGGAAACTGTTTCCTTTTGATTTGCACTGATAAGTTGAGTTATTTTGCAAAACATTACTGGGCGTAGAAAGCTTCATTTTTGTCGATTGTTAGCTACATAAATCTTATAGTGTTGTCCCATCAGGCTCTTTCTGACAGGCACTTTTTTACACCATAGGAACAATCGGGGGACATTACAAGGGTCTAACCTTTGGCATGCCGAAGGTAGCCATTCTTCCCAGCTTTACAAAAATTCCTCTGTTATGTTGTATTACTTATTTTATTTTTTAGTGATTTTAATCGACTGGATAAAAGCCAAATTTTTTATAATAACGACTTGGCCTTTACCACAGCTGAGAAACATTTCGGTATACCCGCGCTTCTTGATGCACAAGATATGGTTTCCAGCGAAGTTCCTGATAGATTGTCTATACTCACATACCTATCGCAATATTACCAAGTATTCACTCAAGAAAGAAAAAACTCACATAGTAAGTATTATCTTAGAAATAAGCTACTAATTTCTTATATTTAATGATCGCAATGCCATATAATAATTATTTCTCCCCAGTTTTTAATTCTAGCCCTTTAATGTATGTTATTTCTAAATTCACATTAACAGCCTACAAGAGTAGTCGGAATTGCTTCCGAGCTGACAGTAAAGAATAGTTTACATATTTTTTTGTTTGCCAAAAATTTGGTTTGAAGTCTTTTTTAAGTAAAAATTTTTGGAATAGAATGAAGTCATTTGACAATAGGTCGTTTGGTGGTAGAAACCACGAAGGAAATTGGTTGATGGTCTATATAAATTTCCATTTTTTTTACTCCATATTAATAGTTTCTGAGATTTTTCGTATGTTACGGGCCGGTAAAAATTCGACAATAACTTAGACCTTTGATAGGTCAGCTTTAAATATTTTTTTGTATTTATAATACTATATAACTCACAAATTCGCTATCTTCCTGAAGAACTTAAATTATGATCAGGCTGATCATTCTTGATGATGATATCTTATGATACACTGTCACTAATTAACAGATCCTTCATTTTAGATACTTCTAACAAATTAGCAATAGTTGTGCCTGCGAGTTTTTTAATAAACATGGACTCTAGGTCAGCATGATCTAAAATGGTCGGGCTTACTATTTCGGCTTTCGGCAGGGTGATGAGGTTTCCTATCTCAGTTGATAGCATTCTATTTCTACCGAAAAGTGTTTTGAACAAATGTTCTGAATTTATCAACTTGGTTTTGGCTAGCTTGAGGGTTTTGTTTACTATGTGCGTGAGGCTATTTATCTTATTTTGTGTTGACAACTATTTGCTTGTTGTTTGACTCCACTTGCCACACATTGCTTCGGTGAACCCTATCGACTCAAAGTCATGGGTATAGGCTATAGGAGTACCGGCAATGAAGAAGAACTTTCAATTCAGTACGGGCGAGCGTCTCGATTTATTCAAAGGTAGTTTTAGACTATACTATAAAAATTAAAGTAGCTCTACAAGAAGTCTTCAGCTGCCAGCTGCGGTGTCGGCGTCACCGCTGCTGTTACCCAGAACGCTGACCACGCGCCTCGTGCGCGGCGTTACGTTTCAACCTGTTGCGACGTTCGTCAAAGCGCAATGTACCTGGAACGCTGACCATAACTACTTAGATCGGCATTTCCCCGCTAGCGACTTATTGCGCGATGCGGCAGCATAATGTTACGGGTTAACTTATATACTATATACCACAATATCTTGCAATCATTTTGAACTTATTTTTTGCAGATCGTAAAATTAATGTTGATTTAAAAACAACACGATTTGAAGGGAAAGAAGGCACTGATGGCACTAAAGACTTCGCAGTAAGTAAATAAATTGGAAAATTATATTTCCATAAGCTTCGGTATACCGAAGTTGAGGTCTTAAGCTTTAACAAATGGTTCGCATGACAACTGTAAAGTGTACAGACTTCTACAGCATTTTACATGAAAGATAAATACTTAAATTGCTAGAGATAGCACCATGGCCAGCACGGCCCAGTATGGGAGTTATCCATCTGTAATGCGTCCTCTGTTCTGGTCTGTCCTTTTCTGTGTCCTGAGACTCGGATTCTTATTCCGTAAATGTTTTTTCGCTTCGGTGCTATGGAAGCACTGGCAGGTTGCCCTTTGCATATCCCGGAAATGAGCTAAATAATTATTTAAATAATTTTTTTTTTACTTTAGATGGACCATAAAGTTAAAGTTGGAATAAGGCACAACTCCTGCGAAAAATGTCAATTACCAGTATTTTTAGCCGAACGCGTTTTTATTGACAAGCAAATATTCCATAGATCTTGTCTTAAATGTAAAACCTGTTCATTGAGCTGGACGCCAGACTCCTTTTTTCAAAATGGACCGCATGATTTTTATTGCTCTGAAATATGCATGAATGGGAAACTCAATGTGGACTCAATGGAAAAGATTAATTGTGATGAGCCAATTGCCATAAACTCCGATATGGAAATTGTTAATACAATAACTGAAAAAACTGAAAAAATTGTAGACATGCCCAAAAATAACCAAATAGATCAAAGCTCAAATGAAATTTATATTCAGAATGGTGGGCATAAAACTGATCAAACAATAGAGCATCCAAATCAAGAGGAATCGTTACCTAAATATAGGTCACAGTTGGAATTACGGATAATTGATGTTGACGAAGAAAGTAAAAATTCAAATGCTGCGCCTATATTTGATGAGAAAGAAACTGTTTCGAAAACTTCTGAAGATAGTACAAATCCGTTTTCTTCACATAACAGCGACACTAATGATGAGGATATTCAAAAGGAACTAACTCAGAATGCTTTAATAAATAAACCAAAAACAGATCCATTCCTCAATCCTTTTGATAGTTCTGACGATGAGGTTGAATTGGATAAAAACCTGTCTGGATGCAATGAGAACAAATTTGGTTTGAAGGATGAACCGCAAAAGCCTCAATTTGGAGTTAGCCAAAAGAGAAATCTAACACTTTTAAAGGATTTTCTGTAAGTATATAGCATTGTAAATAGTCTATATCCAAGCAACAAACTGGCACTCAACAAAGTAAAAGCACTTTAGGAATAAGTAACAACACTTAAAAGTGTGGTTTTCGAAAAATAAATTTATTTATTTTCCAATGGTTGCATGTTGAACCAATTTTGATAACCTATAATTAACAATTAAAGTAATTTATTTATAATTTTAAAATTTTTTTTTTTAATTTAATTTTTATAATTTTTAAAGTGAAAAACAGTAGGTCAAAATCATTTTTTGTTTTCGAACGACCGCAATGCTTTAAATTAATCACAATTTTGTATAAAATTGTATACCTTGTAGAGGGTGTTATAAATTTGTCGAGAAGTTTACAACTATATATATTTTGAATCAGCATCACCAGGGAAGTCGATCTAGCTATGTCTGTCTGTCCGTCCGGCTGTCTGTTGCAACGCAGACTAGTCTCTCAGTTTTAGAGTTATCTTGATTTAACTTAACACACATGCACGCTGTAATCCGGATCATCCAGATATATTGTACAGCTGACATACAAAGATCGGACTACGATAACATATAGCTGCCAAAGAAAGTATCAGTCTGCAAGGGTATAAAACCTTTGGCCTGCCGAAGGGAGCATTTTTTCATACAAATATTGTATTTATATAGATTTTTCGTTCTTACATTCTTAGATCCGATTCATCTTGCTTGGATGTACCTGTGAGGATTAAAGAGGATTCACCACCCAACACATACCTCTATCATAGCTCCCCGGACTTTGAGGTTCGTGAAACGGGTGATGAATCTATTGACGTTAAAAAGACAACCGTAAACAAGCAAAAAAAGAGACCAGCACCGGCGCCTCCAAAATCTTCGCATATGGAAATAACTAATATTGAAGAAATAAAATGCAGAAGTAAGTCTAATAACAAATGTTTTTGACAGATAGTTTATTAAGTTTTTTTTCTTTATGAATCAGTTCAACATGACTCTCCGAATGAACAAATACTTCTACTAAACAAATCTTCAGTGTTAAATGATAACCTTGATTTATGCTCTCAAAATTCGGATTCTCTGACCTTCGATAAACCATCACATGGACAGTGGAGACACAGAAAGGGTCCGGCCCCTGCCGTACCCATAACACCTCGAACAATTTTAAAAAGTCCTTCTATAAAAGAAATACACCATGAGTTGGAAATTATTGAAACGCAACAGTTAGGTTTAGAAAAGCAAGGCGTAATTTTAGAAAGAATGATTAGAGATCGTTGTGAAGGAAATAACGAGAAATTGCGAGGTATAGAACCTTTAAGCACATGGAAAAGTGCTTCTTCCAGAATGCCTCCTATCGAACAAAAAAAAGCCAACAAAGAAGTGGATGACCTCATTTTACAGCTTTTTGAAGTGATAAACGAAAAAAATGAGCTATTTCGCAGACAAACGGAACTTATTCATTTGTAAGTATTTGAGTACCCTACACCAATTAAAATACTATACTATATTATATAAATAAACATATACTATAGCAATATACCATATACATACGTAAAAGGGTATTTATACCCTATATTAATTTTGGCCAAGAGTTTTCAACACACCCATTAGAACATTCATAGTTTGCGATTCAAAAAGTGAATTTTTTTAAAGTTAAAACTTTATTCTTATGTATTGAATAAACATATTATATATGTCTTCCAAATTACAATTGGATCGGACAATACATTTACATTTTTATTACAGACGAAGACATGAACGTTTGGAACAAGAGCAAGCTGATGTTGAAAGCAAAATAAGACTTTTAATGGCTCATCCTAACTGGAATAAAACTGATTCAGATAAAGTACAGGAAGATGCTCTAATATCTCGACTTGTTCAAATTGTTGAGCTGCGTAACAATGTGATCGAAAGTTTGGAAAATGATCGTCTGCGTGAAACAAAAGAAGACATTGTAAGTAAATCAAATCTTAATTTGTTATATTTAATAATAAATAAATATTTACAGAGTATTAAAAACAGTATGTGCCTATTTAAAGCAGGACGTGGAAAATAAAAGCACCAGGAAAAGATGGTCTTGAAGAATTCAATTCAAAATACAATTCACCTCCTTTAAAAATATAATTTTTGACAAAGTTATTGGAAATTAATATAAATATTTTATGTTCTTTTTTTATGTTATTTTGCTATACTTCATTGTCATCGTCGCAGCTTTTCATGGCCAAGCGACTGCACGTTAATATATATTATATGTGGCTGTGAAAGATCAGTTAACTACCGACATTCCGCTCAATATTAAAATTCTTAATATTATGAAAACTTTATATTTTTTGAAATAAAACGAACACACTTATAATTATTCGACTCTTGTAATCAAAAACAACTTTAATTTGTAGCAACGCGTCGTCTTACAAATTCTGGGATAGATTTAAGTTTAAATTGAAAATTTTTGAATATCCTTCTTATCTGTTTGATCGAAAGTATCGTATGCACTTTTAGCGAAATTAAAATTTGAATGCAAAATTGTTAGAAAAGCTGAAGCCTCTCGTTATACAAGTATATGCAACTAGTAACAATGGTTTCCGAAGTACAAAAACGGAAATTTCCACCTCGAAGACACGCTTCGCAGCAGACTACCTGAAGAATTTGATTAGGATCACTTGAAACCTTTAAAGAATGACCCAGATGGTCATCTGGGCCATCTTCATGTAATGGGTTTTGACGATAAAATCGGTGCCTGTATGTCTTTTTTGAAAAAAAAGCGAACAAACTTAGTACCCATTACAAATACATTTAATTTGGTTCACTTAAAAAAACTTCTTCTGTAAACTTACCTTTTTCTACATACGATACTTCCGTAGGAATTCGAATATGTGTGTAATTATACCCTTCGACAAATGAACTGGTAAAAAAAGGGTATACTTATTTTGTGCAAATGTATGTAACAGAAGAAAGCATGGCAGACCACAGAAAGTAAATATATTCAGTGTCCGTCTGTCTCTTAGTTTAAACATCGACTTCTGTTATTTTAAAAATTAAGAACTTTATTTCAAGTGTTGGATGTCACGCCCAGCATCCACTTCAATTAATAATTTAATTTATAAATTCGATCGCGAAATATTATAGTAAAGATATTTTCTGACTTCGACATATACTACAATAGATAGCATTATATAGAAATATCACTTCTCTAAATTTTAATCAAAAAAAAACAAAATTTATTTATGTTACCTTTGTTATGCCTGCAAATGTGTGAATAAGTATATTTGTAATAGTTTTTCAAAACTGGTTTTATTTTAATCAAGTTATTACTTATAAAAGAGAATATAAATCGTACTTTATAAAATATGTTGAGTTATGACAGCTTGTACACAGGTAGTCTTAGTAGATTAAATAAAAAATTTCCAACATTCAGACCGATATGGAGTATATCGTTTCTGTGTAGACCTGGCAAGTATTATCTGCAATGATAAATTACAACAATAAAAATTAACCCATGGTTAATATAGGTTGTTAATTACTCCGTTAACTATGAATCAAGTATTCTCGATAACAATTTTATATACTTGATTTTTAAAAACTACTTAATATATATACAAGTTAACTAGTAAGCAAGGGCACATATTTCCACTGATCACTCGGTTCATATCCACCTTTGTGCTTGCATTGTTACATAGTTGTAGCTTTGCAAGCGTAACCAGATGCCTTGCACATGCTGCAAAGTCAGCACTTTTGGGTAACCACGACAATCACGGCAGTCCACCGTCATTCTGTCAAGCGCTCTGTCAGCTGGTCGGCCATAACTTTTTAGGGTTCATAATAAGATCAATCTTTAGTTATAAGATAGATTTTAATTGTATTTTAAAGAGAGCACAACGATCCTCATAATAAAAAAACAATTATAAATTCTCATCGCTTTGTTGCCAACCCTCCAACTGGATCAAGGCAACTCATGTGGACAACGTTTTGTCCTCGAAACTCCAAACAGGAAAATTTACATACCTGCCGAGTAAGTTGTAGATTTTGGTAAATTTACTACATCCCGCCGAAAAGTTGAAAGATTTTGAGTAAACCTGCAAGTATGTCAAAGGGTTAATGAAGTTAGTATTTTACTATCAATTATTATAGTTTTATTATCCATAAAAAGGTATTATGTATATTCATCTACATATATATATGTCGAAGCAGAAAGTTGGGAATCAAACAATTTACTTAATAATCGCAAATTAACGATTTGCGTACGCTTCCAAAGTTAGAATAAACTCCATGTATATACCATACGCAGATTAAGTTTATTTAAAATTTGGCATTCCTTGCCTACCGCACCCGGAAATTGATTGACGAATACTTAAAGAACCTATTCCCCAAAGTGAAGTCTGATAGGGCAAATAAGTTATTAATCTCTATATCTAACAAGAAATATAACTTAAACAACATTAGATAAGCGCAGATAAAATGAATAATTCGATGTGCAACAACTTAAAAGTGATCTTAGCCACATATATCTACAATCACAAGATTTTCTTACTTCTCCTTGTTTTTACTGGACACATTTCGCTCTATACCAAGCATCAAATCTTCGAACCATTGAGCCATTGTCTGTTGTTTTTCTACGGGTTGTCCACGAATTATATTCTCCTTTAATGAGCTAGAATGGAAATAAAACATTATCTTTAAAAATACATCATTAAATTAGAAAACAAGACAATATTACCGATAATAGTCTTCGTATAAAAGTATAAGAACCAATAATGGACGTGACATTGACCACTGGTTTCGACAATCTTCTGCCAACACATTGTTCAACAAAGAGGACATCATGTTTTGTAGTATTTCAGAATTTAATTCAACTACCTGCAAATACAATATAATGGAAATATATGAGTTTCGGCAAGTTTGTTAAAGATTTTACTGGGATAAACAGCAAAACCAATTAAGTTGGGCGGCACAGTGGGCTTAGCCAGTTAATAAAATTATTTATGTACAAATTTACCTTTAGAAATTGTGAATTCTCCCGCGATAAACTTCTTAACTTTTTATTTGGGAATGTAGAAACTGTAAAGAAAACTGCGAGTTATGAACCATACGTAAATTTATGTTTGTTCGTTATACCTTTCAGTTGTAGTTGCTTAAAAATGTAGGAAACAATACTATCCAATATGGTACAACAGCTAATGTATATAGCTGAATCTAAAAAATTAAAAATGAATTTTATATCATTGCAAATTATTGAGTGCTCATATTTTATATACATACCTAAGGCAGCTAATCCCTTCGTCAAGCTTTCTAAAACGTAGACAAACGCACGTGGTTCCAATGCAGCCAGATATGTAACATGGTCTTGAGATAGACAGTTAAGTAAATTGTAGTAAGCCGATGCCAATTTTGGGTATTCCTATTAAATATACATTTTAATTGAACTAACATTTTTATACTCCTTTTTAGTTGCAAGCCACTTACTAATAAATCGGATTGACGTATAGAAAGAATCAGCTTTGCGATTATATCAAGAACATTATGTAATGTATTGTCTCCGTATAATTTAAAAACTCCACAGTTCACATAATTTCCCCCAAGTGCATTTTTTAAAATTAAAAAACATATTGATATTCCTTTAAGCTTCATGGGGTAAAGTTGATCATTAGAAACTTCTAAGTGTAAGATATGATTTCCATAAATACATATAAGTCTTGATGCTTCACGAAAAAGCAGTATGCCCATAGGGCTGGAGACATTTCCAGCTAATCGTTGGGTTCGGCAATGCACTAGCTCAGCAAATAATTTCAAAACTGGCGTTGTGACGGCAGGATCATGTGCCCACAATTCTACAGCGCGCAGTAGAATAGGTAAATAATCAGTGTAATAGCTGTAAAAGAGAAATATAAGACGGTTAGACCACCCGGTGCAAATATAATTAAATAATAATAATAAATAAATTAAGTTTTTAGAAAAGACTTCTGAGAACTTAATACAAATTTCGTTTAAAAACAAGAGAGATTATCTTCGACATACCGAAGGATTTATACCCGCGCAGTCAATTAGAGGAACATAAATATTTTGGTAGTAGTTTTCAAACGGTTGTACATTGGAAAGTTATACGATATATTTTTTTTGCAATTTTTATACCATTGGTAAGGCGACATAGGAGAAATTTCCAACCTTATAAAGTATATGGATTCTATACCAGCAACAACAGCTGATTCGATATGTTCATGAATATCTGTCTGTCCGTCTATATAACTGCCTAATTCCCATTTCTAGAAAATTTGGTAAAAACACTTGTATATATTACAATTAATTAAAGTAAATTATAGTGCGGACGTCTTGTGCAAATTGTATTTGGATTGGACAATAAATAAGCAAGACATTAAAGATTTTAAATTTCATTAGTATTTGTCTGCTCAAACTCGTTCCAATTTAACGTCGCACCTACTTTTTTTATACAACTATTGTATATATTTGTTGTGGTGAGGATGTACTGCGAGCTTGTAGAACTTATGTAACCCCTACCGAGCTTAGAGCTCCATATCTAGTCCGGTTGTTCTTACCATATCTAGTTAACTTGTAAAGAAATTGCTTGCCTTACGACGCCAATACTTTCAAGAGCCAATACTAGACATACTGTCTGTACGTAGTCCGGACCTCGGGGTTCAACTCGCAGAATCTGCAGAGCGCATTACTCTCTATTCCCAGTTTGTATACAATTATCGCGTATCAATTATTATTATCATAATGCAATTTAGCCTAGCAAGAGTTTTTCAATTGGTTTGTTAAAAAAGATTTATACTTATGTTTGTATTATTTAATGTACGTACAGCCATTCAAACAGCATGGTATATTGAATACGTGCATTTAAAGGCAATGCAAGACCACGTAAATCTCGCGCCAAGCCAATAATGGCTTTCTTTACTTCATCGTTAGGAAAACATTTGGTGTCCATTAAGACGCTTCCAAGTGACTCAAATTGATCTACAAATAAAAAGAAAATCGATACAAGTTTGGAATTATTTCGCCACTATTAACTTACTTGTAAGTGGTGTTAAAAAATTATAGAAACGCTCTTCATCCTCTCCCAAGTCAAACATTAATAAGCGACTTAGTGAAGTATAAAACATGGTTCGGCATCGCATTTCGTTAAGTGACGAGCTTGTACCGAGAAATGGAAAATGTTCACTAGTATGATGTGTCAACATGAACTGTACCTCCTCTAAACGAGCCAATTTTCGCACAGAGTTAAAGTGTACAGAGAGATCAGACAGCAACATTAATGTTTTTGTAATTATTTGTTCAGAACGTCCCCAAAATTTTAAATTAGTTATTCTGAAAAAAAAAATACAAAATTTCGTGACTTGCAAAAATGTTTACAAAAAGGCAAAATACATACATTTTACGGTTAATAAAACTCAATAGCATTTGCTCATCATTTAGACCAAACACTTCACTAAGTCGTTTGTATACAGTTGCCTTTTGCGCCTGGTCACTACTATGCATCTTACGGACCTGATCTAAAAAGCTTAGAATTGCTAATTCCAGCTTCTCACAGCCAGTCTGTGGTAGACGTGAGTCAGTCAAGCTCATTAGTTGCAAGACACGAATGACAAGTTCTGCATCCATATTATCATGTTCGTCGCTTGTAGTTACAGAAAGCCTTCCGACAATAGCTGAGCCAATTATGTAAACTAACCAAGTTAATTGCAACTCGTGCACTGTGATATCTATAGCGCTTGAGTTAGGTGTCTGCACGAGGTTCTCATACTCATGGGCTTTTTGATCAAAATGCTGTACCAAAAGATTACAGGTTTTATTATATTCACACCGTTCAATTACAGATAGCTGTTCAAGTTGTTGTTGGACCATGCAAAGATCATCTAATGGATCCTCCATGTTATCACGAACAATTAAGGGTACAGCATCTAAACGTGATTCAATATATGCTTTTATTACTTCAGGTGTATATGTCCCGAGTAAATGCGGATCCGGCGATTTAACATATGGCACTGAAGCGACCATACGCTGCCATAGTGTTAGTAAATAGTGCACACTATTTGGAGCAAATAGCCACATCTATGAACAAAACTATCAGTTAATTTTTAACTTAAATATATCTCAAAATAAATACTCACGTGCAACGATTGAACAGTAAATTTTGCAATCAAATCTATAGCTTCTGGGTAACAAGGAACAGCAATAAGTTCACCCAGCTGATAATTGGACTTCAGTCGAGCTAGCAAACGACAAAACTCATGGTAATTATCTGGATCACTAAGGCCCTAATGTCAAATTAAATTTAAATAAATATATAAAGTTAAAAGAACAGATAAAAACTTACGTGCAAATTTGTGAGTATATTTTTGACTCCTTCAATGAGGTGAGTAAGAAATTTAGTACGTTCTGAATTGCTAAACAATGATCGACGTACAGATGTAATTTGTACTAGGCACGATAGTGAATAACTAGCTAAGCCATTTGGAAGTATTTGATATAAATCAAAAAACAATTTTAGTGTATTGGAATCAAGAAACGCTGGGCGCCATGCGGTCGGAATCTGCAAGCATAAATATATATTTCAATAATTGTAATTATATAATCTTTAGACTTACAAACCTGTACATTATTCATATCATCGGCAGACTCATCTGTGGAGCTTCCAATAAAATCAAAGCTCAAACAGTTTTTTGTAAGACGAAGCACTTGTGATATCAATCTGTATAAGAAAAATGTATGACTGTTGTAGTTGACAAAGGCATATTTTGATTGTTTATAAAAAATAAACCACTTTTTGTTCTGTTTAACATTTTGCAAATACAATCTTCAAATTAAATTCCCAACAACCAAAACTGTTACATTTAATAAAGCCACATACATATTGAATAAAAAATGCTTTCCTCAAAATAATTATGCAGACCCGTGTAACATATGTACATATATATAACCAAATTAATTTCCACACAAAATAGAAAAATACATTCGGTATGCCGAACCATATTCACTACATCCACCTTTTAAATATAAATAATATGCTTATAAAAATGCTGCCTTTTAGATACATTTTCAGTTGGCATAATGTTATTATACCCTTTTACCATATGGGAAGCGAAATCTAATTAATGTTAGGAACAAAACAGACTCATCTCTTCCATACTACGAATGAAAGGTGAGTGAGAAAATATATTTAAGATTATGTAAGACACCAGATCAAACAGAAATTATATTCAATCTAAATTAGTTCGTAATCCAGTACCAAATGAAAATTCTTTTAACGCTGTCTCTGTAGAAGACAACATTCAGGTAGCTCACTATATACTAGCTAAACTATTTGACGACCCTAACTCAATAGTTAAATTCTTTCTATAACCCTCTTTAAGACCTTAAGAGCGAGTTCCATCAAATTTTTGTAAATGAAAGTGATATCAGCAAACTGCATTATAAATGAATAAGGGAAAATATGAATTTACAAGACTTCCGTTTGGATTAAAAAACACACCTTCAATATTTCAAGGCGATCTTGACGACATTCTTAGAGAACACATATTTATCTAGGTAGAATTTGTTACATTTACATAGACCGAAGACAGAAACAATGCAACCTAATTAAACCTAAATAACATTAAATACCAATTAAATGAGTGTGATGGCTTGCAAACTAAAGTATAATTTCTCGGGTTCGTTATATAAGACAAGGGTATAGGGCCAAATCCTTATAATGTAAAAGGCGTAGCTAATTATCCATGCCCAAGACACTTCATTAATTAAGATCTTTATGGTATAGTGACAAAGAACGAAAAACGTCCGATAAATTGTAAGTATGCTATACGAAATAACGTATCGGTCCGATCCGGTTCGTTCCGACTTATTTACAGCGTGCAGCAAATTTCATCAAGTTAGCTCTACAACAGAGAGATTAGTTTGCGTTGCAACAGACGGACAGACAGACATAGCTAGATTGACTCCCCTGGTGATGCTGTCTCCTAAGATGCGTTGCAAACTCCTGGTCAAAATTAATATACCCAGAGGGTATACAAATTAGTACTAACAGCAATAGATAAAACAAGAACTCAAACTCTTCTTGACAAATTCATAAACATCTGCCGCGATGAATTCTAAATAACCAAAACTGCATAGTCTGCAGTAGGAATCCGATTTAATTCTTTTAAACCAGCGATTCTTAGTGGGCCAGAAATAAAAAATATTTAGTTCTAAGCAAATAGATATAACTAGTATAGGAACGATCGGAGGTGATAAGAAACTTCAGGGGTATAAGACCTACGGCAAGTCGAAGCTAACCTTTCCTTGTGGTTTCGTTAGTAATTGCCGTAGCTCAATAAAAGCCCAATGTCAACTGGCGAAATCATGTTTGATGGTTAATTTTGACTTCATTCTTCTTTTTTTCAACTCAATTCAATTTTTAGGTCAGTACTAAAGATTTTGAGAATTTTAAGTTAGTATAGTCTACAACTATTACTATGCAGTTGTAGGGGGTAACACAATGTTATCATTATATTATTAAACTAGGTTTGTTTCACTTACGCCTGTTGCGGTTCATCTAAGAAGTTTAGGGTTTTGCTGTTATCTCGTGCGGTAATCAAAAGTGAACATGATAGCAAAAATGTATCATATAGCTGTTGATCTCGGTAAGACGTTGCTATTTTTCGGTTTTTCGAAAACGATAAGTGCGCATCTAATTCCACAATTGAATTCATTTCTGATACCAGCTGAGACAGAATCTGTACGCCGATTGTGCAATGTTCAACAGAGCCCTAAAAACACATAAAAATAATATAGTTTGTATTCGTGTTTTAAAACACACACAATCATACCTGTAAAAACTTTTTAACATCCTCAAGCAAGTTTTGAAAGATTAGTTCACCTTTGTATGAATCGAACCAACCATATTTTGTGATTTTTGCTAATAGAGTAACAAGAGCTTGAACGACAAAGTGCTGTAGATTGGGTCTAGTAGCTAAGTAGTTAAGCGCATAGCTGCGTATGTCAATCCGCTGACCCAAAGTTATTCCCTGTATTAGTTTTGTAAGGGTAGATGCGGCAAGTAATTGTGCGTAACTTGAGTCTGCTCGGTCTAAAAGTAATTGACATTTGGGTAAGGCGTCAGGGCTATTCACAAACGTTACAAGCCTCTTCTCAGCGTCAGCACGAATACTTGTATCAGTGGCTTCATACAGTTGTTTGCAAAGTATTTCTAGTTGTTGGATCTCCTGTTCAAAAAATAAATAAATAATACAATTTGTTAAGCATTGCTGAATATCTTTACTTAAAAGTTTTCAAATAATAATTAAATTCATGCTTAATAAAACTATGATCGTATTCGTGCTTTATAAAGACATGGTCTAAGGGGTTTTCCGATCCTTATTTAACAAAGACCCTCTGTACTGTACTTCTTTGTACAATACTTCTTCATTTTACTAGTAGAGTTTAGTCACATAATTTACCTTCCTCAGATAACCGGAGAACCATGCATGGTGTAATTTTATAAATAACCTAATACAAGGAGACATTGACAGTGTTTACCTGGTTAGCCAGTTACACTTCTCTATCCCTTGTTCAGTTAGTGTTAAGTTTTTGCAAAGGGTTTCAATTTCATCAACATTGCACAACCTCAATTCGGCGTTATGGACAAGTATTCAAAATTTCAAGAAGCTATCTAAAGCGTATACTCCACACATCAACCTTATAACCCTGATCAGCGAAGAGAGTTTGTTGCATGCGATATTCCATAAATAACCCTGTCCGAAGTTCTTTATGATTCCATAAAAAAATTACAATCGAAAAACTAAAAACTATGTTCTATTTAATTTAAGTGTTGCGTTAATTTTGGGCCACCCTATATAACGATGCGGAATTGAATAATATATCGTTTTTATTCATTGCTATAATAACTCAAATCACTGGACATATGTACATACATAAATAACTTTTTTATGAAAATCTATATTTCCGAGACCAATATGATATAGTTGTCTGATTTGAAGGAAATAAATGATTTGAAGTATACATCGATTACTGTCTTACTTGGACTGGTACTGATTAGTTAAGTTCTTTCGAAAAACAATAGAGGTCTTCACACCAAAAACTCTTATATCGGCTGATTATTACTACGGCAACTACATGTGACGGTGGTCAGATTTTGATGATTTTTTTTTCTTGATATTACAGAAATTGGCCAATAGGTTGTATGCTTATTTACAGCGTTCAGCAATAAGAGTCATTTATGCTAAGGTGCAACAGGCAGACGGACATGGCTCTTCTGTTGATGCTTTCTGAAGCGAAAGCGAAAACTTGCAAGGTTAAAATATCTTCCAATGAATGAAAACGCACAGGTTGGAGTTCTCTGGTAGGTTCATAAATATAATGTTGATATTATTCCGCCGTGTGCTGTACATGTACATGTACATGTACAGATATACAAACTACAATATATATCATCATTTAAAATAACATCATTTAAAATAGGCTTTTGAATAATATAATAATTTGGTAATTGCGATACATAAGCCCTTAACACATTAGTTTAAGTGACTTCAGTTAATCAAATTTAGCAGCATTAGAACATATGAATGCCCATGCATACATATGTATACACATATATCCGTTGAAATACCCCTACTGCGCATGTATGTATAAAGATGTAAATAAAAGTTTATACCATTATTTGTAATGTAATCCGATTGGTTTTTGTTATTGTCTTCAAAAAAACTATCAATATCTTAAATGTATTATTGTGAAAACGTTTGCGCTCTTTACTAGAGCAGGAGCATCGCAGGCTACACCGTTAATAATTATTATAGAACTGCACAAAAAACTGCACTTAAATTAAAAAAAATTGCATTTAGCCATAACACAGGGACGATATTTTTGTTATCGTGGAACTAATACTTGAAAATATTTACATATCAAAAAATATTTCGTAGGGGTATTCCCTTTTATTAAAATAGCTAATAACAGCAAAACCATATTGTCACTTATTTTTATAAGCTTGATTTTTTTATAATTATTCAATGCACATTTCGATAGCAGAAGGTACAAAAGTTAAATAAAAGTTAAGTTTTTAATATATATAAAAATAAGTAGTAAATAGTAAAGCATGGGTAATTCTCGGCTAAACAAGTTTTAATCAGTTTTCACTTTTTAAAAATCAACATCTTCACGGGAAATATTCGGGAATCATTGCTTAAAGTGCTTGATATTGATTGGACAGATTCTTAAATATTAATTAATACATATTGAATATCAACATGTTTGATCATTTACATAGTTTTATCCATATGTTTATATGCATAGCGTAGTAATATAAGAGTATTTACAAGCAATTTCAAAAGATTCTAAACATATTTAAATCAAACATATATTTGACGTTCAATTCAGCATTCGCAAAATTCACATAATTAGACATTAAGCTCAAAGTGAATGGAATAATTAAATATTTTTTTTAGGTCGATTTATTATTATTCCAGTCTCAATTCCACATTTTAAATTTTACGTAAAGGAATTTTTTAAAATTTATAATTTTTAGCTCACACGTTTAAATATTGACTAATTGTTTGTAAACTAAAGTCACTGTAATGCTTATAAAAGTTGTTTTTTTCCGAATACTTTTATATCCGGCTGATTATGCCTGCGGAACAGTTCCACAAACAAGGTAGTGTGACCGCCATGATTTTACCTTGCATTGACTCGGAATACTGCCAATCTGTATATTTAAATGGGAGATTCATTCCTTTTAACCACAAAGGGATAAAAGACAGTCCTACCAGGGCTTTAGTGAGTCCTACTTAGTGCCCCAAAATTTAACAGCTATAATAACTCTAATCGTTAGACATATAAACTTTTTTATGAGAACTCGCATTCCTCACTGATTATTCCTATTAAAATTATAGAATATAGTTGGCAGATTTGCCAGAATGGAAAAAGTAGTAGGCTTAGATCATTTAAAAAGCTACTAATATATTAAGTTATTGGCCCGATTGTTTCTATGACACCTATATGTTATAGTTGTCCGATATTGATGAAATTATACAAGCATATTATTTATACGGAAATGGTCTTATATAAAAAATTTGCAAATATGATATGTCGTAAAAATGGCAAAAATCTGACTATTTTTTTTATATAAGCTATACGATATATCGGGTTGACTTTGCTCGTGCCATCTTTTTTACAGAGTGCATCAATTGGAAGTTTGTATGTGCCAATTCTTATCAAGACAGCTAAAAAAACTGAGAGTCTAGTTTGCGTTTCAGTATACAGATGGACGGACAGACACTTGATGTTTCATTATATGCATATCTACTTTTTGGATCGGGCAAGTTTCCTTGCTAAAATTTACAAACCTCTGTACAGGTTTAAAAATACCATACTGAATTGTCTAAAAAATATGACTTTCAGTGACATATCCATAATATAATCTCCTTGAATATTGATGTATATAGAGACATTTTTGGTAAATTTTGTACAGCCGCAAAATCTACTTCTGTAGATACAAATTATAATTTAATAAATAAAAATTCGAAAGATAATATTTGGTTTCATTACTTTGTTTAGCGTGTAAATTCATATGAGCAAACTATAATATTTCTTTGTTCCGGGTATCAGAATTCCGTCGTTCAATTGAACGACTAGATAGTCATCTTCTTAGCGACGGAACCAGTTTGCATACAAATCAATATTTCATGAATGTTGTGTCAAATACATATGTATGTATGTATGTATATATACATACTTCCGCCGGCAATCCATAATATTTTCGCAGTGTTTATTAAGTATATGTAATTTTTTTTTCTTATGCCGTACTTGTAGAAATCACAAGAAAGAATAAATTAATGCCAACAAAATGTTTTATTTCCAAAAGTGCTAGTGATGTTTTTAATTATTTAATGCCATTGTGAAGCGTAGTTTGTACATACAAAGAAATTTGACATTCACATAAAGTATGTACACATATGTATGTACATACATATTTACTAGGAAGTTTTAATTAAAAAAGGTTCAAAAACTTATAGTATATAAAAAAATCGCATTCAAAGGAAAATAAATAGTTTTATAGTGCTCGCAATACGAACTAATCTAATGTCGTGGACTAAATATAATTAAAAAAGTATATGCATTTGTGATAAAGACTGGATTATTGTTGAAATAAAAGAGACTTCAATGCATAAAAGTGTGTTTAAACTTTGCTTTTAGCCACTTTATATAACAAACAAGTATTTTTCGTGTTTAAAACATGGATTTACTTTGTTCAGAAAGCGTGCTTACTGATTCCGAACAGTCTTTATATACATATAAAAAACAAACGCCCATCGCACAAAAAACTACAATTCAATACAACAATATAAACTGCAAGCGCAACAGCTGTTCCTCGTCGTGCTGTTCAGCATCCTCAATAAATCAATCAATCACTACTGACCATGGTGGTGACTTGGAATGCTCATCAACTGTTCCCGTCGATGGAAACATGAATAAACTGATGTATGTTTTTACTTCTGTGTGTTCAACAAACACATCAAAACAGTTACAAAGGGCAAAGTCTGGCAATTATCAACCTTTAGATCAACAACAACCACAACAAAAAACAAAAATTACTCTTACATCGGCAACAAATTCAACTGGAGCAGCAAACATACATTTAAAATTTGTAAAGGCACATTTGGCAGTTACAGATCCTATATTGAAAACAGATCGCTGCTTAGAAAATGCTCTTAAATGTGAAGAAAAACAGAGTATTGTCGACACATATTTCAAAACTGTTCAAAAGGATATTACGCCCCCAATGCGAAAAATTGTTGCGGAATGGATGATGGAGGTAAGTCCCACGTTTTTTTGGGCAGATTGATGAAACTGCATATACTCACGGAATAAAGTCACTCTTTCCTGGGAACAACCTGGTCACTCTGGTATTCAAGGCAATTAGCTGGCGGACGAGCTAGCGAGGGCAGGAAAATCTGCTTCATTTCTTGGTCCTGAACCTGTTTGTGCTAGATGGGGTCCACTGTCTCATCAGACTAGGGATGTGGCAGGCCATGGGGCCCACCAATTCCTTGGCTAAGCAAATTATTAGTTTGCATTCCAGGAGGGATATCCATATCTTTGTTGGCTAACTCTCAGTCCATCGCACGGTGAACTATCCCCTAGTTGAGATCCGTATGTATTTCTTCGTTGAGTGTATGGTAGACTCAGCAAAGAAGCAACGAAATTACCAAGCACTTTTACTGCGACTGTCCAGAAAATGCTGCGCTTATTATCCGATTTGATTGCAATTTGGAGACAGGTGTATATAGAATATAGTTATATCAGAGGCAGGCACAACTAATACAAGCAAACGTTTCGTTGTGTGCAATACACTGAAAAAAAACTTTTTTTCGATTTCAATAAATTTTTGCAGTCCTGAAGTCGGCACAGCGACTGATTTGATCGAAATTGCAATTTTACTCTCTCGTTTAGAAGTTCTGCTCTCATTTTTGCACTCTCGACCAACACACGAGTGCATTACGCTAAAATTCGTGCACGCACGGACTTCACTTGCGCTCGCTTACGTTATGCGTGTGTCATCTGCTCTGCAGCTAAATTTTTGTGCCCGCTTGGCGGACAGATATTTTCATTAATAATTAATAAATTTTTTTGTATGTCTTTTATTTCTTATTTCAGTTGTGTACAGAGGAAAAATGTCAAGAAGAAGTTGTTCTACTGGCATTGAACTATTTGGATCGCTTTTTGTCGAAAAAGTCAGTGCGAAAAACTCATCTTCAAATTTTAGCAGCTGCTTGTTTGCTACTAGCTTCCAAGCTACGTGAGCCTAGTTGCAACGCATTATCCGCAGAGCTTCTTGTATTCTATACGGATAATAGTATAAACAAAGACGATTTGATAGTAAGTATAATTCACTATTTTTCATATATGGTTAGTTACATACTTATAACTATAACAGGATTAACGGGATAAAACAAACGGATGTATAAGAAAAACAAAAAACTTGCCGAAGTTGTTATACCATAATAACAAGTAGGTCTTCACCGATGTACACGAGGAAGAAAACACTTAAAATCACCATAGAATAGATTGAAAACCTAACATTTAAATTGAGGAAGTGATCAGCATAGTGTCCGATCTGAATGCGGTTAAAAATCTTTGGTCAATTTATAAAATCTTATTCGATTTAACAAAACGTGACTAGGATATGTGGGTTTCTAAAATTGTATTCTCAAAATTGTATATAACGTGCAACATAGAATACATTCGATTTTTTTTGATTTGTTTTGATTAGTATTGTTTTCATTTAAGGAATAAAATAAAAAGAAAATTAAATAAATCAGATAAATTAGATACATTTTGTAGGCGCCACAAAAAGTAATAGTTGAAAACCGGTAGTTACTCTTCCACGCAACTGTGTATATATGTACATATATACTTTATAGGTTCTTCTGACTACTATGATTTTGCAGTGTCGAGTGCGACCTGAATGGCGAATAAAGTTTAAAAATAATAGAATGCGATATGTAAGGGTTAGATTATTATAACTGTACATTCTGAAAGGGTATAAAAGCTTCGGCATGCAGAATGTGTGTCTGGTTTTAATACTCATTAGCTGACTAATTTACTTTTCGATTTTATTGAGTTAGTTGAGTAATTCGTAACTAGCTTCCAAAATTGGAAGTAGTTAGTTAAATTGGGGCAAATGATATCTGAGTATCTCTTGCGTTCGACTTTCGCTTTTCTAAACTATTTACTTAGATTATTAAATTTTTTTGTTACTAAAAAAATTTAAATAAATATTTATTATTTTCAGAAATGGGAACTGTACGTTTTGAGCCATCTCGGTTGGGATCTATCAACGGTGACGCCTCTAGATTTTCTAGAACTATTGTTACCACGTCTACCTATTAGAAGTAAACATTTTTCTGATTTTAACATCGAAAAAATACGTCATCACGCTCAAGCATTCATATCACTAGCGGCAAAAGGTAAGAAAATACAATATATAACTGATGTTCTTAATATGCATTATACAAAATGATTTTTTATTCCGCAGAGCATAAGTTTACCAAGTATTCAGCGAGCACAATAGCGGCATCAAGCATTGCCGCTGCAATGAGTGGGCTTAAATGGGACTTATGTACTGGGCATAACATACAGTTTCTGTTAAATCTTCTAACTGATCTAACAAGTGTAGGACAGGTTTGTCTTATTAGTAACTATTTTTTGATAGGATTAATTGAATTTTTACTATTAATATTAATTGACAGGATCAACTACAGCAGTGCATGATACAAATGGAAGCCATATTTGAAGAACATCGCAACAAAATGCAGATATTATATGTTGGCGTTGAAAAGTCACAATTATTAGGTGATAGTTATAATACTCGGTATCAACAACAGCAGCACTACCAGTATCAAAAACAAAAAATTCTAACTATGTCAAATCTCTCGCAAACGTGCAAAATGCAAGCTCAAGCACCAAAGGAATTGCACGAAATCAAATTTTAATAACGTTAAAATGCTTGCCAATACATACAATATCGGTATATATTTTAAATTATTAGACCGATTTCAGCCGACTGAACCGCCTCAAGCATTAACATTGCAATATGTGTATATATAATGCGTGTAGGTGAATAAAATAATAAATAGAAATCATTATATTTTTTAACTTTAAAAGCTTTTTACCATGCAAACTAAAAAGCCCTATTAAAAGTTACAATAGAGTATAAGAAATTCGTAAGCGTAAATTTAAGAAAAATAAAATGCTTAATAATTTTTGGTGTAAAACCAAAACCTAATATGTATAATAAATAAAAAAAAAGAAATAACTTGGGGGAAAAAGAAAAATAGACTGATTATCAAACAAAGGAATTCAATTATGTACGAATAATGTTTTTTCAGTTCAAAGTGTATTTATCACAGTAATATTAAATATATTTGATTTAACTTCAACAGTTTTACAAGTAAAATTACATATAAATGTTTGACAATATTAATCAATGTCGCTTGGAAATTAGTTTAAAAAAAGGTTTGTACATAGTTACGTATTATGAATAAAGGCGCTATACCGCTGCTAAAATAAAAAAAAAACACATTTTAATGTTGAAGCCGTTAATCAGTCATTGCTTGCTGGGATAAATAGATAGTATATACAGTATAGTCGTAACGTCTTGGTATACTAATATAGGCGTAGATCAGTATCAACAGCAGAGGATTATAACCACTTTTTTAACTGTACTTAATTCAATAATAATTGCATTAGAAAACAGTTAACACATATACCAATTATAATCACTGTTAAGTTTTCCATACATTTTTTGACTTATTATCAGCAGTCACGTATTTCCGCAGATTATTCCTATGGCAGTTTATGCATAGAAGTCGGATTTTAATAAAATTTACCGCCGTGATAGACTAGACTAGGTTGCAATATCATGAAAAGTTACACAAATCGACAGATAAGTTTAATGGCAGCTAATACGATATAACGTTTCATTCCGAGTAATTTACAGCCAGTGTGACTAGTTTGCGTTGCAACAGACGGTATACATTCTGTGCATTCATTTTTGCGTTGGCTTGTGATGAGGACGATATGGACAAAGACAATCGAAATAATAAGCTTCCACGACTACACGAGTATAATAAAATGTATGCATTAATCTGGGATTAGTTTAAGACTGCGACTTGGTGGGGAAAGGATTTTGTTACCGAGCTAAAACGTGTCTACGAATAAAGTTGGCTACTTCGTGAAATATCTCAAACTATATGATATATCGGTCCGATTCACATAGAAGTTAAGTTATTAAAGAAATAATGGAGATGTATTGAAATCGAAGCCGCTCTCCGCAAAAGTAAACAGAAGTTTTATAATACATACACTGCCACGCCCTAGTTACCTAAGCCTCCGCGCCATTAACCGGGTTCTGGACAAAGAACTGGTAAGAGAAAAACTAGGCCAGCCAACAACGAGACTACACATCCGGCCAAATCCATCCGGCAGACGCAGCAACCAGCAGCATGGTGCAAAGCAACAATGTTAGGCAACTCAACGAACCATCCGGTCGAGTGTTGAAACAGCGGTCAGAAGATTGTTGCAAGCCCTTTTGAACATCTTCTATGTTTATGTTAAACATTCCCCAATATACATATGTATATATATATATACAATAGATCACTCGAGATGGGTACATTTATAAATAAAACAAACGTTATATTTTATATTAAAATACCTATGTTTGAGGACCAAAATTATAAGCTTGCTCATGTTATCCCAATACTCTTAATTACTTGGGAATTTCAAATTATATTTTATTTAACAAAAATGTTGTAAAATCGGTACAATGGAAGTGTAACAAAGTAACAAAAAATACTTTTGTAAATCTAAGACAGAAGAGCTTTTCAATGGAGAAGAGAGATGCCTCAAATCTATGGCAGTCTGTGATGCGATAGAGCTCGGCGAGCAGGAACTAATCACGGAACCTGAAAAAGGAAACATACTGGTGTTAAACGGAGTCCAGACACGAATATCGTAGAGTCAAATTGCTTGAAACCATTTCAAGTAACAGGGAACGTGATTACTTATAAAGACTGTAGTCTCACCATAAAAAGATTTAACTACGGAGGCGCAGCGATATCATTATAACAGATATGGTTATAAAAATGAGAACTGCAGTGTTTACCTCCTTGAAGATTTCGTTCCACTTCTTCCTTCGATCTGGCCGTCACTTCAATCCAGGGCGGGAGGAGTTACCACATTCACTCTTCCCCCGATCAGCTTGGCACCGCCTCCAGTGTGAGTCCCAGCATCCCATATAGAAGCCGAACAGGAAGACATCCGGGCTACCAGGAGGAGCAGCCACTTCAATCTAACTAATGTAAGCTAGTTATAAGTGAACAATATAAAACTAAGTGAAGAATATGAAAAGTAAGTGAACAAACTTAGAAGAAATCGCAACAATATCTAACCAACAACAACTTGGACTAACGCAAAGGCAAGAAGCTTTCCAACAGAATACAAATATGGAAGGAAGTACTATAGTGGCAGAAATGGAGGAAATAGTCAGACAGATTTTAACCGAACAGTTACCTGTTCTTCTCATTTTATAAATATATAAGTAGATTTTTTGTTAGAAATACTTTATATTTTGTAAAAACCTGAAAATAAAAAAACAGTGTTAATTTCCTGGTACCCCACAAATCATAATGTCCTCTGGATTTAAAAAAAAATTAACTTTTTATAAAACGTCATCGTACATCATATTGATTGTAATATTATTTGTATTAACAGCAACTGAAAACCTGCATACCTTTCTAGTTTTTGGTGATTCAGAAGAAGCCTATTAGGTGATTATTTAATTTGAGAAACTCCAGCAGGCAGAACTTGGCGAATATTTATGTTTATTCGGGCATCTTTCACATAATGGCTAAAAGGTGCCCAAAAGACCTCGTCGTCAACTTGGTCGTATAATTCTAAATCCATAAAGCTATTTTCCGTGCTCACATCAATGTGTTCATTACATTCGTTATATTCATAAGCTGACATCTTGCAAGTTTCCTTTATAATGAGTGGAACAGCATGATAACAAAGACGCGTTTCCTGTGACATAATCAAAACATCTCCACTACGAAGAAATATCGCTGAAGGCTCCTGATCTAGCGTCTTACCACCTATAAGAAATATAGCAGTTTGTCCGAAACTGTATACAAAATAAAATATACATATAAATTATGAAATAAGGTTCTGGTTTAGAAGAGCGCCTTTTCCGAAAATTAACTTTATACACAGTTTTTGTGTACTACATGTACCTTAAACTAAGCCACAACTTTTTGCTTTCACGTATACATACATACATACAGTATGTAAAGAAACACTTTACTCAAATGCACATGTTAATGTAATGTACATTTGTGTAGAGTTACTTGACATACTGTACATAACAGTATACAGGGGCATGCAATATTAAGCATTAAGTTGACTTTGCATTTATTGTACGATTGGATTTAACTTTGAAATAGTCAATATTATAATCAGGGAATTGTATATTTTATACGTCGCTTACAAATCAAATCGAAAAATTGTATTGATTTGTAATAATAATAATATTGCCAAGCGTATGATACAAAGAAATCTTGGCGCTAAATTTGGTGTGTCCATTTTCAACAATTTTCGAAAGGTATAAAAAGTACATTTTCGGAAAATCCGATCTTTTATACAATTAACGGCAATATACCTAAACGAGAACAGTGGAGCGTTCAGGTTAAGCTCCGAATGATCCGTATGACCCGACAAATTAGTGCCCAATGGATAGTAATTTACTATAGCCGCTTGCGGGATAAAATGCGAGAAACCGAGGGCACAGGCAAAGAATTGACACATATTTTTTAAGTCGTATGGAAATTCGGTGCGCATTGTCTCATTGTAGACTTTTGTATCCCAATTATGATGATAACCTAGTGTAGTCCAACGCATTGCAGCTTTAAGACGATCGCTCTCATTAAGGTCAGTGCATTGATGCAACTCTCTCCACCAATCACATATAGCACCATCAGTGAATAAAGTTCTGTTTAGATTAACAACATTTGGTTTTTTCGGATAATCCCGAAGGCAGCGAGTAATCCAATAACGTTGTCCGCTCACTGTAAATGCATTGCGTATAATCACAAGTCCAGGATGGCTGTCGAGTTTATAACACCGCCACATATGTTGCGGATGCAGGCCGACCGGCACTGACAAATCTGTATTAATATCAGAGACATTCACAGGTTTCACCAACTATGGTATTACCACATGCGAATATTTGCAAGTACAAATGTACAAGTACATGTTTAAATTTTCTAACACAATACAAACATGCATACATATGTATGTATGTACTCACATTGTACCAACTTTGCTGTGTATTACTGCATTCATACAAATCAAAGTCAATAACATCGTGAAGGTCAGGGGATGGATTCTTCCTTTTATAGAATTTAAACGTTTTTTTAAACATTTTGCATACTTAATATACAATGTGAGTACCGATCAGAGCAGAAACACTGTGACCGCACGATAGCGATAACATATACAATCTGGTAGAGATGGATTCGATTTAATGTTCACAATATCGATTTTTCCTGTTTTTTGATTAAAATCAATTTGAATAGAAGCCGTAAAAACATAATACTCATAAAGTATTATATTAATTTTTAATTATTATAATTTTGGACAAAAAAATGCAAAGCAGCTTAGAAGGCATGTTCCCATAAAGTGAATACATACAACATATCAAAGAGCGGAGGGGACTCACGATTGATTGCTAATTCCTATACGCCGAGATCTAACGACTGATCCTTATAAAACTCAACGAGGTAAGTCAAAAATATAAGATAATACAATTTTTGAATTTTATGCGTAATTAAGGAGATCAGTGTGGCCAGGTTGCAAAAAGTAAAAAACGCATGTTTTGACCTCGAGCGATGCCGGACTTACATTTTTTGTACTTACAGTTAGCGTTTAATGAATTTTCAATTTCTTAATAACGGAATAAGTTATATAAGTTAACACACGCTGCCGCATCAGCACCGTTGTCACCCCGGTGGAAAGCGTTATGCGTGATTTAGCACCATCTATTTGTCGATTTACGATGGTAAACAAATGGTGCTGGAACATCAGAAATTCACCGTGATTCTCAAAGAAACCTACGCCGTATTGGGTGGCTTTTTTTTGGTGAAGTACTGTACTGTACAGAATCATCTAAGTTAAGCCCGTTACAATAACTGACTATGCTGTTCTTCCCGCCTGTTTAAAAAAAGCCTTTAAAAGTTAGATTTGAATAAAATCAAAATTAGGAACAGAACAAAAATTTAATTATAAATACTTTGAAATTTTTTTTACAAATTCTTTACAGTAAATTATTTTTTTTTATTTTAACATAGTATAGTAAATATAGAAAAATTGTCATTTTACAGATTGGATGAAACAAATTATCCATTTTATTATCATTGTGTGTAGCCATGACGGGTATGTTCAAAAGTTTCCGTTGCTAGATTTGAATAATTAATTTAAAATAAATATTTAACATCCTTGATAGTATCAATAAAGACATACATACAAATATATACAAACATAATTTTTTGATTACATATTGACAACTTTTCACGATTAATGAAATTCATAATTCCGGCCGTGCTTATCGTAAAATATGTACATACGTATGTATGAAAATATACCTTCGAACATATTTATAAGGTTTATTTATAGTAAATATATATTGCTTTATCATATAAAATTAATTTATTATTGTAATATTCTGTTTCCGAAAATTTCAAATTTTCAATATAATTTTATTTAATCAGTAATAGTTATTAAGATGTAGTATATATAATTCAAAGATGTCCGGCTGTCAATCACTTATGGGGTCAAATATGTTGACGTTTCCTGTGTTACCTTATTCCATTTAAACGCAACATTGTTACTCAGCAGCAAGCAGAGCAAAATTCTCAAAGTTGATCTTACCTTGTACTGATTCGTCATCCAAATCATCAGTGCTACTTGTAATACGTGCTGTAAATTATTATAATTATTATATTTATAATCGATTTGAAATATATCTTAAAAAATACTTTCGGCATGCCAAAGGTTATAATTCTTTGTGAGTTTTAGAATAATATATATAATAATAATAACTTTTGCGTTTATAGTCCGATGATTTGGTGCTTATAGCGCCAAAGCAGAATGTTGTGACTTAGGTAGTTTCTTAAATAATGTCAAAAATTACCCCAAGTTATCAGTTTACGTGGGCAATGAGCCTTCATGCCAAATTTGGTGTTTTTATATCCTTCGACCATTGAAAATGGTCAAAAAAGGGTATACTAACTTTGTGCAAATGTATGTAACAGGCAGAAGGAGGCGTGGCAGACGCCACCAAGTATATATATTCTTGCTCAGGATCACTAGCCGAGTCGATTAAGCCATGTCTGTCTGTCTGTCTGCATGTCCGGATGACCAGATGAACACACAGATCTCAGCTATTATAAGAGCTAGAGACATCAAATTTGGCAGGAAGGTTTCTGTGTACCAGGCGCAGATGAAGTTTATTTCAAATGTTGAGCGCCACGCCCACCGCCCCCGCAAATCAATAAATTAATTTTTGAACTCAATTTGTAAGCGTTGTATTAAAGATAAAACTTTCTGACTGTAACATATACTAAGCTGATAGTTATATCTACTTATTCTCTAAATTGCAATCCGATCGGATAATAAACACAAAAGTTATACAAGAAAGCATAAAACCAAGTGCTTGTGTCTACTAACAACGGAGGCAGGCGAGCGCCATCTTTTGAGAATAATTTCAAATCATGTGCATATGTGTACATACATAGGAACGTGGGTCGAAGGGTATCCCACAGTCGCGTGCCGCGCGACTGTTGCTTTTCTTACTGGTTAGCTTATGTAATAGCTGAGATCTCGATGTTCAAACGGACGGACAGACAGACAGAGGGACATGGCAACTGTATGGGTGGGCACCACTGCAGTAAACACTTGTATTGTACTGCCAAGCACAAAATAAATGTGTTCATGCAGGACTCTCATACAGAGAGACACAGTTGATTCAGATTGTTTGTGGGGTAGTAAATTACTCCTTCATTGCGTTAAAAACTTGTGATCAAAATTGATATACCCTCTGTAACGGTATAATAATATATATGTTATATATGTAATACCCACCCCTAGAACCTCTTGTCGAACCGACACCACCAGTGCTGCCAGATGTTGCGCCATTACGATTGTAAAGAACGTTCTCCAAATAAGGTAATCCATTATTGTTGACAATGTTCATTCCCAAGCAAGTTTCTATTTGCTTCCATCGATGAAGTCTTTCTTGAAGTTCATTTGTTACTTCTCCAAGAGCATTGCGTGCTTCAACAATTGAACGATCGACGTCATCAATACTTTTACCATGCGTAGATACAAAAGCACCAACTAAACTAGATCGTTTTTTGCGCAATTTTTCACATGCTTCACGCGCTGTTTGAAGTTGTTTCTCAGCAGAAACGCGTTTCTTCTGATGATTTTTACTTTCTAACTCATATGTATATTGGAGCCACGACTGCAATTGTTGAGGTGGTGCCCAACAATTGTCAACCAGCTCAAATTCAGCCCGCGTCAATTCATTTCGGAGCATTTCAATTTCTTTTTTTAATTGTTGCACTTCCAGGTCTGAGCTAGAAGAACTTAAAGAAGGCACTTCTTTCAGGCGACGTTCGAGGTCCATTTTTTCAGTAGCAACGTTCTCTTGTTCCATTCGGGCCAACTCTAGTTCCTATAATTTAAAATAGTTTATTGCATTCATTTTTGTTCTAATGTTCAAGTTGATCAATTAGTATTTTATGATGCAAAATTATATAAAATTCATGTATCAGGCAGACTTCACAATGTATAACATAACATTTTTCTCAATATCAATAGAGTTATCAATTTAGACAAATCCGTTTGTGCATTGCTTATTTCTATTTATATTAATTAACCTTCTGCATGGGTAGTTTTATTTATTGATAACTCATACCTTTTGCATCTCTTGCAGACTTTGCTCTGCCCTTTGCAATCCTTCCATATCCTGAGCCATACGACGCAAGTGTCGCTTGGCATTTTTATTTTGTTGGTAAGCATACCAACACCCAATTATTGCACTCAACAATAGCGTGACAAGTATGTAATCTTTCCAACGCGTTCCAGTTTCTAAAAAGAACAAACAATCGATTTTTAAATTGGGATGGAATACAAGGTTTTATTTAACAAAATATTAACATGCGATGATCGCTTACCTCGAGGTGGTCCAAAGAGAACGACATCCATAGCTTTAAGTGAAATTTTTTGTTTATGTATCGGATCTTTAATGCCAAGCACGTTGCTTACATAATGAAGGTTGTTAACCGCCAATCTATAAGTTTATTAGATTTTTAACTATTAAAATAATAATAAAAAAATATGGCTGTTACTGTCGGGTGCTCCGATTAACAACTGTGGTATACATATATAAATATATATAACATACAGTCGGTGCACATTGTAACATTTGGTTGCAATGTTTATCATGATCGAAATACTATAAGGCAAGAATGCCGATCGGCCGTTCAAGTGCCGGCATTGTAACAAATGCAGCGTCAGCACATGCGCGACCAGGCTTCCTTTATGTATGCATATGACAGTCGTGTCCTATACATATATATGTATACATATGTATGATTGATATATGCTTTGCCGGCTACTCCGCATAGCTCCATAGCTCATAGAAATCATCATTGAATAAAGAACAGTGAACGTGGACTGATGTCCAATCGTTCCTTAACCCAAATACCGCGACTTATATTATTATATGGCGACCGTGAATCGAATCGAGGAACTTGTGTTCACCTATCTACGTGGGATGTCCTGTCTACATGGCGACCGTGACAAAAAGTCCAAGAGGACAACACATATAGTGCATTGTGAAGTGGTAAAAAAAAATAAATAAATAATAATAATAAAATAAATATATAATACATGGATGACAGCAAAAAGAAAGCTGTCGAAGAAGCAACTGCATTACTCTCAGACGTTGAGTAAATGCATATCAAAACAGTTAAAAAAAAAATACGGCAAATATCAAAGAAAAGATCTGCCGAAACCAAAGAGGGAGTCCATACCAGACCAGACTGCGTGGGAGTATCAAAACCATTCTGCGAGGGAATTTGCAAACCATTTATTGACTGGAAAGCGGCAACAATAAAGACACTGAGTGAGTAGAGTGCATGTGTTCTGGGTAAGCGCGGAGGTGTTAAAACAAAAGCAAATAAAAGTATAGCCCACCACCCGCCTGGTTGACTGCTCAGAAATTGCAGTCAGAGCTCGACCATCTGCAACAATTAATAAAGCAGAATAAACAAAAACCCCATACAGCAACTCACTCACATAGAAAAACAATAATAAACAACGAAGCTAATATAACCTTACCGCCATCCAGAGTTAACATACCAAAACTGAAGAAATCGTGCCCAGCAGACTGCGAGGGAGTATGGAATCCATTCTGCAAGGGAACCTGTAAACCACCAGAGACAGCAGAAACACCTATCAACAGCCGGAATCGAAGAAGGAGTGCATACCACACGACAATAAGCCCGCGTTTAACTCTAAACCATCACCTAAGGTATAATATATAATCAATATAATCAATGCTCAAAAACAGCTACGGCATTGACAGTGTGAATGCGTCTCCGCTTCATAGCTCGCCAAATGCCCAGGTAGAACGGTTTTACAGCACCTTGGCAGAAATGGACCAATGGCTAAAGTTGGACAAGAAAATCATCTTGAGGGCAACGGTGGAGTATGAGAAAACCTAGCACTCAGTCACTCGTGAGACCAATTGAGGTTGTTCACTCAGGGTCCAACGAACGCTGCCTAGACTTCAAGACAAGATTAGTAAAAGCCCAGCAAGACAGCATCGCAAGTGGCAATTCAAAAACAACATGGGGTTAGGTAACAAACTGACCCCATTGTGCACGGAACAAAAAGTGCAAGCAGACCAGGGAACGTCTGTGCTCATTAAGGGGAGGGTGGTCCATAAGGACAACCTCAAGTAGGTTTCCCACTAGTAAAGCCCGAGCACCGTAGTCTCACTTTGTGTCTAAATTCCAGGTGAGCCCTCACGATGTTCATTATCCTGGCAGAAGCGTAGATGCCCGGATCACCGACTTTTCGCATTGCACTACATCCCTGTGGTAGATGGAGATGTACTGGTATTTGAACAACGTGACAGAGTTCGCTAACATGGTAAAGAAAACAGAAAAATTGCCCGAATCCTTTCCCCAATCGCGCATATGCGCAAGTAACTAGAGGTTGTTACAGACCATCTGAAAACTTTGTTGTTCGTCCTCGAGGTACACCACAGGATTGTTAGAAGTTAAGATAACAAAGGTACAGCCTTTAAAGTAGTGGCGGGTACTTCTGCTGCCACAGATTTTTTCAAAAATCAAGTTAACAAGCTCAACTGGTGGAGTCTAACTCTAGGCAGATAAACACCTATATGAAGCACTACTAGCAAGAAATAGAATAATGCACACAGAAATTCAAAATTTAATTCTCACCATTACGTTGGCTATATCCAACATAGTAAATCCCTCAATTCTTGATCATTCCGATCTTAAATCTTTTTTCGAACAAAACACTTCAATAGTTAGTATTGAAGTATTGAACACTCGTTAAGTTACTCCGAAGTAGAAATAAAAGAAGATCTGCAGGATCTATTGATACCTGCAATAATATAATAACACAATTTACTAGTTGAAGAAAATGCAAATATGACAGACAATTGAGCCGCCATAAGGGCGTACATTAGACAAGCATCTAGCGTGTACACTGCGAAATAATCAGTGCAGATCACAATCGTGCACAGCAATTCAAAAAAGATGTTAAACAGATCCTTCATGAACTAAGGGCCTGTCACGCCTGATTATTCAGGTTGACAAGGGCTCCATTAGTTAAAGCAAACAATAGGCAAATAATAATCCATTATAAAAAGGAGAAAAGCATAAAATCTGAACTTAGACTTCATTTTAACAAGAAACGAAAGAAACGGTCGAGCCCAACAGCCAAATTCCTTTTGTATGAGTTCGCCTTATCATTGGGTTTTGTGATTTTCGGCTATAACCCTGCCGCGATACCCTATCTGACAATAGATATCGCGAAGCCTGCTAGCAAACCGATATCGACTCAAACAATTAAAGGTGTTTTTGTGGGGTTTTGGGTAAATTCTTCAAGATTGTTTCAACTCCAATTCTTGCTTTTCTCTATTGTTGCACAAAACTTCATTGTTGGATTCTGAGCTCAAAGAATTCTATTTATAAATGTTCTTTCTAATCCGCTACATGCTGTTGCCCAGGGGAGCTATTTCTTTAGTCAATGGTAACCCCCCTACTTGTATACGAGCAAATTATGTGATATTCTGTTACCATTTCCTGACACTCTTGCAAGTCAAACTAGATAGTTTTAATGCAGATTATGCGTTTCGAGCTTGGTCGGTTTGTTATTACTTGATGAAAATTTGATACGTCCATAAAATATTAAATATGAAAGCGTTTGTGTGTATACAAAACATCTTACCTTGGCAATGCAGCGCCAGTTACTTTGTGTACCTTGAAGAGATCGACATACTGTGGTAATTGCACTGACTGCGCCAACCAATCGGTCGTTTGTTCAATTGTCCAGTTGTGCACCTCAGATCGCAACCAAGCATCCCATAGTTCTTTAACGGAAATATGCATGTCATCATTAAAATGGAACGCCCTTTGACGTTTCTCATAACCAGAATCATATTTAAGTTCTTCCCGAAGAAACTACAAAACAAAAAATTGATTAAGATTATAATGCTTTTAATTTAAACCAATAGTTTCTTACATCATCGGATTCGCTTAAGTCGATATTTCCGTTATCGTCATCATCCAACTGACGATGAAGACTAGCTATTGCTTCCATTCCTAGTCGATCTTGCACATTTTCATTTAAACAGTCAAAATCTTCGGAATTGCAATGGCCATTAGTCGAAGTACTTAAAGAAGAACTACCTAAAGCAGTTGAAGTAAATATTTTCAATTTAATTAGGTGATCAATTTTAAATCTCTATGTTATCATCAATGTAATGAAACTTTCAAATTCTCAAACAATGAATTTATTACATTTAGATAATCGGATAGGTCCTATATATCCTATAGCTGCAATATTACTTATCTAAACAAGCATCCAAACATATTTTCATATTAATATCTATTATAGAATCTCTGGCATCTCTGTTGATGCTGATTCAGAATATAAGCGAAAGTGTTTGAATATCTTAAGATATGTGATTTATTATAAAGGTTTTTTTTAATTTAATTTTTTTATTTAATTTAATTTTAAGTCAACTAAATACAGTCGACTGAATTAGAAAGGATATTGTTACAAAGAATTATTTAAAAAGTCAATTTAAAATAATTAAGCGTAAAGTATAAGTTTACAAAATTTTAATTTGTTTGAATTTAAATTCAATTTAATTTAATTGATTTTAATTTAATTTATTATAAAGGTTAGAAAATCAGAATTTTACTTACTAAATTCATGGCTGACTGCCTGCGACATAGCTTCGCTTAACAAGTTGTACGAACTTTTATGAACCTGGTGCTCATGTTGTAATGAGTTTTCTGCACCATCTGCTGCATCTGTCTGAGACTGAGTGGACGCTATATGTAAAGCCATCTCAGGTGCAGAAAATGTTACTGCTGGCGCAGCAAGCTCAGCTTTAGTATTTAGACATAGTGGCTCATCAACTATTTTTTCCTGCTGTTGTTGGGGATGTGTATTATACCGATTTGAACTTATTTTTGAATCTGCAGGACCACCGCAAGTCGCAAGGTAAGCGTTTTCAGATATGTTGTATAAAAGTATAAGAATTGTGTAATTCCAAACGTCGCGCATATTGATTTTATTTATGAGTTATTATTAATTTTTGAATACTTAAAAATTGCTTTGAATTAAACCTTTTTTGTGAAAAGGCGAAAAACATACATTTGCTGACAGTTCGTAAATTATATATTTCCTGCGAATGAAATAAAATTTTATATATTTTAATTTAACACATAAAACATGAATACATATGTAAGTAAGTATTGTAAGAGTATGAGGGGGATATGTACCAGGAATTTGAAGTATCAAATATGACCAATTCCAGGGAATCAAATATATATGACCAATTCCAGGGAATGGTCTACTGCGGTCAATATTTAAAAACAACTCTTATACCCTTGTGGGTCAAAAAAAGAGTAGATTATCCTTAATTATATTGAATTAAAATTTAAAAATATTGTCTTCAAACTAACATATTTTATGAATAAAGTAATAATTATAGTAAAATTGTATTTGAAATTCCCCCCAGCCAGACAAAAGCTTTACTGCTTCCCTAATGAAACAGAGCAAAACCTTCGTAGACGAGTTAACGACCTGCGGAATTCATGTGCAGATGCTTCCTCCTCATTCATACCAAGGCTAGGCAGTTGCAGAGAATGTGCTTGGTAATTTCGTCGTCTTCTTTGCAGAGTCTACACTCAACGAAGATATACGTATGTCAACTAAGTGATAGTTTACCGTGTGATGGACTGAGTTAGTCAACAAAGAGATGAATATCTCTCCTGGAATGCAAACTAATTCTTTGCTTAGCCAGGGAATTGGTGGGCTCCTTGGCCTTTATTCCGTAAGAAAAGATAGAAGCATCTTAGTATAGTACATTGTGTGATGGCCCCTGCGGTTGCCAACAATAAGATGTTGATACCTCCTGGAGACCAAACTTATTTTTTGCTAAGACATTGGCGGGCTCCTTGGCTTGCCGCATTCCTGGTCTGAATAGCCTGTGGCTTTGGGTCATCCCATCATCCAAAATTTCACCAGGCATGGACAACCCTACAGCACAAAAGGTTTCCAGTCCAAACCACGAATTACGAGAGTGGATAGGTGACCACCGGGTATACCATTTGCTACTATAGAGAGTTTTCTCTGTAGCGCAACTCTGTATTAGCTTAGCTTAAATGATAAGCCTGCACAAAACCAAAGCCTTCTTGCATATTGCTGATAATTTGTTCAGAGTCAGTGTTGCCATGCTTAGTTATATTTCCTATTTCCAGCAAATCAGATCACTACCTTCTTCTAAAGGCAAAGCTGCTGGCTTGCAGTTATTCATACCGTATCCTTTCAGTAAATCCTGTCAAAAGTAATGGCGAGAGCTGATGTTGAGATGCTTGACTGGA
The DNA here is from genome assembly GCA_018904165.1 of Zaprionus camerounensis. NCBI lineage: Eukaryota > Metazoa > Arthropoda > Insecta > Diptera > Drosophilidae > Zaprionus > Zaprionus camerounensis. The sequence goes on from JAEIFS010000740.1 coordinate 1,891,647, forward strand.
CAAGAACAATCTTGTACCAGAATACGAGTTGTTTTGAGGTTAAGTCGAAACTTAAATGTACTACTTAAATGTTGACTTGGGATTCAGGTTAAGAAGGTAAAAATATATGTTAAAACATATATCGCCAAGATCAGAATTCAACCTCTATTGGGGGACATTTAAGGGTTCTTCAGTTTTTTAACAGCCTATACTATGGTCTCCTGGACCAATACGCATGGCGTATTGTGTTAACAGCTTCACGTCTGTGTTTATACCCTTGCAGGGGGTAGATAAATGTTGGCCACAAGATACAATGCACCATAGAAGACATCTAAGGTATAAACAGTCTGTCAAGTAACTCTTTGCACATATGTACATACATTACATTTCTTTCAGAAGCTTGGCACACATGCTTGTAAACATGTAAGTCGAAACGAGGCAGATAGGACGATACATCTTAAAGCTGCCATAGAACCTTTTTGTACATTTTTAAAATATTACCTACATTTTGAAGCACCTAAAAAGCAAATCAAACTTTATTTTATTCCAACAATATTGTATATCTTAACAATTTAAAAAATGAAGCAAACATTTAAAATTCAATTCTCAAAATGTACTCAATTATGCGCTGTACAGGGTGTTTTCTTTTGTAGTTCCTGCTGTTATTTATAATTATCTACATATGCCGCTGTCCGATTTTAAACTGCTATGACGAGTAAAAACGCTATTGCTTAGCAATGGATTTTCAGTGCCGGATGTTCCCGCACTAATTATAATTAAAAAGTTGAGATTTAGACTGGTCGCACGCTCCCGTGATCTGATCTCACATTTTCCTTTGGACGACGTTTTATAGAACTGGGAAAAAATAACGTTATCGCGGCAGCTGAGGGCCGCCACTTACCAGATATCACTTTCAACTAGTCGGTTATATAGTCAAGCTTTGACATATTGTATGCTTTGATAATATTGGATACATTCATTGACAGCTATAATAACGCCTGGACGTGTAAAATTCTTTTTATTTATTTCTTACTGATTGTTCGTATAAAAGCTTTGTGATACATGTACAATAGTTGTCCAATTTTAATAAAATGTAAAAGTATTTGTCGATCCATGAATAACGATAAATCGTTCTGATTCGGCTCAGTCCCACTAATTTAAAGCATGCTAAGTTTAATCAGGGAAAAAACCGATTGACTAGAGAAAAAAAGGCTGACCTGGTCGATATTATTATCCCCTTTGGTGCGTTCCAAACTCATGACCAAAATTAATATACCCTCTGCAAGGGTATACACATAGGTGTGTCTGCCGTCGAACTAGAACTCATAGAACGTCGAACTCATACAAGTATGAGTTGATAGTTAGGGAATTCAAATCCTTTATATATAAATATTAATATAAACAGACAGTCAACTAACGCTTTACTCAAATGCACATGTTAATGTAATGTACATTTGTGTAAAGCGTTACTTGAGTTTATTGGATCGCAGATGTCTCCTTCTGCCTGTTAGGCACATTCCACATTTCGACAAAGACAATTGACCATAGAACACTTTTACCATCAAGGTATTCCAGGTCTGCCAGAAGGATGGGAAAAGTTGTGTCTAGCCATGGGAAATACTATCCATTTTCAATAGTTTTTTTTTATAATAAAGTTGCATTTTCAAAAAAACAAAAAAAAAACAGCAAGAACTTAGTTGCGGACCTAATATTATTCTTATCCATCGGGTTAAAATCTTTTTCCCCCATTATTCTAAAGATTTCGGCCAGTTCGACCATCACTTTTTCACATTGATCGGACACTCACCAAAATAAGCAAAGATAAAAAATGTATAGAATCGGATCAATAGTTTATTGCTTACATTTTTTAGATACTCCTGGAAATTGAATTTTTCTTCATGAAAAAAAAGACACACCTAGTATATCCCTGGCTAAAAAGGGTTGTGGTGCATTTCCTAAATATATGTAACTGGTTACTTACTTTTAACTTGGTTTTTGAAAGAAAAATAAAATACAAATATAGTGATAAATACCGCATGGAAAATTCAATGAATAAGGTAATCACACTGACACATGATGCACACTGGGCCAAATATACGATCTATCAAAATTGTACTAATAACTTCCACTCTAGCGAACAAATATTGTCCAACAAATAATAGACATACAATCTACCCGTTTTGGGATTAAAGTTGCTTTTTTTAAACTTAGAAACTTGGAACTTGGCAAAAAATAAACGTTAAATTCTACGAAAGTAAAAATTTGCGAGTATTCGGGATGTGCGCCAAAGGATTCCGAAGAGGTGAAATTGTTCATAACTTCAACTCGAAACGGGTAAAATAATAATTTGTTTATATACTACATATATTAAACTTTTGAAAAAAATTACAATAAAGTTCGGATTGGTTACAAAGTTCTGAAATTTTTACGTCGGCATTAAATTCGGGATCAACTTTGTGCAATTTAGAATTTCAACCAAGTGCTTACTTTAAAGCAGTTGTGCCCACCCATACAGTTTTCTTTTTTTTTTAATTGCGTTTGTGTGATTGTGCAAGCAAGCACGAAGTCTGTTACGTTTTCTTGCTTTGCACTGAACGCAAGAAAAGATAAAGCACAGCCCGAACAGCACTGCCAAAGTCACAAGAATGTGTTAACACTCGTACGTGTGACGGCAGAGCTTGGACAGAGGCACTGCGCATAGGGCTGTGGGCACCACTGCTTTAAATCCTCACAGCGCCTAAATAATCGCATAAGATCCAAACAAAATGTGTTTCCAGTATCAGTGAAGTGTTTTCTTCCGATACCCATAATAATGTTGGATAAAATCTCAAATCAAAAAGTTTAATTAAGTTCCGCCACATTCGTTTCCTGGCCCACTGTGCACTCTCTTGTTTGGTGATTGATAGTGGTGGTCACTCACTATACTAAATAAGGACTTGCTTTTGACGACAAGACCACCTTATTTATTTCAATGCATGGGAAAAAATGATCTAAGTCGGATTATAAATAAGAAGGGTAATACAAGAAAAGTCAATCTCGGTACATTACAAATTTATGGCGACCTTTTGACCTATTGTGAGAGAATGAGAGCTGAAAAAATAGAGTTAATTTTCAGCATCCAAATGTACATGTGAAAACATCGCAAATAACGCTGCACCTCATCAAAAAAAAATGTTGTATATATTTAAACATAAAATGATCAAACTGTGTATTATTTGTAGTCATTATTAGAGATTTACCATCGGTATTAATGTAATTATGTACATATGTATGCCTTTGAATCTTTTTGATTTGATTCATATACGTATGTGCATATGTAGATATATGTATGTAAATACACTGTATGTGCATAGATACAAACGCTTCTGAAAATGCACATACATATGTAAGTACATCCATACATGTGTATGTATGAGCATAAATAACTACATTTGTAAGTAATTGTAATGTTGTGTAAGCCACAGAGAAAAAACCATTATATATGAAATTATATTTCATAAAAGATTATGTTAAGTACATCTAAACCCTCTCTTATAATATATAAACATGTAATTCTTTTACATACATATGTGTGCGCACGTTCAGTGCAAATGTTTTATACATTTTGTACTAACCCTAACTTTTGAACATTTTATAGTAACAATATCAGATGAAATTTAACGGAATATAAAATTATGGTAGGGTGATATTTGTGTTTAATAAGAAACAAATGATTAAAATAAAACTTCATACATACATATATGCATGCGTATGTCAACACAGATGAACAACAGTGTTGTTGTCCGATAATAAACATCCACCACAATAATCAAGTGTGAACACTGAAAAAATGAATTGAAATTTTTGAAAGTGTTAGATAGCGTCAATTTGATTTCGATAAAAAAGGAGAAATTTTCATCACTTTCGGAATGCTCTTGAAATGAAAACTTTTAAATAAAATGTATTGTACATAACGCAATTTCTCAGATACTCAAATTATTATTTTATTTTGAATTTTTAATAACTTGTGTATAAGAATTGGAATACGACTTAGATTTATATGTATTAGTATTTTAATGTAAAATTCTGTTGTTTAAGTGTAAACGATCGACCAACAGTTATTTATTAAAAATAAATAGATCAATAGTCGTCCAGAAACACTAATAATAACAAATTTGATTACAAATCGAACTGAAAAAATGCACTAGACATTTGAAATAAACTGGATCTGATTTGAGCCGAAATTGCGCAATCGACTCGGCTAGTGATCCAGAATATATATACTTTGTGAAATTTCCTACGCCGTCTTCTGCCTGATTCGTATACTATGTGCAGATGTTTTAAAAATGTTACGTGCCACGTAAATATATATTGAAGGCTTAAATTTCATTTATTTGTAAATTTGTGTTATCTACATGCTCTATAATTTTCATATGGGGTCTCATATATCGAAACAGTGTCTTAACAAAATATGGCCAGGACCAATATTTCTGAAAAATGTGTTCCTTGGACATGTTCCTTTTTATGAATGAAAATCAAATCGAATAATTGCGATATGATTATGTCTTTATTTGCGATTTAAGAAACCATTTAATTAAAATTAATAGGCTGACCTGATAGCCCTACATCTTCTTCAAATTGCAACCAATCGGACAGAAAACACAAAAAGCAATCACCTTAGTGCTTAAAGTTCCGAAGAGCGCACTTCCTACTCAAGCCTGTGTGCGCGTGCCTGCACATTTGTATAAGAGTGAGGAAGCAATAGGTGGGAGAAGACTTTGCCTTTGGAATTGTTTGTGTATATGTCTCGGCTTATCAAAGCTGGGCGAAGAGTCTTTACTGTCGTCTAGTTCGTCTTAATTTGTTGTTGTGGTATAATTCCAGAAAATCAAGAAATTGGTTAATTTACAGACTAAAAATTATCGGACTGGCTTTTAAGTTACTAATGCAATGTGTGTGAATGATTGTGTAACCTTCGATAGTCTATCTAGTTTTAATATTAAAAGTCTGGTTTCACCGTAACTATTTTGAATAACATAGACAAAACACATCTTTGCTTGTTAAATTTAAACAACAAAATAGTGAACTTGAAAATATAATTTTTATGATATTACAGCAAGTGTACAGATGCGTTGCTTGGTTAAGGGTTAAGGTCAAATATTTTTCTCTGCCCTTGGGTCGCTGTTACATAAAAATGATCGTGTATATGATATATACACTTTTATTTATTTAAATATTCATTTTTCTGGTGATTAGTGGATATTATCGAGAGTTTAGCATATCAATATCGGTAATTATCGATAGAAATAATAGAAAAAACATCGATCAATTGGAAAATATAAAATCATCGATGTTTCTGCACCTCTAGCAGATAGCTCTTGGGAAATTGCATTCACTTTGTTTTGTTTTTATATAAATTATAGTTTGGAAATGCAAAAATATTGATTGGGTTAAAGAATTCAAACGGAAATATGCAAGACACTGCAAATTTTAATGGAGTGCTGGAAAGTGATCAAATATCATATATTTTAAAAAACTTTTCGACAAGCCTAGATATATTGGAAGAGGACCTGAAATATGCAGTGAAAGCACGTGATAATACAAATTTATTAATTGATGAACAAATAAAACTAGACACATATTTGGCTTACGCTAACAGCACATTGTTTTGGATGTTTTTAAAACTGCAGGGATCTGATTTGTCGAAGGTAATAGCAATGTTCATCGTTTTAATGTTTACCTCTAAAAACCAGTATATCTTTTCCCAGCACTATATTTTACATGACTTGGGAAGAGCAAAAGAGATGCTTGCTCGTGAAAAGGAGATAATAGATGCGGAAACTGCCCCACGATTGGACATTGCAGCTAGTAAACGTTTTATTGCGAGAGGAATTCATGCACGATTTGTAGAGATGAATGGCGTCATGGTCACCGAAGAGCAATACAAGCGGAGTTTATTAGAGAATGGAAGTACAAAATAAAATACTTATTTCAGTATAAGACATTGCCGACCCTATATATGGTGTAATAGAGACCTGCATGAATACATTCTTTTTTTTAGTGTGTTAGTTGCACAAGTGGCAACATTGAAATGAATAAGTACACTAGCATGCAAAACTACAACATTCAATTAAAACTGTACTAAGAAAAAGGGAATGATTTATGAATGATAAATTTACCTTTTTTAATGCATTCATGCAGGTCTCTATAGTGTATGTATTTTATATCAGCATCAACAGTGGAGCCAAACTTGCCATCGCCGTCTGTCTAAATGGTATCTCAGTATCGTATAGCTTGCTTACAACCTATAACACCATTAAAAACTAATATATTTTGGAATAACTCAACTTATCCGTAGTTATTCAAATTAACGAAAGCCCGATGAGCAATGCCGAAGTCACTCGAACGTGCGGTCACACTCGTACGTGTGTCCGCAGAGCTTAGGCAGAGGAACTACTACTATATGACTACTTGGGCGGAAGTTAAGGTACACCGTTTTAAGTTACCTGAATCAGATGGCGATTGCCAGGTTAATCCAGTGTCTGTCACGGAGTATTTTGCCACGGCCAACCGTTAGTGCACGAATTTACGTGTCACTCTTTTAAATATTAAAGTCTGACATGATTTAGAATATATACGGCTTTTCTTATTCACTGTTCGCTTTCAAATAAGACCGATCCCATCTTGGGATCGGTCAGCGCTCATGATATGCTGGAACTTTCCCGCGTATGCGGGAACTTTGATTATCCATCAAATAAGTGGCTGAAATCTTAACTGCAAAGTTGTTTAAGTAAGCAACATAGAAAGAGATTTGCTGACTCAGTAGATTGTTGAATGAAGAGGGTGCCGGGTAAGAAAAGGGCATTTGGCTGGTGTCAGATTGCTGAGTGGCTCCTCGTTAGACAGGCGGGGTGAGATTGTAGGGCTGCTGTGTAGGGAAAAGTTTGTACATACAGTCTGTCAAGAAACTCTTTACTCAAATGGACATGTTAATGTAATGTACATATGTGTAAAGATACTTGCTCTTTTTTGTTCACTTGCTCATTTGCTTCCTTCATCACACTTCAGCTAACTCAGTCATTCTGATCGCTTTTCGTTCATATGAATGTTCTGGTTCACTTTTTTATGTTGTGTTGGCGCCAACAATTTTAAATTAAATACTCACTACCCATAGGGTAGAAAATTTAACACGCGTACATATGATGATTGTAATAATATAATAATAATATACACACTGTAATTAAAAATTAGTAACAAAGATTCCCCTAATAAATAATATTTATATGTTTATAATAACATAACTTACACAATGTAAAAAAAGTAAAACACATATTTTTATGGTTAGGCGATTGCGGTTACAGCGCGATTTGCTTAAATAAATTGAAATAAATTTGATTTCCACTTTAATTGTTCCGGAAGTTATGGATAAACTTCTTTACCGCATTTTTATTATTGCACTGCCGTTGTTTAAATTTGGCATGCAAACACTTGTTTTATATATGCGAAACAAAATAGCGATGATGAAATGCGCTTTTAACTATGGTAGCGAAACCACTGTTGGTGTCCACAGTTCAGCCCCCATCGAAATTATCGATACTATTAACGACTGTTTTACTGCTCCAATTGTTCCATATTGATATTATCGATTGTTCCATCGATATTTTGACAGCCCAACTTTGGCCCATCCCCAGGATATGTTAATCAAACAGCTGTTAATGTGCTTATAAATTGTGTGTCTGTTTGTTGTGGAAATATGTTTGGAGGACAAACTTTGTTTACTGACGCCTTAGCATTATGTACTTCAACAAATTCTATATTTGCTGGTAGGTATCGATTTTTGGTAATTATCTTGAATCGCGGCTTTTGTGAAGATTTTCTGTGATTCAAAAATAAAAAAAAATTCATAAATCCATGTGTTTTTATCCCCATAATGCATAATCCGGTGGCAGTGGGTTGATCAGTGCTGTATAAAACTGTTTGTGTTTATTTATTTTGTAACAGTGTAACAAGTAGGGATACTAACAGTCGATCAAACAATTTGAAAAACAGTTCCAAACAAACTAAAAATTCCCAACAACAAAGTCTTCTGCCGGCTATTGCTTTCTCACTCTCAGATGCATATACAGTTAGTCAAGTAACTTTACATATACATACAGACAGTCAAGTAACACTTTACTCAAATACACATGTTAATGTAATGTACATTTGTGTAAAGTGTTTTTTGACATACTGTATTAGAATATCATGGGGCAGCACTTTTTGTCTGATTAAGACAGACAGAAAGAATAGTGCTTGACTTATCATGAATTAAGGTTAAGGAATTATTTGGCAGTTCTTTCAGTAAATATTTTCTCAACTTACTAACTCAGCTTTCGTCAGAATTAGATTCTTAGGTAGCACGAAATTTAAAAAAAAGAATTATATTGTATTTACATTTACCCACGTTTCTTTGAATCTGCTTGCTTTATTTTATTTTACAGCTGTCGGTAATCAATCGTTTCTTATCACCAATAAATCAAGAGTAAAATTGCCAGAAGGCTTGCGGAATAAAAAGGTTCTTGGTTTTGCATTAAGCCATGAATATGTGTCGTCAAATCGGCTTCTGTTGCTATATAGCGAAAATGAATTCTCTTTGTTTAAATATGATATTGCACAACTGGAAAGATTTCAATTGGTCTATGAAGGTGAGACTAAGGACTGGATAAATGCAGCTATTTTCTTAAAGGACGAGAAGAATTGTCAATTTGTATTACACATGGCACATAGTGCACTTCTCCTGTTACAGTATGATGAAGATGAAAAGTTCGAATTTGGAAATTGCAGCATATTGGAATTCGCTTGTTGCTCCGACTATTCCATGCTATATCATACAACATTATGCGGCAACCGATATAACGAGCTTATTGTGATAAGCGGAAATGGTTTTGGTGAAATTCTTATATGGCAACCACAAGATCCTGATCCTAATTCGAATTCAAGTACATTTACAAAGAAGTACCCACTTCGTTTGCGTCTCAAAGCCCATAACGGCGTTATATTTTCTATTGACATTAGCTTTTCTGCTAAATTGTTAGTATCAACGTCCGACGACCGTTCCTTGAAGTTCTGGCAACTAGAAAGTAGCTCAACAAAAGATTGCAACTGGAATGAAACATCAATAACGCCAATGTTCAGCTGCTTTGGACACACTGCTCGCGTCATGAGTGCTATTATTGTGGAGCATGGTGAGAATCTTCTATATATTGGATTGACCGAAAAGAAACCGATGATCATATGATCATGTATGGTTGATTGTGGTATATTTAACTTCTCTCCAATCTCACGCTCAGTTAAATAAGGATCCGATTCGATTAAAACCTTGATAAAGTCATCATCAACTGCACTTGGCCGACCTGAACGTGGCTTGTCTTTGAGTGAAAAATCTCCCAAACGAAATTTGAAAAACCAATTTTGACACTGTTTCTTTTAAGGATTTGTCACCATACACATCACGTAACTTTTTAGCAACCTGAGCTGCATTTTTCCTTTACGGAAATCATAAAGTAAAATATGACGAAAATGCTGCTTTGTGGGCTCCATATTAAAATTGCCGCCAAAAAAACAAATATGAACAAAATTAAGCGCACTTTTTTCTAAAGCAAGCTAAAAGTGCCAGCTGATAAGTGACAAAAGATGGAATGCAATAACAGAGTCATAAGCCGTTCGAAAAAATTGCCAAAAATTGTATGCAAAATCACCGATTTCTTTTCGGTCCATATATTATTGTACTTTAACACGATTACTAACTATTGAAATTTATTTCTATTTTAGGAAATGAAGTGTTTGTCATAAGTGGAGGAGAAGATTCAAATATTTGCATCTGGAGTTTCTCAGGTGAAATGTTATTCAAACGACGTCAACAGTTTGGCGCTCCGATTTGGCGTCTGGGATTTGATTCTGTTTCATCAACTCTATATAGTACATGTGCAGCAGGAAACATACTTGCTTATAGTTTAGATCAAATCTTAAAAAGAAATCAATCAAAAGTAACAAAATTACAAGCAATAGATTCGCCAAACGAATATGTAAACAGGATAAAATATCTTAATGACACCACTATTGTTGGGTTAAGTAACAAAAATCGTATGTTCTATATGAAAATATCAAAGAAAATTGAAACAGAGTCGTGGAAAAGTGTAACCGATTTTCCTGTTTACAATTGTACAGTCTTGGCTGCGCAAGATGGAATCGTTGCAACTTGTGGATTTGAAAGACTGACACTTTTCAGATATAATGCTGATACTGACTACTTGGACAAATTCTATGACGGGCAAATGCTCAACGGTATCATTAAATCATTTCACTTCCTAGACGATGGTCGATTTCTGATATCAAATGATTTTGGTAAATGTCTTCTATTAAATGGGAAACAAGTCGAAATCGAGGACACAATACAAATTAGTAATGTTCGTGAATCCTGGATAACTGCTGCACTATTGATATCATCTAAGTATTTGGTATTAAGTAGTCGTAATGGAAATGCTATGCTCTACACTAGGAAAGAATCATCAACATTTCAACATAAGTATACGCTGAAGTGTCTACACGGCAAAATGGGCTCTAATATTTTAAAATTGGTGAAAAGTGATGAAAATTATGCACATATCCTGAGTGCTGGACATGAGTCTACTATAAAAATATTAAGCTTAAGTTATGATGATGAACAGTTAAAAATATTGCGACGCGAAAGTGTTCCCCTTGCTTGGGTAGAAGCATTACCAACTTTGGATATATTGATAGGTTTCAATGGCGATCATCTTATAGCTTGGTCTCGTCAAGATGACGTCATCTTGCAGATGCAATGCGGTGGTGGACATCGATGCTGGGATTATCAATTAAGTTCTGAAGAGCTAAATGTTATATATTTTAAGAGAAAGGATATTTTTGTACATAGCGAACTTCTAAATAGACATTCGGGGATTTTATTAAAAAATAATTGGCACAAAAGAGTTTGCAATATTATCGAATTAATAAGTCCTCTCAACGATGCTCAGCCACTATATATTGTATCAGCTGGTGATGATAATATTATTAAAATAAGTCCCTTTTTGGGTAATCATTCGAATAATGAACTTCATACGCACATTTCAACTGTACGACACCTGCAAGTCCACCCAATAACTAGCTGTCATGGAAGTTATTGGCTTATATTTTCCGTCGGTGGCCGAGCTCAGCTGTGTATCAATAAATTTGAACCTAATGGTCCTATCGTCAGTGAGCTATGCTCACACACGATACGATCGAGTGTCCATGACCAAAACAATGTACTTGATGCTCGCCTCATGGCTATCAATGTGTTGCAGTTAACAAAAACTGAATTTAACTTATATTTAGCTAGTGGTGATGGCAAAATTCTTTTGCTCCGCTGGCATCAGGATAATCCTTTAAATCTAAATGTACTGCGAATCGTTGATATCAAAAGTTGCCCTCTTCAGTTGAAATATATTCACAATATTAACTTATTGCTTGTTACAACGACTAATGGTATAGTTTATGGCTACGAAAATGATCTTAGTTTGCAAAGATTTCAACACCAATTACACGATGCAGGCATTAATTCATTTGATGCTTCAATCGAAGGTGACTATTTACACGTTTTATCTGGTGGCGATGATGAGAGCATTAAGCATTCAATTATTAAATTGTCCGATATGAGTTTAAAAGAAATTACGGAACTGACAAGGCATCATAATGCGCAAATAAATGCGTTAATTCTAAAATCACAACAAAGTGATGGGAACCAAACAGAACTTGTTGCTTACACGTGCAGTATGGACAAGCAAATCTTTAAGACTAATTTAAAAACTTATGAAAGTAATCGCATTGCTTTCACTTGTATTTCCGATATCAAAGGAATGGTTCTTTATAAAAATAAATTCTTATTCATTTATGGTTGTGGACTGCAAATACTTGAGTTAAAAAATAATAATGACGACCAAATATAAATATTAACATGTTAAAAGATATAGTTTTTTTTTGTTGTTGTTATGGCACTAAGATACAAAATAAAACATGTACTAAATATACTCACACAGTTTATTAAAATTGAGTTTGCTTTATTTGAAATTTTGTTGTAAAAGACTGAGATATAAATATTTAGACTATTTACAAGGTAAATAATATGATCGCCCTATAACAAAAAATAAATTCGGACAACTATATCCTTTAACCTTAATGAGAATAATCAGTCAAAAATGAAAATATTCATAAAAATTAGTGTCTACAGCAATTAGAGTCCCTAAACATCTTCGTGAACACATAAACAATGTTTATTTATCTATTAAATATCAACTATAAGTAGTTGACTTAAATATTACAAATAATAAAATATAATTAATTTAAATAAATAGGAACAGAAAACTTTATAAAATATAAAGACTAAGTTGCAATGATTGTAGTACAATCGTCGTGTTTTGCTACTCCTTAAATCATTTCATTGCTGTGCTTCCGAATACACGCTTCGAAGAGGTAAGAAGAAAGCGTGAGACAGAGCGAGAGAGAGAGTGACAAAGCTCATATAGAGAAGGAAAACATATTTTTGTAAAAATCATGGTAAACACCGATGTCTACATACATCGTGCAGACCTCAGCGTGCAGCCAAGTTTCATCAAGATAGTTCTTTAAACTAAAAGTGACTGCAAGTTTATAATGAGACTAGTTTGCGCACGGACTTACGAACACATGAAGTAGGCTAGTTCGATTACTCTGCTGATCCTGATACAGAATAATTGCATTTCCACAGTTTAGCAAATATGTAAAATGCTACCTACAGTGAGTATATCAGAAAACGGGTGAATAGTGCCCACTGTTAGTGCAATTTGTTACAATATCAAGTCCTCGAACAAAAGTTTAAGGCTGTGCGAGGATAAATATTAAAAACGCATAAGATTTATATATAAATATGTATGTATTTTTTTTTCATTTTATTGAACTCATAGTCATAGAAAATTTAAATTTTAGCAACAGTTTTTAAGCCCAAAATATAAAAGCATTTTAACAAGACCGCTGATGTTGCCTCACAAAGTAATATCCTGCTGTGATTAATTTTGATTATTTGACCAGCTTTGTTCTTCTCAATACAATAACAACTGTCATAAAATTCAGTAAAGACAGTGCACACTTCATAACAAAATTCGCAAAGGAAATGAAGAAATAAGCTGCTTGAACACTTTATTACAATGTCATTGAACTTCAAGAGAGTTTTAGCAAGTTTCCATTCTTTTTCGTGGTCCAGTAATATGTTATTTTTCTTTAGAATCTCATTCAAATTGCTGAAATTTTCGCCTGAATTGCGAGCAATTGAACAAATGCGTGTGTATGTGTATAACAAGTAGACGGCAGTGTTTCCACGATCATCAAGCATTTTATCAAAAGAGAACACATAATCGCTAATACGATTGTGACACAAATCTGCATACTTAATACAACCGTACGCGACCGCTTCTTGGGCATCGATCAACTCCTGTGGTGTTAATACTTGATCACGTCCTCTTTTCTGTAACTGATTCAAAGCATGCTTTAGTCCTTCGTCCAAAAGATCCGACAATTTAACTGTATCACCCGAACGTGTCTTAAACTTTTTGCCATCTTCACCTAAAACAACACCAAATTGCACATGATCAACACGGTGTTCTTTCGGATTTACAATACCGCAACGCTCAGCTGCTGCAAATATCGAATGAAAGTGGGTACTTTGACCAGCGTCCACAACATAAATTATCCAGTTGACAAGTTCTTCCTCAATTCTTTGTTTTATGGCTGTTATATCGGAAGTATCATACGTGAATCCGCCATCAGATTTAACAATTGTCAGTGGAATTCCATTCTTTTCACTGTTCGGCCACATTATTTGACGGCCATCGTCTAGTTCCAAATAAGCATTCTTTTGTAGGAATTCAACAACAGACAACATTCGAGACTGATAGAAGGATTCACCACGTTCTATTATGGAAACATCCAATCGGTCATAAATTCTCTTAAATTCATTTCGCGAAACATCACAAATTAGTTGCCACGCCTTAATAGATTTTGGTTCTCCACTTTGAAGAGTAACAACGCAGTTATAAGCACGCTTTTTAAAAGCTTCATCCGCATCAAAACTGAAATGAAAGTTGTTTAATAATTAAATATGTTATGTTAAAAAACAAATAGAACATGAGACTTTTAGATCATTATCGCTTATAATAACTACTCCTCTACTCAATTGTTTTTGTATGCTACGAGGGTCCTGTCTCCCTCGTAGCATACAAAAACAATTGAGTAGAGGAGTAGTTATTATAAGCGATAATGATCTAAAAGTCTCATGTTCTACAGCTCTCTCCATCAACAATGCTAAATACAAAAACTTAGAATGCAGGGTCCCTGTCTCTGTCTTTCATATACACTTCAGTGTGTCTAGTAGTTTGAGCAGGTTAGTTTTTAATTAGGGGATAAATTAATTATTTAGGTAATGCATTTAAAACAAACTCATTGCAATTTGGGATTAACCTCAAGTGTGTGTGTGTTTCCACATTTGAACACCACTGTGAATGCGAAAGAATTAAGGTTGGACAATCAGCTGAATTGTAAGTTTTGAAAAAGGTTCACAGTAAGGAGAAATTACGAATCATTCATTATTAATAAGAAACACTGGACTGATAATAGGGCTCTAAGCTCAGCAGGAATACAATAAATCTTGTAGGTCGCAGTACAGATTCCTATTTTCAATAATAAACTCAAATTATAATGTTAACTCACCGCTTTTTTGATTCTTTGTAAAATTCCTGTAAATCTCCAATTGGGGGGCATTCGTTTACAAAATTAGGAAAAGAATCTTCCAAATGCGCAATCAGCATACCGAATTGAGTGCCCCAATCGCCTAAATGATTAATGCGAAGAACGTCGTGCTGAAGAAACTCAAGAAGGCGACAGATTGACTCGCCAATGATAGTTGAACGTAAATGACCAACATGCATTTGTTTTGCAATATTGGGAGAGGAGAAGTCAACTAAAACACGTTTTCTGGTCACTTTTGGTGGTTTAATGCCATTACACAGCCAATTTGTTATTGCGGATACGGCATATTTTCTGTGGATTATATGTAAAAATAATTCGGAATAATTTGTATTGCCGTTAAAATTATTACTTGCTGAGAAAAATGTTGACAAAACCAGCGGGTGCCACTTCTATCTTTTCTATTACAGGGGAATCAGGACAGGATCTTTGTATTTTCACAGCAATTTCGCGTGGTGATATATTTTCACCATTTTCTTTCAGTTTTTTGGCTAAGCCCATGGCATTATTACACTGGTAATCACCAAACTTCGATGATGCATTTACAGGTGCAATAACAACAGGAATATCAGAGTATGCTGGATAAGCTATACCAATAGCTTGAATAAAAACCTTTTCCAAGTGCTCTGTTATTGAAAGGCTATCTCCGAAGTTAAGTTCAAAATTTGATGCTCCTTCATCAACAATCGACTATAAAAAGGATATTTGCAGTTAATTTATGACATTTTATTTATATATAAATTAAGTATAAATAGCTTTATCTGCCTCGAGAACTTTAATTAAGTTAATTTTAATATTTTTTATAAAATACATTCATTGTATAAGTACGCAATTGATGGTAGATCCGAAGCACTCGTTAAATCAATGAAAATTGTCAAAAAATGATACACTAACTTTGTGCAAATGTATGTAACAGGCAGAAGGAGGCGTGGCAGACCCCATAAAGTATACACATTCTTTCTCAGGATCACAAGCCGAGTCGATTGAGCCATGTCTGTCTGTCTAGATGTATGGATGACCAGATGAACACACAGATCTCAGCTATTATAAAAGCTGGAGACACCAAATTTGGCATGAAGGTTTCTGTGTACCAGGCGCAGATCAAATGTTGGGTGCCATGCCCACCGCCCCCGCAAATTAATAACTTAATTTTTGAACTTCATTTGTAAGCGCTGTATAAAAGATACAACTTTCTGACTATAACATATACTAAGCTGAATGAAATATCGACGTATTCTCCAAATTACAAGCCGATCGGACAATAAATACAGACGTTATTAAGGAAAGTATGAGCATAAAACCAAGTGCTCGTGACAGCTAACAAGAGAGGCGCGCAAGCGCGAGCGCCGTCTGTCGGGAATAATTTTAAAGCATGTGCCTATGTATATGTGTATGAATTTAACAAATTAAACTACACCAGAACATGGGTCGAAGGGTATCCCACTGTCGCGTGCCGCGCGACTGTTGCATTTCTTACTAGTTTAGTATGAGATATCAATCAGTGAAATCTATCATTAGTTGACATACCTAACTTGCATCGGATCGTTTCAAGTCTGTGGATAGTTCAAAAGAACGGGGCGAGTATATTTTAAACAATGTTTTCAAGATGAAAAAGCTTTCTTTGTTTTCTTGCTTTCGACTAAAAACAGCAATGTGTTGATGATGGCCTCATTAAACCAATAACGGTGACACAATTAGTTCCTCATGTCTTATAATTTGGCTCTTTATGCTTATTTTCTGCCCTATGTTGTAATATTTATTTATTTATTTATTTTAATAGCCAAATATTGAGTTAAAACTCAATAGTAGGTGTGTAAATGAAGCAATGGCAGCGTTATGGCCTTAAGCTTTTATATAGGTTTTGAGTGCTAATCGGTGGTTTTGAGTGCTAAGGTTTATAATGTGGTAATTTGTTGTTATTGTAATGTTTTTTTTTTTTTTTTTGTTATGTTAAGTTTGTTTTACAAATTGTATGTTTTATTTATATAGCCATGCCCTCCCCCGGGATTCGAACCCGGAACCCCTGTAAAGGTAACATATGTGAGTCGGACGCCCAGACTACTCAGCTACAGGGGTCGGCATGTTGTAATATATAGGCTTTGAAAAGGCCCGTTCAAGTTATTCTACAACATGGTTTCCTAGATGGCACAGCTTACGGTGATATACAGTCTGTCAAGTAACTCTTTACACATCCATATGTACGTACATTACATTAACATGTACATTTGTGTAAAGAGTTACTCTGTACACATATGTATATACATCTATATGTATGTAAATGATCGAGGACTTAAAAAAAGAAATTTATTTATTTTAGATTGAGCTGACATATGAAACTATTTTCATACTACTAGATACATTTACTGCATGTAAATAACAAAAGTGTCGAGGCAGCTAAATACATTATACTGTAAATACAATCTTTAACGTACTTGCTTGATAACGGAGAGACGATGCTTTAGTTTTGTATTTCTTAGTTGAAGCTGGATTAAAGCATTATCATATTCATCAAAAGTGGTGAAATTTCCAAGTTGCGAATATTCCATTTTTGCATTGAGTTCTTTTGCCACGCGCTCCTGGGTAGTCAGAAATAAATAAAAGACATCTCATAAGTTTTAAATTCAATCATTAATTTATGTGAGTTCTAACCAAATTTTGAAGCCTTTTAAACTCGTTAGTCAATTCGGAAGTCATACTTAAGGTTTACGATCACTAATTTTGACGATTGCACTTTATATTAAACTGCTTGGAAATTGTAGAATAGTTGATGTCCAAATAGTGAAGGCGATAGTACATGGACATATCGATATTATGACTTGGGATGTGGCATTACCGCGCCGATAGATTCTATTTGCCAAATCTACAAAATATACCAAAAACATTTAAATCGAATATAAAATTGTGAATATGTATATAAATTTGTATAATACTTTACAATAAAAAATTTGATATAATATATATTTTAATTTTCACTAAATTCTGGCATAATATCATTATTAAAAACGGTCTCACTGAGACCATGCGAAAAAAGAGCCCCTGTTGAATAAAATAAATTATTTCATCTGGAAACGGGCTAATGTAATAAAAACCATCGATGATTCAAAAAGTCATCGATAGCTGCTGATTACACTACTTCGTTAGTATCGATGGTTCCATCGATGGATTGACAGCACTACTTCATATGTTCTGTGAAATTGCTGTGGATAAATATCTTAAATGGTAATTTATTTTTTTTGTGGTCAATCGATTTTATACTTTTATATTAACCGCTATTATACTGGCGCTTACATTTTCTTAAAGCATTATTACGCAAGACTTATTGCCAGTTAATCATGAAAAAAGTAGAATATTAACGTAAATATTCCACACATACATACATATGTATGCATATTCGTTGAGTGGCATAGATATGTATGTATATTTGTATGTTGTATCCATTCATACTCATCACTCAATATTTTTACTAAGTGTATAAAATGTTATTAAACATGTGTGTATATTTCTTTCTAGATTGGATTGGACATTGTTTTAATTTTGCAAAAAAATTGAAATATATGCCTATCATGCAGTCAGATTAGGTTGCAATACAAAATATATATAAAATATAAAATTTATCCTAACTCTTAATGATATGGATATCACTAGTTCTACTGGTCGAAGACGGAACAATGTATGTGTTAACGCTGAAGATAATGCTCTCAATCAAATAACTAAGGAGGTATGTCAATATGTCAATGCATGTATGAGATATTAAGGTTATAGTTATATTATGAAAATTTAATACCGCAAACGGTGAGTGTGTCTGTGATCGCCCACGCGATCAGATACAAATGACTGATTCAGGTCGCAGTACCGCACTTTCTTCTTCTGTGGGACACTCCCTTTAACTAATTATAATAATAATTCCGGCCTAGTTACGGTCTTACCCTCTGCAAGGGTACAAAAAGGATCCATCTAGTTTTATAAAAGACAAGCTAGCACAGATATACAATTATACAACATTTTGTATTATTACAAATAAAAAAAAAGAACAAAAAACTTCAAAATTCCCAATGTAGGCTGAAGCGCGGCTAGCAGCTCGTCGTCAAGCTCGGGCGGAAGCTCGTGAAATTCGTATGCGAGAACTGGACAGGCAGCAAAAAGAACAGGAGCAAAACGCTGATCGCGCGTTTGACATGCATAGTACTAGTGGTGGCATTATTACCGACACGGTACCATCACATCCCACACGTCTAGCCCATGGAGGTATTACAAGCTTAACACGTTCGGCAGCTTCGCGTCGCAGCAGCGAAGATTCCTTAGAAGAAGAAGGCCGAAGTTTGCGCGACATCAAACATGAGCTTAAGGTATGTTTTTTAAAAGATTTAAGTAAATTCATTTTTTTATTTTATGACATTATGTAAGGATAAAATATTGTTGTAGGATATAAGTTAATATTTGTTTATCCACATCTCTGCCGCGCTGATATCTGTTTATAAGTATTTTATTTATTGTATTCAATTCTATATATGACATCCTTTGGCTATCAAGTTCAGAAGAGGCAATAAATTGAATACATACATATAAGTTAAAAAGAAACGTAAGAATATTCCAATAAAATACATTTTTTGAAGACTAAAATGCCTTGACGAACTAACCCTTCGCATTATGATCAGGTTATTATCAAAACCATGCATGCAGATAAGATAAATGTTCAAAAAATTGCCGTTTAAGTGCATTACCATCGCAATACCAAAGCAACTCCTGATCTGTACGCTGTGTGTAAGCATAGTGTCCCTTTATCTTGTAGAGACAAACCTACAAAACGACACATTAAGCATGTTATCCGTTACTCTACGTGTACAGCAAGTTTTGCGATTGGAATTAAACTTTAAATATGAAAACAAACTGCCCAAACCATGCCTAACTTAATGCCTCAATAATGTCTTATCGGTTATCTTGAGCTATAAAGGATAGGTAAATTTGGATGGGTCTGATAGTCAGCACAAATATTTGAGGACAGACTTTTAACAAACAATATGTTGAGCTGTTCCAATTGCATCTTATTACATTTGCATTAAGACTTTACATTAAGACTGACCGGATAAAATCCTAAAGATGATCTATTAGGTATATTTTCATCAATTATTTTTGAATATACAAAACAAAATACTTGCCGTGTTATTTATGTCTATTTTAGTTACACAAGGGGGAACCTAATTTAATATTAAGAGATTTAAAATTAATTTTTTTTTTTTAATAAAAAAATAATGTTTTGCGACGTAAGATGAATTTTAAAAAAATATATATATATTCCCTATGGATACATTTTACATTCTTTTTTATTAAAATAATTTAAAATTTTAATTAATACCAGTTGATCATACCAAATTAAAATCAATGCACATTTAGTCATTTTACTGAGGTATTTTAATATTATATTTTACTAATGTGTATGCCACGAAGCAAATTGAGCTACAATAGTGAAAACGACTGTATATAAACTATATATATTACAATATATTTTTCTATTTTGAATATTGGTATAATTTTATATTTTTGTATAACTTAGCAGAAGGTATATTTCTTTTTCCCAGAAGCTTGCAACGCTTCTAAGGCATCATCTCCGACCTTATAGAGTACTTATATATGTTTTTTGGGCAGCTTTACGATATATGGGTTCGATGCATCTCCGACTTATTTACGGCGTGCAGCAATAAGCAGCAAGTGTGGCGAGTTTCATCGAGATACATATTATATGTTAGCTATAAATCTGAGAGACTACTTTACTCAGATGGACAGAAGGTCTAAATAAAAGTAAATATATACACATATATAGGATCGGAGATGTATCCTAAGGTGGGTGCAGTCTTCTGGGTTAAATAAATATAGCGGCAGGCAATTAATTTATTTTATAATGATTTTTGAAGTTTGTGTCCCTAGGCTCACAATATATGTATGTATGTATGTAAATATATATTTGTATATATTCTTCATTACCGTCAACAGTCAAGTTTTTCCTTTGAACGATTTTTGTTATATAGTGTTTGTAGATTTGTTTAAGTCGGAAAACTGCATACGTTAAACTGCATACAGGAACGGTTGATCAAATTAAGTTTAAAAATTCATGCAATATATCAAATACATTAAAGAAAGTTTCGAAGAATCGATTCTTTCGAATTTTATATATAATCATTTTTATTATAGGAAGTTGAGGAACGCTTTCGAAAGGCAATGATAACAAATGCACAGCTTGACAATGACCGATCATCACAAACATATGAAGTTAAACTACTTAAAGATAAAAATGAAACAATTCAAGAGTCTTTCGCTCAACTTCAGCGTGAGCTTAAAAATAAGTTTCGAGATTGTAATGCCCTTAAACGTAACTTGGACCGCACAACACTCGAATTGAATTTGATGCAAGGTCAATTAAACGAACGGGATGCGCTAATTGCTGAGCAAGGTCTAGTTATAGTTGCCATTGAAAATAGTGATGGGAGTGATGCCAAACGGGCTTTAGTCAGTATTGAAAACTCTAATATTTTGGCGACCGTGCAAGGCTCACTTGGTAACTATTCCATAAGAAATCGTGTTTTAATACAGAGATGAATTTACAATTTTACAATTCGTTTTTTCAGATGTAAGACTTAAGAAATTTACTGAAGAAAAACAGAGTCTTTTAATGGAAGTGCAGAAACTTCAGGAAGAGTTAAATTTATATAAAACTGAGGGAAGGCTGGGCAGAGGTATGTCACTCAACGGCTCGTGGGGGTCGGACGATGATTATGAGATACAAAGTAAGTAAAAAATTGTATTTTTACTTTAATTAAATCTTTTTAACTTAAGAATTTTGATTTCTAGGAGAAGCCAATAAAACCATATCAGATTATAAATACAAACTGCAAAAGTCTGAGCAGGAAATCGCTAGTCTCCAAGCAAGTTTGGCACGATCGGAGACGCAAGTAATACGGTACAAAAGCACGGCAGAAGCAGCAGAGAAAGCAGAGGCAGAACTTAAAGTGGAAAGGCGTAAGCTGCAACGTGAGGTGTGTGTTGTTTTAAATGTATTGGATTCTATTGGATTATATTTTTGAGCTTTTTTACATTTAATAATAGTCAAATAAGGGTATACTTAGTTTGTCCAAATGTAATAAGGAGCCTTGGTAGTGACAAATAGTATTCTTAATCAGCAGTGACGACTTAACTGTGTCTTTCTATTTTTTAATATAAAAAGAAGAACCAGAATTGATGGATATGGTCGTCTATAATATGTACTTCTCTGTGTTTCAATTTATGGGAAGCACATCGAATCTCATTAGGCATAAATGTTATTTAATTTATTTAAATATCGCAAAAATTGTTTTCCTATTTTTGCCACTCGTTTGGCACTCTATTTCACTAAATCACTAAATTCAATTATTAACGTCCTAAAGTTGTGTACTTAATTCTTATATGGGTTTAGTCGATATTAATTAAATAATGAAACTAAATAATATGAGAGCACAAGCTCAATCAAACTTAGGCTTGCCATTAAATCATCTCGATTCAATATTCGAATATAGCATATTGGTATCCAAACAACTCTCTATTATATACCATTTCATTTTTAAATAAAGTTTGTACAGAATTATATGTTGGCAGTTACAAGTGTAATAGTCGAAAGGTATTTTAGAGTTAGGATACCCTTTTTGGCAGTTGTCAATTGTCAAAGTGGATACAAATATTATGCATATACAAACAAATATAAGTTTTGCCATGAGTGACCAATTATCAACCTCATTGTCTTTTCAATTTCTGTGAAATAATCCGTAAATGTTTTATTCGTTTTGTCTTTCACAGCACAGAGAAATCATGGAACGTCTGGAAGAAGCAGAAACTGCAAATAACCATTTACTTAAACGGCTTGATAAGCTTAAAAATGCGAAGAGCGCAATTTTAAAAGATTTATGACCGACGTTGACTTTATTGAAAGAATGATGTAATACCTTAAATGGATCATTTCATTATCATTATCATTTATTATAGCAAGAAACAAGAAAATGGTTTTACTGAAAAAAAAAAATATATATATGCACAAATAATACATTTTTTGAATTGTCTTAACTTAACTTAAAAAAATAGCTAATTTCCAATAAAACCATAACCGAAATATATTCTGTTATTATACCCTTGCGGAGGGCCAGAAGTTTGTAACGCATCTTGGGAGACATCTCCGACCCTAAGACGCACATTACATATGTATGTATACTTTAGGAATAGGTAAAATAGCTGCTTGCGTCACCGATTTTCTTCGGACACATGGGTTTTATACCCTTTCAGTCAGAAAGAAAATACCTAAACAATAAGCTTACGGTAAGTAGTTGAAAACATGCAGACCGAATAAAATGAATTAGGAAAAAATGTAGACTCCAGCAAGACAATAGCTCAAATTACTCGGAGAAGTTGGCCAAAAATCTGTAGGATAATATTCTCTAAAAACTTGCAAATAAAGCGTTATCAAATTTCAAACGGAAACTGTAAACAAACACAGTGAGACCATAGCCATGCATGCATGTACAGATAGTCAAGTATCTCTATACTCAAATATACATGTTAAAGTTATGTACAAATGTATGTGTAAAGTGTTACTTGACAGACTGTATGTAAAATCGAAATCTATCGGATGCTGTATCTCGTAAGCCAAATATTAGAACATTCGAACGTATGCAAAATAGCCCTAATTGTTTAAAATAAAGTTTTTGATTTTAATATGCCAGTAATATTATTACTTTTAAGATTATACATCAATTCGCCACGAAAGAATCAAATGTTTGGGTAGAACGAATCGATTAAATCTTTTGAAATCGAATAGCAAGAACTTGTAAAATATCAAAAGGGGTGAAACTAATTGTACTTAACTACGATATTATAAAATATCGATTTTATCAAAATAAATAATGGTTTTTAATTATGTTATAAAAATTGTACATAATGTTTATTTTTAAATGTTGCTAACTATTTCCAATAAACATAATTGGCTTACGAAAGCAGAAAAAAAAATATGTATACATATATTCCTCTTATTGTCAAGCAACCTATCGTAACTTTATTTCTTGTCTTTGTCTTATCTTATTGTTTCTATTTTAATAAATGTTGAGCAAACTACTTTTCTATGTAAAACTTTATTCAACAAATTGGTTGACCCAACAATCTCAAAGTTATCGATGTATCTAAAATAAATATCGATATAGTCTCTAATACTTCAACATGTATAAAACAATTTTTATTATCAGTGTTTTACCAGCTCTATATATTTTAGTGATTCGATATGTCGATGTTTTTTGTATCGCTAGTTTCTACTCTGATACGGTGAAAATATTACTTGATCTAAATATAAATATAAATTGTAATAATTTTGGATTTTATTAAAATATGTTAGGTCTTAGCCGAATTTGCAATTCAAGACTTTCATCATTTGTAAAACAATATTCTTGTGTAATGTGTTGTGTCAACTACTAAGATCACTTTACGGAAAAAATGTTTATTAGCAGTTTTATCTTTCGGACACAGAGGTCAACTTTTTAAACAGCAACAAACGGATATTATTAAACGCGTAAGTTAATAATTTATAAAACACTGGTATAGCAGCTTGTGCCCTCATTCGTATCTATGTATGTACACACATATGTATGTACATATGTTTGTGCTACCTTTTCTGAATATGTTTTATTCATATACATATCTATAAGTATTACAAATTGAGTAAATTAATTATCATTTACATAATGCACATTATGCACATTAACAGCAAATAATAATAATAAACGCATACATGTAAAAATTGATTTATTTCATGTATACGAACGTAATAGGACACGTTGAAATAAATGTTTATATATACATATGGATATGTACATACATACATACATACCTAAAAGTGCATGTATACAGGAAACTCTATTGTAAAATTAAAAATAAATTGTCCAGGGCACCAGCAGGCAAATATCAAATGTGGGTCAAGGTTATCTGTGCGTGTGTATAGGACAGTTTCTTAATGGTTATTCGGTAATTATCAAGAATACAGGCTCCTCTTAAAATGCAACGTAAAATCTGATATTTCAGTATATCGATGTATTTTTTGCAGTTTCACTGTTTCATATTCTGAAATCTTAAATATGTACTTGTATAGTTATTAACAAAAAACAAGTGTGAAAACTGTGACATTTAGTAGAAAAACAAGAGGGTATATTCATTTTGGCCAGGAGTTGGCAACTCACCTTAGGAGATATCTGCGACCCCATACACTGCATATATTCTGAATCGCCATCAACAGAGGAGTCCAACTAGCGATATCCGTTTGTCCGTCTGTCTCTTATAATGTGTGCCAACCAAAAATGTATGTAAAGTATATGTATTCTTAATCAGCATCAACAGCCGAGTCGATATAGTCATGTCCGTCCGCATGAAAACCTAGATCTCAGGGACTTTAATAGCTAGGGTTACCAAATTTGGTGTCAATATGTGTTATTATTGCACGCACATTCGTAAATTGATAAGAACAGTTGATTTCTGATGTGGTTGCGTTCTGATAATTATTATAGAAGTTATTTAAGAAATAATTTTAAGAAATACTGATTTCTAGCCCGCTCCCTAAAGTATGCAACCTTCTTTCTTTCTTGGTTGTTAAAAACTGGGAGGATATGTACATGTATATCACAGACAACTTTCCACATTACTGTTAAGGAAAACGGTTCCATGGTTTAAAAGATCGAATTCGAAGTTCACCGATTTTAAAAAAGTAAAAAAAACTGTACTTAAGTAAGTTATCTTTTCAGAGGCGCAAAACGTTGGCAAAATTTAAGAAAAACTTTGAGGCACTGTAATACCCACGACTCGACTGTTGATGCTGAATCTGAATATATGTTATTAAGTTTATAGAGTTGCAGATGTTTCGCTAAAACTCTGACTTTTTATTTGAATTCATGGCCTGAAAACATATTGCTGGCCCCACCTCCAGTCCGCACGAGGGACTGTGTAATAAAATGTTTATTTTCACCATCCGAATTTTAACAATTTTATATCTGAACTTTTAGTATAGAATTAAGCAATCCTTACTGGTAGATATGATCCTAAAAACATCTCTGATAGGTTTGAGCCGACACACGTCGTGGTAATCTAATCCTTAGGTTCATTACGAATGTTGGTCACCAAAGACAATTTTATGGATGCTTTCCGAATCTCAACGTAACCTTTTCCTTTTCCCGTATTTCATAATTGTTTATTTGATTAAAGTGGATTATTCTATTGAATTATAATTTAATTTTTTATCTCTTTTTTATCTTAATTTAGTAACATTTTGTTTTGTACATTCACAGATACTGAAAACGTTGTTATTAAACATGAATTTTAATTACACTACTCTACACTTCAAACGTCGAAAAACGTTTCTCACGTAAGTTATTTTATTGATATGTCCAGAAAAGGTCTACCTGCAAATTGAGTTTTTGTATGTATAAGGAGTACGTAGGGTTGTGCCAGAATACCATTTAAAGTGTATGTATTCTGAATAATCATCAACAAGAGTGTCGTTCTAGCCTATTCTCTTTTAGTTTTAGAGCTATATTGTTGAGATAGACACACTTGCTTCGTATTTCTGCACGCTGTAAATAAGTTGGAGCAAGCCTGATCGTATCGATATACCATATATATAGGGGTCCGTATTAGAAATTTTTGGATAGATACAGAGTTAGTGCCAGAAAATTGGAATATAATTTATTGTAGTCCAAACTACAATCAGAAAGTGACAGTGTAAAGTAGTTTCGGGTGGTTCTACCAGGGACAGAGAAAAGTAACTGGTTTAGCAAATCGTCACTATCTATGTCCCCTTGCATAAGGTTATTAATAAATACTACACCAAGCATGGTTCTACGTTTGGCTAGACACGGCAAATCAAGTAACAAAAATAGAAAGGAAGTCTTGAATTTCAGTTCCTCGCAAGTCAAAAATTAGAAAGTTTTTGTGCACGGACTCTATGCAGTTCCTATGAACTAAATATTAAGAATTCCGAACGCATGAAACGTATTTAAGAATTGGACGAAGAAGTAAAGCGTGAAAGGTCTTTGTTAAATTGGGACCTTCAAACTCCTTAGACTATCTCTTTATAAAGCCGAGCATGCTTTATTCACCGTAGTGGAATTATGTTTCAGCTTTTTGGTGCCAACGGACACAATCAGGGCAACTATTTTCAAGGCATAATTGCTTTAAAAAATACTAATATCTATTTATATATCTATAATCTAAAAACTCTATTAATTTTATTATTTTTTTGGCTATTTTCATTTGCAGTAGTTACATGGATGCATTAACAATTACTAAAGTGAAGGAAACACAGCATTACTAAATAATAATGTTGTTTCGCTTCATTTATATGTGAGGAAAATCACAGAGTAATAATTCTGTTAATATTTGATCCGCTAACTGGTGAAAGGTAATGGGGGCAAATACTTCAAATAGTGGCTTTCCAATGGCCATAGCTGCAGATGGCGGACGAACTCATAGCGAGAGCGCCAGCGGAAACGCATCTATTTTTCAACCGTTGACAAATGCAAATTTGGGCTCATCAGGGACAAGCGGAAGCAGTGGAGGAGGCCTTGCCGTGAATGCTCCTTATAGCGGAACTCACTATCACCGCGATCAACGACGAAAGCGCGTAACTGGATTTGCCACGCTTAAGCGTAAGTTTATACGTCGGCGACGTTCGTCAAAAGCATGTGATCACGCACGCGTTCTACGGGAATTTGTATCTGACTGGGCACCCCTTGAGCTGGCAGCACTCTGTGAAGAATTTGAAGCATTGGCGGCTTTAAGGGATTTATCGGTAAGTTAATCGATATTCCTTAATATATATATATGTATATCAAAATATTAACACTTGATTTATTGTATAGGTACAAGCGGAATTGGCACGTCCTCCTGCAACAACATACAAACAAGATCTGGCTGCTCTTTATGATTTAAACCTGTGTACTGACTGCGACCTCGTTTTCCGTGGATCCATATTCCCGGTACATCGTTCCATATTATCGTCACGTTGTTCATATTTTCGTGAATTACTTTCTGGATGTCCAGGCTTTGGCGCTCGCATTTGTCTTGAGCTGCCATCGTCGCCAATCGATGTACAAATATTTTCCTCATTGCTGCGTTATTTATATACGGGTGATCTTTGCCCGCATGATCCGACCATAAATATTAACTTGCTGCGTCAACTAGGGGAGGACTTTGGTACGCCAAACCCACTTGAACATGACTTACGTTATTTGTTGGAAACTGGTGATTACGCTGATGCTGCATTAGTATTTACTGTGGAAGGAACAAATGACTATTTGCGTCAGGACTCAAGTAATTCCGAGTACGGGTTTCGGCCGAAGCTTGAACTTCCGTGTCATAAAGCTATATTAAGCGCGCGATCTCCTTTCTTTCGTAATCTAATTGCCCGCCGTACACGTAATATTGATGAGTATGTAGAGCGCTCAATTCATGTGCCCACACGTATAGTACTTGATGAAACCGTAATACCAAAAAGATATGCACGAGTATTGCTCCACGCAATATACCTAGATACAGTAGATTTATCGTTGATACTTCGAGGTGCTGGAACTGGTAGTTCTGCCGGGTCACTAGGTGAGGTACACGCATTGACAAACACTGGTCGTGTTAGGCCTACAACACTTGAGGAAGCCATGGAATTATACCAAATTGGCCGGTTTCTAGAACTTGACATTTTAGCACAGGGGTGTGAAGACTTAATACTTGAGTGGTTGTCCCTTGATACATTATCAATAGTTTTAAAGTGGGGATGTCAACCGTATGGATCCGCATGGATATTTCGACAAGCCTGTCAGTACTTACGCGAAGAGTTTGCTGCAGTGAGCGCTTCACCAGTTCTCTGTCAGTTGGATAAGGCGCAACTTGTGCATGTCTTGGAAAGTAATTTCTTACAAGCATCCGAATTAGAGGTCCTACAAGCTGTCCTTAAATGGGGTGAACAAGAGCTTATTCGTCGTATGGAAGACCGAGAGCCAAATCTATTATCACACACTGCTCACTCTGTAGCGCGAAAGGGGGTTAAGAAACGTGATTTAAGTGATGTTGAATTACGCGAAATACTTTCAGAGCTCTTACCATTGGTAAGAATGGATCACGTTTTACCTCCAAACAGTGATGTACTCTGTCAAGCGATTCGCCGTGGTCTGGTTAGCACTCCACCGTCTCATATGATTGGTGACGAACGTGAAAATTTGCGTGTAAACGCTTGGGTTCGTGGTGGGAAAAACCAACGTCTATTTGTACGGCCACGCCTGTTCATGCCGTATTTTGAAGAGGTCAAAGCTCTACTTGAAGATCGCATGGCTTCATCTCATCATCAAGTTGAGCTAATGCGTATGCGCAGATCGCGACAGTTTTCCGACATTCCGGATACTCTTTATATGGTATCGCGTATGAATGCTGCTTCGCATGGCGGTTTTACCGCTGGTGTTTCTTGTGGCATTAGAAGTTATGAGCATAAAAAATGTAATCCTACAACCATACCACCACCAGATAATCATACGCTTATGGCAATGCGTAAGCGTGAGCATAAGCTTCGCCAATCCCCAATGTGTCAAAGGGCGCTACTGCTGCCACTTTCCTCAAAACATGAAATTGATAGGCAAATTCGTCTTCGTGTCGTCAGAGAGTTTAACCTACCAGATGAAGTGTCTGATCTATTAGAGAGCTCCTCGATAATAAACCAAGGCGGTAGTAGTAGAGATAAGGACGAATGTAACGATGTATTGACAGCCCAACCTGATGAATGTCTTTTAGAAGATGAAGATCAAAGTCCTCCTCCATCTCCAGCTGCTGCGGACAGTGCTAGGACTGCGGCATCTGCTGCTGCCACATTTATATCGACTTCATCTATGGCATCCTCCTCGTCTTCTGCATGCGGTACAGATGGGGTACAATTGGGATACAGTCGAAACTTAACTTTCCCAAGACAGCAACCTAGCGGTTTACTTGGTGTAGCAACTCTTTTGGCAGCTAGTTCTGGTTCAGACTTCCAATCAAGCTATGCACGAATCTCAGCATCAGTACATCATCGTAACGAACTACCAGCACTAATTACTGAGGGTGATTTTCGATTTCCTCACAACAATGCATTGATCGTTGACAGGGGAGGTGATGGTGGTGGTGGTGGTGCCTGTGGGTTAGACTCTGGGAATGGACATTTGTCTGACATGATGCCTGATGTGGCAATGGCAACTGCATCATTAGGCCAGCTTCATCTCAATGCCGGAGGAGGAGGAGGTGGGGGAGCTGGTAGTCTCAGTAGTCGTGCCATTAGTAGTAATACTGATATGCCAGAAAGTTTACAACTTGATTTAGGAGATGGTCCAACTCCACATATAATCAGTAGTGCTGCGGGTGTGATCAATTTACGCAACTTACAGGTGAGAACATTTCAATGCCAAACACATATTAATAAACTTATTGCAATTGTATTATTATTTCTAGCATCAACTGCCGCAAGGAAACTATCATCACATACTGCAGCGTTCAAATTCGCCATTTGATATTTTGCAACCGGGTCAACAATCACCCGCTCCACAGCCTCCTCCTTTAGGCGCATTAAATTCCTCTCCACCTAGGTTTTTATAGAGATTACAAGTAGCCCCCGATTCGGGGCTTTATTTTAGCACACCTTTCTGACAAAAAAAAAACCATTATAACTTTAGTATAAAACAACAATAAAATATCAACTAATGTAAGAAGAGTGCTACAAATGATATGTAAAAAATGTGCGTTCATAAGTTGATATTCCAAACTTTACATGTAGTTTTAGAGCGTATGTACAAAATTAAAAACATATACATTCAAATATCTAATGCAATTGCAAGTACACCTAGTTTTTTTTTATAAACATAATCCTTATATATATATGTAAATATATATATATTGATAATACAATAATAAACAAATCAAAGAAAGCTGTTTTTTTTTTAGATTTTTTACCCGTTCAGGTCTCTAGGGGTTTCTGACCAAACAGAACACTGGCTCAAGTTGCAAACTCTACTCCAGGCTAAAGTGTGTGACAAAGGAAGATGCGTAGAGATCAATTTTAATTGCAATTACCCAAGGAAGAATATCACAATACTGATAAACAGTCGGGCAGGCAACTAGTAAGCTGGTTAAAAGAAAAGCTTGGAAAGTACAACACCCCTACTCTACGCTGGATACAGCAAAACACCAGCATACAGGGGAATGATAAAGCTGATACGGCTGATAGGATAGCGGAAGCAGAATGTATAATAATAGAGGCAGAGCCAATCAGGGAGTACCTGAGATTAGTGGAGGCAAAGATCTGGGAATGAATACCTGACTTGCGGTTATCGAAATCCCTTATAAGGCTGCTTCAACCTCAAGAGGTTTGAGAAGTTAATGAAGCTGAGTAAGAACCCAGTTTTGACCCACATAGGGATACTTACAGAGTCATTGTAGCCTAAGGGCATACATTGGCAAACTTGGAATAGTGAATAATAAGCATGGCTGATTATGCGAGTAAGACACCGCCCGAGACACCGGACCATCTACTGACAGTACAGACGGTATATTATATTTGAAAAATGGATAAAAAGCAGGACAATTAGAAGGTTTTTGATTTGGCCCGGCCGACAATACCCTTCAAGTTTTGAAAAACTATTACGTACAAATAATGTTAGAATAAATGTGTATGTCTTGATCTGTAATGTTAATTAGCATAAGAGTAAATCAGCTCTTCTGGCGACTAATAATTGAATTTTTAAATAAATTAATAATTTTGATGATAATTTTCGTTGCGGCCCACGGTATGTATAAGCAAATTTGACAGTTTTTGTTTTAGCATAGAAATTCTGAGCCGGTTCTCAGATG
The DNA here is from genome assembly GCA_018904165.1 of Zaprionus camerounensis. Taxonomy (NCBI): domain Eukaryota; kingdom Metazoa; phylum Arthropoda; class Insecta; order Diptera; family Drosophilidae; genus Zaprionus; species Zaprionus camerounensis. Next base: position 1,923,324 of record JAEIFS010000740.1, read on the forward strand.
ACATAAATCGAAAGTCTTCGTACGTTGCAGCCTAATTTTTTAGGCAGCCGAAAATTGTTGACTTCCCAGCACTAAATATCGTAATAAAATGATCGATACTGTTTGGTGGTGGGACTTTATGTAGTTGGCAAAAAAAAAATGGAAACATCGATATCTCCAACTCTACCTTAATGACCAAGGCACAGTGGGCGGAGCTGCATACCTGGCGCTGATTAGTTTGTAATTTTATTTTTAAACTCGTCACTTTTTCTGGAAAACTGTATGTAAAAACGTCGTAAATCTTATAAATCCACCTAGTTTTCGTATGAATGTAAAGAATTATTTCGAAATCAGCCATATTAAATTAAAAGTAATTCGTTTTAAAAAATTATCTTTTTTTTTTAATAGAATAGAAAAGGAAATAAATGAAAGAATAGAGAATAGGTAAAGTTGTTCTGCTGCACAGTCATAAATTCCACAGTAAACTTTTTGATTTCAAATTACATTATGTTTTTGATTAATATCGATATGTTTGCATTGCAACCCTAACGTACATAAGTAAACTTGTATTTACATTTAGTAAAAGCTTTTAGCGAAATAAAGATAACTTGATAAAGTGAATGCACTTATTAGATTCATATATCTTTTATTGTAAAAAAACGAAATGGAAGAAAGTGAATTGATGTAAATGTCTTGTCATAGATTCAGTTTGGTAACTCTCAAGTAACTCTTTACTTAAATGTACATGTTAATGTTATGTACATATGTATGTTGTTGCATTCTGCGAATCGGCTGTGTTCATTTCGAGTATCGATAGACATATACCGATGAACACAGCTGCCCTGGTACGAGCAACATCTGTTAACGGAGCAAGCAGTGCGAGCCTAAGCGAGACCTTGGGCCTGTTAACAGCCAGATCGGTCGCTGACCCAAGGTTCCCGTTGCAGGCAAGCGCCGTTTGAACCGTCGGCAGATGCCCGAATGCCCAGGCATATGACCGCCAGCATCTCTCTCAAGGGCGGCCGACTCCTCAGTTGAAGTTGAGCGAGCGGTCGGCGCAGATAGAATCTGCAAACAATAAAGTGCGTGTGTTAAATTTTGTGTAAAGAATAATTATTTATTAACTAATAATTTTGTGTGTGTGTAGACGCAGCTTCCCTTTCATCTTTAACAACGTGCCTACTCTGGTGAGTCCAGTCCATGTAGGGATCTGCCAGGGCCCATATTGTCCCACCAAGCCTGACCAGACGGCAACGATTCCCGTACCACGGCTGACTGGTGCCACGCCAGCAGCCGTATTCTTTACCGGTCCGCCAGAGCCTAGCGCACTTTCTGCACAGGACGCACATCAGCGCCGGCAACATCTGCAGCGCGAGCAGCTGCGGCAATCCGGCATTTTGGCCAGCAGGCCAGATCTGCAGCAGCAACAGCCACATCTGCAACAACATCAACATCACGTCCATCTATGCCTGTCCTTGCCTGCAGGCGTGTTGATACTCTCCTGCCTGGCGGCATAATCCATCGCCGAACCCACGCATGATCTGAAAAGATACCCAAAATGTCCCATTAGTTTTAATTCTTTAGATTTATGAATTGTTATTAATTATAAGGTTGTGATAGTTTGTCTTACATGTTAGGTCCACGTGGGTAGGCTAAAATGGTAGGGATAGGAAACCGCAAATAAATGTATGGAATATAAGAGAGAAATGATTTGCTAGTACCTTTTCTAGGGGAGATGGGGCGGCCTTAGTTGGCCAGGAACGGGCTCGCCGACTTGGGTGATGCTCCGAAACTCCAGAGCAGGAGCATCACATGGTTGGGTGGGTGCGCGGTGACTTGGCTGTCACCAATGGATGTTGTTGTTGTTTGTAGAGTAGTTATTGTGCCTGTAAACAAAGTAAAATGTGGTAATATATGTTAAATATGTATTTTATGTGCATTTTGCCTTGTTTACCTTTTGTCAGTGATGCGTCTTTTGTGTAAATACCGATGAGTATCGATATTTTGGTGCGGATCTGCAGGGCTGGAGGAAAAACCCCTCCCCAAGTGCTGCTGAGCTAGCTGGCGCGGCCCTACCGACAAAAAGCAGTCCGTAACATAATGGCGCCCAATTTCAAAAAGGAGCAAAGATGTAGGCCAGTGAATTCTGTGCCGAAATCTTTGCTAAAATCGATAGTCAGCGGTATTTAGACGCCTCACGGTAGCTTTGCTGATATGACTCAGCTTATGACAAACTGCGGCACGTTGAATTTTCATATTCACGTTTGCGCAGGGAGTTGTGGGTTGAGAAACACCAGTAAGTGGAGGTATTTGGATGTTGAGGCATGTTGCCAGGCAGGCCGCGAGTCGTGTTCTACCAGTGGTGGTGAAAACACTGTGCCGCGGACTTGCCCTGGGCCATGTCCAATATCCGAAAGTGTTGCATGCAAATGTGACCGTTTCTTCTTGTTTTTTTGTTTAACGTAGTAGATCGCCTGCCTTCGCTGGGCGTCCAGTTCCTTCAGTTCGGCCAATGTGGCTGAATGAGGATCAGGTGACCCGTAAAAGCTTCGAGCTATACGCGCTGCACCGCCTCACGGGCTAAAGGGACGCATTCCCAGTGAAAGCAGGTCCGATCGAACACCAGCCGCGTCCTTAACTGGCAACTGTCAACATGCGTGACAGTTTGACCAGTTGACGAACGGCAGAGTGTTTTATTTGTTTACACAACAACGGCCATAAGCGCGGAGTCGGATTGCGAGTCCACCGGCAATAGTCGTTTCATCTCCCTTACATTATATTGAACAATTAAAAGAAGTCCGTTTTTTTTGACATTATTTATTTATTTATTTATTTATATATACATATTTGCATGTCAATATATTTAAACATTTAAATATCTATTTATTTATTTCCTATTCATTTATACATATTTACATTTATTTATGGTATTTCCTATATTATTAATAAATACATATTTATTTAATCTACAATTATATTTGCAAATCGCCATATATACATACATATATACAATTTACCTTTAGGAAACTATTCTTAACTTTTAATTAACATTATTTAAATTCGCGCTTGCACACACACACAATTATTGACAAAATAATTCAACAGTAAATTTATAACTCTCAAATTACATGCACATAATATTTAAATTCGTAAACACTTCGCCTCTGTCGAGTATACCCTATAAAAATGAGTGAAGAAAAAGATGTTGGTTTTCATTGCCTGCGGTCGAGGGGGCCAGTACCAGAGGCGCAGGAATCGACATGGTCCCCTGATGGAGACGGTGCAGTCGGCCCTCAGATGGCGTTGGGAATTGGGGGACTCCTACGGACACCGAACAGGATTGCCAAAATCCAGAGCCAACTTCATGCGGAGGTACCGACAGACAGCAAAGGAGGCGTAGATCCAGAATCATCCGGGAAAAAGCCAGAAGCCCTGAAAGAGAATTTGGACAGTGTGGTGAAATCCGCAGTCAATGTGGCATTAGCAACAGCGACACACACTTACCGGCAATTCTTCGACGCGGAAATCGGGCAGGCGCTGAAGGATCATTTGCGTCAGAGCAATATCGAGCTCATGAAAATGGTGAATGACACCATCAGACCATTGATCGCCACGCCGGCGCCAGTTGAGAGACCTGCAGAGCGAGATCCGATATGGGATATGCTCAGCATACCCAGAGAGGAAGCGAAAATCCTCCAAGGAGCCATTCCCAAGTCCAGTGCGCCTCGAGAAGCATGCGCACCGATACGGCCACCCAGGATTCCGCCGAAAGAGTTGGCAAGAGGTAGCAGCAGCCCGGAACCATGGCCGAGATACACGGCCAACCACAGAGAGCGCCCACAGCACGTGTCGCCAAACGAGTACCCAGCGGCAGACTGTCCACGCGGCGAGACCGAATATGTGAACGTTCCGCATCCGATTCCCTACGCCAGAGTGGAGCGGTGGGGATTATCCTTCGACGCGGAGGACCGGTACAACTCCGTAGAAGACTTCATCTTCCGTTTGGAGTTCCTCCAGAGGCAATATCGGTGTCCATGGGCGGAAATCCTGCGCACTTTCCATGTTTTGCTTACCGGAAGGGCAAGAGAGTGGTACTGGATCCATGTCAGGCACTCAACCATCACCAACTGGATACAACTGCGGCAGGCTCTGCTTGACCGATTCCGCAGCCACCAAACAGAACATGATCGGATGCACGAACTCCTGCAACGGGAACAGCAGGCTGGCGAGAGCGTAGAGGACTACATCCACCACATGCGGAGACTAGCGTCGCGACTCACCAAGCCCATGGCGGAGAGACACCTAGTCAAAATTATAAAAAAGGGTCTCAAGGAGAGTGTTGCACGCTATGTCTATGCAATGGACATATTTACCGTGGATGAGCTTCGAGATGAGGCAGCGGAAGTGGAACGCAGTTTCGGGCGTCGAGGACGGACTCCTTATGCGCAACAGCCAGCGCCTCCCGCCAATTTCAGGCCGCGTGTCCACGAGGTGATGATCGAAGACGCGGAAGTGACGCCAAGCCAAGACGTGGAAGAGCTGCGCAAATGGCAGCCTAAGGCTCCAGATAAGCCGGTGTGCTGGAATTGTGGCGTGACTGGCCACATGTTCCGGGACTGCGAATCGCCAACACGACAGCTGTTTTGCTATCGATGCGGCAAGCCAGGGACGGTGACGCCGAAATGTCCAAACTGCGCGGGAAACGGACGCCCGGGTGTGGCCAGAACGGGAGTCTCACACCCGTAGAAGAACCCAATGAACAAAATCACCCGTTCATTCTTAAGGATCCTGTAAATATAAGGAAAATAATAGTTCATAAGGATACACATAGGAAGATAACTACAATAATACCATTGGAGGAGCGGATGCGAAGGTACCTGGAAGCCAGAAGCAGAATATTCAGCCAACATCAACTGGCAGGCATGCGGCTCGTATCTCGCAAGATACAAAGGGCGAGATGGCGCTTCCGGCAACGACGGACGAAGCGCAGGGAAGTTGCGGCCGCAGTCGTACGCAACCAGGCGAACGACCCCAGACCATTCGCTGAATTGAAAATAAGTGGTGAGCGGGTCCTTGGATTGCTCGACACCGGAGCATCCGTCAGCCTATTGGGTCGTGGTTGCAGGGAGCTACTGGAAAGCATCGACGCGCCGATGACCAGGTACTTCTCCAAAGTACGCACCGCCGCAGGAGAGGATCGGTCCATAATTGGCCGAGCCGAGTTGGCTGTAGAATATTTAGGCAAAATTAGGAAGATCAACTTTTACATGTGCCCATATCTGGAACAGAAAGCTTACCTGGGAGTCGATTTCTGGCGAATCTTCGAGCTAGCACCCGAAATTACCGGACGAGAGGCAGCAGAAGGCCAAAAGAAAGACGTCGCAGACCTACAGGCCCAGGACATGGAGCACTACGCTGAGGACACAACTGACGAGCACAAGTTAGACCCCGAGAGGTGGGAACTGTCTCCGGAACAACAGCAGCAGCTCGAAGTCGTGCAAAAGCAGTTCCTTACGTTTGAGCAGCACGGTCTCGGCAGGACTCAAGTTGACAGTCACTTCATTGAACTGATAGAGGGAGCCAACACTTTCAAGGACCGTCCATATCCCATGTCGCCTGCGCGGCAAGCAGTCACCGAGGAGGAAGTCGACAAGATGCTAGCGCTCGGAGTAGTCGAGGAGAGCAAGAGTCCGTGGAGCAATCGAACAACGATAGTATCCAAGCCTGGAAAAAACCGATTTTGCTTAGATGCGAGGAAGCTAAACGCACTAACCATAAAAGACGCTTACCCGCTACCCAGCGTCGAAGGAATCCTTTCCAGGCTGGACCAGACCGTGTATATCTCCAGCGTGGATTTAAAGTTTGCCTTCTGGCAGATTGAGTTGGACGAGAAGTCGAGGGAGTATACGGCGTTCACGGTGCCAGGCCGCCCATTATACCAGTTTCGCGTCATGCCGTTCGGCCTCTGCAACGCGGCACAGCGACTGGTCAGGCTCATGGACAAGGTCATCCCCACGGAGATTCGGACGAACGTCTTTGTGTACTTGGACGACCTGTTGATCCTCGCACCGGATTTCGCGACGCATCTGCGTTATCTGAGCCGTGTAGCACAGTGCCTAAAGGAAGCAGGGTTGACTATAGGTTTAAAAAAGTCTAATTTCTGCTTTAAAACCTTAAAATACCTGGGTTTCGTGGTAGGAGGAGGACTCTTACAGATGGATCCCGGCAGAGTAGAGGCCATAAAACGAATTCCGAAACCCAATACCATGAAAGAGGTGAGAGCGTTCCTGGGAACGGCAGGATGGTACCGTCGTTTCATTCGAAACTTCGCGACACTCGCAGCTCCACTAACAGAATGCCTTAAAAAAACAAACAAACGATTCGTGTTTAGTGTCGAAGCAGAAAAGGCAATGCGGGATTTAAAAGAGGCACTTACCACAGCTCCAGTGTTGGTCCACGCCGATTTCAAGCGGCATTTCTATATTCAGTGCGATGCTTCACACATGGGAGTCGGAGCCGTGCTTTTTCAGCGCAATGAGGCGGAACAGGAACAACCGATAGCCTTCTTCTCGGCGAAGCTAAACATACACCAGGTGAACTACACCGTCACCGAGAAGGAGTGCTTGGCAGCGATCATGGCGATAAGGAAGTTCCGACCGTACGTCGAAGGAATGCCCTTTACCTGCATAACCGACCACGCCAGTCTGAAATGGCTAATGACCATGAAGGACCTTTCGGGAAGGTTAGCCAGGTGGTCGCTGCAGTTACAGGGCTACAATTTCGCCATAGAACATCGCAAGGGCTCGGACAACGTGGTTGCAGATATGCTCTCACGTAGCGTAGAGGAGGTCCATATGGCTCCCACCGATCTGCTGGGTTTCGAGACCACGGCGTTCGGTGCGGACGAGTACCAAGAATTGGTACGAGAGGCCGAGCTGAATAAGCAGTGCCTGCCAGACCTGAAGACAGAGGACGGGTTACTGTTCAAGCGAGTCACGCGACCATGTCTCGGCGATGAATTCGAAGGATCGGAGTGGAAGCTGTGGATTCCGTCAGCCTTGACAACGACGTTGATCGCACGGGCTCACGAAGAGCCGACAGCAGCACACGGAGGACAGGCAAAGACACTGGAGATTCTCCGCCGGCAATACTATTGGCCAGGGATGACTATACAAGTGCGGGACTATGTGCGAGGATGCGAGGTCTGCAAGGAGACGAAAGCACCAAATCACTGCATGCAAGTTGGAATTGGCGAGAAGGTGGACACAGAGAGACCGTTCCAGAAAATATATATCGATTTTCTGGGGAAATATCCGCGGTCAAGGAGAGGACACGCCTATATTTTCATCGTGGTGGACCACTTCTCGAAGTATACGTTCCTTAAAGCGATGCGAGAGGCATCCGCAGCACACCTGATAGAATTCCTAGTCCATGAGGTGTTCTTCAAATTTGGCGTGCCCGAGGTTATCCATTCGGATAACGGAAAACAATTCACATCTAAAATATTCGAAGATATGGTTAACGACTTCGGTATAAGGCACATGAAGACACCAATATACTCACCATCGAGCAACGCAGCGGAAAGAGTGAACCGTAGCGTATTGTCGGCAATCCGTAGCTACCTGAAGGAGGATCACCGGGAGTGGGACGCGCACTTGCCGGAAATAGAAGTCGCCATCCGGAACTCGATCCATACAGCGACAGGGGAAACGCCGTTCTTCACCGTTTTCGGCCATCATCTTTTCCTGAACGGTAAATGTTACAGATTAGCTCGGAAGTTGAGGTCCATGTGCGAACATGAAATGGACGGTATGGCACACAGCGACAAAATGGCTATAATCCGAGCCCGGGTCCAAGACAAACTCAACGACTCTTACGAGGTGAGCAAGTTGCGGTACGATCAACGAGCCAGGACCTTTCACGCCACGCCCGGCCAAGAAGTTTACCGACGGAACTTCGTACTCAGCGACTTCTCAAAGAGCTTCAACGCGAAATTCGCAAGGAAGTTCCTACGGGCGCGGGTGGTGAAGGCGATCGGAAACAACGCGTACCTCCTCGAAGACCTACAAGGGCGACGACTCGGCGTATACCACGCTAAAGACATACGCGCATAACGCATCACTGACTTCAAGGAAATACAATTGCCGACCCTACAATAGAGAGAGACGATTAACGAGTGAACAACGACGCACATCAGGTACTCACCGAGAAGGCAGACACTCGGTTTAATCCAGTGTTGAGAACGTGGGCCCCGCGTTTGGCGCCTTTCGGACTGCTTCCGAGATCTGTGCCGGCAGAAACAATACCACAGCCCACATGGAGAATGCCCCAATGATTTCTTCGCTTCGCAGGATCAATTACGCCGTTCGAAATCTTGGGTGCTGTTGCATTCTGCGAATCGGCTGTGTTCATTTCGAGTATCGATAGACATATACCGATGAACACAGCTGCCCTGGTACGAGCAACATCTGTTAACGGAGCAAGCAGTGCGAGCCTAAGCGAGACCTTGGGCCTGTTAACAGCCAGATCGGTCGCTGACCCAAGGTTCCCGTTGCAGGCAAGCGCCGTTTGAACCGTCGGCAGATGCCCGAATGCCCAGGCATATGACCGCCAGCATCTCTCTCAAGGGCGGCCGACTCCTCAGTTGAAGTTGAGCGAGCGGTCGGCGCAGATAGAATCTGCAAACAATAAAGTGCGTGTGTTAAATTTTGTGTAAAGAATAATTATTTATTAACTAATAATTTTGTGTGTGTGTAGACGCAGCTTCCCTTTCATCTTTAACAACGTGCCTACTCTGGTGAGTCCAGTCCATGTAGGGATCTGCCAGGGCCCATATTGTCCCACCAAGCCTGACCAGACGGCAACGATTCCCGTACCACGGCTGACTGGTGCCACGCCAGCAGCCGTATTCTTTACCGGTCCGCCAGAGCCTAGCGCACTTTCTGCACAGGACGCACATCAGCGCCGGCAACATCTGCAGCGCGAGCAGCTGCGGCAATCCGGCATTTTGGCCAGCAGGCCAGATCTGCAGCAGCAACAGCCACATCTGCAACAACATCAACATCACGTCCATCTATGCCTGTCCTTGCCTGCAGGCGTGTTGATACTCTCCTGCCTGGCGGCATAATCCATCGCCGAACCCACGCATGATCTGAAAAGATACCCAAAATGTCCCATTAGTTTTAATTCTTTAGATTTATGAATTGTTATTAATTATAAGGTTGTGATAGTTTGTCTTACATGTTAGGTCCACGTGGGTAGGCTAAAATGGTAGGGATAGGGAAACCGCAAATAAATGTATGGAATATAAGAGAGAAATGATTTGCTAGTACCTTTTCTAGGGGAGATGGGGCGGCCTTAGTTGGCCAGGAACGGGCTCGCCGACTTGGGTGATGCTCCGAAACTCCAGAGCAGGAGCATCACATGGTTGGGTGGGTGCGCGGTGACTTGGCTGTCACCAATGGATGTTGTTGTTGTTTGTAGAGTAGTTATTGTGCCTGTAAACAAAGTAAAATGTGGTAATATATGTTAAATATGTATTTTATGTGCATTTTGCCTTGTTTACCTTTTGTCAGTGATGCGTCTTTTGTGTAAATACCGATGAGTATCGATATTTTGGTGCGGATCTGCAGGGCTGGAGGAAAAACCCCTCCCCAAGTGCTGCTGAGCTAGCTGGCGCGGCCCTACCGACAAAAAGCAGTCCGTAACAATGTATGTGAAAAGTGTTTCTTAACATACTGTATGTATTTGGACCTAAGTACGCATGTGCCTGCGCGTGTATACATTTAAATTCCTATATGTAACTTACAGAGCTTATTAAAACTTTAGTGAGCAGTATCTATGTTAAAACAAATTGTACAATATTATTGTGTCGTGCTCTGGCTGAAAGTTATTTGCTTATTTTTTGTATGAAGTGTTAAATTATAAAAATGTTTCAACGAAAAACATTTTGAGATGAAGCAATGCAATGTAGTAAGCAATATCAAACAGTATTGCTCTGTGTAATAATCAAATGCAGTTATAAATAATAAAAATATATACATATATTCAATGTGTGACATCTGAAGTGAAATGCACTATGTTGTCATCTTCATCATACAAAGTAACATCTGCAGCAGAAGCGTCGAAACAAAAATTAATATCTTGTAATACAGGAATAGTTGCCAATAACATAATAAGTGAAAACCAAATACCATATAACAAGTGCAACAAATTATCTACAGATTTGTCGGAATTATTTAGTGCTAGTTCATCCGACATGAGCAAATCTATTACTACATCGCGCTCATTGCTAAATCACCCTGCGTCCTTGACAACCAGTATAAAAGGTCCACCTATTATAGCGGCCGTCCATTCTCAGCATAATCAGCAGCAACAGCGACATTTTGTTATAAAGAAGCATTTGTCTGGTGACCATGTCAAATGTGACACCGAGCATAATTCACATTCGACGGATCTATTGGACTCGAGTACTCCTACTCCGTCATTAGAGGCACCTACATCATCCAGCTGTACAAATAATAAAATCAATGCAATTCCTTTAATAACACATAAATTTCCACGAACAATACCGTCAAATAAAGTAAGTCAAGTTTGTTTTTATTCTATTGTATTTTGATGATGAAATTCGTCACTATTTTCTCCCAGCCCAAATAAACATTATTGGTTTTCTTGATTGAATAAGGTATACTTATTAATATCACATGTTAATTTTAAGTCTGAATGCAATAAAAACCCAGAAAGAAAGGCCACCTTTGGCTTGCCGAAGGTTTTATACCCTTGTAGCTTACATACATATGTATGTACAGTGGCGAGCAAAAGTGAATGCATGTTCACGACACTGGACTTCCATAAAACCAAAACAAAACCAGATAATCCAATGCCTTTTTTTATTTTTGTTAAACTATCTTATTCTTAACAAATAGGAGAAAAAAAATAGCAATAAATTGTATTCAGCAAAGAGTTGGAAAATAAAAACCAATAAAACGACGTATGCCTTCGATGTCCTCTGATTAGTTATACATAACATAAGATATAACATTGTGAATGTATTCGTTAATATCTATGTTGTAGTATTTATAATGGTTAGACATATATTTTAATACTACTTCAAAAGTTTCAATTTTTGACTGACTACATATGTATAAAGATTACTGTAAGTATAATATTATATGTTGATGAGTTGACGTATTGCGAAAAAATCATACTGGTCTTCATATATAAATCCTCATTTCGTTGGATTATTTGTATTACATATGTTTTAGTGGTCTTATTTTTTATAGGGAATAAAGAAAGTGACTTGACAGACATGGCTCAATCTAGTATATAGTATTGCAACCTTTTTCGACCATTTTCAATGGTCAAAGGGTATACAATTCGTAAAAATGACAATCGCATAGGGCATAGATAACTCTCAATGTAGTAAATTTGCTGACAATGTCTTGCAAAAATAATACAAATCGGTCTAAAGCTTATATGACAGCTATACTACATATATAAAAAAGACAAGAGATGCCAAGTTGCATCATATTAGGTGAAAACTGAGAAACAAATTGTGTAGAGTTATAGCTATTAACGAATACATAAACAAAAATTTATAAACTTGCCACAAAATCGCATGTCCTTTTCCCATAGACTTGCGTTTGAGGTTTTTTCGAAGTCAGGATAAATTGTTCAACCTCTATATTGTTAAATAAAAAACATTAGAATGAAATTTAAAAAAAAATGTATTTCAATATCATGTTTAGTTTTCTTGCAATCGATTGTTAAAAATATGTTGAAAATACGCGCTCTTAATGGAACGATAAACGGGGAGAAATACTAACTTACCCTCCATAGAAGAGCATCTTTTTGCATACTTATAGTGTGACATTCTTGCTATCGTAAGTTAAGCGGTAAGTAATATTTAGTTTTACTTTGTTTAAATATTATTTCAAATTATCTGTAACTTAAAATTTTCATGTTTTTTTTGTTGTAGATTAGGTAATATAATACTTAGAGAAACCGGCCTTTACTACTTAAGACTTGCCAGGAAATAACATAGTTGTCCGATTTTGTTTAAATTGAAAATAATATACAGATTACTGTTTTATTTATTTGTTCATTTCTTTACCAACCTTATTTTATAATTTAACTATTTTATATATTTTTTAATTCTTAAAAAGGTCCAAAAGTCACAATCTTTTGTTGTTATTGATCGACAAAAAGTTAAAAATATACTTGCTGTAAAATTTAGGCAAATATGTTTAAAAATGTTTTTTATTTTGTTTTTCGACTGATATTTTTTTATATTTTCGGATTTTCTGTCCGCTACTGTACCCCACTTTCTCTAAGTGTTTTATTAAAAACAATGGTATACAAAAATAAATGTATTTATAAAAAAAATCTAAATGATGAAAATAAGAACCAACAGCTTTTAACGCTGTCAAGGATGACACCATCATCATGCGAAAGATGCTCTTCAATAAAGGTCCCGACTTTTTGGTATTTTTAAGCATTCCATGGACAACTGTCAAATCTCAGACCCTATAAAACGAAATACACAGGCCAGATCAAAGTAAATAGATAAGCTGGAATAACAATCATATAAATATTTAAGAAATTTTAAACTTTTAGTAGCCGATTACTCTTGTCGCAGCCTGAGAGTATGCAATACAATGCTAAACTCAGATGTTATTATACCCGCTACCCATAGTGTAGAAGGGTATTGTAACTTGTATTGTATTGTATGCGTTTTTATCGTTGTTGTAATTGGTCACACCGATTTAACTAAGAATTAAGCTATGCTTGGGGCGTCAGATCAGTTCGTCTGGCGATATCTAAGAAGGAGAGAAGAGAAACTGCGGTATACACACTTGGGACTAGATTTAAGTTTAAAGTCTTGTAATGCCTTGCAAACTGTAGTATTTCCCTATAGAATAAAACATCATCATTGAGCCCTTTATTTGTTTGATGTACATTTGGCAACTGCGGTCAATGATTGTTAAAGGCATTCCCTGGATATTGTCGGCGGCTCAACAATGTTAATGTATTATATATTTTATAATCAACAGTCGAGTCGATACAACTATATATTAGACTGTAAGATAACATTTATATGAGATTTCAACTTTCAATTTTCTTGGTTCATATTATAATTCAATTTAAGAGTAGCTTGCAGTCCGGTTGCACGCCTTGTAAATTCGGCGTCGGCAAGTGTAGACTGATTTAACATATAAGATAGGTTAAAAGAGAACCTATACAAAGACTAAAAACAAAGAAGGATCTCACACCAATGCCTTACTGCTATCCCTTAAACTAATTTCAGTCATCTTATTTAAATGTCTTTATACATACTTACAAATTTATTTCAATTTCAACAAAGACCTTGATTTCATCTATTTTTTAAATTTGTTTATTTTCAGATTAACTTGAGATTAATATTAGTCAGTGGTAAAACAAAAGAATTTTTATTTAACCCAACTGATTCTGCGGGTGAAATTTCGCAAAACGTTTTTGAAAGTTGGCCCACAGGTAAGTTCATCTAATTTAATATAAATACTATCGTGAAAGACGGGTTGTCTTCGGTGAGCTAGAGACACCAAATTTGCCATGAATGTTCCTGTATACTATACGCAGATTACGTTTCTTTATACGATATAACGCTTCTATCGGGATCAATCTTCGATATATCGATACATCAATGTTTTTATCTGAAAACATCGAAACATCAATGTACGATGTTCACGATGATCATCGATGTTTTTCTAGCGCTAGTGCTCGCACTTCCTCGAGTGCCCGTTTCTTATCGATAGTTACAGTGTTACCTTATCTTTAGCTTATATTATATTTAAACTATTTACATATTCATTTTAGATTGGTCGCAAGAAGCTGTTTCCAAAGCAGAAATTTTAAGGTTAATTTACCAAGGAAGGTTTTTGCATTGCAATGTTACTTTGGGTGCTTTGGGTCTCCCACTAGGAAAAACAACTGTTATGCATTTAGTGCCGCGTGATAGTTTACCAGAGCCCAATTCGCAAGGTAAGTTATAATGACTTGCAAGTTATTTCATTGCAGTGTCATATGTATACCAATTTAATTTCATCAAAATCTGACAACTATGTATGTATATCCTATTGCTTTTACTGAAACAATCTTTACGAAGTTACGATTTTTTATGAACAGCCAAAAACAACAATAGCGACATGAACGTTCACAACTCACCTTGGAAGACATCTCCGACACCATAAAGTATATACAGTCTGTCAAGTATCTCTTTACACATATGAACATAACATTAACATTACACATACAGTGAGTCAAGTAACACTGTATCTACATGTTAATGTTATGTACATATGTGTTAAGTGTTTCTTGACATACTGTATATTCTAAATAGGCATAACCAATTGAGTCGATCTTGTCACTTGTTTGTCTGTCCGTCCTTCTGTCTGTTGCAACGCAAACTATTCACTTAGTTATAGAGCTATCTTGATGAAACTTGGCACACATCCTTTTTATTGTTGCACACTGTAAATACATATATGTAGCTAATGCTTTTTAATTTGTTATCTTCATTTCTACAATTAAAACATGTTTTACTTTCAGACCAAAGGCTAAAAAGTAAAGGGAGATCTGGTCGATGCTGTTCAACAACTTGCTGTATTCTGTAACAAGAAAATGTTATAAATTTATGTTTGTAATTTTAATTCTTAAAACGATAGAGTTATTTTCGCAGTCAACAACATTTTTAATTAATCTTTACTGTAATTTACTAATGCTCTTCTTTAGAAAATATAACTTAAACATATGGTATTGAGTTGCTGGACTGCTTGAAATATTGTAATATATACAGATAACCACTCGTAATGTTAATTTAAAGTTTAATATGACATGTAAATCGAAATATACACACACAATTGTTTCATATAGTATGAAGAAATATGATATTTGATTGCAAGAATACATATTGTATGTATTGTACGTCTGTAAAATAATAAAAAAAACTTTTTTTTGTTTTTGTTTTTAGCTAATTTAAAAGACTGTTCGGTTCAATTATCAATACATTGTTATAATATAAAAAGAAAGTATTTATTTTTGTTTTCATAACATTAATTATTCTATTCTAATAGATGGAGTGAGAGAAATCTTCTTGGAATGAACAATAATTATACACATATTGTGCGAGGCACAATAGGGAAAGAATGTTTGAATGGGTTTGTGGAATTAAGTAACGAATGATATTGTATTTATATATTTCACATAATCCTAAAATTGTACATTTAATCTGAGTAATTGTAAGCTCAATTACTAGATAGGCGAGACAGAATTAAAAGTTAGAAAGTGGCTACAGAACTGGTTCGCATGGCGAGTTGCTCACTACCTTTTCATATACATACATATGAATGTCGCAGCTAGGCTTGATATAATATACGAAATTCAACTGTAACAGAACAATGTTAGAGTTTGAACCTTACTGAAAAATAGTAAAATGTTAGAATGAATTCTGTTATATAACGAGAGCATCATTTAAATGGCAAGTCAACTAAGCAGGGCGCCTGCAGATGTTCTAGTACGTTCAAACGTGCATGCAAAAAGAATACACGTAATAAAATTAGTTGCTGAATGAACCCGACGAACTACTTGGGAGAGGAACAAAAAAAAAAGAAATGACGTCACGCGATGGAACAGTCAGTCGAGTTGAGTTCGGTAAAGGAGAGAGGGACTAGAAAACATCTTGCAGGCGACTTGCTGTGCTCTTTGAGTTAAAGAGAGAATATAAAAGAAATGAAAGGAGATCAGCCAATACCTCTTTCCCCGACATATACAGATAGACTAAGAACTCTGTACTCAAATGCACATGTTAATGTAATGTACATATGTGTAAAGAATTAATTTACAGTGAAGTTAAGGAAAAGTCCGAGAGTGTTTTCACTTTCCATATATGGAAGAGATTTATTTGAGAGAATCGCGAATTGGCAAATAATGTAAATTATAAGTGTGTAGTCATTGTGTGGTAATACCCTATGTTATTATTGTCCCTGGCACGATACACTTGGGATTTGCTGCAAATGGTCGCGACTGACGTAAACATTCGGTAAGTTGAGCGCCGTTAGGTCGTTGTCGATGCGGTCTAGTTGCTGCTCCAGCCGTACTTTCAAATTGCGTACACGCAAGGTGCCCATGGAAAGGGGCAGGCGATTGTACTGCCAGATGAGTTCGCGGTAGCGCGCTTGTGCCGCTTCAAGCAGCGATATGCGCTGAAGCTCCGTCAGCAGGACTTGATCCGCATGCGGAGTCGGCTTCTTTTCCAGCTCGGTCGTCTGGTGCACCTGCTCGCCGTCGGGCACTGTCGGCATTTCGCTGCTGCGCTTCGATCTCTGAGAGCTACACGACACATTGGTGCGCGTACTCAGCGGTTGATCCAGCTGCGGCTCTGGCTCCACATCCGTTATATCCGGTATGGCCAACTGCAGCACATGTAACGAGGTTTTGTCCGAACTATCCGAATCGTCATTAATGACTTCCTCCTCCTTCAGTTCATCCTCCGCAGTTGGGTTCACTGATTTCCCCAATAATCTCCCGGATCCTGATGCGGACCCGATGCCCAGCACAGCACACGGCTGAGGGTGCAGAATGGACGGCACCAACTGACAGATGTTGCGTTGTGCAGGCATCGTGCCCAGCTCAAAATTGGAGGCAGTGCGTCGCATGGGATGGAGATGGGGATGGGTACTGGCGTCATCGCAGCTGGTGCTGGCATAAGGAACACACGGTTCATCGCCCTCGCTGCAGCCGCGCAGAAACTGCGCCTGCGAGCCCTGTGCACCGCTGTGCACGTGCTCTGTGCACTTTAGCAGTGCCGCGGTGAGGAACTGCTCGTCGTTGATGTCCTCCGTCTGTATTTGCTTCTCAGAGTGCTGCCTGTTCGTGCTGTGACACTGCATATCCAGATGCGCTGCATGGTGACGTGTCAGCGATGATTTTGTGGATACTTCATATCTTGGGGCTCGTGGAAGAGTCCGTGGCCAGCATCGGCATCGGTTACTCTCTACCTCCAGTTCGCGGCGAGAGAGTGTTGAGCGGCGCACCAGCAGCTTGTTCTCGCGCAGGAAGTTCCGCTGAGTAACTGGTGGCTGTGATGGCATGTGATCCACCATACATACCTGAGTCGCCATTGCGTTCTGTTGCGTTTCATCCACAAATTGCACGGGTTGCTCGAATAAGAAACACTAATTGAAGACTTATATAGAAACGAGTAATGTACAAACAACAAAAGTGTAAAATAATCCAATGACTGATAATTAAAACATGGAACCCGTAAGTTCACTTGTATACTGACAGTTGACATTAAATTCTATGAAATGAGGTTGGTTATACATCAGTGTCAACTCTCACTGTGATTTATAATTTGAATTTGCCGGTTCGATAAAACATCGATAAATATGCAAATGCAGATCTACAACTCTACGAAATAAAGATGATAACTGCACTAAGTAAACACCACTAAGCAATGAACATATAGAGTACTCAAACAGCGAAAAGTACTTGCCCAGTGGTCTTCGGATTATTATGACCCCCCGGCCGAAGCGTTTCACAAGAGAGCGATCGGCTCTCTTTGGTGAGCAATCCAGAAACAGCGAACAGCGGCAACAGCGAAACGATGAGCATGGGCATATTTCTTTGCGCTAGCCATCGTTTCGATGTATGTGTGCTATGTATGCACAAGCTCGCATATGAATGTATGCGTTGCTTGTGAAGTTTGACAACAGGCAAATGCTTCGGCCAGCGCGCTGGCAGCCTGAAGTCAATTTTCTGTTTCGGCGTCGAGAGCCAAGAGACTGACGCACAGTGGGCGAAAATGGTTATCGATAACGTTCCTTTTATACACGGCAAAGCGGCAATAGAAGGGTCGATAACGTTCCTTTTATACACGGCAAAGCGGCAATGGAAGGGTCGATAACGTTCCTTTTATACACGGCAAAGCGGCAATGGAAGGGTCGATAACGTTCCTTTTATACACGGCAAAGCGGCAATGGAAGGGTCGATAACGTTCCTTTTATACACGGCAAAGCGGCAATGGAAAGGTCGATAACGTTCCTTTTATACACGGCAAAGCGGCAATGGAAGGGTCGATAACGTTCCTTTTATACACGGCAAAGCGGCAATGGAAGGGTCGATAACGTTCCTTTTATACACGGCAAAGCGGCAATGGAAGGGTCGATAACGTTCCTTTTATACACGGCAAAGCGGCAATAGAAGGGTCGATAACGTTCCTTTTATACGCGGCAATAGAAGGGTCGATAACGTTCCTTGTATACACGGCAAAGCGGCAATGGAAGGGTCGATAACGTTCCTTTTATACACGGCAAAGCGGCAATGGAAGGGTCGATAACGTTCCTTTTATACACGGCAAAGCGGCAATAGAAGGGTCGATAACGTTCCTTTTATACACGGCAAAGCGGCAATGGAAGGGTCGATAACGTTCCTTTTATACACGGCAAAGCGGCAATAGAAGGGTCGATAACGTTCCTTTTATACACGGCAAAGCGGCAATGGAAGGGTCGATAACGTTCCTTTTATACACGGCAAAGCGGCAATGGAAGGGTCGATAACGTTCCTTTTATACACGGCAAAGCGGCAATAGAAGGGTCGATAACGTTCCTTTTATACACGGCAAAGCGGCAATGGAAGGGTCGATAACGTTCCTTTTATACACGGCAAAGCGGCAATGGAAGGGTCGATAACGTTCCTTTTATACACGGCAAAGCGGCAATGGAAGGGTCGATAACGTTCCTTTTATACACGGCAAAGCGGCAATAGAAGGGTCGATAACGTTCCTTTTATACACGGCAAAGCGGCAATGGAAGGGTCGATAACGTTCCTTTTATACACGGCAAAGCGGCAATAGAAGGGTCGATAACGTTCCTTTTATACGCGGCAATAGAAGGGTCGATAACGTTCCTTGTATACACGGCAAAGCGGCAATGGAAGGGTCGATAACGTTCCTTTTATACACGGCAAAGCGGCAATAGAAGGGTCGATAACGTTCCTTTTATACGCGGCAATAGAAGGGTCGATAACGTTCCTTGTATACACGGCAAAGCGGCAATGGAAGGGTCGATAACGTTCCTTTTATACACGGCAAAGCGGCAATGGAAGGGTCGATAACGTTCCTTTTATACACGGCAAAGCGGCAATAAAACGGTCGATAACGTTCCTTTTATACACGGCAAAGCGGCAATAAAACGGTCGATAACGTTCCTTTTATACACGGCAAAGCGGCAATAGAAGGGTCGATAACGATCCTTTTATACACGGCAAGGCGGCAATGGAAGGGTCGATAACGTTCCTTTTATACACGGCAAAGCGGCAATGGAAGGGTCGATAACGTTCCTTTTATACACGGCAAAGCGGCAATGGAAGGGTCGATAACGTTCCTTTTATACACGGCAAAGCGGCAATGGAAGGGTCGATAACGTTCCTTTTATACACGGCAAAGCGGCAATGGAAGGGTCGATAACGTTCCTTTTATACACGGCAAAGCGGCAATAGAAGGGTCGATAACGTTCCTTTTATACACGGCAAAGCGGCAATGGAAGGGTCGATAACGTTCCTTTTATACGCGGCAAAGCGGCAATGGAAGGGTCGATAACGATCCTTTTATACGCGGCAAAGCGGCAATAGAAGGGTCGATAACGTTCCTTTTATACACGGCAAAGCGGCAATGGAAGGGTCGATAACGTTCCTTTTATACACGGCAAAGCGGCAATGGAAGGGTCGATAACGTTCCTTTTATACACGGCAAAGCGGCAATGGAAGGGTCGATAACGTTCCTTTTATACACGGCAAAGCGGCAATGGAAGGGTCGATAACGTTCCTTTTATACACGGCAAAGCGGCAATAGAAGGGTCGATAACGTTCCTTTTATACACGGCAAAGCGGCAATGGAAGGGTCGATAACGTTCCTTTTATACACGGCAAAGCGGCAATGGAAGGGTCGATAACGATCCTTTTATACGCGGCAAAGCGGCAATAGAAGGGTCGATAACGTTCCTTTTATACACGGTAAAGCGGCAATGGAAGGGTCGATAACGTTCCTTTTATACACGGCAAAGCGGCAATGGAAGGGTCGATAACGTTCCTTTTATACACGGCAAAGCGGCAATAGAAGGGTCGATAACGTTCCTTTTATACACGGCAAAGCGGCAATAGAAGGGTCGATAACGTTCCTTGTATACACGGCAAAGCGGCAATAGAAGGGTCGATAACGTTCCTTTTATACACGGCAAAGCGGCAATAGAAGGGTCGATAACGTTCCTTTTATACACGGCAAAGCGGCAATGGAAGGGTCGATAACGTTCCTTTTATACACGGCATAGCGGAAATAGAAGTGTCGATAACGTTCCTTTTATACACGGCAAAGCGGCAATGGAAGGGTCGATAACGTTCCTTTTATACACGGCAAAGCGGCAATGGAAGGGTCGATAACGTTCCTTTTATACACGGCAAAGCGGCAATGGAAGGGTCGATAACGTTCCTTTTATACACGGCAAAGCGGCAATAGAAGGGTCGATAACGTTCCTTTTATACGCGGCAATAGAAGGGTCGATAACGTTCCTTTTATACACGGCAAAGCGGCAATAGAAGGGTCGATAACGTTCCTTTTATACACGGCAAAGCGGCAATGGAAGGGTCGATAACGTTCCTTTTATACACGGCAAAGCGGCAATGGAAGGGTCGATAACGTTCCTTTTATACACGGCAAAGCGGCAATAGAAGGGTCGATAACGTTCCTTTTATACACGGCAAAGCGGCAATGGAAGGGTCGATAACGTTCCTTGTATACACGGCAAAGCGGCAATGGAAGGGTCGATAACGTTCCTTGTATACACGGCAAAGCGGCAATAGAAGGGTCGATAACGTTCCTTTTATACACGGCAAAGCGGCAATAAAACGGTCGATAACGTTCCTTTTATACACGGTAAAGCGGCAATGGAAGGGTCGATAACGTTCCTTTTATACACGGCAAAGCGGCAATGGAAGGGTCGATAAGGTTCCTTTTATACACGGCAAAGCGGCAATAGAAGGGTCGATAACGTTCCTTTTATACACGGCAAAGCGGCAATAGAAGGGTCGATAACGTTCCTTTTATACACGGCAAAGCGGCAATGGAAGGGTCGATAACGTTCCTTTTATACACGGCAAAGCGGCAATGGAAGGGTCGATAACGTTCCTTTTATACACGGCAAAGCGGCAATGGAAGGGTCGATAACGATCCTTTTATACGCGGCAAAGCGGCAATAGAAGGGTCGATAACGTTCCTTTTATACGCGGCAAAGCGGCAATAGAAGGGTCGATAACGTTCCTTTTATACACGGCAAAGCGGCAATGGAAGGGTCGATAACGTTCCTTTTATACACGGCAAAGCGGCAATAGAAGGGTCGATAACGTTCCTTTTATACGCGGCAAAGCGGCAATAGAAGGGTCGATAACGTTCCTTGTATACACGGCAAAGCGGCAATAGAAGGGTCGATAACGTTCCTTTTATACACGGCAAAGCGGCAATGGAAGGGTCGATAACGTTCCTTTTATACACGGCAAAGCGGCAATGGAAGGGTCGATAACGTTCCTTTTATACACGGCAAAGCGGCAATGGAAGGGTCGATAACGTTCCTTTTATACACGGCAAAGCGGCAATGGAAGGGTCGATAACGTTCCTTTTATACACGGCAAAGCGGCAATAGAAGGGTCGATAACGTTCCTTTTATACGCGGCAAAGCGGCAATAGAAGGGTCGATAACGTTCCTTGTATACACGGCAAAGCGGCAATAGAAGGGTCGATAACGTTCCTTTTATACACGGCAAAGCGGCAATGGAAGGGTCGATAACGTTCCTTTTATACACGGCAAAGCGGCAATGGAAGGGTCGATAA
Source organism: Zaprionus camerounensis (assembly GCA_018904165.1). Classification (NCBI taxonomy): domain Eukaryota; kingdom Metazoa; phylum Arthropoda; class Insecta; order Diptera; family Drosophilidae; genus Zaprionus; species Zaprionus camerounensis. Next base: position 1,945,216 of record JAEIFS010000740.1, read on the forward strand.
CGTTCCTTTTATACACGGCAAAGCGGCAATGGAAGGGTCGATAACGTTCCTTTTATACACGGCAAAGCGGCAATGGAAGGGTCGATAACGTTCCTTTTATACACGGCAAAGCGGCAATGGAAGGGTCGATAACGTTCCTTTTATACACGGCAAAGCGGCAATAGAAGGGTCGATAACGTTCCTTTTATACGCGGCAATAGAAGGGTCGATAACGTTCCTTGTATGCACGGCAAAGCGGCAATAGAAGGGTCGATAACGTTCCTTTTATACACGGCAAAGCGGCAATGGAAGGGTCGATAACGTTCCTTTTATACACGGCAAAGCGGCAATAGAAGGGTCGATAACGTTCCTTTTATACGCGGCAATAGAAGGGTCGATAACGTTCCTTGTATGCACGGCAAAGCGGCAATAGAAGGGTCGATAACGTTCCTTTTATACACGGCAAAGCGGCAATGGAAGGGTCGATAACGTTCCTTTTATACACGGCAAAGCGGCAATAGAAGGGTCGATAACGTTCCTTGTATACACGGCAAAGCGGCAATGGAAGGGTCGATAACGTTCCTTTTATACACGGCAAAGCGGCAATAGAAGGGTCGATAACGTTCCTTTTATACACGGCAAAGCGGCAATGGAAGGGTCGATAACGTTCCTTTTATACACGGCAAAGCGGCAATGGAAGGGTCGATAACGTTCCTTTTATACGCGGCAATAGAAGGGTCGATAACGTTCCTTGTATGCACGGCAAAGCGGCAATAGAAGGGTCGATAACGTTCCTTTTATACACGGCAAAGCGGCAATGGAAGGGTCGATAACGTTCCTTTTATACACGGCAAAGCGGCAATAGAAGGGTCGATAACGTTCCTTGTATACACGGCAAAGCGGCAATGGAAGGGTCGATAACGTTCCTTTTATACACGGCAAAGCGGCAATAGAAGGGTCGATAACGTTCCTTTTATACACGGCAAAGCGGCAATGGAAGGGTCGATAACGTTCCTTTTATACACGGCAAAGCGGCAATGGAAGGGTCGATAACGTTCCTTTTATACACGGCAAAGCGGCAATAGAAGGGTCGATAACGTTCCTTTTATACACGACCGTCTGTCTGTCTGTATGAACACCTGGATCTCAGAAACTATAAGAGCTAGAGTCATCAAATTTTGCGACAACATACATATATATTGCAGTGGCTCAAAGTTTTTGTAAAATTTGGACACGCCCCTTCCCGCCTCTGTAAATCAGTAATAACTATTTAACAACTACAATATTAGCTCAACAACCAAAGTTGTATATCTTACATGACAAATACCTTGCCACGGGCGTTATGTGAAAATTTCATTTGAATCGGACTATAAATAAGTGAGATATGATAAGACTTAAACTCACTTTTAACATATATACTTAATCAGACCTAATTTACACAAGCATACCGAGGTTCGAATCTAGCGTCAGACACACAACATTTTAAACTTTTTAGTTGCATTGTATGGTAACAGAATTGGTTCACAACGCAGCTTTGCCGATAAGCTAAGAAGTAAGGCAATGGCCGAGTGGTTAGAGTAGCGGACGGCAAATTAAATTGACTGTGAGAGAGAGTGCGTGTGTTCAACTCTCCCTCCCGGTTGAGGCGGGTGTGAATTATTAATTATTTATTATTTTATTTTGTTTATTTATTTTATTCTAATAAACTAAAAGAAAAGTTGCAGTCAAGCGGGCTGTAATATAGAAGCTACAAACAAATTAAATTATTTAATTAAATTTCAATAAAAAATAGTTGTTCCTCATTTTGTTTTATATAAAATAAAATTATAATAGTTACAAATAATATTAATTATTTATAAATAAAGTTTACTATTTTTATTATATTTAGCACGCATCAAAAAGATGCGAGCCAAAAGTAAACAATGCGTTCTTCAATGCCGTCACTCTTTCCGTATTTTGCCTGTTATGACTTTGCAAGTTCAATATGATTCTTATTGGATATTGTTATTTTGTTTTGCTCTCAATATTTTGCAATTAGAACGTTAGAACATAACAGCACTAAGCATTGCTTAAGCATTGTTTAAAATGTTGTGTGTCTGACGCTAGATTCGAACCTCGGTATGCTTGTGTAAATTAGGTCTGATTAAGTATATATGTTAAAAGTGAGTTTAATTCTTATCATATCTCACTTATTTATAGTCCGATTCAAATGAAATTTTCACATAACGCCCGTGGCAAGGTATTTGTCATGTAAGATATACAACTTTGGTTGTTGAGCTAATATTGTAGTTGTTAAATAGTTATTACTGATTTACAGAGGCGGGAAGGGGCGTGTCCAAATTTTACAAAAACTTTGAGCCACTGCAATATATATGTATGTTGTCGCAAAATTTGATGACTCTAGCTCTTATAGTTTCTGAGATCCAGGTGTTCATACAGACAGACAGACGGTCGTGTATAAAAGGAACGTTATCGACCCTTCTATTGCCGCTTTGCCGTGTATAAAAGGAACGTTATCGACCCTTCCATTGCCGCTTTGCCGTGTATAAAAGGAACGTTATCGACCCTTCCATTGCCGCTTTGCCGTGTATAAAAGGAACGTTATCGACCCTTCCATTGCCGCTTTGCCGTGTATAAAAGGAACGTTATCGACCCTTCCATTGCCGCTTTGCCGTGTATAAAAGGAACGTTATCGACCCTTCCATTGCCGCTTTGCCGTGTATAAAAGGAACGTATCGACCCTTCCATTGCCGCTCTGCCGTGTATAAAAGGAACGTTATCGACCCTTCCATTGCCGCTTTGCCGTGTATAAAAGGAACGTTATCGACCCTTCCATTGCGCTTTACCGTGTATAAAAGGAACGTTATCGACCCTTCTATTGCCGCTTTGCCGTGTATAAAAAGAACGTTATCGACCCTTCTATTGCCGCTTTGCCGTGTATAAAAGGAACGTTATCGACCCTTCCATTGCCGCTTTGCCGTGTATAAAAGGAACGTTATCGACCCTTCCATTGCCGCTTTGCCGTGTATAAAAAGAACGTTATCGACCCTTCTATTGCCGCTTTGCCGTGTATAAAAGGAACGTTATCGACCCTTCTATTGCCGCTTTGCCGTGTATACAAGGAACGTTATCGACCCTTCTATTGCCGCTTTGCCGTGTATAAAAGGAACGTTATCGACCCTTCCATTGCCGCTTTGCCGTGTATAAAAGGAACGTTATCGACCCTTCCATTGCCGCTTTGCCGTGTATAAAAGGAACGTTATCGACCCTTCTATTGCCGCTTTGCCGTGTATAAAAGGAACGTTATCGACCCTTCCATTGCCGCTTTGCCGTGTATAAAAGGAACGTTATCGACCCTTCCATTGCCGCTTTGCCGTGTATAAAAGGAACGTTATCGACCCTTCCATTGCCGCTTTGCCGTGTATAAAAGGAACGTTATCGACCCTTCTATTGCCGCTTTGCCGTGTATAAAAGGAACGTTATCGACCCTTCCATTGCCGCTTTGCCGTGTATAAAAGGAACGTTATCGACCCTTCCATTGCCGCTTTGCCGTGTATACAAGGAACGTTATCGACCCTTCTATTGCCGCTTTGCCGCGTATAAAAGGAACGTTATCGACCCTTCTATTGCCGCTTTGCCGCGTATAAAAGGATCGTTATCGACCCTTCCATTGCCGCTTTGCCGTGTATAAAAGGAACGTTATCGACCCTTCCATTGCCGCTTTGCCGTGTATAAAAAGAACGTTATCGACCCTTCCATTGCCGCTTTGCCGTGTATAAAAGGAACGTTATCGACCCTTCTATTGACGCTTTGCCGTGCATACAAGGAACGTTATCGACCCTTCTATTGCCGCGTATAAAAGGAACGTTATCGACCCTTCTATTGCCGCTTTGCCGTGTATAAAAGGAACGTTATCGACCCTTCCATTGCCGCTTTGCCGTGTATAAAAAGAACGTTATCGACCCTTCTATTGCCGCTTTGCCGTGTATAACAGGAACGTTATCGACCCTTCTATTGCCGCTTTGCCGTGTATAAAAGGAACGTTATCGACCCTTCCATTGCCGCTTTGCCGTGTATAAAAGGAACGTTATCGACCCTTCCATTGCCGCTTTGCCGTGTATAAAAGGAACGTTATCGACCCTTCCATTGCCGCTTTGCCGTGTATAAAAGGAACGTTATCGACCCTTCTATTGCCGCTTTGCCGTGTATAAAAGGAACGTTATCGACCCTTCTATTGCCGCGTATAAAAGGATCGTTATCGACCCTTCTATTGCCGCTTTGCCGTGTATAAAAGGAACTTTATCGACCCTTCCATTGCCGCTTTGCCGTGTATAAAAGGAACGTTATCGACCCTTCTATTGCCGCTTTGCCGTGTATAAAAGGAACTTTATCGACCCTTCCATTGCCGCTTTGCCGTGTATAACAGGAACGTTATCGACCCTTCTATTGGCGCTTTGCCGTGTATAAAAGGAACGTTATCGACCCTTCCATTGCCGCTTTGCCGTGTATAAAAGGAACGTTATCGACCCTTCCATTGCCGCTTTGCCGTGTATAAAAGGAACGTTATCGACCCTTCTATTGCCGCTTTGCCGTGTATAAAAGGAACGTTATCGACCCTTCTATTGCCGCGTATAAAAGGAACGTTATCGACCCTTCCATTGCCGCTTTGCCGTGTATAAAAGGAACGTTATCGACCCTTCTATTGCCGCTTTGCCGCGTATAAAAGGAACGTTATCGACACTTCTATTGCCGCTTTGCCGCGTATAAAAGGATCGTTATCGACCCTTCCATTGCCGCTTTGCCGTGTATAAAAGGAACGTTATCGACCCTTCTATTGCCGCTTTGCCGTGTATAAAAGGAACGTTATCGACCCTTCCATTGCCGCTTTGCCGTGTATAAAAGGAACGTTATCGACCCTTCCATTGCCGCTTTGCCGTGTATACAAGGAACGTTATCGACCCTTCTATTGCCGCTTTGCCGCGTATAAAAGGAACGTTATCGACCCTTCTATTGCCGCTTTGCCGCGTATAAAAGGAACGTTATCGACCCTTCCATTGCCGCTTTGCCGTGTATAAAAGGAACGTTATCGACCCTTCCATTGCCGCTTTGCCGTGTATAAAAAGAACGTTATCGACCCTTCCATTGCCGCTTTGCCGTGTATAAAAGGAACGTTATCGACCCTTCTATTGACGCTTTGCCGTGCATACAAGGAACGTTATCGACCCTTCTATTGCCGCGTATAAAAGGAACGTTATCGACCCTTCTATTGCCGCTTTGCCGTGTATAAAAGGAACGTTATCGACCCTTCCATTGCCGCTTTGCCGTGTATAAAAAGAACGTTATCGACCCTTCTATTGCCGCTTTGCCGTGTATAAAAAGAACGTTATCGACCCTTCTATTGCCGCTTTGCCGTGTATAAAAGGAACGTTATCGACCCTTCCATTGCCGCTTTGCCGTGTATAACAGGAACGTTATCGACCCTTCCATTGCCGCTTTGCCGTGTATAAAAAGAACGTTATCGACCCTTCTATTGCCGCTTTGCCGTGTATAAAAGGAACGTTATCGACCCTTCTATTGCCGCTTTGCCGTGTATAAAAGGAACGTTATCGACCCTTCCATTGCCGCTTTGCCGTGTATAACAGGAACGTTATCGACCCTTCTATTGCCGCTTTGCCGTGTATAAAAGGAACGTTATCGACCCTTCCATTGCCGCTTTGCCGTGTATAAAAGGAACGTTATCGACCCTTCCATTGCCGCTTTGCCGTGTATAAAAGGAACGTTATCGACCCTTCCATTGCCGCTTTGCCGTGTATAAAAGGAACGTTATCGACCCTTCTATTGCCGCGTATAAAAGGAACGTTATCGACCCTTCTATTGCCGCTTTGCCGTGTATAAAAGGAACGTTATCGACCCTTCTATTGCCGCTTTGCCGCGTATAAAAGGATCGTTATCGACCCTTCTATTGCCGCTTTGCCGTGTATAAAAGGAACGTTATCGACCCTTCTATTGCCGCGTATAAAAGGAACGTTATCGACCCTTCCATTGCCGCTTTGCCGTGTATAAAAGGAACGTTATCGACCCTTCCATTGCCGCTTTGCCGTGTATAAAAGGAACGTTATCGACCCTTCTATTGGCGCTTTGCCGTGTATAAAAGGAACGTTATCGACCCTTCCATTGCCGCTTTGCCGTTTATAAAAGGAACGTTATCGACCCTTCCATTGCCGCTTTGCCGTGTATAAAAGGAACGTTATCGACCCTTCTATTGGCGCTTTGCCGTGTATAAAAGGAACGTTATCGACCCTTCCATTACCGCTTTGCCGTGTATAAAAGGAACGTTATCGACCCTTCCATTGCCGCTTTGCCGTGTATAAAAGGAACGTTATCGACCCTTCTATTGGCGCTTTGCCGTGTATAAAAGGAACGTTATCGACCCTTCCATTGCCGCTTTGCCGTGTATAAAAGGAACGTTATCGACCCTTCCATTGCCGCTTTGCCGTGTATAAAAGGAACGTTATCGACCCTTCCATTGCCGCTTTGCCGCGTATAAAAGGAACGTTATCGACCCTTCCATTGCCGCTTTGCCGTGTATAAAAGGAACGTTATCGACCCTTCCATTGCCGCTTTGCCGCGTATAAAAGGAACGTTATCGACCCTTCCATTGCCGCTTTGCCGTGTATAAAAGGAACGTTATCGACCCTTCCATTGCCGCTTTGCCGCGTATAAAAGGAACGTTATCGACACTTCCATTGCCGCTTTGCCGTGTATAAAAGGAACGTTATCGACCCTTCTATTGCCGCTTTGCCGTGTATAAAAGGAACGTTATCGACCCTTCTATTGCCGCGTATAAAAGGAACGTTATCGACCCTTCTATTGCCGCTTTGCCGTGTATAAAAGGAACGTTATCGACCCTTCCATTGCCGCTTTGCCGTGTATAAAGGAACGTTATCGACCCTTCCATTGCCGCTTTGCCGTGTATAAAAGGAACGTTATCGACCCTTCTATTTCCGCTTTGCCGTGTATAAAAGGAACGTTATCGACCCTTCCATTGCCGCGTATAAAAGGAACGTTATCGACCCTTCTATTGCCGCTTTGCCGTGTATAAAAGGAACGTTATCGACCCTTCCATTGCCGCTTTGCCGCGTATAAAAGGAACGTTATCGACCCTTCTATTGCCGCTTTGCCGTGTATAAAAGGAACGTTATCGACCCTTCCATTGCCGCTTTGCCGTGTATAAAAGGAACGTTATCGACCCTTCCATTGCCGCTTTGCCGTGTATAAAAGGAACGTTATCGACCCTTCTATTGCCGCTTTGCTGTGTATAAAAGGAACGTTATCGACCCTTCCATTGCCGCTTTGCCGTGTATAAAAAGAACGTTATCGACCCTTCTATTGCCGCTTTGCCGTGTATAAAAGGAACGTTATCGACCCTTCCATTGCCGCTTTGCCGTGTATAAAAGGAACGTTATCGACCCTTCTATTGCCGCTTTGCCGTGTATACAAGGAGCGTTATCGACCCTTCTATTGCCGCGTATAAAAGGAACGTTATCGACCCTTCCATTGCCGCATTGCCGTGTATAAAAGGAACGTTATCGACCCTTCCATTGCCGCTTTGCCGTGTATAAAAGGAACGTTATCGACCCTTCTATTGCCGCTTTGCCGTGTATACAAGGAACGTTATCGACCCTTCTATTGCCGCGTATAAAAGGAACGTTATCGACCCTTCCATTGCCGCTTTGCCGTGTATAAAAGGAACGTTATCGACCCTTCTATTGCCGCTTTGCCGCGTATAAAAGGAACGTTATCGACCCTTCTATTGCCGCTTTGCCGTGTATAAAAGGAACGTTATCGACCCTTCTATTGCCGCTTTGCCGTGTATAAATGGAACGTTATCGACCCTTCCATTGCCGCTTTGCCGTGTATAAAAGGAACGTTATCGACCCTTCCATTGCCGCTTGGCCGTGTATAAAAGGAACGTTATCGACCCTTCTATTGCCGCTTTGCCGCGTATAAAAGGATCGTTATCGACCCTTCTATTGCCGCTTTGCCGTGTATAAAAGGAACGTTATCGACCCTTCTATTGCCGCGTATAAAAGGAACGTTATCGACCCTTCCATTGCCGCTTTGCCGTGTATAAAAGGAACGTTATCGACCCTTCTATTGCCGCGTATAAAAGGATCGTTATCGACCCTTCTATTGCCGCTTTGCCGTGTATAAAAGGAATGTTATCGACCCTTCCATTGCCGCTTTGCCGTGTATAAAAGGAACGTTATCGACCCTTCCATTGCCGCTTTGCCGTGTATAAAAGGAGCGTTATCGACCCTTCTATTGCCGCGTATAAAAGGAACGTTATCGACCCTTCCATTGCCGCATTGCCGTGTATAAAAGGAACGTTATCGACCCTTCCATTGCCGCTTTGCCGTGTATAAAAGGAACGTTATCGACCCTTCTATTGCCGCTTTGCCGTGTATACAAGGAACGTTATCGACCCTTCTATTGCCGCGTATAAAAGGAACGTTATCGACCCTTCCATTGCCGCTTTGCCGTGTATACAAGGAACGTTATCGACCCTTCTATTGCCGCTTTGCCGTGTATACAAGGAACGTTATCGACCCTTCTATTGCCGCGTATAAAAGGAACGTTATCGACCCTTCCATTGCCGCTTTGCCGTGTATAAATGGAACGTTATCGACCCTTCCATTGCCGCTTTGCCGTGTATACAAGGAACGTTATCGACCCTTCCATTGCCGCTTTGCCGTGTATACAAGGAACGTTATCGACCCTTCCATTGCCGCTTTGCCGTGTATAAAAGGAACGTTATCGACCCTTCCATTGCCGCTTGGCCGTGTATAAAAGGAACGTTATCGACCCTTCTATTGCCGCTTTGCCGCGTATAAAAGGATCGTTATCGACCCTTCTATTGCCGCTTTGCCGTGTATAAAAGGAACGTTATCGACCCTTCTATTGCCGCGTATAAAAGGAACGTTATCGACCCTTCCATTGCCGCTTTGCCGTGTATAAAAGGAACGTTATCGACCCTTCTATTGCCGCGTATAAAAGGATCGTTATCGACCCTTCTATTGCCGCTTTGCCGTGTATAAAAGGAACTTTATCGACCCTTCCATTGCCGCTTTGCCGTGTATAAAAGGAACGTTATCGACCCTTCTATTGCCGCTTTGCCGTGTATAAAAGGAACGTTATCGACCCTTCCATTGCCGCTTTGCCGTGTATAAAAGGAACGTTATCGACCCTTCCATTGCCGCTTTGCCGTGTATAAAAGGAACGTTATCGACCCTTCCATTACCGCTTTGCCGTGTATAAAAGGAACGTTATCGACCCTTCCATTGCCGCTTTGCCGTGTATAAAAGGAACGTTATCGACCCTTCCATTGCCGCTTTGCCGTTTATAAAAGGAACGTTATCGACCCTTCCATTGCCGCTTTGCCGTGTATAAAAGGAACGTTATCGACCCTTCCATTGCCGCTTTGCCGTGTATACAAGGAACGTTATCGACCCTTCTATTGCCGCTTTGCCGCGTATAAAAGGAACGTTATCGACCCTTCTATTGCCGCTTTGCCGTGTATAAAAGGAACGTTATCGACCCTTCTTTTGCCGCTTTGCCGTGTATAAAAAGAACGTTATCGACCCTTCCATTGCCGCTTTGCCGTGTATAAAAGGAACGTTATCGACCCTTCTATTGCCGCTTTGCCGCGTATAAAAGGAACGTTATCGACCCTTCCATTGCCGCTTTGCCGTGTATAAAAGGAACGTTATCGACCCTTCTATTGCCGCTTTGCCGCGTATAAAAAGAACGTTATCGACCCTTCCATTGCCGCTTTGCCGTGTATAAAAGGAACGTTATCGACCCTGCCATTGCCGCTTTGCCGTGTATAAAAGGAACGTATCGACCCTTCCATTGCAGCTCTGCCGTGTATAAAAGGAACGTTATCGACCCTTCCATTGCCGCTTTGCCGTGTATAAAAAGAACGTTATCGACCCTTCTATTGCCGCTTTGCCGTGTATAAAAGGAACGTTATCGACCCTTCTATTGCCGCTTTGCCGTGTATAAAAGGAACGTTATCGACCCTTCTATTGCCGCTTTGCCGTGTATAAAAGGAACGTTATCGACCCTTCCATTGCCGCTTTGCCGTGTATAAAAGGAACGTTATCGACCCTTCTATTGCCGCTTTGCCGTGTATACAAGGAACGTTATCGACCCTTCTATTGCCGCGTATAAAAGGAACGTTATCGACCCTTCTATTGCCGCTTTGCCGTGTATAAAAGGAACGTTATCGACCCTTCCATTGCCGCTTTGCCGTGTATAAAAGGAACGTTATCGACCCTTCTATTGCCGCTTTGCCGTGTATACAAGGAACGTTATCGACCCTTCTATTGCCGCTTTGCCGCGTATAAAAGGAACGTTATCGACCCTTCCATTGCCGCTTTGCCGTGTATAAAAGGAACGTTATCGACCCTTCTATTGCCGCTTTGCCGTGTATACAAGGAACGTTATCGACCCTTCTATTGCCGCTTTGCCGTGTATAAAAGGAACGTTATCGACCCTTCCATTGCCGCTTTGCCGTGTATAAAAGGAACGTTATCGACCCTTCCATTACCGCTTTGCCGTGTATAAAAGGAACGTTATCGATCCTTCTATTGCCGCTTTGCCGTGTATAAAAGGAACGTTATCGACCCTTCCATTGCCGCTTTGCCGTGTATAAAAGGAACGTTATCGACCCTTCCATTGCCGCTTTGCCGTGTATAAAAGGAACGTTATCGACCCTTCCATTGCCGCTTTGCCGTGTATAAAAGGAACGTTATCGACCCTTCCATTGCCGCTTTGTCGTGTATAAAAGGAACGTTATCGACCCTTCTATTGCCGCTTTGCCGTGCATACAAGGAACGTTATCGACCCTTCTATTGCCGCGTATAAAAGGAACGTTATCGACCCTTCCATTGCCGCTTTGCCGTGTATAAAAAGAACGTTATCGACCCTTCTATTGCCGCTTTGCCGTGCATACAAGGAACGTTATCGACCCTTCTATTGCCGCGTATAAAAGGAACGTTATCGACCCTTCTATTGCCGCTTTGCCGTGTATAAAAGGAACGTTATCGACCCTTCCATTGCCGCTTTGCCGTGTATAAAAAGAACGTTATCGACCCTTCTATTGCCGCTTTGCCGTGTATAAAAGGAACGTTATCGACCCTTCCATTGCCGCTTTGCCGTGTATAAAAGGAACGTTATCGACCCTTCCATTGCCGCTTTGTCGTGTATAAAAGGAACGTTATCGACCCTTCTATTGCCGCGTATAAAAGGAACGTTATCGACCCTTCCATTGCCGCTTTGCCGTGTATAAAAGGAACGTTATCGACCCTTCCATTGCCGCTTTGTCGTGTATAAAAGGAACGTTATCGACCCTTCTATTGCCGCTTTGCCGTGCATACAAGGAACGTTATCGACCCTTCTATTGCCGCGTATAACAGGAACGTTATCGACCCTTCTTTTGCCGCTTTGCCGTGTATAAAAGGAACGTTATCGACCCTTCCATTGCCGCTTTGCCGTGTATACAAGGAACGTTATCGACCCTTCTATTGCCGCTTTGCCGTGTATACAAGGAACGTTATCGACCCTTCTTTTGCCGCTTTGCCGTGTATAAAAGGAACGTTATCGACCCTTCCATTGCCGCTTTGCCGCGTATAAAAGGAACGTTATCGACCCTTCCATTGCCGCTTTGCCGTGTATAAAAGGAACGTTATCGACCCTTCCATTGCCGCTTTGCCGTGTATAAAAGGAACGTTATCGACCCTTCCATTGCCGCCTTGCCGTGTATAAAAGGAACGTTATCGACCCTTCTATTGCCGCTTTGCCGTGCATAAAAGGAACGTTATCGACCCTTCCATTGCCGCTTTGCCGTGTATAAAAGGAACGTTATCGACCCTTCTATTGCCGCTTTGCCGTGTATAAAAGGAACGTTATCGACCCTTCCATTGCCGCTTTGCCGTGTATAAAAGGAACGTTATCGACCCTTCTATTGCCGCTTTGCCGTGTATACAAGGAACGTTATCGACCCTTCTATTGCCGCTTTGCCGCGTATAAAAGGAACGTTATCGACCCTTCCATTGCCGCTTTGCCGTGTATAAAAGGAACGTTATCGACCCTTCCATTGCCGCTTGGCCGTGTATAAAAGGAACGTTATCGACCCTTCCATTGCCGCTTTGCCGTGTATAAAAGGAACGTTATCGACCCTTCCATTGCCGCTTTGCCGTGTATAAGAGGAACGTTATCGACCCTTCCATTGCCGCTTGGCCGTGTATAAAAGGAACGTTATCGACCCTTCTATTGCCGCTTTGCCGCGTATAAAAGGATCGTTATCGACCCTTCCATTGCCGCTTTGCCGTGTATAAAAGGAACGTTATCGACCCTTCCATTGCCGCTTTGCCGTGTATCAAAGGAACGTTATCGACCCTTCCATTGCCGCTTTGCCGTGTATAAAAGGAACGTTATCGACCCTTCCATTGCCGCTTTGCCGTGTATAAAAGGAACGTTATCGACCCTTCCATTGCCGCTTTGCCGTGTATTAAAGGAACGTTATCGACCCTTCCATTGCCGCTTTGCCGTGTATAAAAGGAACGTTATCGACCCTTCCATTGCCGCTTTGCCGTGTATAAAAGGATCGTTATCGACCCTTCCATTGCCGCTTTGCCGTGTATAAAAGGAACGTTATCGACCCTTCTATTGCCGCTTTGCCGCGTATAAAAGGAACGTTATCGACCCTTCTATTGCCGCTTTGCCGTGTATAAAAGGAACGTTATCGACCCTTCTATTGCCGCTTTGCCGTGTATAAAAGGAACGTTATCGACCCTTCCATTGCCGCTTTGCCGTGTATAAAAGGAACGTTATCGACCCTTCTATTGCCGCTTTGCCGTGTATAAAAGGAACGTTATCGACCCTTCTATTGCCGCTTTGCCGTGTATAAAAGGAACGTTATCGACCCTTCCATTGCCGCTTTGCCGTGTATAAAAGGAACGTTATCGACCCTTCTATTGCCGCTTTGCCGTGTATAAAAGAAACGTTATCGACCCTTCTATTGCCGCTTTGCCGTGTATAAAAGGAACGTTATCGACCCTTCCATTGCCGCTTTGCCGTGTATAAAAGGAACGTTATCGACCCTTCCATTGCCGCTTTGCCGTGTATAAAAGGAACGTTATCGACCCTTCTATTGCCGCTTTGCCGTGTATAAAAGGAACGTTATCGACCCTTCCATTGCCGCTTTGCCGTGTATAAAAGGAACGTTATCGACCCTTCTATTGCCGCTTTGCCGCGTATAAAAGGAACGTTATCGACCCTTCTATTGCCGCTTTGCCGTGCATAAAAGGAACGTTATCGACCCTTCCATTGCCGCTTTGCCGTGTATAAAAGGAACGTTATCGACCCTTCCATTGCCGCTTTGCCGTGTATAAAAGGAACGTTATCGACCCTTCCATTGCCGCTTTGCCGTGTATAAAAGGAACGTTATCGACCCTTCCATTGCCGCTTTGCCGTGTATAAAAGGAACGTTATCGACCCTTCCATTGCCGCTTTGCCGTGTATTAAAGGAACGTTATCGACCCTTCTATTGCCGCTTTGCCGTGTATAAAAGGAACGTTATCGACCCTTCCATTGCCGCTTTGCCGTGCATAAAAGGAACGTTATCGACCCTTCCATTGCCGCTTTGCCGTGTATAAAAGGAACGTTATCGACCCTTCCATTGCCGCTTTGCCGTGTATTAAAGGAACGTTATCGACCCTTCCATTGCCGCTTTGCCGTGTATAAAAGGAACGTTATCGACCCTTCCATTGCCGCTTTGCCGTGTATAAAAGGATCGTTATCGACCCTTCCATTGCCGCTTTGCCGTGTATAAAAGGAACGTTATCGACCCTTCCATTGCCGCTTTGCCGTGTATAAAAGGAACGTTATCGACCCTTCCATTGCCGCTTTGCCGTGTATTAAAGGAACGTTATCGACCCTTCCATTGCCGCTTTGCCGTGTATAAAAGGAACGTTATCGACCCTTCCATTGCCGCTTTGCCGCGTATAAAAGGAACGTTATCGACCCTTCTATTGCCGCTTTGCCGTGTATAAAAGGAACGTTATCGACCCTTCTATTGCCGCTTTGCCGTGTATAAAAGGAACGTTATCGACCCTTCCATTGCCGCTTTGCCGTGTATAAAAGGAACGTTATCGACCCTTCTATTGCCGCTTTGCCGTGTATAAAAGGAACGTTATCGACCCTTCTATTGCCGCTTTGCCGTGTATAAAAGGAACGTTATCGACCCTTCCATTGCCGCTTTGCCGTGTATAAAAGGAACGTTATCGACCCTTCTATTGCCGCTTTGCCGTGTATAAAAGGAACGTTATCGACCCTTCTATTGCCGCTTTGCCGTGTATAAAAGGAACGTTATCGACCCTTCCATTGCCGCTTTGCCGTGTATAAAAGGAACGTTATCGACCCTTCCATTGCCGCTTTGCCGTGTATAAAAGGAACGTTATCGACCCTTCTATTGCCGCTTTGCCGTGTATAAAAGGAACGTTATCGACCCTTCCATTGCCGCTTTGCCGTGTATAAAAGGAACGTTATCGACCCTTCTATTGCCGCTTTGCCGCGTATAAAAGGAACGTTATCGACCCTTCTATTGCCGCTTTGCCGTGCATAAAAGGAACGTTATCGACCCTTCCATTGCCGCTTTGCCGTGTATAAAAGGAACGTTATCGACCCTTCCATTGCCGCTTTGCCGTGTATAAAAGGAACGTTATCGACCCTTCCATTGCCGCTTTGCCGTGTATAAAAGGAACGTTATCGACCCTTCTATTGCCGCTTTGCCGTGTATAAAAGGAACGTTATCGACCCTTCTATTGCCGCTTTGCCGTGTATAAAAAGAACGTTATCGACCCTTCTATTGCCGCTTTGCCGTGTATAAAAGGAACGTTATCGACCCTTCCATTGCCGCTTTGCCGTGTATAAAAGGAACGTTATCGACCCTTCTATTGCCGCTTTGCCGTGTATAAAAGGAACGTTATCGACCCTTCCATTGCCGCTTTGCCGTGTATAAAAGGATCGTTATCGACCCTTCCATTGCCGCTTTGCCGTGTATAAAAGGAACGTTATCGACCCTTCTATTGCCGCTTTGCCGTGCATAAAAGGAACGTTATCGACCCTTCCATTGCCGCTTTGCCGTGTATAAAAGGAACGTTATCGACCCTTCTATTGCCGCTTTGCCGTGTATAAAAGGAACGTTATCGACCCTTCTATTGCCGCTTTGCCGTGTATAAAAGGAACGTTATCGACCCTTCTATTGCCGCTTTGCCGTGTATAAAAGGAACGTTATCGACCCTTCCATTGCCGCTTTGCCGTGTATAAAAGGAACGTTATCGACCCTTCCATTGCCGCTTTGCCGTGTATAAAAGGAACGTTATCGACCCTTCCATTGCCGCTTTGCCGTGTATAAAAGGATCGTTATCGACCCTTCTATTGCCGCTTTGCCGTGTATAAAAGGAACGTTATCGACCCTTCCATTGCCGCTTCGCCGTGTATAAAAGGACGTTATCGACCCTTCCATTGCCGCTTCGCCGTGTATAAAAGGAACGTTATCGACGCTTCCATTGCCGCTTTGCCGTGTATAAAAGGAACGTTATCGATAACCATTTTCGCCCACTGTGCGTCAGTCTCTTGGCTCTCGACGCCGAAACAGAAAATTGACTTCAGGCTGCCAGCGCGCTGGCCGAAGCATTTGCCTGTTGTCAAACTTCACAAGCAACGAATACATTCATATGCGAGCTTGTGCATACATAGCACACATACATCGAAACGATGGCTAGCGCAAAGAAATATGCCCATGCTCATCGTTTCGCTGTTGCCGCTGTTCGCTGTTTCTGGATTGCTCACCAAA
Source organism: Zaprionus camerounensis (assembly GCA_018904165.1). Lineage (NCBI taxonomy): Eukaryota > Metazoa > Arthropoda > Insecta > Diptera > Drosophilidae > Zaprionus > Zaprionus camerounensis. The sequence goes on from JAEIFS010000740.1 coordinate 1,961,117, forward strand.
GAGAGCCGATCGCTCTCTTGTGAAACGCTTCGGCCGGGGGGTCATAATAATCCGAAGACCACTGGGCAAGTACTTTTCGCTGTTTGAGTACTCTATATGTTCATTGCTTAGTGATGCTGAGGCCCAAATCAACATGTGTCTCAACATGTGGCGTGCAACGAGTCTCAACATGTTGAGTCTGTTTATGAGTGTAAGAGTAAGAAGGAAATAGGCGGCAGCAAACTTTGCCTTTGATATTGTTTGTGTTTATTGATTATGTTTATTAAAAACTGGGCGAAGGGTGCCTAACTGTCGTGCGCACTCGACAGTTGCATTCGTCACTTGTTGTTTCTCATACTTTCTCAATTTTTGTCTGCAATTAAATTGTAACTCAGAACAGTATTCAGGATCTCTAAGAATTTATAGAAAACTATATTCTGCTGACCTCCGGCAGGGGATCATTATCTAAACGCGGCCAGAAGTGCACTTTAATACCATCGCGCGAGCGCAGCACCATCTGCGCCTGCAGCACCAGGGGGGGTGGGGCCAATTCGCTGAGCTGCAGACGAAAGGCGCGCACAATGCGCACCGTTAGCAGCTTCATCAGCAGCAGCGAGTACTTGCGCCCGATGCAGACATGCGGTCCGCCTGAGAACGGAATGTAGCTGTAGGCGGGGGGAGGCAACGTCTCGCCTTGCTGGTGCAGCCAACGTTCGGGTCGCAGCTCGTACGGATCGGAAAAGTACTCGGAGTCATGTGCCAGGCCATACATATTGATCCACAATGTAACGCCCGCGCAGTAGCGTCGTCCGCCAATTGTCGTCGGCCGTGTCGTCTGACGGCCCGTGCTCGGCACAATCGTATAAAGACGCAGCACCTCCTTGAGCAGCGCGTCCAGATAGACAAGCCGATTAAGCGCATCCCAATCATCGGCGTCTTCGGGAGACAACTCGGCGAGCTCGGCATGCAGACGCGCCTGGACTGGCGGATGTGCAGCAAGAGCATACAGAACAAAGCTCATAGCCGCTGTGGTGGTGTCCACACCCTGCAACCGGAGTCGATTCAAAGATAATCAAATATATAATTTAATTTAAACTAAATTACAATATAATAAAATTAATTTTAAAAGTAAATAACATTTAGAAAGGTAAAATATAATATGAACAATATCTTTACATTTACATTCATACTTTTATATTATCTGGGATAATAACGCACTAGCCGATTCAACATTTCTTGCAGCAAATTAGGGAAAGCTCAGAAACCCCAAAAAAGATCGGGAGACTTAATGTTAGTAACAACTTAAAATCGCAAATGAATTCTACAAGCATAAAGTTAGAGAGAGGAATACTAGAAAAAACGAGAGCAACAGTCGAGCGACACGCGACAGTGGGATACCCTTTGACCTATGTTCCGTTGTATAACATACATATGTACATATGTATGCACATGCTTGCAGAATATTCCCGCCTGCGTCCCTTGTTAGCTGACACATGCACTTGGTGGTATGTCATACCTTCTGGAATAACTTCTGTGTTTATTGTCCGATTGGATTTCAACTTTGAGGATACGTAGATAATTCATGCAGCTTAGTATATGTTTAAGTTTGAAAATTGTATCTTTTATATCTCGCTTACAAATTGGCTTGAAAAATGCAATTATTGATTTACGGGAGCGGTAGGCATGGCACCTAACATTTGAAATAAACTTGATCTGCGCCTAGTACCTGGAACCAAGTTTGGTGTCTTTAGCTTTTATAATAGCTGAGATATGTGTGTTAACACAGACAGACAGGCATTCAGACATGGCTCAAGAATATACATATGTATATACTTTATGAGGTCTGCCACGCCTCCTTCTGCCGGTTACATACATTTGCACAAAGTTAGTATACCTTTTTTTGACAATTTTCAATGGTCGTAGGGTATAAAAAGACTAGAATAATTGGTTAGGACTGGCTCGTGTCATCAGCTTGCATTTGGAGCTGTTTAACATGGCTCACGCAGACGCAGACAAGTTGACACTCACCGCAAAGACAAACGTGTTGACCTCGTCGCGTATTTGCTTCCTGCTCTGCTTGGCTAGTAGCAGTAGATCCAACAGCATTCTTGGCCTGCGCTGTTCCTCCTCTTCCTCTTTCTCCTTTAGCTTCTCCTGCTCCTGCTCAGCCTGCAACTGCATCGCACGCTGTTCGATAACCTGCTCCATTAACGTGTGAATCACTTCGAGCTGCGCGCGCAGCTCGCGCCACAGCCCAGTGCGCTGGAAGATAAAGTCGGAGGCGAGCAAAGGATTGATCATGCGCTTGAATAGCAGCTCCCCGCTGCGATGGAAGGCCGCCACAATGGGCGAGTGCTCCTGCAGCTGTGTGTGCAGCTGGTAGCCCATGGAAGTGTCTGCAAGAGATTCGAGTTAAGCGTAGCTAGATAGCACCACGCCACGAGTCATCAGCCCCCCCCCCCCTCCGCTCACCCACAATCGCATCCAACAAGCAGGCGAACAGATGATCCGTCACCTCAATGCAGGCACCGCGCGACTGCTGCAGCCTTGCCACGAGTTGATCCGCATGCCGAGCGACCGCGGGCGCAAAGCTGCGCAGCAGTGGCAACTGAAACGCCGGCGTCATTAGGCGACGCTGCGTGGCCCAGTGGCGACCATGACTAATCAGCAGCCCATTCCCAATGAGTGGCGATAGCTGCTGGAAGGTGTCCGCCTTCAGTAGCGACGGATCATGTAGCGCTTGCCGGGATTCCTCGGCGGAGTGTAAGAACACCCAGAGCACGGGCCCCAGCCAGAGACGGTAGGTTGCACCGAAGCGTTCACGCAGTTCTGTAAATACCAAAAAGATGACTGCAACAACAGACATGCTGGCCAACCCCACTCGCCACCCTCTGCATCCATGCTCCTTCACACAAACAGGACTCACACTCTGGCTTAAGTTTGCCAATCATCTGCGCGTTGCCCAGCAACGGCAAAGCCCAGGGACCGGGCAGACTGATGCCAAGCAGCAGCAGCTGCCGCTTGCTCCACAGCGCCAGCAAAAGGGCACATCCCAGTAGTAGCCACAAGAGCGCCATCTGCCGTCTGGCTGCCTGGATTGTCTATAGTCGATTGTAGATGGAACCTTCGGCTAAGCGGGCCTGATTGAAAATGGAATTTCAATTTCAATTGATATTGCCAGTGGAATTGTACAAGTATGTACATATGTATGTACGCGCCCAATCAGTTTCTGATTGCTGCTAATCTGCTTGCTATATTGAATCCAATATCGATGTGGGTTGCAGCAGTCAGTGCGAATTTTAAGTACGAAACAACGTGCTGCGCAGCGTGATCAAACTTGTTCAATCTCTCTCTCTCTCTTCACTCTCTTCAAGGTCAGTCTCTTCAAAGGTAATTTACGCATATCGATTGCAATTCTTTTTGCTCGTTGGCCCACCGCAACGTTACAGTAAATTGTGCCGTTACGGCAGTTTTGCAATAAAACCTCTATGAGTAAACCCTCTTTGTGTCCGACTTAAGGTCAAACAGTGCGAGTATTGGATTAGTATGCGATATTCCGTATGCATACACGCACACATTGATACGATCACACAGCGCAAAGTATTGCATCCGATCATCGTTTCGCTGTCGTTGTGCGACTGATCAGTGCTACCAGGTCAGCTTTTTTTCTGTCAAATCTGATTATTTCAAAGTCCAGCAGCGGGACAAATTCAAATTTTGTTCTATCTACCTTTTTTCAAATACCGGAAACTCCATACAATCCGCTTTTTTTTGCAACTCCATACAATTTAGCTTTTTTTTAATACAATTTGGTTTTCTTCGCTCAAAAATTCTGGCAACACTGATGCCGCTTTGCGCTGCTTGGGGGTTGCTTACGAGTAAAATCAGTTGTTTGAACACTTTATACCATATGTTCGATGGAAAACACTCATATACACACTTCCATATCTATAAATTTATTTATTGATATTGTATATATGTATGTACCGTTAATCATTTAAGATTTAGTGATATTGTGATAGTTTTTTTTATTTTAGGTCCACGTAGGTCGGCTAGAATGTTGTTACTTGTATTAGATATTTAGAAGCCAGCCTGCACAGCTCTGAAGAGAAAACAGTCCGTAACAATTTAAACAAAAATAAAACCAGAAGATTCTGTCAAAATAATTCTCCACCTCACCGAAATTCATTATAAATCGAAGACGACCAATATAAAAAAATTAAGCGTTGAAATGTAGCGTTTTCAAATTTTAAACGTAAACTGTAAACAAACAGAGTAAGACCATAGTCATGTTTCTCTGCGAGAACAAACTTCGTTGATTCAACTTTTCGAAACGTGGTCACACTGGTAATTTCATCTGCAAAATTGTATATAAAAACGAGACTTATCAGATAATATATCTAAGTAGAAAATAAAATAATAAATTATATTTAACATTTTCGTCTTAAATCGCAGAGTGATATGTACATAGATCAATCGAAAATTTTTTGCCCTGGAAACAGCAAACTCCTCAATTAATTATTTGTAAACGAGTGTGTACACACTGAAACTTATTAAAACGCAGGGATGCAAGTTAGATTCCCACAATTTTTCAAACATTTTAGACGCCGACAACGATAAGCGGCTTCGTTTTTTATTTAATTGTGTTAATTTCGTTTTTTATTATATTATACGCAAATTGTTGTTTTTCGAGTGTTGTGTTCATTAGTGCTATTTTATTCAACATATTCCTTGTGCTACTTAAATCCAAAGGTAAGCTTGAAAAATGGCGTTTGTATCAGTTGTTGTTTACAGTTACAATAAGAAAAACAAATCGAATAAAAATAAAATAATTAATGCTTTTGTGTGCACCCATTTAGAGTATAATAATGTCGGATTCCATGACTGTAGCATTGCGAGTGCGCCCACTTGTGAAATCTGAGGTGGAGCGGGGCTGCCGCATTTCCGTGCAACGCACTGCCGACGGCGTTCCACAGGTGAGCGTCAATCAAAGTGACTCGTTCACGTACAACTACGTGTTCGACAGCACAGATACCCAGCAGGATATATACGAGAGTTGCGTGCGAAGCAAAATAAAAAAACTGCTTGAAGGATACAACGTGACGATACTTGCCTATGGCCAGACTGGCTCCGGCAAGACTTATACCATGGGAACAGCATTCGATGGTGTCATGGATGAAAATGCCGGCGTAATACCTCGGGCTGTCCACGAAATATTCCACGAGACGGCTGGCATGGGGGAACAATGTCATTTCAAGATCACCTGCTCTTTTGTGGAGCTCTATCAGGAGCAGTTCTTTGATCTATTCTCGAACAACAAACGTGAGGCGAGCACTGTCGATATACGCGAGGATAAGAATCGCATTGTCATGCCGGGTCTCACCGAGGTGGAAGTGACAAATGCCAAGCATGTACTCGATGAACTTCTTCGTGGCTCCGCTGGGCGTGCCGTTGCCGCAACTGCAATGAATGAGACATCATCGCGGTCTCACGCTATATTCACAATAACTGTAATCGCAACAATGAAAAATGGCAAGTAAGTGTTTTCATCCGATCCGCATGAAGACAATCTCTTCAACATTTCCTTTTCCATTATCTAATCCGTCAGGAAATCCGTCACTACGTCTAAATTCAATTTAGTTGATCTTGCTGGCTCTGAGCGGTGCTCAAAAACGCTCGCCAGTGGTGATCGGTTCAAGGAAGGAGTGAACATCAACAAGGGTTTGCTGGCGTTGGGCAACGTTATCAATGTCCTGGGATGTAAGTGCTTTATCAAATAGAATCCCTATTTATAGCATACTTTTGTTACTTTATATGCCTTTCCTAGTTAATCGTAACTAATCTTCCTTAAGGAGACACCAATAATGAAGAATTGCTCAGGCCAGTTACACTTCTCTGTCCCTGGTAGAATCACCCTAACTACTTTCCACTAACACTTCCTAATTGTAGTTCAAACTATACCCTTCAGAGTACTGTGTTCGGACTACAAATAAGTCTATTCCATTGTAGCTTACTAACTCAGTATCTATTTTAAAATTATACTATTCCTGTAAAGAGAACTCCTCATCGAACTGCACTTAAAACTTTAAATATACGAATTAGTTGTTGTATTTTTAATTTAAAGATTACTTAAATATTGTTAATTATAATCTAAACTAACTTAATTTTAATTAATTCAATTCGTTCTTTATTTTAGCTGGCCAATCAGCCAGCTACATACCCTACCGGCAGTCTAAGCTGACCCGCCTGCTACAGGACTCGCTTGGCGGCAATTCAATTACATTGATGATCGCCTGTGTTAGTCCCGCCGACTACAATGTGAACGAGACACTCAGCACGTTGCGATATGCGGATAGAGCGCTTCAAATAAAGAACAAGCCAGTTGTCAATGTGGATCCCCATGCTGCTGAAGTGATGATGCTTAAAGACATTATACAAAAGCTACGCATGGATTTGTTAGCCAATAGAGGCACCACAAATGGAGATACCCCACTGACGCTGCCACAAGCAACCACAACACAAACAAGTGAGCAAGTGCAGCAGCTGCTAGAGAAGAATCGCAGACTGCAACAGGAGCTGCATCAAGCGCTTACTGATTCGGCTGAAAATCAAATGCGATTCCACATTTTGGAGGGGCACCATGAAAACCTCAAGAGCCATTTGCTTGAGTTAAAAGCTAAACTAACTTCGCCAGCAACAGAATCAGATCCCATAGATCAAGAGGCAACACAGTGGAACAAGCAGGTGGAAGATCTAACACAGATGTTAGCGCTCGTCGAAGAGGATCTTGTGCAAACTGAAAATACTCTGCAGGGCCGAACTGCTGTCACCGACGAATCGAGCAACGCATGCGACGAGACGTACGAGCTGTTACAGTCGCGAACCGAGGAGCACACGATGAAGCAGCTTAAGTTAAACGTTGAATTGCGACAAATCAATCACCAACTGAATTTGAAGCAGGAACTGCACGATCGTGTCACGTGCAACTTTAGCAAATTTGGGGAAGATGACGGAGATGTAAGGTACAAACAATCCGAGCAAAAGATCCAACAACTGGAATCGGAACGCGCTAACCTTTTAGAGCTGTTGCGGACTAGCAAGCAAAAGGATGCCTCCGCCAAGTTAGCCGAGGAACGTCGCAAGCGATTGAATCTACTCGAGCAGGAACTGGTTGACTTAAGACGCAAGATACAACAGCAAGCCAGTATGCTGAAGATTCGCGAAAAGGAGCGGGAAAAAATTCAAAATCTTAGCTCCGAAATACGCGCCATGAAAGAGTCCAAGGTGAAGTTGATTCGGGCAATGCACGGCGAATCCGAACGTTTCCGTCAATGGAAAATGTTGCGCGAGAAGGAGGTAACGCAACTGAAGAGCAAGGATCGAAAGATGCAAAGCGAAATGGCGCGAAAGGAAACGCTGCACGCCAAACAGCGTCTAGTACTGAAACGCAAGTGCGAGGACGCGATGGCCGCTAACAAACGGTAAGCTAATGCTCTATGACAGACCATTGAGGACTCGATCATTTGATCACCGACTCATGTTGTTTACTTTTTCTCGTTTGCAGTTTAAAAGATGCATTGGAACGGCAAAGAGTTGCGCAGGCGCAACGAAATCGTTTTGCCAAAGACCAAACTGGCACAGGAAAACTGGATGCGTTAGTAGATCGCGAAGTGGAAGTGATATTATCCCTGATCGATGCCGAACATAGCTTGGAGCAGTTGATGGAAGATCGAGCCGTGATCAACGCGCATTGCAATGAGATCAAAGAGCAGCAACAGGTTCAGCCAAGTGAAGAGCAGGCAAAGCTACTAGCCAGTCTCGAGGAGGATCTTGAAATGCGCAATGCTCAAATAGCCGATCTGCAGCAGAAGATGTGCTCCAACGACCTGGATAGCCGCATGCGTGCGCTAGCCGAGAATGTGCAGAGCATCGGGGAATCGCGTGTTATCAATAAACAGCTGCTCAAAACTCTGATACAACAGAGGCGGGAGCAGGCGCACGGGGTAATGGAACAGAAGATGCAGCACGACGATCAGCGTAGCCAGCTAAATGAAGTACTGCAGCAGCGCGAGCAGCTGGCCCGAGAGATGCAGCAGACAAAATGTAAATACGAGGAGATGATGGTTAAACAACAGCGTGCTTATGAGGAGAAGGTTGCCCTCTTATTACGCGGCAAAAATGACAAGTCATTCGAAGAACTTGACCGGACAAGGACTCTCGCAGGCGCAAGCGAGCTAGCCAGCAAAAAGCAGTCAAAGAAATACTTGTCTACATTATCTCCTGATACGGAAGATGATATTGTAGAGCATGTAAGCTCGGCTGGAAGCGATATTGAGGACACCTCGGGCATTGATCCTGACTGGAAGCCAAAGATTCGCATAATTCGCAGGGTGCGTTGCATTCCTAAAACCAGAAAGGCTACCTTCGGCATGCTGAAGATTTTATACCCTTGCAGGCTCTTATCTCCCCTATAATATTGAAGAATTGAATAATGTGGAAGGTAGTCATTTTCAGTTATAATAACTCCCCACTCGTTGAACATTTCTAAACCGTTTTGGGAAAATCTTTACTTGTTTCTAAACAAAATCTTTAGTATATAGTCGTCCGATGTAACTGAATTGAACTATGATTGCCACTGATAAGTGAAGTTATTTCGAAAATAACAATTGTGGTAATCACACGTTCAAATCCCCACTTGTAGAAGATCTCTCCTAAGTAGCTATGCAAAGTCCTGGCCAAAATGAATATATCCTCTGCAAGGGTATAAACTACCACCTGATCCCCTTACTTTTCTAATGTTTTTTTTCTTGCTCAGAAGCCAAATACATCAACGAATAGTACATTGACGGAAATGTCAGAGAGCAGTGTCAACCCGAACTTAAGCGCAACGAGCAATAACAGCCACAGCGAACTACACTCCCCGTTGGATACGGCGGCCACAGAATCGAAAAAACGCTGCAAATGCCGCAGGAAGTGTGACACGAAACGCTGTTCTTGCTTCCAGCTAAATCGCAATTGCAGTCCTAGTTGCACGTGCAAGGGTAACTGCAGCAATCCGAAAAATGTAACGAATCGTGATGATAAGGAAAACTCAAGTTTGAAAATGAACGAGATAAAGGAGGCGTCGCAGGAGAACAGTGCAGACGATCACACGAAAATGCCTGAGCCTTTTGGAAGCCCGCAATTCAAGATGCCAAGGTATGCCAAACATCTCTCTCGCCAGTTGATGCCCATGAAAGTGTCTTTTGATTCGATTTTCTTTCCCTTTCTTTCAGACACTCGCGTCTCGATTTTAACACACCTTCATCCAAGGAGAAGTTCTTTGAATAACAGACAAACAAGTTATTATAGATATTTTTAATCAATACCACCAACGCCAGGCCAGATCTTGGAGTCTCTACTGTAGCCAATTTAGAGTATTGCCCTCTCTTTCTGTACACAATAACGAAAGAGATAGCAACAAGAAAGGGACAAGAAATGTAAATCGCCAGCGAATCGAAACTTCAAAGTTCCATATGTATTAAAAGTAGATATAGAACTCAAATGAAACGTTTATGTTTGTGTTTTATAGACTTCAACTGTAATTATTACGTTTAGATTAAGACTGATAAATCCCCGTTAGTTTTAAGCAATGATGGCAAACAATGTCAACCACGATTCTCCTATATTAAGTTAATCTCCCAATTTGAAAATAAACTGATTTTTGTTTGTCATTATATATATATTTTGTTGCTCATTTTATTATCGTTTTGTATTTGGTTCTTTTTTTCATTTGCAAACAGTTTTTATGTGAGTGTGGATTGTGTGTGTGTGTGTGTGCATTTGTTTGTGTTTGACTGTTTTTAAGGATCGCGACTCGCTTTTGGCGGCGGCTTTGGGCTCTTCTCGTTGTTGTTGTTCTTTGGGCGAGCGTGTTGGGGGTGAAGGATGTGTGTTTGTTTATGTGTGTGTGTCGGTGTGTGTGAATGTGGGTAGCTGACTGTAAACATACAAGTCTCAAAGCACCAATAACAGTAACATATAAAAAAAATAAAAAAAAAAATAGGTGTATATACACATATGCAGTATATAAGTACATAAGTTAATAAATGAACGCAAAATTTGACAGGCCGCGACCCAGAACAGATCTTAAAACACGATTTCTATCTTATCATTCACACCGTGCGCTTGTGTGTGCTCTACTAAAATAGCCAATTTTGAGCGCTTCTAATTGGACTTAGCTTCTTGCTTTTGTGCGTGCGTGTGCGTGTGTGTGTGTGCGTAATAAATACGAAAAAAAAATGTTTAGCAAATAAATAGCAGTTTCTGCTCCTTTTTTTGGGTTTCTAGTTGTTGTTGTTCTCGACATAGTTGTTGCTTTTTTTTTTTGTTTTGTTATAAGTGTGGTGTGTGAATGTCGAGGTGTGCGTGTCTGTGCGTGAGAGTGTGGGTGGGTTTACAGCCTGCAGGCATGAATTGGGGCCGTAATTAGAATAGAAAATAGAATACATATGTATGTAAGTACATGAAAAGTCTAAGGTTAGCATGGTGTCTCATCTTGAACATGTTGTTGTTTTTGTTTTGTTATTGTTGCTGTTGTTTGGTATTTTGGTGTGAATGATATTTCAACAGTTTATCAATTTACAATACCATTAATGTACACAGATTAACGTTAAATAATAATAATAGTAGTAATAATTATAATATAATATAATAATAATAATAGTTCTACACAATATATAGTACATACAATATAAATATATAGCGCTTATCAACACTACAGTTGATGGCTCTCCTACATCTCTTCTCCTTCTTCTTCTCATTCTTCACCTACGCCTCGCTCCTTTTTAATGACTATTCAAAAAATTACACTTAATGGAGAGTTTGATATTGTAAGTTTTTTCAATTTGTTTACTTGTGATTTGCATTTCTGCAAGCGTATGTGTGTGTGTGTGTGTGTGTGTACTGCATACATACAATGTATGCAAAGAAGTTCATCTATTTGTTCTAGCACTTTGTTGGCCCAATAGGTTGTTTTAAAACGAAACAACAAATACAATGTGCTGGGTGTGCGTACATATGTGCGTTAGAGTACTGCATGAATACATTCATTTTGTACTTTACAGTACTGTACAAGTGTGAAGTGCACCAAAAAATACTGTACTCATTGCATACTGTACACTCATCAAATGAGTACAAGAATTGTAGTATTCTTACTATAATATATTATATTATATTATATATTTGATATTATATTATAATATAATATAAGGAGTAGAGTGTTTTTTAACTGTCTAACAAGTGTACATATATTCCAGAGAGGAGCGTAGACATGGATTTGAAAAACCAAACAACGTAGGCGCTTTGAAGGCGCAAGAAGAATAGCATGAAATGACATTTTGTTCAATCTAGTTGCCATATGCTCTCAATAGTTCACTGAACTGAACACTAAATGAACTGTACACTAAACAGACACAAAACAGTAAATAACCTAAAGCCAAAACTACTGTACTCATTTTGTACTGTACAATCAAAACTGGCAAAACTAAAAATTGTACACCATTTTGAATGCATTCATGCGGTACTCTAGTGTGCGCGTGTGCAGTTGTGAGTGTGTTTGTGTGTGCGTGAAACTTATGCTTACAAATAACGAAGATCAGAAAACGATGACAATGATGATGAAGTTGTTGCTGCTCTCCTGGGTGCCAACTTATTGTGCGATTACGTTTTGTTTCGTTTAGTATTTTAACTTGACTTGTGTGTGTTTGTGGTGTGTGTGTGTGTGTGTGTGTGTAGTGTATTGTGTGTGGATTACTGTCACTTAGACCGTCTCCAGCACGCGTACATCCTTCTGCACCACATAGAACTTGTGTTTCTTGCCAACCAGACCCCAAATGACAGCGACATTCTCGATGACGACATTGACGGGTATCGTGCAAACGGCGCCCAGCACGCACGCCAGAAACTTGAGCAGACCGAAGCGGTACAGCGAGAAGGACTTGATGACACCGAACACATACATATAGATATTAATGGCCGCAATGAAGGCGCATACAAAGTCAACCAGATTGGGGCAGGGGATCGGATAGAGGCCGGCGAATATAATGTTTGATGTGGATAGGGGCATGGTTACCCACGAATAGACGCTGATGCCCAGCAGCAGCTTGTGCTTAAAGGGTATCATCTTTGAGTGCACCACCAGCAGGATACCCTGGAGCCAACGCTTGCGCTGCTGCAGCAGATCCAATAGCGTGAACGGTGACTTCTCATACATTTCGCCCTCAATGAAATTGAATGTGTAGCCCTGGCTGAAGGCACGCATGGCAAAGAAGCAATCCTCCGCCACGGAACCATCAATGCCATTATCGAAGCTTACGGAACGCTCAGCGCCAACCTAAAGAGAGAGGGAGAGAGAGAGAGAGACCTTGATTAGAAATGATGCAAATAAAAAAGAAATCTTCTCTCTTACCTGAGTGACCACATAGCTGCCCTTCCAGCTGAAGAGGGGCTTGTGAAAGAGCTTGAACTGCAGCCGCAGTTTACCCATGTCATCGGAGACGCGAAAGCTATCCGCCAGTGTGGTCAACCAGTTGACAACATTCTCGTTGGCATACGTGATGAGGCCCTGCCCGAAGGGATGTTTGCCATCGAGCACGAAGTTAATGATGCCCCGCACACAGTTCTCGGTGAGCAGAGTCTCCTCGTCCAGATGCACAATCCAATCGTTGTCGTTGAGCACATTCACAGTATCCTCAAGACAATATTGCAGGGCACGGGACTTGAAGAGGGCCCCGGTACGTGTTTTATACTCCTTGGGCACAACAATTTCACGAATCCGACGATGCTGGGCCAAATGCACAGCCTTGTCGGTCACAACTTCGATGAGAAAGTTCTCCAGACCCGTGTCCAAACACGTATTTATGTTTCGCAGCACATTCATCTTGACCAGATCGGGAAAATCACCGCGTGTGACAACGCGAATGCAGATGAATGGCGCCAAGAGGGGGCTGCCCTTGAGCACAACCTTCTCGGGAAAGGCATTGTAGAAGACAAGGCCGCAGAAATTGAAGAGCACCTGCGGCAGCGTTAGCAGCGTAAGGAATCGCAGTAGATATAATAGAACGGTTGCAATCTGACCATATTCGGCCCATGGATCGACCAGGGTGAATGAGTTCTCATCGATTTTGATGCCACCGGAAAATACTTCGCAGACGATTATCACAGTGAAGAGGAGCGTGCAGTGCAGCAGATGTTTCGTTGTCGAGTTCATCATATTGAGTGCACACTGTATGCGCCGTGCCTCGCCTCGTTTACACTCTACTCTGCCTACTTTTATTGTTTACTTTTCGTGTGTGATCTGCCAGAAGGAGGTGGAGTTGCCCCTCCCCTCTCAGCTCTTGCGTTTTGTTTGCTTCTACTTTTGTGCTTTGTTCGTGTGCTTCTTGTTTAACGGATGTTCGCAATGTATCTTTGTATTTTTGTTTAGTTTAGTTTAGTTTAGATTGCGGCTTCTATCTGCGTATCTGACAGTTTGTTTGTTTATATTTAAGAGAGAGATTTCTCTCTTCATTTAATTCGTTTCCTTGCCACAACTCTCTTCTCTTCTTCAACTATTCTCCTTGGTGGTTGCTGCTGAGGATTCACTTAGACTGGATATCGTCGTCGTCTTCTTCGTCTTCGTCGTGTTCTTCTTCTTGGTCGTCGTCAGCGATAAGGCAGTCATTTCTGTAATATACGCAATGCAGAAGAGACAATTCAATTACGGCCACATGACGAAGACCAGACAGTAAGATAAGCAAATGAGTAGCAGAGCAAACACTCCCCCCCCCCTCCCACTTCCCACAAAGATATACATAGTGTAAGACGACACACTCTCTGTTATCGTCTTTGTCGCTTGTCTGGCTTAGACAAGACACAACTCTTACCTCTCCCCACTCCCTCTCCACGCTTCGATACTTGTTTGGCTTGCTCCAAAGTACTACGACTAACCAACTAACTGGGCAAACTTACTAACATTCATTCATTTTCCGTAGAGAAAGAGAGAGAGAGAGAGCGAGAGAAAACGGGCTTTGTTTAGTTTTATTACTGAATTTACAACTGTGCAATGTGTGAAGCACAAAATCACGCAGACCCCCTCTTACTTCCCTCTCCTTCAGTTGCTCCCTCTCTCTCTCTCTCTCACTCAGCACTCAGCTCACTGTGTGTATTGTTTGTGGGTGTTGTTTATCGCAGGCATCGCGTGCGTATCAACCCATAGCCAAATTGCTTAGGCACCTCAAACTGACCATCAACAGTTTTTTTTTATACTCTCTCTTGCTGAGGGCTTCTCTATTTCGGTCTACCTTAGCAGATGTTGCGGAACGCATCAAAAATATTGTTTAAGAATCATTGTTAAAACTATTTGAATAAGTTATCGATAAGAATTCGATTTTATTGTTTGTCCATCTCTGATCATGGGGTTTTTGTAAAATCATAACGACGCAGCAGACGCGCTAATTTGAGTTAATCTTATTTTAATAAATAAATATTAAAATAAAAGTGTTTTGACAACTATTTAATGACGACAGGAGCTAATGCTGTGTTCCACCGTCAAGACATCGTCAGAGCGGATAATATATAATATTGTCACCTGTCAGGAAATTGCCCCAATAACAGCAGACTTTGCCGAACCTATCTACTTATTGACCGAAAAGAAACCTCGGTGATTTTGCATACAATTGTTTAACAATTTTTTTGAATAGCTTATGACGCTGTTATTGCATTCTATCTTTTGTCAGTTGTCAGCTGGCACTTTTAGCTTGCTTTAGAAAAAAGCGCGCGTAGTTTTGTTTATATTTGTTTGTTTGGCAGCAATTTTAATATGGAGCCCACAAAGGAGCATTTTCGTCATATTTTATTTTTATTTTATTTTTTTTGTAAAGGAAAAATGCAGCTCAGGTTGCTAAAAAGCCTTAAAAGAAACACAGTGTTAAAGTTGGTTTGTCAAATTCCGTTTGGGAGAGTTTTCACTCAAAGAGAAGCCACGTTCAGATCGGCCAAGTGCAGTTGATGATGACGGATATCAACAGTTGATATCTTGACGGATCGTCATGTGTTACTAAGCGTGAGATTGGAGAAAAGTTAAATATATCACCTTTAACCATACATGATCATATGATTAACGGTTTCTTTTTGGTCAACCCTATACATATATTCTGAATCAGCATTATACAAGCGATGTACGTCTGTCTGTCTCTTAGTTTGCAGCTATCTATCATCACACACACATACTATTGATGCTCGCTGTATAGAAGTCAATATAATGTACCCATATATCGTACATATAATTGTCATACAACCTATCGATCAATTTGTTATTATACTCTTCGACCTTCCTCTTTTTTCTTTGAAGATATTGCAAGCAAGAAAACTTAAATTTCATAAAAATCATACAGCTGGCATAGGATCAATCGGCTGAAATAACAGTTTTTCTATGCCTCACTTAGGTTACATATTATTAAGTTTTATATAGTTTTTTTACTCTCATTATCAAATCGGACAACTTCCATTCAAAAATGAAGACTTTCATTAACAAATATTGTATACATTCAGCAATTGCAGTTATTCTAGCTATTAATGAATATATAATCAATGTCATGATATTTATTTTATGCATATAATCAATCGAAAGAGATAAAAGGCCCAACCTGCAAGGGTATAAGAGCTTCGGCATGCCGCATGTAGGTTTTTCTTTCTGGTTATTTTGCTGTATTATTTCACTATTGTTGCTGTTGTTGTTTGCACCCAAAATGGGATGGAATGTGCACACAGTGCCACCACTGCTGGCAATAGATTTCAATTTACATGCGGGTCTAGCACAATTTCCCCCGAATAGTTCGAAGAGTTCAAACGGCATCGATCTGATTCTAATTGCATCAATTTGCCCAGACTGGCGTTTGAATATCAAAACAAAATACATATATATTTATATATATGATGATATATAGAGATACCATAGACAATATGTATCTATGTATGGGTATTAATGTAAATGAGAGTATGCCGTGCTAGCCTTTTGGGTAATTAGTCAGTCGCCGCTCAATTAATTGAATTAACCCTCGCATACTTGAAATGCGGGGAACACCCGTCTCTACCCGTTCGATGGCTGGGTTAAGTTGGAATTAAAAACGTGATCTTTAAGTATTCACAGTCATTTACTTAAGTGATTCTATCATATACTTTAACAGCTGATCTTTCAGTTTTCTGTAAAAAAAAACTATCGACATTTATGCAAATCGATCCAGATACCCCTTAATGACTAAAGTTCCCCTAAAGTTCGCTAGACAATTTGATTAACGAGGCCGCTGACTCTTTAAACATTATGACAAAAACTAGATATAACTTTTTATATACATATATTGTGGCAGTCACGATACATCGCGAACAAGTGCCGCCAATCGATAATTACGTCGATGACAGGCCAGCTGCAATCGAGCTAGAACACACTAGAGGTGGAAATAAATCTATGTTTACTGAATCGATTTATTGTCAAAAATTCAAGGAAAAAATCAATTCAAATCGATTTAAATCAAACATTTAAAATATATGAAAAAACGGTTTTTTGGCTTGAAGTAAAGAAAACAAGATGTCAATATAATAAAGACTTCATATTGTTATTTAACAATTATTCAACTCAAAATTCTTTACAAACAAATGCTTTTCCGTCGCACTATACTTAAAAAACTTAAATTTAGTACCACCCCAAACATGTCATACTTATTAAGTTGTCGTAATTTAGTACGTACTATTTTCAAATTTTCGATAAAATCGATTAACAAAAATTAGATCGATGCATCGGAGAAAATTGAAAACATTGATTAATCCATTCGAGAATCGATTTAACTTCCAGTTCTATTACTCAGATTAAATGTACAACTGTAGAATTAAGTGAAATATATAAATAAAATAACACTCGTTACTTAATTCCACAATATTAACACTATACTATGTTATATAGTAATTCTGTGACTAACCAACGTTATCGACGATGCGTCGGTGGGCAATCTGTTTTAATGTCTATTTAAGTCCATTTCGAGTTCAAATTTCCCAAGATTTGTTTCTGTCACGATAAGACCCCCGCATACGCATTTCCCTCGGGGCAGGGTACTTTTTCTTTTTGGGGCCACAACAATTGACTCATTTCGCAGGAAAATGGAGAAACCTAGACTTGCTGATTCCACTTAATGCCATTGCATATTGACTTTTGCGCTACATAATGATCTAAGTCGGGCACATTAATTGTCGCTCCATAACCATAGGTTGCCCCAATATATACACGTTTATATTGCGATATACAAATACTGCTAATATGTATGTTTATATACATATATATATGTATATGTGTACGTATTTATTGAATACTCTGCCGATATCTATCGCAATTGACGATTTCTAACGTCAGCGATTTTTACTTCAGTACATGTACAAGATATTTACGATGCAGTCCCAATCAATTATAGTTTGGCACAGGGCAACTCAATTAACCCTGCCCCACCCCAACACGTCTCCTCTTCGACAACCACGCAACTTCCCACGACCAAAACGATTGCGATTACTTGCTGAATTCATTGGGCACGAACCGACCAAGATTAGGAGGGTGTTCATAAAACTTGGAAGAGGAAGAGAGAGAGCGCATGTTGATAAGACAAGCAACATTTACTTTAAAGAACCCATACTCACACATACACAGAACAGATTCAACTGCTTGTGTATATTTATAAAATGCTGATTAATTTGGTGAGGTTGAGAGGCTCTTGAAAGGCGTATCAAACACACATTATATAAATGTACACAGCCATAAATATGTAGTGCAGTGTAGTTATGTGTGTGTCTGTGTGTTTGCTTATCAAATTCGCATTCGCGTTCGCATTTCTTGACAATGATGACTCAGATGATGCGTCTCAGACTCAAGGCTCGTCGTTAGTTCCGGCCAGATTACTGTGGAAATTTCACACAGACCCGTCTCTCGCCCCTCGAATCACTTGGGCGCCGCATTGATGTGGGGTGACTCGCAGTCAAAAGGGGCGTAATGAACCTGAATCATTTGTGCGATAAGCAAAGCTTTGTTTTGTATATATTCATACATACATAAATATATAATATATATACATATATATTCGTGTATAATCAGACAATTTGCAATAAATTCAACAATGAACTTTGCATTAGTGCATCGCCATCAACAACAACGCGGCACGCGGTAATATCAATTATTATGATAATTATAATAGAAGCAGCAGTCAGACTGAGAGAGAAGCTCGACTAATCGCATACCGTGCAAAAGCAGTTATTAAGCTAACTTGAATGATTGTATATACAGTTCGAGTTCATATTGAATACCATATCAAACTTTAGTTATCGCAACGAGTGCTAGTTTCCTCATGGATCGTTTATAATGCTGAATTTATAGCTCTGTACAATTCCATTTGTTGTCGGATGCGGTCCCGGTCCCAATCATTTATGAATTTATTGGCCTTCAGATATGGTGAAATTAATCATTCCATATATATATATATAGGTAGAGGAGATCCTGTCAGATGTGAATCTGATATTTGAGTTTCGTGAAAAGCATGAACAATTTCTCAATGAACAATGTTCGTTTAGTTGCCTTGAATAGTTGTTGACGGGTAACGCGTTAACGGTTAACTCAAGAGTTGCGATAACACGCTCGCTCTAGAGATTACTTGAGATTTCTAGCTATATATAGTAAATGTGCACACATGTGTAGGTGTATTAGTTAGTATATGACCTGCTATATATACCCCATATACATGCTATACACTGTGGAGTGCTGTGCATACTAAACAAGTTTCGCGTTCTCTTATTGTTTTATTGTTTACAATGTTTTTTTTTTGTTATTTTTCACTCGAGTTTTGCACAACAAAAAATGATATACTACAGCGAAAATGGAGAACGTTGGCGGGTTACATGGTCGAGATAGCTGGTCTTTTTATTAAGTACTCTATAGCTAAGGACTTGAGTTAGTACGGATAGCCCATTGCATAAGCGAATTGTAACTGATTTGGTTTATGGAATTCCGAACCTCCCCCCCTCGCTACCTTCCCTGACCTCGCACTGAGAGCGCAATAAACAGCAGGGCGGGCAATTAAACGAGAAGCGCTCGTAAGCCAAAACGGCGATCATAAAGCCGCCCAGTCTATATATATACTATATATATATATATATATATATATATATATTTATATATATGTATATATATACATATATGTGTGTACTTGCAGGTAGTAGGTACACAAAGTCCATTTGGTAAATGTGTGTGAAATGTAATTGAAATCGAGACCAACGTTCAACGTGCACATGATGAATTCGTCAACCCCGTGCGATATACATATGTGTGTACGAGGCGAAGAAGGAGACGAAGGTGTAGTGGAGTGTGAGGAGTCGATGCTCAAATTTCTTGTCCGTTCTGTTTACCAACACTGGCTGTTGCTGATGCTGCTGCTGCTAACAATCCATTCTTGTTGTTGCTGCTCGTCTTGTTGTTCGTTAACTTTTTTAATTCGCGCGCGCTCGCCGTCGTTCAAATTTTATTTATTTGATTCGTTCGTTTGGCTGCAAGGGAGCTTGGAAGTTCGAACCTCGAAGGCAGCCGTTACACTGAGACGTGGACGAAGAGAGAGCGCCACAAAATGCCGAGTGCGCGTGCGAGTGTGATACGAAGTGAGAGAGCGGTAGCACTGAGTGTTTGTCATACTCTGTATTGAGCAGGGCCGTAGCGATGCTCTCGAGGGGCCTGATCGGGTGCCCCTAGTGTAGTTAGCTTGCCCAAATACAAGTCAAAAGTATGTACCTATGTATGTATTTAGAACAGAAATCGTATCCAACATTAAGAACATATAAAATTGATTACATATACTTTTTTCTAGCTTTCAAATTGGCAAAATAATCAAAGGTTTTTGAACTTTATATAACAGTTTAAATTTCCTAGCATGGAATAATAAATATTAGAGAAAGCAATTGCGCAGCAAAATATGTTAATATAAGATCGATTTGTTAAACAAACTTTAACATTGAGGTCGAATAACTTTGTAATTCATCTTGTATTGCTTACAAGTTAACCATGAGGTCAGCTTCTTTATATTTTCCACAATAGCAAAGTCTTTAAGGTCTTTTCTAGCACAGCATATGGAAATATAATTTAGTTAACTAAAGTAATTGATTTATACAAATAAATGAAATAGAAATACTTCGACTTCCTGCACACGCCTCGCGACGGACCTGGTGCTAAGCATGTGTGTGTGCGAGACCATGAGTAAACGGACTGCGGGCGCATTGTATGCACACATGCACACAGCAGCAGCGCAGCCATGTGTGTGAGTGTCACAATCAAAATAATAAAATAAATATGTTATCAAAGAGTAAAACACAAACGCTGCCACCGACCGATCCAGCATTTCTTTGATTACTCGACAAAGTAGTACGTATTCCTAGTTTTAATTCAATTGTGCATCGATTGTTGCTTAAATGCCATAAAATACACATACATAGATACACTAGCGACCATGATCTTATTCTTTGCACTTTCCTATTCACAGTCTGGACAATATAGTAGGGTATACGATAGCAGCAAAAGAGAACTGGGAGTATGTGCGTAACAGAGCGTAGGCTAGACTGACTGAGGAACTCCTCTAATTAGGTGGAGCCAGCAATGGGTTAAGCTCAATCCCTGGAGAAGATATACTGAGAAGAACCAGAAGAAGGTGTCAATAGAAGACCGTCAATAGAACGAACAATAACAAGACCTACAGTAGCGTTGCTATGACTAATAAAGCATAAGAAAAATAAATTGAATATCAACTGCAATTGTGTTATTGGACATTCCTTTCTGGGGTTAACAGGTGTCCACTTGTGGGCTACTTCGATTGCTGTTGTCGCTTTGGCTTTGTCACGCGCTGGCAATGCGGTTCGGGTAAATTTACCGAGTACAAGAGCCCGCTTATCGCACTGGGTTGTGCAAACACACACACACCCGCACATATGTATACGCATACACACAATCCGTGCGTACACAACACACCCGCAGATATATAACACACACACACACCAATAATGGACATTGGATGCCTGTGTGTGTGTGTGGCTAGATAAGCGTCATCGCGTGCACAATGAAAGTACGTTAATTAGGCTCACAAATAAATCGTATGCAACATAGTAAAGCACCAACAACAAATATCATTTATAAAGCAATCAGACATTGTCTGTGTGTCCTTGTGAGCTTTGATTATCGATTAAAAGAGAGCACCAAAGTAGTCGATAAAGTAAGTGCGCAACAGTTATCGATTCAACTTAAATGTTCTCAAAGTCAGTTTTAATTAAGGAATTATAAAGCAAGTTTAGAATGAATTAATGTGCCCAAGCACTGCCTCCACAACTCCTCATCCTCCTCCTCGTTCTCTCCCCTCTTGCGTGTGCGGTTTGTGCCACACTAATTACAATTATTCAGAATCCGATCTCGAAGTCATAAAAATATGTTCACACTAGAGTCCTGCATGAATACATTCATTTTTAACTTGATAGTGCTATACATAAAATAAAATGTGTTCAATAATCGTAGTGTTCTTACTGAAAGTGAGTGACAGTAAAAATTGTACACTGTATTTATGAATTCTTTAATTTTTCTTTCTTTTAATTTTGATCAATCTAGTTTCCATTTATTCTCAATTACTCGCTGTACTGAACTGAATACTAAATAGACTGTAGAGTAAATACCCAAAATTACGGTACTCATTTTGTACTGAACAACAAAACTTACAAAGCTACAACATTCAGTAACATTCATTAACAACTATAATCAAAAAATATTAACCATTTTTAAATGAATGATTCACTTGACCTTTTAAATGCATTCATGCAGTACTCTAAAAGTCACATACACATTCACATACATACATACTTATGCAGAGCGAATGATGAGCAAAGACAAACTACGAAAAGTCCCAATGCTAATGGCATACACGCAGGTGCAGGTGCAGGTCCGTTAGAAAGCTCTTCCTCTTGCCGCGTGCCCCGCTCACACTTACCATGCTTGTTGGTCACTGAAAACACTAATGGCCGTGGCTTGCGTGAACAAGGAAGAGGAACTGTCGGCGGCAATGGCAATGGCAATGTCAATGGCGTTATTCTGCAGGAGCGGTCTGTCCCCACGGTCGGTCAATAATCGCTGATGTTTGTTGTTGTTGTTGGTGCGGGCGATAAGGCGCCAGAAAAACGGGCACACGTAACTCTTAGTTCTGCGGCAGGAGGGTGCCAGAGGGACTTAGTGCCGGCCTCTCCTTTCTATATTTTATTGTACTTAATTTGTGTTGTTTGAATACAGGGTGTGTCTTGTCTTTCGCCCACTCCTCCGAAAACACAACGTATATCGAATGAATATATCGATGACGCCCAAAGAGTAAGAGTGCTATTGCCAGGGGGGAGGTGGCGGATGCTCAAGTGATGCTCTCGCTCCCTCGCTCTTTGCCAAACTGATGCAGAGCTGCGACGTCGGCGGCTGATTCTTGTGATGTTTCTCTCTTGTTGCTAGCTGCGGCGACGGCGGCGTCGATTTGTTTGGTTTATTTTTATACACAAAAGTTTCAAAGTTTCCTTGGCATGCGGCAACAACAAATTCATAAATATTTGCGAATTTTATTGAAATCAATGTACATACATATTAACGCGAATATGTGTGCAGTATTTGTGTATAACATATATATTTTTAAATATGCCTTGCTAATTTTTTCGTTCCTCTTCGATTTTCTTCTCTTCTCACACCTCACACCCGGCGACAAGATTGGACCTTAGGCACGCATGCAGTGCTCTCATTCAAGACCTCTTGCCAATCATGAAACAATAAAAAATATTAATTACACTTTTTAAACTTATATTTACTACTTGGGCACAAATATTTTAGTAACTGATATCGATCGATTTTCCGTTTGGCTTGTGCGTTTTATGACGGTGGCGCGACGATGGTGGCGGTGGCGGGCAGAGCAGCGGCACGGATGTTGCGAATCGATTTTTTTTGTTCGATACTTTATTATAACAATATCTTAATGAGCAGACGCACTTGTTATATTATTGATTGGCGCGCACATTTTGCAATTAAGCTATGAAGAAACGGTGACTATTTGTTTTCTGAGTAATAGCCAAATATGTTTATTAAGTATTAGAGTTGTCTCGCTTCCAGAGTGACCGCACCTATAACCATAAAATATACCGAGTCGCTCTTGAAAATATACTAGAATATACTTTTTGAATTTTAAAAAATACCAGGAAAATACTGTAAAACACATTTTTTGCTATGATTACTGTTTCTGTGGCACCAAGATTTGACGATAGATCCTTATAGAAAGATACATTTTTCCATTTTCAACCTACTTTAGAAAATATAGCATCCGATTAATTATGATTTTGCATA
Organism: Zaprionus camerounensis; assembly: GCA_018904165.1. Lineage (NCBI taxonomy): Eukaryota > Metazoa > Arthropoda > Insecta > Diptera > Drosophilidae > Zaprionus > Zaprionus camerounensis. The sequence continues at coordinate 1,984,533 of JAEIFS010000740.1, forward strand.
GCTGCATGACTTTGGTCTCACTGTTTACGATTTTTTTGTTTGTTTATTTTGGTAACAACATATTGGTTGGTTTCGTTATGCTTTATCTCCCAAGCTAAGCTGAAATTAAAAAATGTTTACTTATTCATTCCGTCTTACTTCGTCGAGATAGAACTCGAAAAGCCAAACTGACCAGTAGGACCAGGCTAAAAATGTTGAATATTCCATATTTTGAAAACGTAAATATGAATGCCTAAGGTCACACTGTCAATCAGCTGTGTAGGTTGGCAATTTTGCTTTTGAAAGGGGCATTTAAAAGAGTATATTAACTTTGTGCAAAACAATGATGTATGTAACTATCAGGAAAAGAAAAATCAGAGAAAGTATAAATATTCATGGCTAGCTCTCTAAGATTATAAGGGCTACCAAATTTGGTGAAATATGTATGTTTTCTTATGGTAATTATTACTTTAAATTATACAATTTTTTTTACAGGTAGGGCTATATTTATGATGAATTTGGGTGAATGACAGAAGTCTCGGACTCTTCTAGGTTTTTTTTAATTGAATTTTGAAAATAATTTAATTTGCATGTATTTTGTTGTTGCGTTTTTGTGTACGGCGCCAGTCTGCCTGCAACATTTTGTGAAGGTACAGTGTCCAACAAACCGATTCATTTGAAATGAAAACTGAGCGAGCAGGAAAATTCAAAGTGTTTAGATGAACAGCGCGCTGTAGGTAAACAATTTTTGAAAAAATTAAAAACGCGCGCGCGATTTTATTTTTTCAAAAATTTTTGGCGCCAGTCTGCCGGCCAACGAGTTCTAGTTGCAGGCGCCGAAATTCTCATCCATTATGCAACTCAAAATAAAACATTATCGTGCCTAAATAATATTTCGTTTGAACTAAATCGCTTGCGGGACACAGTGCGCATCGTTGTGACGTTTTACTGAGAATTGGCCAACAACAAAATACATGCAATATTTAATTATTTTCTAAATTCAATTTAAAAAAACTAGAAGAGTCCGAGACTTCTGTCATTCACCTAAAATTATCATAAATATAGGCCTACCTGTAAAAAAAATTTAAAAAAAATCGCTGCTGAAGGCACATATTTAATAATTACCTTTCTTATTACACGGAGATTATTTTGGAATTGGGTCCCTTCCGCACCCAGTAATAAAATAAAATTAATTTGCACGCATTAAGCTATAAACATAACTTTTGGGGATTTTGATATATAATAATAGATATAAATGAACAGTTGGATATGTTATGGGCCAGAGTATTCAATATCTTGTTGGTGTTTGTAAGCAAATTAAAAAAGCAATAAGTCTGTTGTCTTATTTAAAATGGCAACTGTAACTAAACACAGTAGACCACAGTCATGCATTAAAATATGGAAGATTTTTCTTTTTGAAAGCTGGTCACACTAGTCACTTAAGCTGAGAATTTGTGTGGAATATCGGAACTTATCGGTGGCTTTATCTCGTAAAGTATGCCCGAAATAAAGGAGTTTTACTTATTATTTTGTATCATATCTCAGAGCGTCGGAAACTGCAATCTCCCCATTGATTTAATCTTAAAACATCAAACAAACACCGATGATTTAAATTTGAATTTAGAAAACATCGCGATGTTTCATCGATGTTTTTGCACCTCTTCTAACAGTGGGGGAAAGGAGTTGGAAAGGAAAATGACGAAAGAGGATTATGTTAGAGCGTAACAGAGCGTTAACAGTCTAATAACAGAAAAGCTAAAGTATGCGCGAAGAAAATGAAAAGTGAAAATGCAAAATCACTTTGATTGAAAACAGTTGCATGAGAAGTGCGCGCGCGGTGCATACAAACTACGGCAGCAGCGTGGCGTACAAATTATGCTAAAAAGCATCAACGCCGTCGTTAATAATGCAAAAATTAACTACAACAACGTCAGCGGCAACAACATCAGCAGCAGGATCCCCAGCGGAAGCAGTAGATAGCGACGCGACAACGTCAATGGCGACGGAGGCACCGGCAAAGGCAGCTACAGCAGCCGTATCTTCTCATTCCCCCAACAATAGCTGCGAACGTGGTGACTCCAGCGGTCCAGCGGTAAGTATTTTGTGTGTGTGTATGTTTTGTGTGTACATATATGTATATACATTTTTCGCCTGCGCACGTGTGTGTGACCATAGAATTTATCAATTTTCTTTTAAGGCTATCATTTTCCGTTAAGTTTATTGCAAGTAGCAGTTGTTTTGGCTATAATCTAGGTATTATATAACTGAAACGTCAGCGCAGGCTTATTGACTCAAGTCCCTCATCCCGCTTACATTTCCCAACACCCACGCACGGCCATCAATGCGTCACGAACTGGGCAATTTGTTATTATGCCAGCCCATTTTTTCTGTTTTTTTGTGTGTTTTTTTGCCATTGTAATTTTCCGCAGCTCTCCAGGTCGTTCAGAAACCATGCCAACACCAACCCCAACCCCTGCTCGCCAAGCCGCCTTACCAGTGCTGCCATAATTTTTGAGCAGGGAAAAGCTAGATTAGTACAAAAAGGCTAAACTGTTTGGAGTTGCAAAAAAAGCTGAATGTATGGAGTTTTCGGTACTAAAAATGAGCTAGATAGAATGAATGAAGCTGAACTTAACGGGGAAAAAGCTGAGCTGGCAACACTGTTGAGTACACTGCTGCGCATGCCGCCCACTTGTGTGTCCCTACCACTTTGACCTCTTTCCGCCCCCGTTTTACGTGCGTGTTGCGTCTTCCTGATTCTCTCTTGATTTTTTTTTTATTTTTATTGTGTATAAAATCAGTTATAACAATTTTACTTAAATGATATATAAGTGAAAAATAAAAAAATTTTATTTTTAAGTTGTCTCTAGGCGAACTCTAGTTAAATTTATGTCATTGCTATTAGGTTGTTCCTTTTCAGTTTTATATATTTAAGAATAACTACATATGTTTGGGAATATTATGCTCAAGTAGGATTTTAAAAAACATCGCTTCAAGATTAATTAAATAAATAGTAACAAAAAATAATGCTGGTTTTAACATGCACGTATGCATTTGTGTGTGTGTGTGTGTGTGGGTGCGAGTGAGACAGTTGCATTTGTCATTAGCCCCTAGATTTTGTTTACCATTTGCTTTAAATTAAGCTCATTGGCGGCTTTAGCCTTATTTCAGCTTTTTTTCTTTTACTTTTGGTTCTGCAGCTGCATTTGCCTTCCCTTTTTTCCCTTCCTATTCTATCCTATACAATTGTCCTTGTATTTGTTCCCCATATTACGCTGTTGTGCTGCCCTCGCCTTGCCTCGCATATCACTTCGTATCGCCTCACCTCGCTCTGTCTCTCTCTCTCTCCGTTTTGGCATGTTTCTTGGCGCGTGAGTAACGGTATCGCTTGCCTTTTGCTAACCAACGTGCTCTGATTTCGGTTCTGATTTGATCTTTTCCACAAAACATTCATTCAATTTCATTTCTGACACCTTGAAGAGAAATTCTCATTAATTTTGAGCTAATTTACTTTGTCACATTCGTGCAGTTGCCTCTTGATTACGTCAGGGTCAAACAGTCATTGTTACACTTCTGCACCCCTCTGCCTAGCCCTCCGTCTGCACACCATTCGCCTACGTCAACGTTCGCCACTTCACCCCTCCAACATCATGTACATCCTCCGTCATTTCCATCCTTTTTCACATCCCACGCAGCTCGGCAAGCCTCTATTTTTAGTATTAATCCTTGCTGCATGCCCCGTCAATTTTTGTTTTTCCCATTTTAATTGTAAATAAATCGGAGATTTTCCGCCAAATTTGCGTTGAAGCGGAATAACTCTTTGTCAATGTACAACAACAAATTGCTTCATATAATTTATGCGTATTATAAAGCAGCTATTAATAGATGCCCCTTTAGTAAACGTAACCCATTTACTATATACTGTTTGTATATACATATATTATACATATATACAGCTGAATACGTAAATTGTTCAAGGTCAATTTTGATTCTCCAGAAAATCATAATGTGTATACAAAATTAACGGAAATTTAGAGGAGAACACTAATTAAAATGGGCGAACTACACAATTGCAATTGAGTAAATTCAATTACGAAATGCCCTGTAAAGCAGATACAATTTATTTTCAAGGCAAACATTACTTTTTAGCCTTTTAATGTACCGATTTTATTGTGTGTTCAATATCAATTGATTTAGGCTACATATTTAAATATGAACTAAATGCAATTCAAGCAATTATACCCATTAAGCTGGCGCTGATTGGGATGAAGATATTTTCCATTATACATATCTTTTATTGTAGATTAGCAAATTTTCTAAATAAACTGTTGAGCTTATAACGAAATAAGTACCCAATGTTTTTCACCCAGGTTTTGGCTAGAATCCCCCGTGAATATTTCTATACTAGTTATCAATAATAAATAGTACAGAGTTTTATAATGTTTTTCTGTATTTCGGCTATAATAAATCTAAAAAAAATCTTTTCATCCTGACAACGAGTTTACATATACACGCATGTTTAAAATAATAGGTACAGTCTTCTACATTTACTACAACGAGCTGACTATAAAGCTATTTTAAAGTTTGTTTCCGGGAAATATGAATTATATTTCATCAATTTAAGGCATTGTACATAGCAATCACACTCAGTTCCAAGAATATCATTGGTAATTTGGTCGCTACTAAGAATTGTTCACCGCTAACCTACGCAGTCTTTGTAAAAGTCTATAGTCAAAGTAAGTGGTTTATTTGTTTGGCGTATAGGTAGAACTTCTTTCGCTATTCCCCCAGTTAGGTTGATATGTTGAAGTCATCTACAGATTATGGAAAGCTTAGTTTCATGTCCACGTTTTGTAGAAAACAGGAATGCGGCCATTATTCTAATATTATATGCCAAATAATTGCAACCAGGCATGTCTTTTAATAAGTAATACAAAACTAGAAATAAGCACGAATATTCAAGAACTTCTTAAACTGTATGATACCTATTCAAGTTTCATGTACTTTCTATTATAAGAATCCCTAGGGTTGAAGGTGTATATGTTCCCATGTGCTATGTAAACTTCTGTCAATTAATATATGTACTTTGAAAAATATTGTTCTATACATTACATTTATTTATGCATCTTTGTATGTAAATAAAATAGATTTCATGTTTTAATTTTTTTATTGTTTACATCTCCAAATTAACGCATACATACATATCATACGTTAAGATTGTTATATGTTTATAATTTATATTTTATTTGATTATATTTATTTATATTTCTTTTATTCTTTTTATTTTAGAGCTTTTTGTTGTTGTGCACCTAACATCCTAGCGAGGTAAGCGCCAAGTGTTCCCATAGGAATATCATTTGTAATCGATTCATACCGTTATATTACTTTAGCTGATTCTTAACTATTTTTCCTTAACTTCATATGTACTTTCTTAGTATACCGGAAGTGAGGAGAAGCAACAGCCACAAGATGAGCAACAAACAACGATTAGCTCAAAGCAAAAGCTTTTGCTACAAGAAGAGCATCAGCAGAAGAAGCAGCAGCAACCACAGCAACAAGATCAGCCTGTCTCCATATACTATCTGGCTAGCTTTCATGAAATCTGTATAGTGACAGCACTCCTGCCCCTGGTGACGCTATTCACATGCTTTGTGACCGCCTACGCCTTCCAATACGACGATGTTCACGAAACCCATTGTCGGGTAAGCCTCTATACGCGACTTTCCTCGCTATCAGCATTATCGCTTATGTCACTCTCTCACTCTGTTTCCTTCGATTGCAGGTGTATAATATTGTACCATCAATAAGTGCAATTACTGGCGTCAGTCCGCAGCGTTATTTCTGGCGTTTCAGCATTGCACTGCACATCGGACCGCGCATACCCATTGCCTTTGTCTACAAGAACTATTATCGTGCTCAACTGGCGCGTCATGCCCCATCGTTGGTGGCGAAAACGGGTTGGCTAATTAATCTAATATTGGTGCTTAACTGTATCGAGATTGCTTCGCTAGGCGGTGTTACCTATATATCGAATCGCGAGAATTATCGTAAGTTTGATTTGAGAATGAATTGCATGTTCTGTTGTAACTCTATCTACTTGCAGCTGTTCACGAGAGAATCTTTATTACGTTTATGGTTTGTTCGCTATGTTATATGCTGGCTACCATAAAGCTAAACGCTATATTGAATGATCGCCAGACGCTCACTGCACAGCAGCGCCAATCTATCAAATGGAAGAAAATACTCTTCGCAGTCTCCATTCTGAGCACAGTCGGCTTGCTCTTTTTCTTCGCCAAGCATCGTTTCTATTGTCACGATCTGGGTAAGAGACAGGAGACAGTATGTCAAGAAACACTTTGCACATACATATGTACATAACATTAAAATGTACATAAGTGTAAAGAGTTACTTGATTTCATGATGATATGATATGATATGATTTCTATGTATGAATTGTAATTTCTTTTTTCCTTTACAGCCTTCAGTTGGTTTGCATTCTTTGAGTATTTGATCGCCATTGCCAATATGCTGTTTCATTTCACTATCATCTGGGACTTTCCATCGCAATACATGCTGATTGTGCAGGGACCGCGCGAAAATCTAATGCAGTATTTAAACGCCAAGCCGAAGATAAACTAAGAATTTAATTTTCCTTCTTCTGAATAGTGCTTCTAACTAATATCTGGAGAAACCTTTATCCTATACGTATATATATAATTTTTGTTGTATTTTATATCTGGTCTACACGGAACATATGCATACGAATGTATATGGCATATATATATATATATATATATATATAATATATACATATATATTGTAGTGCACCGATTTAGAAAGCAACTACTTATGACAAAACGTACAATTATTGAACTTCTCGAGAAATTTCAACTAGCGCTTCCATAACCAAAGAGAATGCAAAATACTTTTAACAGTTTGTCAGTAAATGAACAAAATTAGTGCGCCATTATGTTAAATCCGAAAGTTCCAATATATTCCACTCGAAAATAAAAAAAAACCCATAAATGTTGCCACCCAGTAATCAAATGAATTCAATTCCCGAACAAAACAAAAAAAATACATGTCAAATATATTAAAATTATTGTTAAAAGAGAAATCTAGAAATAGTCTGTGGATTCTCATCAATTTGAAAAAAGTACGCAATTTGTTATTGAACACGTTTTGGAATCACCCATTGGCACACAACTGATAGGTAGAACTAAGCATAATACTTTGAATCTAATTAAACATAAATCAGATTTATTTATGAAATCTATCTTTTGCTGTTCTTTCGGTTTCAACATAGAATTAAGATTTGCTTTCGAAATTTGAACCAAGCTTGATCTGTACAAACTGCTGTACGTTGTATAGCCTGATGGCAGGATATACATACATTTACATTTGATAGCATGCCTTAGCTGTTGTTCTAACAGTTCTTTTCCATCATAGTCTTCTAGAAAATATTAGCATAATTTAACATTATATATGTATTGTATTTTATAAATTCTACCCATCGCCAGTCTCCAGACTCGAGTCTTCACAATTTAAAGCGACCCCCTGCAGATATTTTCTGATTCAGTTGTTAAAGTGGGAATAGATCCCACACACATAAACAAGATTGAACTGCAGTATACATGCATCCGAGCATCGATTATATATGGTTATATGTAAATCTGTATAGTACTTGTATATGAACGTATTAAGGCACTTTAGCAGTACATATCGTTTATACAAAAAACAAAAACAAAAAATAGAATCAAACCAAAACAAAGAAAGAATAGAAAAAAAAACGAAAAAGAAAAAATGTTTATTGAAAAGATGTTTGACTAGATTGGGGCCTATAGTTTATGTAGTGCCCCGCGACTCAATCTAAGCAAAAGAACTCACACTTATTCTAAATATATTTGAAACAAAACTCAGACAATAGACATTTAAGCTGGGACACGCAACGAACACCATTGTGAGGTCATAATATACCCACTCTATAAAGCGATTCAAATAACGTTATTGTTAATGAAATGGTGAACAACACGTAATACTCATATAACTAAATCTACTTACCAAATGGAAATCTAAATGACAACAAAATGGGGAGCACTCGTGGCCCAGAAGACGGCAAACCAAGCGTGGTGTGGAAAATGTTTTTTGTTTTCGTTTATTTTTAAATCCAAATTGTTAGCAAACAATACTTATATAGCTTACCAAATTACTAGCAAATAAGATGACATAAGTGCATATTTGTTCATACACATTACATGTACGTGTGTATGTACAATTTTTTTTTCTTTTAATATTTAGATGCATATTGAATCGAAAGTTAAACTTGAAATAACAAATAAAAAACGAATACGAAAATGATGTAACAACTTTGTACTAGACAGTGGAGGACACATTTTATTTAATCTATGTATGTATAATGATAATGCATTTGTGCGTGGTGAGATCAATATTTATGTAGGCATTCCGAAATGCAACTAGATTGTTTCCTATTCCTATATTAATGAAAAATGAGAATAAAAAAACAGTTATTACAATGCCACAAAACAACACACCTGAGACCCAAGAAAAACCAATCTGCAATCCAATGCATGAATACACACTACATGTTATATAATCCTTTGCTTTAACCATTAAGGAAATTCGTACATTTCTATGCAATATACATACATTGTGGTTAGTAAAATTGATACTCTTGAATATTGTTTCCACAATTTCTTCATAAATTTAAGTTACATTTCCAATTCCTTATTCGCAGTGCCTCTAATCTCTTTTCCAAAGGTTACTTAGATATGTTTTATGATACGAAACATACTTGATATTTGTTTTTAAGAGTAACTTTCTACCATTGCATACGTTTTGAGGCAAAACACAATGAAAGTAATACTACGTAATATAATATCGAAATAATATGTCAAAAACAAAATTGTAAAACTTTGTAGCTTCCTAATTTAAATAAATATTAATACATACATACATAATAATTCATTGTTATTTTATTGTATGTTAAGGTCAGTTCAGCGTTTGTAGGGCAGTTGGTAGCTATGCTCAAATCGATAACGCTTTTATAAAATAATGAAAAGAATAACTTCGAATATTCATAGGAAACCCGCCAATGTTATCTAACTCGAGGTATCGATATTTGATAAAAATAATCGATACTTTCATGTGGGAATGTCAGATATTTTGAACTTTATTTTTCATATAGTATTGATTATCAAATGAAACGTGTGCTTTGCTTTTCAACACTGGCATGGAAATGAGTATTTGTTAAACAAAAATACTCGATGCCTTTATTTGTATCACAATTTATAGCAGGCGCTCTTTTTGATAGCGTCTCAGGCTCGCCATTTTAAATTTAAAGTGGAACTGAACTGGTTACTTTGTAAAATACAGTAAAGAAAAAGTAATATTCTACTGACAGTTAGCCATTGTAAAACAGTCTGTGTTAAACTAAAATCAAAAGAGCGCAAGCGCGCATTCTACGTTAATTGTTTGTTGTTTTGTATTTAATGTATGTTTATGTGTAAACAATAATGGAGTTTCGCGTTTGGAAAGAGATACTTGTAAAATGGGTATGTGAAAAAGACGCAAACGAATAAATGAAAACAGAGCTGCCCACTACAATAATTAACATTCCTTACGGGCCCCTCACAGGTAAAGGAGTGTCATTTTATAGAGGACTTTGAAGTACTAGAGTCCTCAGATATTGAGGGATTCTATGCCGAATACTCACAACACGCTCAGGCCGAGCTGCCGATCAAGCACTCATCACCTTCGAGTCTTGGTCCACTGCAAATTTTTCTAAGAGGTATGAGCATGATCCATCGGTATTAGAACATATCATATACATATTTGCATATGCATATCATTCGCAGAAATCTGTCCGGACTTCAAGCCGCATGTGGATAATGAGGGACGCATTGTGCCAGCTGATTACATCTATGTGTATACCCTTCTCATGCACTATACGTGCGTGCAGAATCCTCGAACGTACTTCCATGATATCTGCACAACACTACCAAAGTCTGTGCAAGCAGCCATAGCGGCGTTTTTCCAGACCACCGTTAATTTGCCACAACTGACTCGACATCACTTGCGCGAGACTATTATCAATGTCGATTCAGAAAAGAGTACTGAGGATGGCCTTGAACTGTTGTCCGAGAGCAACAGCGGAAGTTCAACACCATCGGACATCAAGACGGTTGACACTACGAATTCGACGAGAACCTCATCTCTGTCAAAAGAGTGGAGAAAACCACTGACGAGCAGTCCACCACCAACACCAAAAACGGAGCTGCTCGAGCAGAGAACACGCGAGTTACGGGGATTGCGTGTAAGTTCAAGTCTTATATATATTTCTTTCTGTTTTACAATATCTCAAATATCGTTAATTCATTTGCAGGCTCAACTGGAAACGGAGCGATATGAGAAAATTATTCTAGAAGAACAAATTCTAGAGAATGAACAGCTTATTAATTCGCTCACACGAGGTAAACACATTAAATTGTTGCTACTATTGCTACTCTTTCTTAAATGTGGTCTATTTACTTCCTCATTACAGAGAACATGGTCAAGAAGAAACAGCTGGCCTTGCAGAAGGCCACGCTGAAGAACGAAAACGATGAGAACAGCAACAAACTGAACTATGTGCCCAATGAATTTGACAATGTATGTAAAGGGAAAGGTAAACAGGTAGACGGCGCGGGGATGCACGGATTGCCCGGCTGCTGTTACCTGAAATACTATTATAATAGATAATATGCATATGAAGATCATTTATAACCCTCTTCTCTTGTTGCAGTTGAAACGGCGGCTTATGAAGCAGGCTTCTGAGCTTAACACCAAGGATGCTGCACTCGCTGAGAGAAATGAGCAGATTGTGGCGATTAAAGCCTCAAATGCAAAGCTGGAGACACAGGTAGAAATGCAAATATTGAATTAAATTTAATTTATATGTATTTTAGTTATAAATGCCACAGTACATACAAGAGAAATGATATAAACTACCACAAAAGAAACACTTAAAATTATCTGGAACAATACACCCGAAACAAGAGTTAATACAGATACCATTCTATAAACAAAATTCAGACATACACACCAGATAAATCATCATGTGTCCACTTTTGGTGGCGAGTAGTTAGCAGCCCTGCCCCAACACTCAGGCCCAGCCTGGCCATATTGTAACTCAGACACACTCACATCGCAAAAACAATACAATTTCAATTACAATTTCTAACCCACACCAACACTCACTAACAAATGAAACATAAGTAAATAGCTTAACCAAACGTGTTGAGTTTATGTGTAAAAAATGAATCGTTATTCTATTGGTTTCCCATTTCTTACTTTACTTTGCAGCTCAAGGAGACACAGGATACAGTGCTCTCGCTCATAAAGCAATTAAGCGATTTGGAACGTTCCTTGGAGAACACAACGTCGTCGTTGACCGAAAAGGAGAGAGAAATCGCCTGTCTTCAGCGGGATAATCAAGAGCTGCAACAGTGCTTGCAGGCGACTCGTGATGAGATCTACAATGGCCGAGAAGTGCTTAACTCAACACTTGATTTGCTCGACACTTCGCAATCGTCGGACACTGTGAATGTCACTCCAGAGAATATGGCAAGCTCGGTGATTGATAAACAATTGCACGATAAGAAGCGAGAGAACGAAATGTTGCGCGATCAACTCGGCAATTTGGTGCAGGAGAAGACACACATTGGCGAGAAACTAATTCAACTTGCAGAGCATTATAATCTCTCGATACCGTCGGACGCTAAGGATGCACAAGTGTTGTCTTTAGTAGAGTCCAGTATGGAGAAGTTGTCAGTTGACTTTCAGCTAGAACAACAGAAATTGTCGCAGTTGCAAGCGGAACGCGATGCAGCTGCTAAAATCTCTGAAGAAAACATGCAGCAGCTGAAGAACGAAGTAACGCAATTAAATGAGAAGCTAACCAAGAGTCAACTCGGTCTTAAGGAGAGCATAGAACAGGCACAGCAACGCGAGGATGAAAACAAAGAAATGTTCTCGAAAATAAGCCTGGAGTTGCAAGTAAATGAGCAGAAAGTTAATCAGCTGCTTAGCGAGTTGGAACGGTTGCGAAAGGAAAACAGTTTCCTGGAAGAACGGAACAAAGCTGAAAGCGATCTGGCCAATAATCTACGTGAACAGCATCGTGTTGAATTGGCGCAAAAGGACAGTGTGCTGGAAATCAACAATCAACGTATTGGACAATTAGAGTCAAACTTGGCTCAGATGGAGGAGAGTGCTCGAGAACTAAACAGCAAAATAGCTGAGACTGCAGAGCAACTCACTGTTCAAGATGAAGTTACTTTGCAATTGCTGAACACCATCAGTACATACACTAAGCAATCAATTGAAGCTGAAACCAACAGTTCAGAGCAATTGCGCAAGCAACTGGCGCAGTTGGTATTACTGCACGAAGCTGCCACAGAGAGGGAAGCTGAGGTAGAGCAACAGCTGAAAGATGAAACTGAGAAGACAAAGCAACTGGCAGAGCAACAATCAGAGCTACAACAGCAGCTAAAGGACACGCTAGAGCAGCAGAAGCTAGACCAAGTGCAGTTCGAGCAGAAGGTTAAGGCTGTGGCCCAGCTGAAGCAGCAGCTAGAGACACAAGCAGAGAAGCTAAGTGAACAAAGCGAAGAGAAGCTACAACTGCAGAAGCAATTTGAGGCTATCAACCAGAAGTACCACGACTTAGATCTCGAACAGATAAACCTAAAGCAACAACTTAAATCTGCCAGTGAGAAGCAAGTTCATCTGGAGCACGAGCTCCAAACTAGCGTAGAGAAGTGCCAAATCGAAGAGAAGGAAAAAACACGAGTGGAACAGCAACTGGAGTGCACCAAGCAAGAATTGAGTATAAAGAAAGAAGAGAAAGAGAAAATCGAGCACGAACTACACTCTGCAATCACACGACTTGATCAAATGGAAGTGAAGCAAAGTGAGGAGAAGTCTAGAGAGGAAGAGAATAAAACCCAGTTAGAGCAGCAATTAGAATGTACCAAGGAAAACTTAAATAAGCAGGAGCAAATGAAGGATCAACTCGAGCGCGATCTGCAGTCGGCGAACTCAAGACTTGCACTGTTGGAAGAGCAGCACAAGGAGGAGAAGTCCAGAGAAGAGCAGTGCAAGATGCAGCTGGAGCACGAACTGCGGGTTGCCAAGGAAATGATTGAGCAGCAAAAGCTAAAACAGGATCGTCTTGAGCAGGATCTGTTCATTGCAACCTCAAAGCTTGCGCAGCACACAGAGGAGAAGTCCAAAGAAGAGGAGAGTAAAGCGCAGTTGGAGCTACAACTGGAGCGCAGCAAGCAAGAATTGAGTGAGCAAAAGCAAGCAAAGGATCAACTTGAGCTGGAGCTGCAGAGAGCGAACTCAAAGCTACTACAGATGGAGGAGCAGCACAAGGAGGAAATGTTCAGGGAACAAGAGCAGAGTACGCAGCTAAAGCATGAGCTGCAGCTTGCCAGGAATGAGCTTGATGAACAGAAACTGATGCAGGTTAATCTTGAGCAGCAACTGCAGTCCGTTAACTCAAAGCTTGCACAGTTGGTAGAGCAGCATCAGAAGGAACGATTCGAGGAGCAAGAGATTCAAAATCAGTTGGAACAAAAACTGGAATGCACAAACCAAGAATTGAGTGTGCAGAAAGAAGCGCGTGATCAACTTGAGAAGGAGCTACAGATTGCAAATTCAAAGATTGCTGAATTGGAAGAAGTGCGATCTAGAGAGAGTTCCAATGAGTTGATGAACAAAACACATTTGGAGATGATCAGCAATAAGCTTGATCAGCAGATGATAATTCAGGAACAGCTCAGCCAGGAGCTGCAGACTTCGAAATCGAAGTTAGTTCAGTTGGCAGAGGAGAAATCCCGAGGGGAGGAGAATACAATTCAGCTGGAAGAACAATTGGAGAGTGCCAAAGAAGAGCTATGCATGCGTGCGCGACAGCTTGACAAGCAGCAGGAGGAGCACGAACATATCCGGCAGGAGCTTCAAACTGCCCATTCACAGCTAACAGAGCTGCAAGGGCAGTATAAAGAGGAGCAAAAGGAAAAGACGCAGTTGGAGCAGAGACTTGAATTAGTCAATCAAGAGCTGGATACGCAGAAACTGGAGCACGCGCGTCTTGTAGAGAATATACAAACTGCCAATATGAAGCTAACAGAACTCCAGAGGCAGCAATCGGAGGAGCTGAGTAATAAAATGGATCTAAAGCAAGAGCTGGTGCTTGCCAAACAAGAACTGCAGCAAGCGCACACTCGTCTCGAAGAGCAGCTACAGATGGCCAAGCTGAAACTCACACAGATGGAAGAACAGAAATCCAATATGCTGGAAGATAAACTGCAGCTGCAGCAACAGTCTAAAGAAGTTGAACAAGAGCGCGATAAGCTCAGAGATGAGCGCGGGTCTCTTCAACAAGAGCTTAGCACGGTCAATGCGAAGTTGATAATGTTGGAAGAGAAACACGGCAGATGGGAAACAGCTCAAGCCGAAATGGAGCAACAGTTACGGCTCGCCCAACAAGATCGGGAAAGGCTGAAACGTGAAGTTCAGCTGGAAGCCGACAATATGAAGCTATCGCAGATGGAGAAGGAACAAATTGAGACAGAGCTCAGTGCGCTTAAGCGTCACAATGTACAGCAACAGGAGCTGCTTGGCGGAGCACAGAAAGAGCTTAAAGATTTGCAGCAACAATTGGACAGAACACGGCAGCAGGTGGAGAAGGCAAAGCAGTGCAAGGAAGAACAGAAACAGCTCTGGGCAAAGAAGACTAAAGAGAGTGCTGAAAGGGATGAGGAATTGCAGAAGTGCAAGACGCAACTGGATGCGACTACCAAGCGATTGGAGCAAATGGCCATTAAGCTGGGCCATCAGCAAGCCGATATTACCAAAATGAAGCGTGAAGGCGCCCAGGCAGAGGTTAAGCAACGCGAACAAACTGATCTACTGGAAAAGGAACGTCTTGCAGCACACGAACGCCTGCTGAAGGTCGAGAAAGTGCGTGAAACGATGGAGAAGAAAATGCGTGAACTCGAGCAGCAGCTTGATGAATCCGAAATGGAGAAAGTGCGTCTGAAACTCGAGATAGGTGGCCTCAACTCAAACATCCAGCAGCAGCAAAAGCTCAAGACGGAGCTCAATGCCCAACTGATGGTGGCAAACGATGCGCTCATTGAGCTACAAAACGAAATCAAACGCAACAGCGTACAGCCATCGAATCAACAATTGGCTGCAGTCCAGGGGCAGCTATCGGAGGCGTTATCCGAGCTGGATGGGGCACACATTAAGATCAAGCAATTGGAATCACAATGCGATAAGTCACTCGAACTGGAGGGGCAAAATAAGGCACTGAAAGAAGAGCTGGACGAGTGCAATGTGAAACTAGCCGGAATGCGCACTAGATTTGAAGAGTTGCAAGGTAGCATGGGAATGGAGAACCATGGAGGATCACAGGAGCGCATCAATATGCAGCAGCTGGAGCACGACTGTCAAATACTGCGAGCCAAATATTGCGGCGCCAAGGATGAGATTGCCCGTTGCGAGCAAAAGCTTAAGGATCAGCGTCTAGAGATGGAAGGAAAATTGGAGAAGATGAAGTCGAAGATGGTGAGTGCATATTTGGTGTGCTGCATTCCCTATGCTCTGCTCTTCTATAAACTAATCTCCTCTTCAGTGGCCATCTAATAAATGTATTTGTAGCGTTCCAATCTTATTACTAACCCGGCTATCTTTATTAACCTGTATAACTTTGTATCTATATAGTTATTTTGTAGCACACTCCCCTATTTTCTATTAACGTCTATGTTCTAAAGGAATCTTTTCATTCCAAATGTTCTAAACCTTCTTAAATAGTTATAAATCTATTTATTGTTAAGTTTTTCGTCCCTGTTCTGTTGCTGTAAGTGGTCTGTTGTTGCTTTAATTTCCCAAATTGGGTTCTGTTCTGTTCTGTCTGAGTCTCAATATGTGACTAAAAGCTGAAGACACAGAAAAGATTTCCTTATGACAATCTGTGTATAAAATCAATTCCGATTTCAATCAAGTTACAGATGCAAGTTCAGCGGGTTAACTATTCCAACTTCATACATACGATATTGTTAGCAAAAGTTGAATAAGTAGTTAAATATTCAATATATCATACAGTGTTTTAAATAATATTTCTCTGTTTCCTCTTCTCTTTCCACTGCGCCGACCTACCTCCTCTTCTCACTTGTCACTCACAATTTCACACCACACCACACCACACCACATCTACTCATATACACGAAATCCTAAAGCCTGAAAGTCACGCAGCGATAGAGTCGGGTCAGCCGGGGGGAACTGAACAGCAAGAACAGACACAAGAAACACAGAGTAGACCAGATCGAGACCCAGAACCACAATCAAAATCAGCAGATGCTGCAGGGCGTGTTGGTGGCCTCTGCCAGCTCAACTGTTCCATGCCCCTATTTGTGCTGGGGATATTGCTGGCCGTGGCCTATATGATACTAATAAGCAATAATGTTGACATTATACTGCGAAGTCGCAAACCAATTGAGTTTTAGAATAAGATAGAAACCAATCGAGTTTCTTTTGTTGAGATTTAACTTAGTTTAATGTTCTACTATTTTTATGCATGTTTTTTTACGTATTGCGTATTGCGTATAACCATGTAAATGAATAACGTTAGTTAATAATTAAATAAATTCGACTTAATCGATGTAAAAAGATGTTATTGTTTCTGTTATTCCGAATTGGCTGGTTAACGTATCAGTTTCATTTTCATATGTATTTGTTTTCGTTTCACTGTATCTGTGCTTGGTTGACTATCATAAATATAACTCTCACCACTAACCCGACCACGCTATCCGTTGTGTCTTGACAACTGTAGCGCACACTCTACACGGAGGAGGTCACCCGGATGAAGGAGAAGCAGGAGCGTGATGCTGCAAGCAACAAGGCGGAATTGGAGAAACTTAGTTCTCAGGTAAGTGTGACAAAGATACCTCAGATAGTTAGCAGACAATATAGAATCAGAAGATTTATTAGCATAAAGAGTCGGGAACTAACTGATGAATCTATCTAAAATATCATTTATCAAACTGTAGATGATTTTCGATTAATATATAGGTCGATTTTATTAATATTATAAAAATAAAAAGTCGAATTTGTTAAATTTCTTTTAACTTCCTCTCTCTCTCTCTCTCTCTGCCACTTGCAGGAAGAGGCAGGAAAAAAGTCTGCTAAGCCTACAATGTGTTTATATCTTTAAAACATGCATACGAGAAAGAAAATGAGAGAGAGAGAGAGAGAGAGTGAGAGGGAAAGTAAGAAGTTAAGGCAAAGGAACAGATGCGAAGAAGGTTGAATTAGAGTACGAGTGAAAACAAAATGAATTTCGATAAAGTACATTCCTGGTTTATCTTACAGAACACCAAATATGAGGAGCATACACGCAAGTTGTCCAATCAAATTATGCGACTCAACGAAAGGATTCTGGAGCAACAGAAGCAGCACGCAATTCTCAGCACCAAGTTGCGTCATCTTCAAGAGGCCGAACAGACAGCAGCAGCAGCAGCTGCAGCTGCCGCCGCTGTCATCGAGGAGAGACATCCGTTTAAGCGACCCAATGCTCCTGCTGCCAATCTGGGCAGCAATCTGGCTATGGAGGACGAGGAGGGCGAGGTGTTTAACAACACGTATCTGACAGATCTCAAACTAGGACGTGTCACTGATATGACGTAGGTTTACCATTTATATATATATATATATATAACGCAAGAGCTAGCTAGCTAGGGCAGGCTCGTCTGCTTGGGCCTCAATCTCTTTGTGGCATAAGTTGGTCCACTGTCTCATCCCCGCTGCTGTCTATTCAGAGCAGAGAAGCGGCAGGCCAAACAGCTCAACAATCCCTTGGCTAAGCGAAGAACCAGTTTGATCTTCAGAAGGATTCTTCATCTCCTTGTTGGCTATCACAGTGGCCATCATACGGTGAACTATCACCTATTTAAGACGAGCCTATCTTCAGAAACAGTGAAGACTCTGCTTAGAAGACGACGAAACTATTAAACACAATTTCGGATACAAAAGAACTACTTTTATCGCAGTTCCGCACCTTTTTCTCCTGTAGGAGACCCCATTTTATTAATAATTTTAATAATAATGTCTTTATTAATTGTCTCTGGTGTTTCCTTTTTCTGTTTTAAATAGATCTGAAGAACTGAATTATCGCAACTCGCTACAGCCGCCACATTTGAAGAGCACCTATGCGGCACAGTATGATCTGGGTACTCAGGACGATAATCTTAAAGTAAGCATTGTCAATACGGATAACGCTGCCGGTGCAGGCAGCAACAACAGCAACAACAACAACAACAACAACAACTATGACAGCGTTGCGTTCAGACGAAGAACGAGAAGAAGGAACGCAACTGAAACAAGTTTGTGACAGACAGTCACAGGAATGACAACAGGTGCCTTTGATGCTATAGGCAAAAGGCTTTATTAGTATAACATTTAGGTTAAATCACACAGACCAAACACATGATGACACAAAATATGCAAATTCTGTGAGATACCCTGTAAACTCAAGCAATTAGTTCGATAAATGTAAGCACAAACATAGAACAGTCAATGTTAGTTATTCTATGTTTATCCGATCGTATCGTGCATGTTATTTGTTAGCGTAAAAGTGGAAGAAGGCATCTCTCTCTCTCTCTCTCTCTCTCTCATTTATAACCAATAATGTATAATGTATTCTCGATCAGTTACTATTGTCAAGTGGATGCTGTTTTATCTTGTCTATCATTTAGATAGTTGATAATTTATATATATTTAATATACTTAGACAAATCGTTTTCCCTGTGTCTCATTGTCTTGTGCGTCTTTAGGTACTGTTTGTAATTGTTGTTGTTGTGGCTGTTGTTGTTACGACTATTGAATTTAATAACACTTAATTGAATAACTTGGCAATCTTAACTTGATGATTTATCGATTTGTTCTCTTTTCTTCTCTCCGTAGGACGGTCCACATAGCCTCGATGACAGCATGAGCGCGCTGCTGAGCACGACGGGAGCTGCAGCACGAAAGAAGTCAATCGGTACACACTATAAGCGTCCAGGTCCACCGACGCCCAGTAAAAATGGTGGTCGTCTTTCCTTTGGCAGCTCAGAGCCACCACGTGAGATATTGCGTGAACAGTTCGAGGGTAACGGCAGCGCCAAGACGCCTGCACGGTTTAAGCTATTCGCCTCACGCTTCAGCATGGGCAGCAGTGGGTTGGGACTTGCTGCCGGGCTGCCTCGCGACGAGGTAAGTTTGTAGTCACTGTAGAGCCCCGTTCCCGTTGCCTCCACAATGTGTGTCGCCTTCTGTGTTGCCTCCTGCCCCTGTCGTGTTCTTGCCTTGTGTTCTCGTTCTGTATCTGTATCTGTATGTGTATGTGTGGGACCACAATTGACCTATTCACAAAAGTAATTGCTCCTTTTCTAGCTACCTGCGCTGCTGCATAGGCAAGCCAACAATAATCAGTTACAGAAATTACACACGGCGACGAGCCCACTGTGCACATCGACACCACGCACGAGGCGGACCTGCTACTTTCACGATTATCGTCGCAGGATAATCGATAGCTATGCAGAGCTCGTTGCTCAAGCGGAGCAACTACCAGATGAAGCTACACCATTGCACTTGCCATCACACAGAGCCGATCTTCAAGTGGGTCGTAGGTTAAGCATCCAATCGCACGGCTCGTTGCGTCGACGTAAGCGCCAGAAGAATACGCGGGTCACCTATTGCTTGAAAGGCAACATCTTTGCCAACAGCAAGCTTCGCGTCAAGCGCCGCAATATACGAAATATTCATTTCGATTTGGCAAGGCCACTGTCCGACGACGACGACGACGATGACGATGACGACGACGATGACTACGGAGATGATGATGATGATGAAGATAATGATGCTGATGCTGCTGTAGGTGTTATTACTGTTATTACTGATTCAAGGATGCAAGGTCAATGGGTAGAGAAGCGGCGAAATATGCGGCATCTAAATTTCGATCAGTCCAGGCAACTGTCGGACGAAATTGATGATGAGTTGGTGGAGTTCAGCGTGGAGAAGCAGGAAGAGGAAGTGGAAGTGGAAGATGAAGAGGAGCAATCGGGCCCCGTATGCAATGCAACGTATGCACTGATCAAACCGAACAATAACAACAATTACATCATGCACAATCGCAATGATTTGGAATCGCTTGATTTAGATCTCACCATGGAGTTGGTGATCAGCTCACATGGGACAACGAACGCAACGAGAACCCCGAACATTCGTCAGCCGCAGATGATGCAGGAGACAAAAACGTTGTCAACGGCGCTGGTCGCCACAAACGAATCGCAGCGAAGTTTTTCATCGTCAACGCAATCGTCAACCGTTTACTTGCTTGGTCACCATCATCAGATATCGCATCGCCTGCCGGAAATTCGTATAACAACGATGCAAAGACCCGCAGCGCCCACTCCGCCGGATCCCCATCGGGAGCTCTTCTCAAGCCTCAACCGACTGTTTCTTGTCATTATCGGTTTGCTGGTGACAATGCTCGCTATCATACTGTACAGACCGTCTTAGATGACCCTTAGGAACGATACATAGGCATAGGCTAACACAGGCAGTGCCTTTCAAGACTCACCCCCCTCCGCCCCCTATCGTTATCAAACTCAATTGCCTTCTTTTTTCGATTCTAATTGCAAAAACAAATTCTGTTATTCATTTTCAGAACTCGCCGCCCAAGCGACGCCTCAGTAACATGTTTAAACGCAAGTAAGCGTGCTCCGGACCCCCCTCCTCTGCGTACGCACAGTAGTTTAAGTTACAATCAGTGCTGTAATTCTATATAGTATACCAAACGATCGCTTCGTTGAACACATGAAATTATTATCACTTTCTTTTTTTTTTTTTTTTTTTTGTTGCTCAAATTGTAATACTAAAATTCCACTTACATTCCATTTATACAGACTATTCTAATTTATACATATATAATATTTATGTTAATGTAAAATAAGCTCAAAATTATTTGTAAATGCGATGATTGTATATATGTATATATGTACTATATGAATCTATGCCGATAGATCAATATCAATAGATCGTTGAAGCACATCGCATACATATGTACGAGTAGATTGTAGAATGATTAATGATCTGTAATGTACCATACTATCGTGAATATGATGTTTCCATGTTGTCATTGCACTCGCTCTGTTTAGGTCTAGACAATAAAATCATATTCGCAAATCTTCTTCTCTTCTCAATTTAATTCTAGCATGATCAATTCCAAAGAATTCGTCTGGTCATGATTAGCAAAAATCGGAATTTAATTAAAAACTTCGGTTGTATTGAATGGAGTTCAATGAAAGTAAATACTTGAATGTTTTAAATACCAAAGTACATATTCAATATTCGATATTCAGCTGGATCGAACGACTGTATCTTTAACTCTTTCATAACGTGGTGCAGTTAATTTTTGTATATATTTTTAGCTAGTTTTGTATACTGAACTTAGTATTTTTTCCATCGGCTTGCAATCTCTCTCAATAGTTCAAAAACAGTGCTTGCCTTTCAAAATAGATGTAATCTGAAAACGTCATAACTCGAAAAAGCTACAATATAAATGGCAAACCCTTCGACATCTGCTGCTGTAAAAAGTACTCGTATCTAACTGTATGATACTCTCTACCCTTTAAAAGATGTAACAAAATCAGAGTCTAGTTACTATCTGAAGTAGAGGGGTGCCAGAACTCTTTCTTCAATATTGTGCTCATACTTTCTTTAATAACTTCTGAGTTTATTGTCCGATTGTATTGAAATTTGGAGGAGGCGTACATATTTAGATCAGCCACGTATATGTTAAAGTTGCATATTGATCGAATCGAATTTAAATATAATTTATTTGCTTGGTTATGAATTTTCGTGGGCGGGAGACCTGACATCCAGAATTTGAAATAAACTTCGTCTGCGCAGATTATACAGGCCCCTATATAACAACTTTGGAGTCTCTAGATCTGTTACATACATTTTGCACAAGGTTAGTAAACTCTTTATTTGAGCGAAGGTCGATCGTTATACAAATATCGCATAAAATATCAAACAAAATGTGTTCCCAGTATCAGTGGAGTGTTTTCTATCGATTCCCATATAAATATTGGCAAAAATATCTTAAAAACCAGAAGGAAAGGTCATGCTGAAAGTTCTATACCCTTGCAGGCTCTTATCTCCTCAGATTTGTCCAATACTAGTTATATATAATGGTGCAGAACTGAATGATATTGTGTATATTCAATATTATATCTCATTTTGATTGTCACTGATAAGTTAAGTTTATTTATTTTCAAAATTAGATTTTCAAAATTAGCCAGATATATGTTATAGTGGTCCGATTTTTATGAAATTTTATATGCATATTATATACATATATAGAAATAGTGCGATGTAGTAAATTTGCTTGCAATATCTTGACAAATAATATAATCGCCCGATAGTTTGTATGGCAGCTATACGATATATCGGTCCGATTTGACATATTTATAGCGTGCAGGACAGACAGATATGGCTAGATTGACTTTCCTGGCGATGCTGATCCAGAATATATATGCTTTATAGGGTCAAAGAGTTGCGTTGCAAACTTCTGCTCAACATTTATATATAAAAATGTTGAATTTAATTCCAATAAATCGGCCTGCTGGCCCCACTGTGCAATGGCTGCAGATCTTCAACATGATTGAACAGGAATCTTTGCAACTGTATTTATTTATCAAGTCTATGCTTCTCTCCACTCTCCACTTTCCACCTCTTTCTGCAGACACCTGTCTGGGCAGGCAGATGGCACAATGCAAATAATGTGTGCATAAAGTTGGAAACCAGTTTGGCAACGCAGGGTGAGCAGGAGGCTCGCCCGCGAATTCGGAACAGATTGAATTCGATTTGTTCGACATCTCGGTATCTCGTATTTAATATGTGAATGCTGTGGAAAGGTTGACACAAAACATCAACAACAACAACAACAACAACAATAACTAACTGTGTTGTGCAGCTCGCGAAAGCAAAGTCCAAAACAACAACAAGAACAACAACAACAATGATAGCGGGAATAACAAGAAGCTGTTTAATCAAGGAAACCAGAAGACCCAGAACTTTGTATCGGGGCCCGGTACGTACCCAGAACAGGTGCGGGTACGGGTACGGGAGCCGGGACTGGGACTGGGACCTGGGACGTGGACCAGGTCTTTACGTAGCCAAATCCGTAAAACTGTTGACTTGTTTGCCTTTGCGCGTGCAGCGCAGTTATGACGCGTCTCACAGCGAAGTCGCAACGTCGCCATTTGCCGCCGTGAACAGGTATCATGTCAACGTAATAAGTCTTGTTCCCGGCGTAATAGTATCAAATGCATATGCATGACTCTGACAGTCTGCGGAATGTTTGCAATCTGGATATAAGATTGATAACAGAGAGAGCGAGAGAGAGAGAGTGAGATTTGCTGAATATTTTGGTATGGAATAAACAGAGATTGGTTTACAACTCGAAGGGGGTCAATATATATAACATATATCGATGCATATGGCGATTGGGATAGGCAGGGGGTGTGTGTATTCTCCCTCATCATCTTACAGAAAACAAGGGAAAGGGTGAGGGGGGGGGGGGCAGGAACATTGTTGTTGTTTATAAAACTTAAAATCTGGTTCCAAGTCAGGCCAGGCTTTGGGAATCTACATATTGTTTATATGCATAATACACACACACACACACACACACATACTTATATATATACTATATATATATACTATAGTATTTATCTTATTTTCGTGTCCAGTGCCAGGCCAGTATTCAAATCAGAGTTAGGCCCGAGTTCGAGCCGAAGTTTGAGTAGTTGTTGTTGTTCTTTGGTTCGGCTCCACGAGACGCGTGTTTTGCTCTGCGACGTGTCTGTGAGAGTGTGCAAAATATTAATTCACGCCCCTCAATATATCGGATTGGTATCAGTATATCGTGTATATAATGAAGCGACCAAGCGTCGCAGCCCCCAGAGACGATAAAAGCCCCAAGAGATCAGCCAACTAAATCAGTGTTGTTTTAGTGCTCAGCGATCGATCTATATATAATCACTTGATATAAAGCCGACAAATTTCATTTCTAATGCTAGTCTGGAATGATAAACAGGATACAAATTTCACCTTCATTTGAGTAATCAATAGTTTCCCGCGCGGCACACACAACTTGCCAGCAAGATCCGACAGTGATTTTCTTGACTTTTTTTTTTTTTTCGTGTGTCCACCTGATCTTCTCGAGCCTGCCTGGTGATAATGCCCAGCAGTGTCGCCAACGAACGGTACAAGTTTCAGAGCAGCCTCAACAGCCGTAGCAATTCCAGTGGCAGTGGCACCACCGACCTAGCCACCACCACCCCCGATACCAGCGATGTCGGTGCCGTTAACGATTCGCTTGCCCAGCTCCAGCTGGACTCGCAGTCGCAATTGCAGTCGGATACACTTGACCAGGCAAAGGTTCGCACTGGCTGGCAGGTGAAGGGTTCGGCACTGTCCCTGAACACGCACAATCGTATTCGCAATGTTGTCGAATCATTGAACATCAAACCGAATCCGCAAAAGCCCATGATACCGCTATCCATAGGTAAGTCTGAGGGGAACAAGACTCAATCTCCTTGATGTCAAATACATGCAGTATGTCAAGAAACAATTTACACGTATGTACATATGTACATAACATTAACATAACTCTTTACTCAAATGCACATGTTAATGTAATGTACAGTGAGTCAAGTAACTCTTTACACTGTACAAGTATGTACATGTTAATGTTATGTACATACCTATATATGAAAAGTGTTTCTGGACATACTGTATGTGTAAAGAGTTACTTCACAGACTGTATACGTACAGATGTATATTCATAGATATGTATGTACTCATGTACTACAGTTGTACATGAATACATTCATGTTTTACTTGACAGTACTATAGTGTAGCAGCTTTAATTGCCCCCAAAAATACTGTACTCATTTTTAGCAATACATTAAAATGAGTGAGTACAATAGCTGTCAGAACAGGAACAGGAACAGAAACTGTACTCATATATTTGTACCCATTTTTTAGCGAATAATACATTTGCCTTTTTAAATGTTTTCAAGCAGTATACTCTATTATGTTAACATGTACATACACACATATGTATGCATATTCTTTGTACATATGTATGTAACTAAATAGTTTGCTTTCTTGCTAATGATACATAACCTCAAATAAAACCAATTTACAAAGAATTGCCGAATAAGGCTAAGTGTCCATGTATTAAGCCAATGTAATGTGGCTTGTGCGAACACATGTCTTATACATACATACAATACATATGTATGCACGTATGCAAATGCTTGTATGCTTGTTTCCAGTTGGTCGGCTCAATTTGCTTTTTCCAGGCTTTCGAGCTCACTCTTATATACTACTCACTCTTATATACAAACATTATATACATATGTACAAATGTACATTTGTATATCTTTTTTATGTTCGAATACATGTGTATATATTTTTGTTGTTTTGTTTTTAAAATGCCGAAACTTGTTTCGGCCAACAGAGCGACATGAATTCATTTATTTTGGTCCATATTACAATGTAAACAGTTTATAAGTGCGTACAAATGCGCTTCAATGCATCAACAGATGGCGCTATTGTAGTTAGGGCTTGATACATGTCGATTTCTTGAAAAACAAACATCTAAATATGCACTTTAGTGATGCCTTCAAATTGCGAGTTTCTAATTAATTTATGCAATATTAACTAGATGGGCCCACCACTATATATATAAACTTATATACATATGTATATACTGTGTATAAAATTAAAAGAATCCGACGTCTGGACAGTGTTGTTACATATTGTTATTGTTTTCGTCAAGGCGCGCGCGCGCGCGCGTTTGCAATGCATTTGCATAAAATGTAGTTTCACCTGTTTTCAAGAATCGATAAACAAGATCAAGAATCGAATCGAGAATATAGCCGGTAGAACGATTCGTATGTATATACATATGTATATGCGTATGTGTATATGTATTTATGCATGTACATATTATCGCACCCCGTGTTAACAAATACGGTGCTTATGACTAGGCGGGAAGTTCACTCGAAACGACTTTGACTATATGGGAGGATTGTTTAGAAAGGAAATCCATTAAAGTTATATTTTTTATAATTTTAAGTGAGGTTAATTTGCTAAAAAGTTGGTTAAAATCAGTTTATTGTATTGAACGACTTTTATGTGCCTAATTGTTTAAAGAACTAATTTTAATGTAGGTTTGGGACGTGAATACTTGTATAACCTTTGAGGAATGATTATTTTTCGAATCGTTTCCCTAAAAGACTTGCATTTTTTGGAGCCATCTTAATGTCGTAATCTTGAATTTGTTAAAACAAAATAATTTTTCCAAGTCTCGTATAAAACCAAAATTTGGCCCTCAAAACGAAAAGATCGCATGTTTATTTATTCTTATAGAAACGAGCTTTCCATTAACCATTTTATCGATTGTAAACCGCTAGATTTAGCGGGAAACTAGCCAGATTGGTCGCACTGGCCATGACAACGAAAATAGGGAAATTTAAATGAAAGCAAATCATTTAAGCTTTAATCGATCATCGATAATAGTGTCGATTACATTTATTTGAATAATTAATTTTAAAAATGGTCATTATGTTGCAGGCGATCCCACTACTTTTGGCAATCTTAAAGCCGCCGATGAAACGATGAAGGCGACAGTGCGATCTTTGGAGAGCGGCAAATACAACGGATATGCACACACACAGGGACACGAGGTGGCGCGCGAAGCGGTGGCCAAGTACAGTGCACATCAGAGACGTGATGGAGTGATTGATCCGAATGATGTGATCCTGTGCAGCGGCTGCTCGTCAGCATTAGAATACTGCATCTTGGCCTTGGCCGATCGGGGCCAGAATGTGCTGCTGCCACGGCCTGGCTTCTGTTTGTACCGAACACTTGTCGAAGGGCTCGACATTGAGGTGCGTTACTATGATCTCTTACCGGAGAAACAATGGCGCGCCGATCTGGTGCAATTGGAAGGCCTGATCGATGAGAAGACAGCCGCACTGCTTATCAACAACCCGAGCAATCCATGTGGCAGTGTCTACGACAGAGAGCATCTGCAGGATCTTGTGGACATCTGTGAGCGTCATTATGTGCCCATTATTGCCGACGAGGTAAGCTGTTCAGCGATGGGCCCCAATGAGAATTCCCATAAAGTATTCATTCTGTTCCCTTGCAGATTTACGAGCACTTTGTGTTCCCCGGCTCGGAGCATGTGGCCATCAGCAGTCTGACCCGTGAGGTGCCTGTATTTTCCTGCGGTGGGCTAACCAAACGCTTCTTGGTGCCTGGCTGGCGAATGGGCTGGATTATTGTGCACGATCAGCAGAAACGACTGGGCACCGCACTGGCTGGGCTCAAGAACATGTGTGGCCGCATCCTGGGTTCCAATACGATCATACAGGGTGCACTGCCTGATATACTATCGAAGACGCCACAGAGCTACTTTGACGGAGTTATCGAGGTGCTCTACGTAAGTTGAACAGAAACAGAAAGATCAGTGCGACCTTTATACCCTTGCAGAGGGTATATTCATTTTGGGCAGAAGTTTGCAGCGCATATTAGAAGACATCTCCGACCCTATAAAGTATATATGTATATTCTGAATCAGCATCAGCAGAGAAGTCGAACGAGCCATGTCTGTCAGTCCGTCTGTTGTAAAATAGTCTCTCAGTTTAAGAGCGGTCTTGAGTAAACTGGGCACACATACTTTGTATTGCTGTACGCGAACTTTTTCTATTTAAATAATATACATAAACTTCGATTAAAATCGGAGCACTAGAGCTGGAAGTTAAATCTCGAATCGATTAGTCGATGTTTTCAATTTTCTCCAATGTATTTTTTGAGAATCGATTGAATCGAAAATTTAATTACGACATTAAATTACGAATATTAAATTACGACAACTAAATAAGTAAACATGTCTAGTGGTGGTATAAATTTTAGTATTTTAAGTATAGTGCGACGGATAAGCATTTGTTTTTGAAGAATTTTGAGTTCGGGGTAATTGTTTAATAACAATATGAGGTCTTCAATATATTGTATATTTTTGTTTTCTTTTTTTCAAGCCAAAAAAACGTTTTTTTTTCTATAATTTCACCCCAAATAACTGATTTTTTTCTTATATATCAAATTTTTGATTTAAATAGATTTTAATCGATTTTTACCTTGAATTTTTGAAAATAAATCGATTCAGTGAACATCGATTTATTTCCACCTCTACGGTGCACTATATCATATAGCTGTCATAGGAACAATCGGCCGAAATGAGAGTTTTTGTATGAAGTAGTGTTTTTGAAATAACTTTACTTATTAGTGTCAATCAAAATAAGACAGTATAAAGATTATAATGTATTAAAGTCTGTCCACTATATCCAAAAGCTTGCATAGGAACAATCAGTGGGAAATAAAGATTTTCATAAGAAAGTTATAGATGTCCAACGATTGAAGTTGTAATATGTACTATAGCTGTCGTTGGATAGATACAATATTATTAATTTCCGACTAGGATCGAAGGAGATAAGAACCTGCAAGGGTATAGAACCTTCGACATGCCAAAGGTAGCCTTTCTTCCTCTTTCTTTCTTTTTATTCATATTCATTTTTGTTTGTACTCGTTTATTTGTCATTCCTTTTGGCAGGCCAATGCTCAACTAGCATATAAGATACTACAACAGGTGCGTGGACTAAATCCGGTAATGCCGCACGGTGCTATGTACATGATGATTGGCGTGTGTACCGAACGCTTTCCCGATTTTAAGGACGATAACCATTTCGTTCAGGAATTGGTGAACGAGCAAAGTGTCTTCTGTCTGCCCGGGAGCTGCTTTGAATATCCTGGATATTTCCGGATTGTGCTCACGGTGCCAGCTGCCATGATTGAAGAGGCATGTGTCCGCATTGCCGAGTTCTGTGATGCGCACTATAAGAAGGATACTCGAGCCCTCATCGAGAACAGCCTGCTGGGCGATGAGCCTCTGCATTTCTAGTTGCAGGTTAGGAAACAGAATCATCAGCATCCAACAACAGCAGCAGAAATCCTTTCCTGTCTTCTTTTATTTGAATAATACACTTTTTTTCTCATTTTAGTTTCAAATAGATTTATATTTTCTTTCTTTCAACACATCTTGTACCAACATATGTACATACAAGGTTGTTCCCAGATCATTCATGCAGAGCTCTGTCATTTTGACATGTTAACTGTTCTATTTTCAACAAATACAAACAAGTTTGAGTTGGAAACTAGCCGCAATATATATTTGTGGATGCTCTAGGCTACATTTGCTTGCTTTGTATACATACACAATATATACAGTCTGTCAAGTAACACTTTACACATATGTGCACTACATTAACATGTGCATTTGAGTAAAGTGTTACTTGACTGTCTGTATATCGATAAATAACTACACATACATTCATATATCAATATTATAGTCCGGAGGAATTGCCGATAAAGAAGAGTCACTTGGAAATATTTTCTATATAAAGCTATATAGTAAAAGAGTTTAGCTTAAACGGTTATTACTTAATGATTAATACCAAAACCTTATAAACACAGTTTGGTAACAAACACACACACACACATTCATAAGCACACTAATATATATGTATGTACATACATACGTACATGCGAGCTGTGTCTCGGATGAAAGTGAATTTACCTCGAATTATAGCCAAATGAATGAATAAATATCGAAAAAGAACTTCAAAAACTGGTGTATTTACATTCATTCTAACATGTGCATGTAGTGCAATAAACAAAACATAACACAACTAACACATTTCCTCTCGAATTGAATGGCTATAATTAAATACAAGACTCGTTAAATTGAACACACGTTGCACACCTTTCTTGGCCCTATAATATTACAATTATGTTCCCTCAGTTTCATCGCCTAATATTATTATTGTTCTCGTTCAAACTAAGTGAAATATTCAACAAAATTCTAATTACTATCTAAAGTAAACGTGCCACGCGAGGGTAAGTTATTCGAGCATCGTGTTGAAACCTGACTTTAACCGTTACAGCAGCATTGCGTATTGGTTTTGCAAATGAAATTCATTTCTGTGCAATCGATAAGGCTTGCGCCAGTCACAATGGTTTCTAATCTATTTAAATCTGCGTTAAAAAGAGCTTGGCAAATTTATTGGTACTAAATATTTGCAAATACAATCTGTTGTCACATTTTGAATTTCTAAGTTATTGGTAAATTGAATCACTTTTTAATTATCGATAGTTCTGACAAAAAAGTACTTTGCGCAATTATGCAGCACTAATATGTACATACATATGCAAATATAAAATATTTTTCTATCTATGCATTTTCATTGGTGACAAAGTGATGTATGTATATACCTACAATACAAATACATACATAAATCAGCATGTCCTAATGTACATACAAACATTCTACGAAACACGACTAGCAAAGCATTTGTGCGTATGTATGTATGTATGTCTGTCAGAGCCGCTGTACGTATGTACATATGAACACATGCACTCGCTATACGTGTAAATGTATATACGTATGTGCGTGCGTGTGTGTGTGTGTGTGTGCATGTGTCGATGAATCACTGTGTGGACTGATTGAGCAATGAAAATGAGCATTGTTGTTTACACGAACATGGATTTGATGAACGTAATGATGATGAGAATGATTATGAGAACGGCGTCGCCATCTACATGTGGTGCGGATGCATTTTCTTTTCCATTTCGATTTCCACACGTGCCTCATCAATGCCAGCCACAGTCGGCAAACCACCGGGCCAATGCAGCAGCTCCTGTTCGTGCTCCATTATCATATTTGCCTCCGCTGTGCGGGCAACAAACCGGAATGAGGCAAAAACACAGTAAAACGAAGCTAATCGAGCCGTACTCACCCTGTATGCGATGCAACTTGCTCCCATAGGCCCAATCCGTGTAGTAGCCCATGACGAAGGTGAGCGGCAGCAGTGGGGCCAGCACTGAGGCGCGCTTGACACGCTGATAGTAGCTGGCACAGCCATAGACGGTGCTCAGATAGAATCCACTTAGCCAGTAGAAGAGCTCCCGGTGCTGGGCAATTGCCAGTGCCTGCTCCCTCTGCTTGATCTGATAGTGCATCTGTATCCAGCGCTCCATCTGCAGACAGACAAAGTGTGTGTGAGTGTGTATTTGTGTGTGTGTATGTGTGTGTTATGCAAAGGACAAACGCAGCTCGATACCGGACTTGCCTTCAGCTCCTGACACTTGCGGTATCCCGGATCATCGTGCTCCGGATAGCCACTGCCAGCGGATTTCTTGCACGACGCCGTGCCGCCCATTTTTTAACTTGTGCTGCCGCCTCGAAACTAGCCACACTGGAATAACTGTCTTGCCGTTACCGTTGCCTTTCTTCCTTAGCTGGCATCAGTGCTGCCAACTTTTGCGGTCATAAAACAGGTAAGCTATCCTTTGAAAAAAAAGCTAAAAATAGCCAGAACATTTTGTTAGTAGTTAAAAAAAATATTGAATACTGAAACGATAATTTTTTGATTTAATCTATTATATTTAAAAAATTCTTATCAATCTCTAATCGTCAATTGGGCTGACAGATGAATGTGTGGCAATATATTGACATAATATATAAAGAAAATATACATGAATTTACTAGATGTTATTAAAAGGCTAAAATTGCGCCAATTATAAATAAAAATACCTATAATTTGCACTAGCTGCTATATAACAATCGAACCCGCAATTGCTAATTGTAACACAATAGATGTAACGGGAAAATAGCTAAATTGGCAACACTGGCTGGCACCCCCTCCAGATACTTTGCTTTGTCATCGACCCGTTACGTTGGCGCTGCCCAGTGCGCAGGCGCAGGAATCGAATCGTCATTTTTATGGCAGGATGGCAGGACAGTAGGAATCGAACTGTCAGACGTTGTTTGCCGTCCGACGCGTGCTTTTGTTGCGAACTTCGGCTTAAGTTTTAAATTCGAATTCTTCTCGTAATTATCGTTACACACAGGCACACAAAACACAGCAGGCCAAACAAACGTAGTATATACCGCATACATTCATATATACTTACATATGTACATACCTATGTACATAGGTAGCCTTTGTTGCCGATTTCATTAATTGTATTTACTACTGCTGTGTGCGTTGCCACTCTGGTGTACGCATACATACATAACAACACATACTATATACACGCGCATAGTTGTTCTTGTTCGCATTTTTGTTGTTGTGTGCCATTGTTAAAGATTGAAGCGTTAAGTCCCGTTGCGAAGTGTCTCATAAATGGGGCAATGTGATAAGAGTCGCGCGAGAATCGCCTCAAAGGAAAAGTAAGTATGGGCAGCAAAAGTATCATCAATGAATACACACACACACACGCACGTACGCGTACACACACACGCACGCGCACACCAGGCTGTCCATATACAAACATGTACATCTATGTATGTGTGCGTGTGTGTCGAGCAATTAATACATAAAATTGCAGTGCAATATATAATTATGTACATATGTATGTATAAGAACGTAATGTATAGGTATGAAAATACACACACAAATGTGCGTATGCATGAATGTACATACATATGTATGTATGCATGTTTGTGTACATTTGTCCTACTCGGGGGTTGCCACTGTGGCTTGTCCAATGTAAATATTGACGGCAAATGTCTTGACTAATTGGCGTCCCACCTTAATGCGGGCACACAAACACACACACACACCCATACACATATGTATACATATGTATGTGTGATAGAGTACTGCATGAATGCATTCAAAAGGGCAAACCAAACATTCATTAACAAATGTGTACAAATATTTGAGTACAGTTTCTAATGAATGTTGTAGTGTTGCCTGTTTTGGCAACTAATGTACTCATTCAATGCACAGTGAAAAAAAAAGAGTACAATATATTTGGGGAAGGTAAGCAAAACGAATATATTCATGCAGGTCTCTAATGCACGAATATACCAAACATTCATACATACAAATGTTTTGTTGTGTATCTTGGAGTAATTTTGCATTTGTGTTTCCCCCCCTTCATCTTGCAGCGACAATAAACCCGCGCACAGTCAGGAGCAGGATGCGTTGCTTGAATGATTGACCGGTTACAGATACGTCGCTTGGGTGCAGCTGCTAGAAATAAACGCACGGCAGGCGGAGCCGGAGGCGGTGGCAGCAGCAGCGTCGGCGGGGGAGTCAGCGGTGGCAGCTTTCACTCAGCCAGTGGCATAACGACGCCAGCGACAGCTAGCACCAGCTCATCCAGCGGCAACAGCTTGACACCGCAACAATCGCTGCACCAGCACCCACACCCACACTCGCACTCACATCACTCAGGGCTATCGAATCCCCATACCCATACACATACACATACGCACACGCACACGCATCCACATCATCATCCGTCGCATCAGCATCCACATACGCATCTGCGAAGCTCTCAGCAGCAGCAGCAGCAGCAGCAGCAGATCGTTAGTGGCAGCCATTTCAATTTCAATCCATCGCCGGGAAGCAGTCCTGGCAACGGATTGGGCACACGGCAAGATGTGACCAGCACTCTCAACAGTCCGACGACCATTGTGAACTCGGGCAGCGGCAGTGGCGGCGGTAGCAGCACTGCCTTCGGGATGCAGCAGCAGCAGCAGCAGCACCATCAACAGCAGCAGCAGCTGCAGCTTGGCGGCTCATCAACAGCAACAGCGGGCTCTGCAGCAGTTGGTATATTGTCGGGGGCAGCATCCGGCGGAATTGGTAGCCAGAATGCCAGTAATGCACACAATAATGGAGCCAATGCACCAGTTTGTCCAGTTGGCGGCGGCCTTAATCTGCTCGGTGGCATTGGAGGACTGGGTGGCGGCGCTGCCTCAGCAGGCATGGGCATTTGCGGTGGCATCAGCAGCACCGTGGGCAGTGCGGCAATTACTGGCGTACCACCAATTGGTCTGGGCATTGCCACTGGTATCGGCAATAAGATTATGCTCGGACGCAAGCAAAGCCTCAAGGGCGGCGAACCCTTTCTGGCCGACTACGGGCCGGAGGAGTCGCTCAACGAGAGCGCCGACATTGAGTGGGTGAACAAGCTGTGGGTGCGGCGTCTAATGCGCCTGTGTGCCTTGGTCTCGCTGGCCTCCGTTTCGTTGAACACGCCCAAGACCTTTGAGCGCCATCCCTCGCTGCAGTACATAACCTTTGTCTCGGACACGGCTGTGACGATACTCTTCACAGCCGAGATGATTGCCAAGATGCACATACGCGGCGTGTTGCATGTGAGTACCAGCATCATTGTAATGGATCCTGCCACGACTCATAATCATCTCAACATTGACTTGTACTTTGCAGGGCGAGGTGCCTTATCTGAAGGACCATTGGTGTCAGTTCGACGCTTCGATGGTTAGCTTCCTGTGGGTCTCCATCATATTGCAAATCTTCGAAGTGCTCGAAATTGTGCCCAAGTAAGTAGCAAGACTAAGTGCGTTTGCAACTGTTTGATATTCATACAAGGATACTCTCCCTACTCCCCCCCCAACAGGTTCTCCTATTTGTCTATTATGCGGGCGCCGCGTCCGCTTATCATGATACGTTTTCTACGGGTCTTCCTTAAGTTTAGTATGCCTAAGAGCCGCATCAATCAGATCTTCAAGTAGGTGCTGCAGCTACCGCTACCCTTTGCCCCATCTAAACTGTCTTCTCTTTCCTCTCTCTCTCTCTCTCTCTCTCTCTCTCTCTCTCTCTCTCTCTCTCTCTCTCAATCCCAGGCGTTCGAGCCAGCAAATCTACAATGTAACGCTCTTCTTTCTGTTCTTCATGTCGCTGTATGGACTGCTTGGTGTGCAATTCTTTGGAGAGCTGAAGAATCACTGTGTGATGAACAATACAGAGTATGATGATGAGGGCAGACCGTAAGTATATTTACATACATACTTGTATAATCAAATCGTATAACTGTTATACCCTATATACCCTGTGCATAGTAAACTCACCATCAACTCGCTGGCAATACCGGATACGTTCTGCTCAATGGATCCCGATTCGGGGTATCAATGCTCGCCGGGTATGCGCTGCATGAAAATGGACTTCCTGAGCAGCTACGTGATCGGTTTCAATGGCTTTGAGGATATTGCGACAAGTATTTTCACCGTTTATCAGGCCGCCTCGCAGGAGGGTTGGGTATTCATAATGTATCGTGCCATCGATTCATTACCCGCATGGCGTGCTGCCTTCTACTTCAGCACAATGATATTCTTTCTGGCCTGGCTGGTGAAGAACGTGTTCATTGCTGTCATTACTGAGACCTTCAACGAGATACGGGTGCAGTTCCAACAGATGTGGGGCGCACGTGGGCACATACAGAAGACGGCAGCATCCCAGATACTCAGCGGCAACGATTCGGGTTGGCGTTTGGTAACCATCGATGATAACAAGCATGGCGGACTGGCACCGGAGACATGCCATGCGATCTTACGTTCACCATATTTTCGCATGCTCGTCATGTCGGTCATCCTGGCCAATGGGATTGTGACAGCGACCATGGCGTTCAAGCACGATGGCAGACCACGGCATGTGTTCTACGAAAAGTACTACTACATTGAGGTAGTGTTCACGTGCCTGCTTGATCTGGAGACGCTGTTCAAGATCTATTGCCTGGGCTGGCGTGGCTACTACAAGCATTCGATACACAAATTTGAGCTGCTCCTTGCAGCGGGCACCACACTGCATATAGTTCCTATATTCTATTTGTCCGGATTAACATATTTTCAAGTGCTGCGCGTGGTGCGGCTCATTAAGGCTTCGCCAATACTGGAGGGTTTTGTGTACAAAATCTTTGGACCTGGCAAGAAACTGGGCTCACTTATCATATTTACCATGTGCCTGTTGATCATCAGTTCGAGCATATCGATGCAACTTTTCTGTTTTCTCTGCGACTTCACCAAATTCGAATCGTTTCCTGAGGCCTTCATGAGCATGTTCCAGATTCTCACACAGGAGGCATGGGTTGAGGTTATGGACGAAACAATGATACGGACAAGCAAGACTTTAACTCCACTGGTGGCCGTCTATTTTATACTCTACCATCTGTTTGTCACCCTCATCGTGCTCAGTCTTTTCGTGGCTGTCATTTTGGACAATTTGGAGCTAGACGAGGATATCAAGAAGTTAAAGCAGCTCAAGTTTCGTGAACAGAGCGCCGAAATCAAGGAGACGTTGCCGTTCCGTTTGCGCATTTTCGAGAAATTCCCCGACTCACCGCAAATGACCATACTGCATCGCATCCCCAATGACTTCATGCTGCCCAAGGTGCGTGAGAGTTTCATGAAACACTTTGTCATCGAACTGGAGACAGACGATCCCTCGCTGGTGGAGAACTGCAAGCGACCCATGTCCGAGTGCTGGGAGTCCAATGTGGTCTTTCGCAAACAGAAGCCGGTGCGCATCATGAACAAGACCGCCAAGGTGCGAGCCGCCGGCAGCAGTCTACGCAAGTTGGCCATAACTCACATCATCAAGTAAGTAACAGGAGCAGGAGTACGATAGTTAGTAACTGACGTGACATGTAACTGACGCTTCTCTTCTCTTTCACAGTGACAGCAACAATCAGCGACTTATGCTTGGGGATTCAGCCATGCTACCCGTGGTGGGAACTAAGGGCGGCCTCAAGTCGCAAGGCACCATCACGCACTCAAAGCCCTGGCGGGTCGATCAGAAGAAGTAAGTGCCTCTTGCCCGTAAGTGGCATGTTTCGTTTGATGTGTGTACGCTACCAATTCACAGATTTGGCTCCCGCTCCATACGTCGCAGCGTGCGCTCGGGATCCATCAAGCTGAAGCAGACCTATGAGCATCTCATGGAGAACGGAGACATTGCGGCTGCACCGCGTGCCAATTCGGGTAGGGCCAGGCCACATGATCTGGACATTAAGCTGCTGCAGGCGAAGCGTCAGCAGGCTGAGATGCGACGCAATCAGCGCGAGGAGGATTTGCGTGAGAATCATCCGTTCTTTGATACGCCGCTGTTTTTGGTGCCGCGTGAGAGTCGCTTTCGCAAGGTCTGCCAGAAGATTGTGCATGCTCGATATGATGCAAGACTCAAGGATCCCCTAACCGGAAAGGAACGCAAAGTGCAGTACAAGAGTTTGCAGTAAGTCATCAATTCGTTAAGTTATATTGATCTCATTGTTGTTGTCCGGCTTTCAATAGCAACTTTCTGGGCCTGGTGACCTATTTGGATTGGGTTATGATATTTGCCACCACGCTCTCGTGCATATCGATGATGTTCGAGACGCCAAGCTATCGCTTGATGGATCATCCCACCCTGCAGATTGCCGAATATGGTTTTGTTATCTTCATGAGTCTGGAGCTGGCACTGAAGATTCTCGCCGATGGCTTGTTCTTTACGCCCAAGGCATATATTAAGGATGTGGCCGCTGCACTGGATGTCTTTATCTATGTGGTCTCTACGTCATTCCTCTGCTGGATGCCCCACAACATACCCACCAATTCGGCTGCTCAGCTACTGATGATACTGCGATGTGTGCGACCGTTGCGTATCTTTACGCTGGTGCCACACATGCGCAAGGTTGTGTACGAGCTGTGTCGTGGCTTCAAGGAAATCCTCTTGGTATCCACGCTGCTCATTCTGCTAATGTTCATATTTGCCAGCTATGGTGTACAGCTGTACGGAGGTCGCTTGGCGCGGTGCAATGATCCCACCATATTGCGCCGGGAGGATTGTGTGGGCGTCTTTATGCGACGCGTGTTTGTTACCAAAATGAAGCTAACACCGGGACCCGATGAGTCATATCCGGCCATGTTGGTGCCGCGTGTTTGGGCCAATCCACGACGGTTCAATTTCGATAACATTGGTGATGCCATGCTGACACTATTTGAGGTATTGTCCTTCAAGGGCTGGCTAGATGTGCGAGATGTTCTCATCAAGGCTGTCGGACCGGTATGCAACTATATATTGCAGTTTTGATTGCTCCTACTGACACCTAGATTTGTTTTGCTTTAGATTCACGCCATCTACATTCATATCTATATATTCTTGGGCTGCATGATTGGCTTAACTCTGTTCGTGGGCGTGGTCATTGCGAACTACTCGGAAAACAAGGGCACCGCTCTGCTCACCGTCGATCAGCGTCGTTGGTGTGACCTAAAGAAGCGTCTAAAGATCGCTCAGCCACTTCATTTGCCGCCACGTCCGGATGGTCGCAAGATTCGTGCCTTCACCTACGACATTACCCAGCACATTATTTTCAAACGGGTCATCGCAGTCGTAGTATTGATCAACAGTATGTTACTATCCATAACGGTAAGTTGGTCAGCTGACGTTGGTTAACTTTCATGCTCATCATCATCATTTTTTGCAGTGGATCAAGGGGGAGGTGCATACAGAGCGCCTGGTCGTAGTCAGCGCTGTGCTAACCTTTGTTTTTGTCATCGAGGTGGTGATGAAGAACATTGCCTTCACACCACGCGGATACTGGCAGTCGCGGCGCAACCGATACGATTTGCTGGTAACAGTTGCCGGCGTCATCTGGATAATACTGCAGACTATTTTGAGGGTAAGTTTGATGAATGCAATGATATAATCTAAGTCTAGTATTGCAGTTGATCTATAACCGATCTATTTCTAACCACTTCTAGAATGACTTATCGTACTTCTTTGGGTTCATGGTGGTCATTCTGCGTTTCTTCACCATTACGGGAAAACATACCACACTGAAAATGCTCATGTTGACGGTGGGCGTGTCGGTTTGCAAATCATTTTTCATCATATTCGGCATGTTTCTTTTGGTCTTCTTTTATGCATTGGCTGGCACAATATTATTTGGTGGGTCCAAAGATCATTGCGATATCAAAAGAGATTATTCTAATCTAATGTTGATCGTCTTAGGTACCGTTAAATATGGCGAGGGAATTGGACGACGAGCAAACTTTGGCTCACCAGTGACTGGGGTGGCGATGTTATTCCGCATTGTAACTGGCGAAGATTGGAATAAAATCATGCACGACTGCATGGTGCAGCCACCCTACTGCACCCTGGGTGGCAACTATTGGGAAACCGATTGCGGTAACTTCACAGCAAGTTTGATATACTTTTGCACCTTCTATGTGATCATTACGTACATTGTGCTTAATCTGCTAGTGGGTAAGTAATGCGCATGATGAATATTCCTTTGTAATGAACATTCCTAACGTTGATCTTTCTGTTACAGCTATTATCATGGAGAACTTTTCGTTATTTTACTCGAACGAGGAGGATGCCTTGTTGTCCTACGCAGATATACGAAATTTCCAGAACACTTGGAACATTGTTGATATACATCAACGTGGTGTCATACCAGTGCGTAGGGTGAAGTTCATTTTGCGCCTATTGAAAGGTCGCCTCGAGTGTGATCCGCAAAAGGATCGTTTGCTCTTCAAGTACATGTGCTACGAGCTAGACAAACTACACAACGGCGAGGATGTAACCTTTCACGATGTCATCAAGTTAGTTTCGCATTGTTTCAAAAGAAGGTTTATTTAAAATCGTAACCATTTATTTGCAGCATGTTATCGTACCGCTCGGTTGACATACGTAAAGCGTTGCAGCTGGAGGAATTGCTGGCGCGTGAGGAGTTCGAGTATCTGGTAGAGGAGGAGGTGGCCAAGATGACAATACGTACCTGGTTGGAGGGTTGCCTGAAGAAGATACGTGCTCAGAATGCTAGCGTACGTCTTTGTAATAACTTTGCCAATGCTATATTTAAAACGTTTTGTCTTCTTTTTCGCAGAAGCAACAAAATTCACTGATTGCCGGATTGCGTGCTACCAACGAGCAGCTGGTGATGCGACCGAATGTGCAGGAGGAAAAGGCATCCAGTGGCCTGATAGACAAATCAGCCATTAGCACAATAAGTGGCGCCGTTGCCGGAACTTGTCCGCCAACAAGTGACGCCTTTTCGCCTACATTTAGCTCGACAGAGAACGATGAGAAGGATGCCAGCAGCAGTGTTGTTGTGCTGCCCCATGCGGAAGTGCATGCCACGAGTGTACGCCATGTTATGGCCGTGGGCAAGCGTGCTTATGCACTCAATCGGAGCGATTCGACGGGTAGTTCGGCGGGCCGTAAGTTCTTGGCGCCCACATCAAGTGATCCCCAGCAACGTTCCACGTTGAGTGACAAAGAGCGACTGCATATCAGCAGTCAGCAGCGAAAGAAGAACTCCATGACTACGTTGCCACATGTCACTCAGTTGGGTCAGCTGGGCAAGCAGCGGGACCCCAACAAATCATCCACATTCTTCTCGCAACTCAATAGCGAAATTGGCCAGTTTCATTATCCGACAATTAACTCGTCTGGTGCTGCGGCTGCCATGCACAGCTATGGAGATCATCATCAGCATCATCACGGCGCTCTCAGCAGTCCCTCAGCCATGATGAGCCAGTTGATTGGCAGCACCGGCAAGTTGTTGCCGTTCAACAACCAGGCGAATGCGGTGTACGAGGTGCACGATTGGTGGCAGGAGCAAGTCCTCTGCACACAGTCCAGCGACGATGAGGTGTGAATTGAGTAACAGGGCAAAAGGAATTTCAACATTTGTATTTGATTATATCAATCACTTTAAATATTTGTCGACACTGTCGATGCGTATTGTAGAAGGTGATGTTGCCAAAGGCGTACGTAGCAGAGTTTACATAAGGGGATTCCAAAAATCTGTTGTTGAAATGTGTAATCGGAAATGAAACACCTGGGATACCCAATAACGTATTCTCATTCTTGTTAACACATGTTTCATTACATGAATAAGTTCACGTATTTACAAATGCAAGCAATGGGGTGTAAGTCACGTTGGTTTATAGCTAAAATCAATGGCTTTCTCTGTCATACTCTTTATGCGTTTTAAATCTTTTTCTTTTTATGAAATGAGCCTAATCAGCTGAGCATTTAAATATTTTAGCTTTGTCTCTTCTGATTATTGAATCATATTTATCTATATGTACTTCCCTGCATGATTTTCGCTCTTCAATCTCTTTTCTGCATACGTCTATGAATGCAACATCCCGCCAAGTGCTCTAAATGAAACCTACATACAAAGTTAAACAAACTGGTGACCTAAATATTTTTTATATGTACGTGGTTTTACCTACATGCATAACGAATAATGTAAATATCGGCAAATATTGCTTAGATAGATCACACTAGATCCATATACATATATATTTAGAAATATACGATAGTAAAATAAATAGTTAAGAGCGATTTGCTATTCCGGGGCACGCACAATATACTAATCGAAATATAAATATATTTATGTTTTGCTGTTGCTTATATATATTATATATTGTACTTTCTAACGTAGACTAAAGATGGATAAACTTTGTTACATATAACCTTAACTCGCTGAGTTTGCAGACATATTTATGCATGTATGTACAGCTGTTACGGGTAGTAAAAATTTATACGTGGAATTCCATGCGGTCAAAGTCATCAGTTAATGAATAAATTAAATGTCAGACGGTTAGCATATAAGTATTGTAATGGTGTAGAACTTTGAATAGGAACAGTGAGATATAGTTTCTTCAAAATTATCGTTATAATATGAAAATGGAATATATGTTAATATATGTATACACTTGAAACATGATGCCTATTATGTCCTTACATATAATAATTAATAAGTACACAGAAACCCGATGTTTGCCAAAAGCACGGTAAAAATTATACAATTATACATGATGTTAACATGAGCCGAGCATCTTTCTCATAAAAACAATAATGTCAAAAATTATATTCGACAATATAAGATATGTTTCCTATCTCGCTCGCTCGCATTTACTATATACTACGTTGCCAAAGTCCATCAAATAAGCTCGGTATCTTTTGCGCGCACTCACGTTCATTTTAACCGGTGCCAAAAACAGTTCACATGCAACTGGCTTGTGTAATTTCACCAAGATCGAGAATATAAACGAGTAAACCGAAAACATATTGAGAACGCTGCACAAAAATACACCTACACCTGTAGATACTTAAAAGTAGTACACAATTTAGAAGCGTAATAAAAATCGTTGAAATTGCAGAACGTTTTTAAAAAATTCTTTCCAAGCGTGTGGGTAGTAGTTCATTTGCATATGTCGTATTTACTCACAGGGCTACGTGCGCTGCCGGCCCTTCCATTCAATTCACTAATAGAGCTGGCCACTGACCTGGCACTCTGATAAATTTCGTCTTATGCAAGCCTGACTGGAAAGGTTTGTGGATGAAGCGGCGCGTGCCTTGTCGTAGTGTATACATCCGTAAGACGCCGTTTTTGGAATACGGTAATTTATTTTTAGAAATTAATATGCGAATTATTACAATACATTTACACTCAAGAACCATCAAATACCATTTAAATACTAAACATTGAGCACACTGGACGTTAGTATCCAGGGTGTCGTCAAGCTATTCACACGCTGGTCGACTTGTAAAGGATATCTTTAGCTAAAGTCGAGATAGCAGTAATTGCACAGAAGTTCAATACGTTGCCAAAATGAAGCTTTTAATACTTTGCCTGTTAGTTGCAACAGGCGCCGCTTTCACACTCTTTGGACCACATATTCGCATTGCCCCCGGCCCGAGTCCCAATGAGATCGTACTGCATTTCCGTAATCCGTGCAACAATAAGACTAGTTCAACGACACTAAGACCACCATCAACAACATGCAAATATCATCCAACGTCAACCACACCTCATAATTGTCAACCTGAGACCACATCGACAAAGGAAACGACTCCAAGACCGACCTATAAGACAACCATTAGTACAACAATAAAGACCACACAAACAACATCAGTTCCCACAACTTACTCAACCAGTAAATCAACACAACCAGAAACGTCGACGACTACAACCTTAAAGACAACAGAGTCTACTACCCAGGAAACAACAGAGGCAACCACGTCAACCTCTAAGCCAAGCAACCATGAGCCAACCACATTGAAGCCTACGCAGCCAACTAAGTCCACCTCGAAGCCAAGCACTCATGAGCCAACCACTGCCAAGCCTACAGAGCCTACTAAGTCAACCACTAAGCCAAGCACTCATGAGCCGACCACTGCCAAGCCCACAGAACCCACTAAGTCGACCTCGAAGCCAAGCACTCATGAGCCAACCACATTGAAGCCCACAGAACCCACTAAGTCGACCTCGAAGCCAAGCACTCATGAGCCAACCACATTGAAGCCTACAGAGCCTACTAAGTCAACCGCTAAGCCAAGCACTCATGAGCCGACCACTGCCAAGCCCACAGAACCCACTAAGTCGACCTCGAAGCCAAGCACTCATGAGCCAACCACATTGAAGCCTACGGGGCCAACTGAGTCAACCGCTAAGCCAAGCACTCATGAGCCAACCACATTGAAGCCTACAGAACCTACTAAGTCAACCGCTAAGCCAAGCACTCATGAGCCGACCACTGCCAAGCCCACAGAACCCACTAAGTCCACCTCGAAGCCAAGCACTCATGAGCCAACCACTGCCAAGCCCACAGAACCCACTAAGTCGACCTCGAAGCCAAGCACTCATGAGCCAACCACATTGAAGCCTACGGGGCCAACTGAGTCAACCGCTAAGCCAAGCACTCATGAGCCGACCACTGCCAAGCCCACAGAACCCACTAAGTCGACCTCGAAGCCAAGCACTCATGAGCCAACCACATTGAAGCCTACAGAGCCTACTAAGTCAACCGCTAAGCCAAGCACTCATGAGCCGACCACTGCCAAGCCCACAGAACCCACTAAGTCGACCTCGAAGCCAAGCACTCATGAGCCAACTACATTGAAGCCTACGGGGCCAACTGAGTCAACCGCTAAGCAAAGCACTCATAAGCCAACCACTGCGAAGCCCACAGAACCCACTAAATCAACCGCTAAGCCAAGCACTCATGAGCCGACCACTGCCAAGCCCACAGAGCCAACTAAGTCCACCTCGAAGCCAAGCACTCATGAGCCGACCACTGCCAAGCCCACAGAACCCACTAAGTCGACCTCGAAGCCAAGCACTCATGAGCCAACCACATTGAAGCCTACGGGGCCAACTGAGTCAACCGCTAAGCCAAGCACTCATGAGCCAACCACATTGAAGCCTACAGAGCCTACTAAGTCAACCGCTAAGCCAAGCACCCATGAGCCGACCACTGCCAAGCCCACAGAACCCACTAAGTCGACCTCGAAGCCAAGCACTCATGAGCCAACCACATTGAAGCCTACGGGGCCAACTGAGTCAACCGCTAAGCCAAGCACTCATGAGCCAACCACATTGAAGCCTACAGAGCCTACTAAGTCAACCGCTAAGCCAAGCACTCATGAGCCGACCACT
This sequence comes from Zaprionus camerounensis, assembly GCA_018904165.1. NCBI lineage: Eukaryota > Metazoa > Arthropoda > Insecta > Diptera > Drosophilidae > Zaprionus > Zaprionus camerounensis. The sequence goes on from JAEIFS010000740.1 coordinate 2,029,014, forward strand.
GCCAAGCCCACAGAACCCACTAAGTCGACCTCGAAGCCAAGCACTCATGAGCCAACCACATTGAATCCTACGGGGCCAACTGAGTCAACCGCTAAGCCAAGCACTCATAAGCCAACCACTGCGAAGCCCACAGAACCCACTAAATCAACCGCTAAGCCAAGCACTCATGAGCCAACCACATTGAAGCCTACAGAGCCTACTAAGTCAACCGCTAAGCCAAGCACTCATGAGCCGACCACTGCCAAGCCCACAGAACCCACTAAGTCGACCTCGAAGCCAAGCACTCATGAGCCAACCACATTGAAGCCTACGGGGCCAACTGAGTCAACCGCTAAGCCAAGCACTCATAAGCCAACCACTACGAAGCCCACAGAACCCACTAAATCAACCGCTAAGCCAAGCACTCATGAGCCAACCACATTGAAGCCTACAGAGCCTACTAAGTCAACCGCTAAGCCAAGCACTCATGAGCCGACCACTGCCAAGCCCACAGAACCCACTAAGTCGACCTCGAAGCCAAGCACTCATGAGCCAACCACATTGAAGCCTACGGGGCCAACTGAGTCAACCGCTAAGCCAAGCACTCATGAGCCAACCACATTGAAGCCTACGGGGCCAACTGAGTCAACCGCTAAGCCAAGCACTCATGAGCCAACCACATTGAAGCCTACGGAGCCAACTGAGTCAACCGCTAAGCCAAGCACTCATGAGCCAACCACATTGAAGCCTACGGGGCCAACTGAGTCAACCGCTAAGCCAAGCACTCATGAGCCAACCACATTGAAGCCTACAGAGCCTACTAAGTCAACCGCTAAGCCAAGCACCCATGAGTCGACCACTGCCAAGCCCACAGAACCCACTAAGTCGACCTCGAAGCCAAGCACTCATGAGCCAACCACATTGAAGCCTACGGGGCCAACTGAGTCAACCGCTAAGCCAAGCACTCATGAGCCAACCACATTGAAGCCTACGGAGCCAACTGAGTCAACCGCTAAGCCAAGCACTCATGAGCCAACCACATTGAAGCCTACAGAGCCTACTAAGTCAACCCCTAAGCCAAGCACTCATGAGCCAACCACTGCCAAGCCCACAGAACCCACTAAGTCGACCTCGAAGCCAAGCACTCATGAGCCAACCACATTGAAGCCTACGGGGCCAACTAAATCAACCGCTAAGCCAAGCACTCATGAGCCAACCACATTGAAGCCTACAGAGCCAACTAAGTCCACCTCGAAGCCAAGCACTCATGAGCCGACCACTGTCAAGCCCACAGAACCCACTAAGTCGACCTCGAAGCCAAGCACTCATGAGCCAACCACATTGAAGCCTACGGGGCCAACTGAGTCAACCGCTAAGCCAAGCACACATGAGCCAACCACTTTAAAGCCCACAGAACCCACTAAGTCAACCCCTAAGCCAAGCACTCATGAGCCAACCACTGCCAAGCCCACAGAACCCACTAAGTCGACCTCGAAGCCAAGCACTCATGTGCCAACCACATTGAAGCCTACGGGGCCAACTGAGTCAACCGCTAAGCCAAGCACTCATAATCCAACCACTGCCAAGCCCACAGAACCCACTAAGTCAACCGCTAAGCCAAGCACTCATGAGCCAACCACATTGAAGCCTACAGAGCCAACTAAGTCCACCTCGAAGCCAAGCACTCATGAGCCGACCACTGCCAAGCCCACAGAACCCACTAAGTCGACCTCGAAGCCAAGCACTCATGCGCCAACCACTGCCAAGCCCACAGAACCCACTAAGTCGACCTCGAAGCCAAGCACTCATGAGCCAACCACATTGAAGCCTACGGAGCCAACTGAGTCAACCGCTAAGCCAAGCACACATGAGCCAACCACTTTAAAGCCCACAGAACCCACTAAGTCAACCGCTAAGCCAAGCACTCATGAGCCAACCACTGCCAAGCCCACAGAACCCACTAAGTCGACCTCGAAGCCAAGCACTCATGAGCCAACCACATTGAAGCCTACGGAGCCAACTGAGTCAACCGCTAAGCCAAGCACTCATGAGCCAACCACTGCCAAGCCCACAGAACCCACTAAGTCGACCTCGAAGCCAAGCACTCATGAGCCAACCACATTGAAGCCTACGGAGCCAACTGAGTCAACCGCAAAGCCAAGCACTCATAAGCCAACCACTGCGAAGCCCACAGAACCCACTAAGTCGACCTCGAAGCCAAGCACTCATGAGCCAACCACATTGAAGCCTACGGGGCCAACTAAATCAACCGCTAAGCCAAGCACTCATGAGCCAACCACATTGAAGCCTACGGAGCCAACTGAGTCAACCGCAAAGCCAAGCACTCATAAGCCAACCACTGCGAAGCCCACAGAACCCACTAAGTCGACCTCGAAGCCAAGCACTCATGAGCCAACCACATTGAAGCCTACGGAGCCAACTGAGTCAACCGCTAAGCCAAGCACTCATGAGCCAACCACTGCCAAGCCCACAGAACCCACTAAGTCGACCTCGAAGCCAAGCACTCATGAGCCGACCACTGCCAAGCCCACAGAACCCACTAAGTCGACCTCGAAGCCAAGCACTCATGAGCCAACCACATTGAAGCCTACGGGGCCAACTGAGTCAACCGCTAAGCCAAGCACTCATGAGCCAACCACTGCGAAGCCCACAGAACCCACTAAATCAACCGCTAAGCCAAGCACTCATGAGCCAACCACATTGAAGCCTACAGAGCCAACTAAGTCCACCTCGAAGCCAAGCACTCATGAGCCGACCACTGCCAAGCCCACAGAACCCACTAAGTCCACCTCGAAGCCAAGCACTCATGAGCCAACCACTGCCAAGCCCACAGAACCCACTAAGTCGACCGCTAAGCCAAGCACTCATGAACCAACCACATTGAAGCCTACGGAACCAACTGAGTCCACCTCGAAGCCAAGCACTCATGAGCCAACCACATTGAAGCCTACAGAGCCTACTAAGTCAACCGCTAAGCCAAGCACTCATGAGCCAACCACATTGAAGCCTACGGAGCCAACTGAGTCAACCGCTAAGCCAAGCACTCATGAGCCAACCACTGCGAAGCCCACAGAACCCACTAAATCAACCGCTAAGCCAAGCACTCATGAGCCAACCACATTGAAGCCTACAGAGCCAACTAAGTCCACCTCGAAGCCAAGCACTCATGAGCCAACCACATTGAAGCCTACAGAGCCTACTAAGTCAACCGCTAAGCCAAGCACTCATGAGCCAACCACATTGAAGCCTACGGAGCCAACTGAGTCAACCGCTAAGCCAAGCACTCATGAGCCGACCACTGCCAAGCCCACAGAACCCACTAAGTCGACCTCGAAGCCAAGCACTCATGAGCCAACCACATTGAAGCCTACGGAGCCAACTGAGTCAACCGCTAAGCCAAGCACTCATGAGCCGACCACTGCCAAGCCCACAGAACCCACTAAGTCGACCTCGAAGCCAAGCACTCATGAGCCAACCACTGCCAAGCCCACAGAACCCACTAAGTCGACCTCGAAGCCAAGCACTCATGAGCCAACCACATTGAAGCCTACGGAGCCAACTGAGTCAACCGCTAAGCCAAGCACTCATGAGCCAACCACTGCGAAGCCCACAGAACCCACTAAATCAACCGCTAATCCAAGCACTCATGAGCCAACCACATTGAAGCCTACGGGGCCAACTGAGTCAACCGCTAAGCCAAGCACTCATAAGCCAACCACTGCGAAGCCCACAGAACCCACTAAGTCGACCTCGAAGCCAAGCACTCATGAGCCAACCACATTGAAGCCTACAGAGCCAACTGAGTCAACCGCTAAGCCAAGCACTCATGAGCCAACCACATTGAAGCCTACAGAGCCAACTAAGTCCACCTCGAAGCCAAGCACTCATGAGCCGACCACTGCCAAGCCCACAGAACCCACTAAGTCGACCTCGAAGCCAAGCACTCATGAGCCAACCACTGCCAAGCCCACAGAACCCACTAAGTCGACCTCGAAGCCAAGCACTCATGAGCCAACCACTGCCAAGCCCACAGAACCCACTAAGTCGACCTCGAAGCCAAGCACTCATGAGCCGACCACTGCCAAGCCCACAGAACCCACTAAGTCGACCTCGAAGCCAAGCACTCATGAGCCAACCACTGCCAAGCCTACGGGGCCAACTGAGTCAACCGCTAAGCCAAGCACTCATGAGCCAACCACATTGAAGCCTACGGAGCCAACTGAGTCAACCGCTAAGCCAAGCACTCATGAGCCAACCACTGCGAAGCCCACAGAACCCACTAAATCAACCGCTAAGCCAAGCACTCATGAGCCAACCACATTGAAGCCTACGGGGCCAACTGAGTCAACCGCTAAGCCAAGCACTCATAAGCCAACCACTGCGAAGCCCACAGAACCCACTAAGTCGACCTCGAAGCCAAGCACTCATGAGCCAACCACATTGAAGCCTACGGAGCCAACTAAGTCCACCTCGAAGCCAAGCACTCATGAGCCGACCACTGCCAAGCCCACAGAACCCACTAAGTCGACCTCGAAGCCAAGCACTCATGAGCCAACCACTGCCAAGCCCACAGAACCCACTAAGTCGACCTCGAAGCCAAGCACTCATGAGCCAACCACATTGAAGCCTACGGAGCCAACTGAGTCAACCGCTAAGCCAAGCACTCATGAGCCAACCACTGCCAAGCCCACAGAACCAACTAAGTCAACCCCTAAGCCAAGCACTCATGAGCCAACCACATTGAAGCCTACAGAACCCACTAAGTCGACCTCGAATCCAAGCACTCATGAGCCAACCACATTGAAGCCTACAGAGCCAACTAAGTCCACCTCGAAGCCAAGCACTCATGAGCCGACCACTGCCAAGCCTACAGAACCCACTAAGTCGACCTCGAAGCCAAGCACTCATGAGCCAACCACATTGAAGCCTACGGGGCCAACTGAGTCAACCGCTAAGCCAAGCACTCATGAGCCAACCACATTGAAGCCTACAGAGCCTACTAAGTCAACCGCTAAGCCAAGCACTCATGAGCCGACCACTGCCAAGCCCACAGAACCCACTAAGTCGACCTCGAAACCAAGCACTCATGAGCCAACCACATTGAAGCCTACAGAGCCTACTAAGTCAACCGCTAAACCAAGCACTCATGAGCCAACCACATTGAACCCTACAGAGCCAACTAAGTCCACCTCGAAGCCAAGCACTCATGAGCCGACCACTGCCAAGCCCACAGAACCCACTAAGTCGACCTCGAATCCAAGCACTCATGAGCCAACCACATTGAAGCCTACGGGGCCAACTGAGTCAACCGCTAAGCCAAGCACTCATGAGCCAACCACATTGAAGCCTACAGAGCCTACTAAGTCAACCGCTAAGCCAAGCACTCATGAGCCGACCACTGCCAAGCCCACAGAACCCACTAAGTCGACCTCGAAACCAAGCACTCATGAGCCAACCACATTGAAGCCTACAGAGCCTACTAAGTCAACCGCTAAGCCAAGCACTCATGAGCCAACCACATTGAACCCTACAGAGCCAACTAAGTCCACCTCGAAGCCAAGCACTCATGAGCCGACCACTGCCAAGCCCACAGAACCCACTAAGTCGACCTCGAATCCAAGCACTCATGAGCCAACCACATTGAAGCCTACGGGGCCAACTGAGTCAACCGCTAAGCCAAGCACTCATGAGCCAACCACATTGAAGCCTACAGAGCCTACTAAGTCAACCGCTAAGCCAAGCACTCATGAGCCGACCACTGCCAAGCCCACAGAACCCACTAAGTCGACCTCGAAGCCAAGCACTCATGAGCCAACCACATTGAAGCCTACAGAGCCTACTAAGTCAACCGCTAAGCCAAGCACTCATGAGCCAACCACATTGAACCCTACAGAGCCAACTAAGTCCACCTCGAAGCCAAGCACTCATGAGCCGACCACTGCCAAGCCCACAGAACCCACTAAGTCGACCTCGAATCCAAGCACTCATGAGCCAACCACATTGAAGCCTACGGGGCCAACTGAGTCAACCGCTAAGCCAAGCACTCATGAGCCAACCACATTGAAGCCTACAGAGCCTACTAAGTCAACCGCTAAGCCAAGCACTCATGAGCCGACCACTGCCAAGCCCACAGAACCCACTAAGTCGACCTCGAAGCCAAGCACTCATGAGCCAACCACATTGAAGCCTACAGAGCCAACTAAGTCCACCTCGAAGCCAAGCACTCATGAGCCAACCACATTGAAGCCTACAGAGCCTACTAAGTCAACCACTAAACCAAGCACTCATGAGCCAACCACATTGAAGCCTACAGAGCCAACTAAGTCGACCGCTAAACCAAGCACTCACCATCCAACAACTTTGAAGCCCACAGAGCCAACGCAGCCAACGCAACCAACCCAACCACCCCACAGCCAACCGACGCAACCTACTCAGCCAACGCAACCAACCCAACCACCCCACACCCAACCGACGCAACCTACTCAGCCAACGCAACCTACTCAGCCAACGCAACCAACCCAACCACCCCACACCCAACCGACGCAGCCTACTCAGCCAACGCAACCTACTCAGCCAACGCAACCTCCTCACACGCAGCCGACGCAGCCTACTCAACCAACTCAACCTCCTCACACCCAGCCAACCCAACCTACTCAGCCAACGCAACCAACCCAACCACCCCACACCCAACCGACGCAACCTACTCAGCCAACGCAACCTACTCAGCCAACGCAACCTACGCAGCCAACGCAACCTACTCAGCCAACGCAACCTACTCAGCCAACGCAACCTACTCAGCCAACGCAACCTACTCAGCCAACGCAACCAACCCAACCACCCCACACCCAACCGACGCAACCTACTCAGCCAACGCAACCTACTCAGCCAACGCAACCTACTCAGCCAACGCAACCTACTCAGCCAACGCAACCAACCCAAACACCCCACACACAACCGACGCAGCCTACTCAGCCAACGCAACCTACTCAGCCAACGCAACCTCCTCACACGCAGCCGACGCAGCCTACTCAACCAACTCAACCTCCTCACACCCAGCCAACCCAACCTACTCAGCCAACGCAACCAACCCAACCACCCCACACCCAACCGACGCAACCTACTCAGCCAACGCAACCTACTCAGCCAACGCAACCAACCCAACCACCCCACACCCAACCGACGCAACCTACTCAGCCAACGCAACCTACTCAGCCAACGCAACCTACTCAGCCAACGCAACCAACCCAACCACCCCACACCCAACCGACGCAGCCTACTCAGCCAACGCAACCTACTCAGCCAACGCAACCTCCTCACACGCAGCCGACGCAGCCTACTCAACCAACTCAACCTCCTCACACCCAGCCAACCCAACCTACTCAGCCAACGCAACCAACCCAACCACCCCACACCCAACCGACGCAACCTACTCAGCCAACGCAACCTACTCAGCCAACGCAACCAACCCAACCACCCCACACCCAACCGACGCAACCTACTCAGCCAACGCAACCTACTCAGCCAACGCAACCTACTCAGCCAACGCAACCTACTCAGCCAACGCAACCAACCCAACCACCCCACACACAACCGACGCAGCCTACTCATCCAACGCAACCTACTCAGCCAACGCAACCTCCTCACACGCAGCCGACGCAGCCTACTCAACCAACTCAACCTCCTCACACCCAGCCAACCCAACCTACTCAGCCAACGCAACCAACCCAACCACCCCACACCCAACCGACGCAACCTACTCAGCCAACGCAACCTACGCAGCCAACGCAACCTACTCAGCCAACGCAACCTACTCAGCCAACGCAACCTACTCAGCCAACGCAACCAACCCAACCACCCCACACACAACCGACGCAACCTACTCAGCCAACGCAACCTCCTCACACGCAGCCGACGCAGCCTACTCAACCAACTCAACCTCCTCACACCCAGCCAACCCAACCTACTCAGCCAACGCAACCAACCCAACCACCCCACACCCAACCGACGCAACCTACTCAGCCAACGCAACCTACTCAGCCAACGCAACCAACCCAACCACCCCACACCCAACCGACGCAACCTACTCAGCCAACGCAACCTACTCAGCCAACGCAACCTACTCAGCCAACGCAACCTACTCAGCCAACGCAACCAACCCAAACACCCCACACACAACCGACGCAGCCTACTCAGCCAACGCAACCTACTCAGCCAACGCAACCTCCTCACACGCAGCCGACGCAGCCTACTCAACCAACTCAACCTCCTCACACCCAGCCAACCCAACCTACTCAGCCAACGCAACCAACCCAACCACCCCACACCCAACCGACGCAACCTACTCAGCCAACGCAACCTACTCAGCCAACGCAACCAACCCAACCACCCCACACCCAACCGACGCAACCTACTCAGCCAACGCAACCTACTCAGCCAACGCAACCTACTCAGCCAACGCAACCAACCCAACCACCCCACACCCAACCGACGCAGCCTACTCAGCCAACGCAACCTACTCAGCCAACGCAACCTCCTCACACGCAGCCGACGCAGCCTACTCAACCAACTCAACCTCCTCACACCCAGCCAACCCAACCTACTCAGCCAACGCAACCAACCCAACCACCCCACACCCAACCGACGCAACCTACTCAGCCAACGCAACCTACTCAGCCAACGCAACCAACCCAACCACCCCACACCCAACCGACGCAACCTACTCAGCCAACGCAACCTACTCAGCCAACGCAACCTACTCAGCCAACGCAACCTACTCAGCCAACGCAACCAACCCAACCACCCCACACACAACCGACGCAGCCTACTCAGCCAACGCAACCTACTCAGCCAACGCAACCTCCTCACACGCAGCCGACGCAGCCTACTCAACCAACTCAACCTCCTCACACCCAGCCAACCCAACCTACTCAGCCAACGCAACCAACCCAACCACCCCACACCCAACCGACGCAACCTACTCAGCCAACGCAACCTACGCAGCCAACGCAACCTACTCAGCCAACGCAACCTACTCAGCCAACGCAACCTACTCAGCCAACGCAACCTACTCAGCCAACGCAACCAACCCAACCACCCCACACACAACCGACGCAACCTACTCAGCCAACGAAACCTCCTCACACGCAGCCGACGCAGCCTAGTCAACCAACTCAACCTCCTCACACCCAGCCAACCCAACCTACTCAGCCAACGCAACCAACCCAACCAACCCACACCCAACCGACGCAGCCTACTCAGCCAACGCAACCTACTCAGCCAACGCAACCTACTCAGCCAACGCAACCTACTCAGCCAACGCAACCAACCCAACCACCCCACACACAACCGACGCAGCCTACTCAGCCAACGCAACCTACTCAGCCAACGCAACCTCCTCACACGCAGCCGACGCAGCCTACTCAACCAACTCAACCTCCTCACACCCAGCCAACCCAACCTACTCAGCCAACGCAACCAACCCAACCACCCCACACCCAACCGACGCAGCCTACTCAGCCAACGCAACCTACTCAGCCAACGCAACCTACTCAGCCAACGCAACCAACCCAACCACCCCACACACAACCGACGCAGCCTACTCAGCCAACGCAACCTACTCAGCCAACGCAACCTCCTCACACGCAGCCGACGCAGCCTACTCAACCAACTCAACCTCCTCACACCCAGCCAACCCAACCTACTCAGCCAACGCAACCAACCCAACCACCCCACACCCAACCGACGCAGCCTACTCAGCCAACGCAACCTACTCAGCCAACGCAACCTACTCAGCCAACGCAACCAACCCAACCACCCCACACACAACCGACGCAGCCTACTCAGCCAACGCAACCTACTCAGCCAACGCAGCCTCCTCACACGCAGCCGACGCAGCCTACTCAACCAACTCAACCTCCTCACACCCAGCCAACCCAACCTACTCAGCCAACGCAACCAACCCAACCACCCCACACACAACCGACGCAGCCTACTCAGCCAACGCAACCAACCCAACCACCCCACACCCAACCGACGCAACCTACTCAGCCAACGCAACCTACTCAGCCAACGCAACCTACTCAGCCAACGCAACCAACCCAACCACCCCACACACAACCGACGCAACCTACTCAGCCAACGCAACCTACTCAGCCAACGCAGCCTCCTCACACGCAGCCGACGCAGCCTACTCAACCAACTCAACCTCCTCACACCCAGCCAACCCAACCTACTCAGCCAACGCAACCAACCCAACCACCCCACACCCAACCGACGCAGCCTACTCAGCCAACGCAACCTACTCAGCCAACGCAACCTACTCAGCCAACGCAACCTACTCAGCCAACGCAACCAACCCAACCACCCCCACACACAACCGACGCAGCCTACTCAGCCAACGCAACCTACTCAGCCAACGCAACCTCCTCACACGCAGCCGACGCAGCCTACTCAACCAACTCAACCTCCTCACACCCAGCCAACCCAACCTACTCAGCCAACGCAACCAACCCAACCACCCCACACCCAACCGACGCAGCCTACTCAGCCAACGCAACCTACTCAGCCAACGCAACCTACTCAGCCAACGCAACCTACTCAGCCAACGCAACCTACTCAGCCAACGCAACCAACCCAACCACCCCACACACAACCGACGCAGCCTACTCAGCCAACGCAACCTACTCAGCCAACGCAACCTCCTCACACGCAGCCGACGCAGCCTACTCAACCAACTCAACCTCCTCACACCCAGCCAACCCAACCTACTCAGCCAACGCAACCAACCCAACCACCCCACACACAACCGACGCAACCTACTCAGCCAACGCAACCAACCCAACCACCCCACACCCAACCGACGCAACCTACTCAGCCAACGCAACCTACTCAGCCAACGCAACCTACTCAGCCAACGCAACCTACTCAGCCAACGCAACCAACCCAACCACCCCACACACAACCGACGCAACCTACTCAGCCAACGCAACCTACTCAGCCAACGCAGCCTCCTCACACGCAGCCGACGCAGCCTACTCAACCAACTCAACCTCCTCACACCCAGCCAACCCAACCTACTCAGCCAACGCAACCAACCCAACCACCCCACACACAACCGACGCAACCTACTCAGCCAACGCAACCAACCCAACCACCCCACACTCAACCGACGCAACCTACTCAGCCAACGCAACCTACTCAGCCAACGCAACCTCCTCACACGCAGCCGACGCAGCCTACTCAACCAACTCAACCTCCTCACACCCAGCCAACCCAACCTACTCAGCCAACGCAACCAACCCAACCACCCCACACCCAACCGACGCAACCTACTCAGCCAACGCAACCTACTCAGCCAACGCAACCTACGCAGCCAACGCAACCTACTCAGCCAACGCAACCTACTCAGCCAACGCAACCTACTCAGCCAACGCAACCTACTCAGCCAACGCAACCAACCCAACCACCCCACACACAACCGACGCAACCTACTCAGCCAACGCAACCTCCTCACACGCAGCCGACGCAGCCTACTCAACCAACTCAACCTCCTCACACCCAGCCAACCCAACCTACTCAGCCAACGCAACCAACCCAACCACCCCACACCCAACCGACGCAGCCTACTCAGCCAACGCAACCTACTCAGCCAACGCAACCTACTCAGCCAACGCAACCTACTCAGCCAACGCAACCTACTCAGCCAACTCAACCAACCCAACCACCCCACACACAACCGACGCAACCTACTCAGCCAACGCAACCTACTCAGCCAACGCAACCTCCTCACACGCAGCCGACGCAGCCTACTCAACCAACTCAACCTCCTCACACCCAGCCAACCCAACCTACTCAGCCAACGCAACCAACCCAACCACCCCACACGCAACCGACGCAGCCTACTCAGCCAACGCAACCTACTCAGCCAACGCAAACGACCCAACCACCCCACACCCAACCGACGCAACCTAGTCAGCCAACTCAGCCTAACACTCCGACCCCGACTACCATTCACCAATCTACCACTACCAAGTCCACTGAGTCAACTTCCCACAAACCTACCACAGTAAAGCCAACTGAGCCAACTACTCACCAACCCACCACTCTGAAGCCAACTACCCATCCATCCACTCTGAAGACGACTGAGTCAACAACCCACAAACCTACCACAGTGAAGCCAACTACTCACAAATCGACCACTATGAAGCCAACTAAGCCAACTATCCATCCATCCACAACTCTGAAGACGACTGAGTCAACTACCCACAAACCCACCACACTGAAGCCAACTGATTCAACTACTCATAGGCCAACAACGCACATTGACAGTAGTACAACGGAATCCTTGCCACCATTCAACATATTTGAAGTGAACTCTACGGTGTCAGGCTCTGACGGTGATGATTACTGAAGTTCGATTCTGATGATTTAAATCTTTTTGATATACATTGTGTTTATATCTTATTATTTTGATTTACTGAACAAATTATATTTTACATTTTATTTTAATAAACGACAGTTAAACAAATAATTTGCACGTGGTATGTGGTTGATAGAAAAGCGGTTTTATTAAACTACACATTTCATTTAAAAAACTTGATTAATTTGTATACATACGATACAAAACCAAAAAAAATCTTATGAAATCTTACGCTAAACATTTAAGGTTTATCAAAGATCAAAATAATATTGAATGTTAAGTGGCTCAATATTTAAGTTATATAATTATGTCATACGAAGTAGATGTGGACAACTGAAACATTAAACTGATGTTCCCCTTGGCAATACACAGCAGGAATGAATTGAATACAAACATTGCTAATACGTCCACTTTCCTTAAATTGGTATGTTGTTGTCCACGGCGTTGTCGTCTTCAACACTCTCGTCGGAGTAATCAGCGGAATTTCGCCAATCACAAAGAGCTGGATACTGTTCGCTGACACGATAGATGCATTTAGAGGCTGTGGGACCTGTTTGGTAAATTGGCTCGTTGTATATGTTATTGTAGTCATAATTGCAGGTCAGCAGAAACTGATATCTGTTGGAAGTGGGCTCTAGAAACCGAACACCAGCACAGCCGACGCGATGAACTCGATCAGCGACCAGCAATGTGAAATGACCGATTTTCTTTCTGCAATAAAATAAAAAAATGTAATTATTTTGTCAGAAAATCTTTAGGTGATTTCTTTTCGACTTACCCCTCAAAGTGTTGATGAAAACTGTCGATGTGACTCTGATTGGCATCTCTGTACTCGCGAAACCAGTTAATCACAAAGGATTTCATGCGTCGCGAATGCGACTTGAACTCGCGTCCGATCCAAAAGTAACCGATATTCTGTCCACTCAACGGGTATTTCGGCGTGTTGCGGCACTCGTCGTGAGCAAACTGGCAACGTTTGGCATGCAATGCAGCCATATGCTCCAGCTCAGCATCCCACTTGACTAAGGGCATTTGGCTGGCAGACTTATAGCCAGGCACCTCGCCGCTGGCGACCTTGTTGCGCACCAGATTGTGCATGTCGAGCAGCAGCTGGCGGCGACGATCGCTCATGTATAGCAACTTGGGATTCGGTCCGCAGCTGGCACCAAAGCTGCCATTGTTGCCGCAGGCAGTGTTCTTCATCTGCAGTACATGGGTGCCATTAAAGATCTCACACAGCGATGGGGCGCAGTAGTCCGTTGTCGCCTCGACATTCGTTGTGGCTGCCGAGAGCGTCATGTAGAGCTGCATCAGCACCAGCACTGCAGTTGGCCAGTGGCACCAGCTGAGACCAGGACTGCACTTGTTGGCTAATCTCAGCATCGCGACAGTCTGTTGACTACTGAGCTCAGGCAACACGTTAGTTTTGCTTTATGAATTGCGAACGGTCAGCGTTGAAGTCGACGGCGACGCCGACGCCGATGTCGTAAACAGGGTTGAAAGTCCGAAAGACGATCCCTCGCAGCATCATATTAGGTTTGCTAGTATGCCTTTCGCAAAGGTATATCGAGTTTTGCATCAAATTTGTAACACATTTAGAACCAAAGACAACAGTCATTGTAGAACAGAATTCTTTGCGTTTATTAACAGAGCCTTAACTGGGTGTGTTGAGAGTTTTAATAAGACAAACCTGTTTACGTCGGCTACCTATTTGGTGGAAGGGTATTATAATATATTTGCGCATCAGAGTGAAGAAGGCATCTCCTAACCCATAAAGTAGATATAATATATAAAGTACATCAGCCGAGTTGAGTAGCCTGTTCATTTGTCTGTCTCTCCAACAGAGGTTAATAGAGTTACGGCTACCAAGTTTGAACTCAGATCAAGATCCGTGAATTTTAATAAAATCGAATTCTACGCGTAATTTTATTGATATTTGAAACTTTGATTGTGTTCGAGTAATAAACGTAGAAATATTTAAGAAATAATATTAGAGGGCGAACTGGTTTATAGAGGGTATATAACAGTCAAGCACACTTGACAGAAGCGTTCTTAATTGTTTGATTTTGAATTAGTTCATAAATTATGTTATCTATGAAAGTGGGTTAATGCCATTCAACTGTCCAGAATTTGTTGTGGCTTATAGGACAAACTCGGGTTTCTAAATATATATGTGTCAAAACAATGATTACCTTTTGAAGAACAGTCGTAAGACCTTATCACATGAAGAGAATTCGAGATTCGACTTAGGGAATATGATTTCTCTGGTTTTCTATTCGATTCATTCAATCATACATATGTATGTACGAGATACTCGTATGTATATTCATCCATTGCAGCCCTGGACGACTCTGCTTTCTTGTGCAGAACGTCTAAGTGTTGCCCTCGGGCAGCTTCCGGAACTGGTGGAGTGCATTAGTGAACCGGTTTGTTGGCTAGCCCAGCGACAGGCATGCTTTATGATGCTTCATGTAAATGCTGTAATCAAGCGGCAAGCTGTGGGAAAAATGCCCGCTTCAAGGCAAATGGCGATAAGTAGGCATGTCGGGGATTTATTGGCCATTCTGCCTACCCATGTTAGACTGTATTGCGGCGTCGCGTCACGTCACGGCGAGTCTTCAGAGTTAAAGTGCCGTTAGCACAGCATTCTATAAACAGATACCACAATAAAACAGCAACAGAGATTGGATGAAGAAGGTATTGGCTCAAACGTGCTGCTGAGCTAATCGCGACTAATTAAAATAACAATGCGAGGGAATTATTAAATTAACAACAAAAGAACTTAAAGAATTATTATGAATTATGCAAAATATGCTAACAAAACCACAGAATAATGATAGCGTGATGTACTGCCCAAGATGTACCAATTAAAATTGTGTAAAAAGAGTATAATAAAGTTCTGTTTATTGCCATCTCGAATGAGTCGAGTGAGAAAACGAGAAAAATCTCAGCGTCTATAGTAAATTCGTATGCCCACTGTCCATTATCATAATTAACTCAAAGCTATGCATAGTCGATAGTGGTCAACGGGCGAATACCCTGCACTTATGTAGCAAATGAATGTATGGTATATACACTCCATGTACGTCACACAATCATTGCGTTGTCTATGTACTCTCTTCTCACACGGTGCTGAGGCAAAGTTACCCAAACATGTGTTGGAAAAAAGTAAAGAATCACTTACTGCTAATTACAAGTTATGCAACTTGTTACAGACCTTAAAAATACATAACACAAAACTAAATATAACTACACATTATAGTAATAGAAAACCTACTATCTAATACTTTATAATCCAAATAAAATTTATTTGAGAGAAGTCTTGCATGTGCAGTGTATAAGGAGTTCAAAAACTTATTTACTACAAAATCCAATAAACAGTATTAATTAATTGAGAGTGTATGAAGCTAACAAAGAATAATAACTAAACTATGATTTCTGCAATAAAAATAAATAATGGATAAACTTAATTAAACCAAGGCCACACATTGAACGTCTTGGGCAAGAGGTCACTGCGTGAGCAAAGCATCTGAACCTTGGTTCGTCACTTTTAACTTTTCTCATTACCTGTCTATCTGTCTGGTTTGGAGTGAAAAACCCTGCGGTCCATTGGCATCGTACTTGATATGTACTTATCACAATTAAGTAACAGAGGTAGCTTTATTATTCTTTGCGTATCAAACAATAAAACAAGTCAATTATCTCGGGAATATCCCGCACTACACTTTCTTCAATGTTCTCGGCTTGAAATGAAACCAGTCAAACTAAGTTTCCAGAATAACTCGCGGGAATTGTGGGAAAATAATAATGTAATTGAACGTTAAATTTTAATTATATTGCAGTAATGCAGAACCCAGAGATACCACTCTCTCTCAAACGTTCTAGGGTGAATTTGTGACGGATCGAAAGGTAATAAATAGCTTAATAAGTCAAATGAATGAGAGGAAAGTGAGCAGCATCTTAGCGACATCTGTTTGAATTCGTGTGGAGTAGAAAATCACAAAATAATAACTCTTTTCCTACAATCAAAATTAAGTAAATGATAGTTTCTAGAGTAAATTACCAACAGACGCAATTCCAGTCGCGAGACGACCCGATAATTTATAATTTGCATAAAAAAACAATGATTAATCACGAAAAAACGATTTGCCCCGACGTGTTTGCACAGTGGTGTAGTTTGCTGAATATGGTCTCAAATTCTCGCAAAGCCAATGTTTAATTAAATTAACATTTTATTTGTGTTTCCAGTGAGACGACCCACTGTGCTTTGTCAGTGCTAACGTTGCAATTTCTCAATCAAAACGCAGAAAAATAAAAATAAAAAAAAACTTTCCAGCCAAGAGACGCTTTAATACGCTACTCAACTTCTGGCCTCGGAGTAGTTTTGCTGGCATAGACTCTCCTCATAAGCTGCAAAATACTCAGCATATTTGTTTGTATTTTATGTATTACTTAATACTTATATTAATAGTTTATTAACGAAGCTCGCAACTTCCTCATTGTGTGCACTTTGCCTGTATCCCCGTCACGTTGGATTAACTCGAAAACGTTCAGAGTGTTCACTGTTCTGTGTGATAGACTGAAACTCGAACAATTAAGAAGTTTATGTTCGCATCTCAATTTCCATGATCTACTTTACAGATTGTTTCCCTTCAATAAAGATGCATTTATATATATATGTTACATACATACATCAAACCATGGAATGGGCAAGTCAAATTTTAAGTGGTATAACTCCTAAAATCTCCTTTAAACATATTCCCACAACTTGCCACGGCTTGCCTCATTTACTGGGTAATAGCTAATTAATTGTTAGTTAAAAACTACTTGACTACTTAGTTAAAAAGATGGTAATTAACAAAGCAAGTCAAGGTCTTAATACGTAGGCAGGTTAATGATTAAATGTGCAGTGCGTTCTGGCAATTATTTACATAAACTTCAAATCTTGAAAATAAGAGCTATAGGTCGTTATATCTCGAACTACAGTCGATATATAATACATATGTATATGAACCTGATTGGTATCGAGTGCCGTACGCGCCTAACATTTTAACCTCATCAATTATAGTAGATCACTTGAAAATATTCATGAATGTATGTACCAATTAGCAATTAACAAGACTCAATACTAAAGTACGCTTTAAGATAATTAAAAACAAGTTTATTACCACAATATCTAAACATCTAAAATTGTAAACTTCTTTAAAGTAAAATCATTAATTATAAATAAATATTACATAGAATCAAAGGTCTAGTTATTAGTACTCTAAGAAACCAAATACCTGTTTAATTGAGTATTGTATTTTATTATTATTTATTGTATTATTTTAAATTATTATAAAAATAAAAGCAAAAGGGTGTAACAAGTAAGTACATTCTCTACTACATTGCTCTCCGAAAATCTCGAGGTAATAAATAAATCTATGTCAAATTTTATGTAAATCCGAATTGTCATTACAACAGAAAGTTAACCTATTTCCCTACAAATTTTCACTCGATGACACTCGATGTGGAAATGTGTGATGACTTTAAAAATTACACCTGGTGGCAACTGACAAAGCAGATGATTCAAATAATATCAGAGACAGCAGAAAAGTTTTGTAATTATTATTGTGCTTTTGTAATTAGTGATTCTCTTTAACTATGTGGTCCACAGCACACAACTCCAGTCGAGTCCTTTGGCCAGCTAGGGCTTTTATAACCTTGCAGCGGGTATATTAGGTTTTGGTTAGAAGACATACGAGGGTCGTTTGATAAGTCCGTGACTTTTTGAATAAAATATATTTTTTTCGTCAAAGAAGCGTTTTATTTCTCAACATAATCTCCTTTTAGCTCTATACATTTAGTCCAGCGTTTTTCCAATTTTTTTATTCCTTCCAAATAATAGGTTTTCTCAAGGCCCTCAAAATAGTCGTTTGTTTCTGTGATGACCTCTTCATTTGACCCGAATCTCTTACCGCCGAGCCATTTCTTCATGTTTGGAAACAAAAAATAGTCACAGGGGGCTAAATCTGGAGAATATGCTGGATGGGGTAGCAGTTCGTAGGCCAATTTATGAAATTTTGCCATGCTGACTACACACGTGTGCACCCGTGCATTGTCCTGATGGAACAGCACTTTTTTTTTCGCCAAATGCGGTCGTTTCTGCTTCAAATCAATATCGAATCTGTCCAAAAGCTCTGAATAATATTCGCCGGTGATCGTTTTACCCTTTTCAAGGTAATCGATGTGAATGATACCTTGTGCATCCCAAAAAACTGTGGCCATGACCTTGTTGGCCGACAGACCCACCTTGGCCTTCTTTGGTGCACGTTCACCCGGAGAAACCCACTGTCTTGATTGTTCTTTGGTCTCTGGTGTGGTGTGGTGGATCCATGTTTCGTCTACGGTAACGAAACGGCGCAAAAATTCGTTTGGATTGCGGTTGAACATCGCCAAACACTCCTTTGAAATGGTCACACGGTTGCGCTTATGGTCGTGTGTGAGCAATCGCGGCACCCATCGCGCGGAAAGCTTTTTCATGTCCAAATATTCATGTAAAATGTGATGTACCCGTTCAGTTGAGATGCCTACAGCCTCAGCTACCTCACGCACTTTCATTCTCCGATCATCCAATATCATTCCATGGATTTTGTCGACGATTTCTGGCATGACGACCTCTTTTGGGCGACCTGAACGTTCGGCATCACTTGTACTGGTACGACCACAACGGAACTCAGTAAACCATTTCTTAACCATTGAAATTGATGGTGCAGAGTCCCCATAATATTTATCAAGTCTTTCCTTGGTTTCGGTGATGGATTTTTTACGCAAAAAATAATGCTTAATTAGCACACGAAATTCACTTTTTTCCATTTTCGTTAAAATTCACGAGATCGTCTGCTTTCAATGCCTATAAAACGCAAACTAAGAAACGCAGCTTTCTCAAAATTTTACAGTCAGCTGTTAATCGATAACTGCTGACAGGAGCAGTGTTGTATTTAGAGCAGGTGCGCGGCAAATACAAAAAGTCACGGACTTATCAAACGACCCTCGTATTCGAACCTAAAAAGTATATATACAATATATTCAGAATCAGGAACAACATAGAGGTCGAAGTAGCCATGTCCGTCTGTCCAACTTGGTACTTGGAACGAGCCAGATCCGACCGATATATCGTATAGCTGTCATACAACCTATTGCTCGATTTTTTTAACTTCAAGATATTGCAAACAAATTTACTACATCTACAGTTTTCTATATGATATTATATATTTTTAAATGCATACTACATTTCATTAGCACTATAACATATAGCTTTCATAGGAATAATCAGTAAAAAGTAAAGATTTTCATAAACAAAGGGTATATGTATAGCAATTTCAGTTATTATAACTGTTAACGAAACCATGAACAATGTTGTAAAATTCCGTACTATTATATATATTATATAACGAGTATAGGAACAATCGGAGGAGATTGAAGGGTATGGGACCTTCGGCACATCGAAGATAGCCTTTCTTTCTGGTTTGTTATAACAAATTGCAGAAAAAGGCAATAACCAAGTTGACTAATTAGGCGATGCGACTGGCAGAGGGACAGAAAAGGGACTTAGTGCAGTTTGTCCCATTAGAAATACTTACTTTTTAATGCCTATTTCCCTTTGATATACAGCAAGCAAATACTTAACCATATGTTTATACGTATATGTATATGTATAGTATATTCATATGTACTTATGTTTAGTTTAGTTATGTTGGCAACCGTGTTTGTACTTGTCGTGGATTGTAGAATGTCATCATGGACACCGGCTACGTGTTGGAGACGTTGTCTATTTTCGGGTTTATCCAAATTATTTCAATTATTTCTCTTTCAGTCAGCTGTCAGTGGTGCTGCAGTCGGATTGTGGCGGGGTGGGGGGTGTTGTAGATTTTGTTATTGCCGTTATGGTGTTTTACTTGCTGCATCTCATTTTCATTTTATTAAATTAAATTTGACTTTGTTTGCGTGCTCTGTAGTTATGTGGTATGTTGTTGTTATAGCTATTGTTGTTGTTGGTGTTGGTGTTGGTGTTGTTATTGTAGTTGCTTATGCTCTGTTGTTATTATTATATTGCATTGCCATTAATGTTGGTGCTGCGTATGCGCGCGTGTTTGTCTATTTGCACTAATTAAATTCATTCCGAAAATTTTCTAATTAAAAGTTTACTAATGAAATTTATGCAGCTACCTACCGTTTTGTAGGCCAAGGCCCAAAAGTCGAGCCTTCAATTAAAAATCACACAGCCAGCCAGTCAGCCTGCCAGACGGCCAGACTGCCTGCCTGCAGTGACAGGTGAGGTGCGTTGGCAAAGGGGGCAACAAGGAAAGGGGGGCTTACAAGCTATGCCATCGCTTGGCTGCTTTGTATGTGTCCCTGTGTGTGTGCCTGTGTGTGTGTAGCTCCTATTAGATTTGTATTAAATTGCATTTTTGCGGTTTTCAGCATCGCATATTCTCGAATATCTACCATTTTGTTTTTGTTTAATTTCAGTCTGTTTCATTTCACTTCGTTTCATTTCATTTCATTTCGTTTCTTTCGTTTTTATTTCGTTTTTATTTGATTCCGCAACTTGGAATTTGTGCTATGCCTCGCATAAATAACCACATGAAGGGGTTAATGCAATCAGATGTGGCATAATTAAAAACTAATACCAAGTTTCAGTTCTTATTGCTGTTGTTGTTGCATCAGCAACTATTGTTGTTATGGCATTAGCAACTGTTGTGGTTGTTGTTGTGATTGAAGCATAAGCAACTGTTGCTGTTGTTATTTCGGTTCAGTGTCGCATCACAAGAGAACGCAGTAAATAAATAATGAGAAAGTCGTGGCTTGCATAATAATATTATATATGCATTAATTATCCATGTCGTACAATATGTTCAATACATATATGCATATATAAGGTACATTCATATATACACATACACATACATACACATACACATATACGTACACTTCGTCATGCAAAAATCAATCAGCAGAGATTTTCCGATTTGACAGTTTGACTGATTTCAATATTAAACAAGTGGTTGGCCACACTCGCATACCCTGTACTCGTCACTGAGTCAACCTAAGTGGGTGACTGACTCTGACGTTCGTTAATCTTATGCGATTCAAAATGATTATATTACCATCAAACATTGCCAGCCTTATAGAGATCATATCGGAACAGAGAACATAAACCAATATTTTCTAACGGTCATTTAACTTCTTGTAAACACTTAAAATAAATAATAGCAAATAAAATACATATATGTATTATATTTGTATACATTTATTATATGAAGTATTAAAATTTAAATTGAAATTACAATAAAATGAATATCGAAAAAAGATTAAAACACTTAGGAAATTTCCTTAAATTTATTTTATATGTTTAAATAATGTTCTTCCTTTCTTTGCATAAATGTTAATATTATATGTAGATAGTATGATAATAAGTATAGATATCGACTTTATAATTCTAAACTCGTATACCAAATGAAAATACCTTTCCATCTGACATTTGTTGCATTTAAGTCGACTGTTACTCAAGAGCTATTCCAATATTCGCGTCTTTGTAATAATGTATCGCGAAAACGCACGGTTGACTTGTGAACAATTCGCTTTCCATTTGGCCAAAACATGCGGAGCACACATACACACACACATACACACCCACTACACGTACATATACCCTATATTAATGTATGTTTCTTCACACACATTCGTTATGAGCACATGCATATACTTTTCATGAAACTGACTGACTTCGAGATACTCTCTCAGACTAGTTTAGATCGATGAAGTAGCAGCGAAATCTGATAAACTATTTAGATTAACTCTGAACCATGTCCAATCAGAAATGGTTTTCCAAATGATTAAGCGCCTGGCAGATTCATTTTCTCCAAACAATCCGAAACAGAGTAGATTTAAATATGAACTGTGCTATGCTTATGTAAACTTGAGACTTCCTTCTTATTCTAGTAGACTTCTATTATATATATCGTCTAGAGCCAATTTGTCGTCTACAGAACCATGCCTGTGTGTAGTTGTTAACAGTAACCTTATCCAAGGGGGCTTGGATAGTGTTGACCAGGCTAGTCGGTTACACTTATTTTTCCCTTGTATAATAACCTGAAAATACTTGGCACCTTAAAATTCGAAACTATGTTCAATCTATCTAGAAATTAGACAATTTTCTTTGAATTACCTTTCCATATTCTGTTTGAATGTGTCCATTATTTGCTAACTAACATATTTTACTTTATCTTTAACCCAATTCTAACTATTGCTCTCGCCTGATCTGTTTGGGCATATCTGGGTTATATCTCTTCATTACTATCCCACTTTGAGTATAAGAAGTATTCAACTTCTATATGTATATATATTTTACTTTTTCAAATTTAATTTTTAAATGTACTGTTGAAATAAATCAAATGGTTAAGTTTATATTTCATTTAATTATTTAATTATTTCATATCAATCAATTGAAATTTACACAAATAACAAAAATGTATGCTTAGAAATAATGATATTACACTATATTTATTTAAATTAGTGTTTTTTAATTCAATCTCAACTGACCAGAATTGACTTTGAATAAGAAAATAAATAATGTTGGAGATCAGTAAAATATCTAAAGAGCATCCCTGATGATGTCCACTTTGGGTCTGTGGCTTTCACATTCTTCATGTTCATTAAAAATTGCGTAGTTAATTTCATTTCTTCCTGGTATTTTGCATAAAAGTATTTTTCCATACCCAGAACAATGTGCACTTGCTGTTTACAGGGTATAAATATAAATACCGCATATAAATACAATGCCAAATATAAAATACCGGCTATATTTTATACATACTTCACGTCCCCAGCGCATGGGAGTATTGCGGGCTCCACCACGGTTCCCCATTTGGGTAGTTTCGCTTTAGTTGCCATCTCTCTTTGTGTGTGTGTGTGTGTGTGCGTTGTGTGTGTGTGTTGGCTGCCTGCTTTTTGTAATGTATACATGCACACACTCGCTCACATACACATGCATAAATATGGCTTTGCCGTTTAATATAAATCGCACAACATAATCTTAGCCTTTATTTGGCATTATTGAAGTAAACGAATTTTCGAATTTTCGAATTCAGGCAATTGGAAACAGAGGAGAAGGAGGATGACGAGGGGGAGGGGGAGGAAGAGGAAGACAAGGAAACAAGGCAGTAAGGGCACAGGGCAGTTGTGCTGGGCTGGTTGTTATTTGCTGGTATTGTGGCATGGCGCAAACCTCTTTAAAATCGTCAAAATGAGATTAAAAAGAAGGGCGCAGGCAGGCGGAGAAGAAGAGAAAGAAGGAGAAAGAGAAGCAGGAGAAGAGCAAGGATCAGGCACACCGACTTTGACACCGTCTCCGTCTCCGTCTCCCCGTCAGCAACAGCTTTGCACGTCTTTTGCTCTGCCAATAAGGCGCAACAATTCGCTTAGTCGGGTCGTCAGGGTGAGAGTCGGAGCAAGTCGTGTCAATATTTCGACTACATACATATGTATGTTTATATGTATGTGTGTGTGTGAGCATGCACTGACTTGTATGGCCTGCTTTGTCTTTATGTGTGCGCATTTGCCTCAACTCGCTTTGGCAGCAGTCGCCGCCGCCATAGCCGCCTTCTGTGACCTTCGAAAGTGGCCGAGCGCGTCTATAGACAATGGCAGCGCCAGGAATATTGATGCTTACGAAGCGTGCCGCTGGGAATGTCATGTGCCATGGTGCCACGGTGCCACAGTGCCACAGTGCCATGTGTTGTGCATAAGCATGGAATGCTACGCTTACCCGTCCCCACTTCCCTTTCCCACCCCTCGCCTTCTTCCAGAACACTTGACCGCAGCAAGCGCATGTTAAACACTAAAGCGACGACCTGCTTAAGGGATGCCAACAGTGAAAGGGTGGGGGAGGGCGGGGTAGAAGGGAATGGTAACGGGGCAACATAACATACATAAATTAGCGACAGGCTCTCTCTTCATTTGCGCTCCTTTGCATTAAGTTGGAGGAGCAGAGGCTTGGACATTGCCAAAAGACTTGCGGCCTTCTTCTATTTTCAGTTGGGCGCAGTTTATCAAACTGTTGGCCAACATTACGTATACTTACTGCGCCTGCAGCTAGCCAAGGCAGGGCGAGGCGAGGCGAGGCGAGTCGCTTCCCTCCCCTGCCATGCCCTGGCCTGCTCTGCCCGTCCGTTCCGGTCCTGTCCGGTTTGGTTCGGTGCGGTCTGCTGTTGCACATCACGTGACTTGCCAGCCAAATGAAATTCTTCATCGAATACACATGGCGCACAGAGTTCTGTAATTGAGTTGTATGTGCGTCTGTTCGACCGTCCGACCGTCCGACCGACTGTGTATGTAATTACTTAAACGTCCGAGCTTGCACCAGATGAAGTTTGAGTTTAAGGTACGTATTACAGCCGAGGGCGAAAACAATAAAACCATAATTCCCACTGTGAGGTCAATACAAACAGTTCTCCGTGTTGTTACCCTTATTTTCAGTGGGTATTATAAAATTGTATGGTCGGTTTGTTAATAACGTATGCATATGCAGATCTTATAAGGCAACATCGATCAAAAAGAGGAATGCGGGTTGATATCGAATTGTCTTCATAATACTCTGCATGGACTCAAGACTGGAACACCAGAAAGACACTCTAATAAAATATGGAGAGGGCTCTAAGTTTAATACTCTACATTTTATACTGTAATAGTTACAGTATAGTAAAGTATAGTTTAGTAAAATATCGTATGGTATAGTACAATAAATATAGTATATAATATATCCGATCCGGCTAGTTCCGACTTATTTACAGCGTGCAATAATAAGAAGCATGTGTGCCAAGTTTTATGAAGGTAGCTTTGAAACTGAGGGATAAGTTTGCGTTGAAACAGACACAGGGACGGACGGACAGACAGACATGGCTCCCCTGGTGCTACTGATTCAGAATATATAGCAAGTATTGAAGGGTGTAATGTCATAAGAATTTGAGAACGAAGCAGTTTAGACAACATCAGTTTACATATTTTTCTAAAATCCAACCATTATATGTGAAGAAAAGAGTGGAAAAGGCTAATCTTGCCTAATCTAACCTATGTTGATAGAGTGAACATATATTAGCCGTAGAAATATAGCGGTAAAGTGGACAATTTGGAAATACACCTATGGTTCGTCACATTATGTTCAGAACAACTCTGAAAAGGTATAGAAGCGAACTCCCTTAGGAAAAGTTCGAGATAGAGAAACTAACTAGGAACAATTAATATATTTAGGCAAATTATAGAATTCAATCTCAGTGCCTATTTGAACTATTTCCTTTTAATAGCTGCCAGCAGAAGCCACAGGTCTCAGCAGCCGCCGCAACGGGGTATTGTTAAAACTGAGACTGAGCTAAAAAAATGCATGTCTCGCAGCTTGACTCCTGTCACAGGTGTCTGGGAAAACAAAAGTAGAGAGAACACTTAGTTAGCTTTGTCACTGGGAGCTCCATGCTGAAACAACTCCATGGGAGTTCCAGTAGGCAAGAGCACCTTTTGTTGAGATAAGAACAATGGAGCAAAAGGTGTGTAGGCCAGTCGGCTTTATCTCGCGACTGACTCGCGAGCCATTGTTAGAGGGCTACAATTAATAAGAGACTAGCTTGAAAGGAGTCGTTACTCTTTTATGCACAAATAACATTCATATGTCGAATATATTTATATGAAATAAATAAATAAATTTATATATACAAATATTTATATATAATATTTTAATAATAGGCGTTATTACTGAACTAAATAAAGGCGGTTCTTATCTATTTTTCGATTGTATCTCTTTTATTTTCTTAATTATATTTTATTACCTGCGTCTATTACTTCTACAATAATTGCTACTTCTATTAATTAAAATACGTCTTCTACTGCTTTTAAAACTTATAATACTTCTTCTACACTTCCTATGTCTTCTACTTATTATTCTAAAACTTTTGATCTTTTCTTCATTATTCTCTTAATTTTTTCTGCATCTATAACTTCTACTACAATTCCTTTTTTAGTGTACCTTCTTCTACGTCTTCTACTGCTTCTTATACTACTTTTCCTATTTAAACTACTTAAAACTCTTCTAATTATACTCTTCGTTTTTATTTATATTATTTTTTCTCTTTATCAAATTTATTTCTTCTGCGTCTATTACATCTTCTACAACTCATACTTTAAAATAATTTATCTAGTTCTACTTCTTCTACTGTTCCTACAACTATAAATTCTTCTTCTACTCTTTTTGCTTCTACTCCTTATAATTCTTCTATTATACCTTTTATCAATCTTTTTTATTTCCTTAATAAAATTCATTTCTTCTGCGTCTTTAACTTCTACTACAATTGCTATTTCTATTAACTTATCTACTTCTAAGTCTTCTACTGCTTCTACTACTTCTTCTACTTTTCCTGTTTCTACTACTTACAATTCTTCTTCGTCTCGTTATTCTACTGCTTCTGCTTACGGGCAATTTCGCATGCGATTGGGCGCATCAATTCAATTGAGCCGATCATGGGATGTTAATAAGAATGCGTAATGGATGATCAAACGTTAATGAACGACATAAAGTAAATAGGCATTATTAATGTGGTCCAAAGTGGACAGTGTAGTGGACCAGTGGACAGTCGCCACTCGGTATGCGGCATGTTTATTCATCTTGTCGTTTTGGGTCGTCCTTCCCCGTCACACTCCCCCTTGGCCTGTTTGTCTGGGTCGCAAAGCGTCGTCTTATTAAAGTTGATGATAAAGTTTGCGTAGTGCCTGGCGAGATTTCGACAGAGCTAGATATAAAAGCACATACATATGTATGGTATGTAGTCCACACAGATACAGATTCAGTTACACATACTCATATCGTAGCTATGTCTGTCTTACTGTCTTACTGTCTCTCTCTCTCTCTCTCTGTGAGTCATAAAAATGTATGAGGAGTCGTCTTGGTCGTCGTTGGGAAAGGGAATACCCTGTCGTTGGCCGTGTGGCCTGCGGGGGCTGCGTGATGGACGGAACGAGAAGGAGCATTTCACGCAGCTGCGACTCAAGCTTGGCATAGCACCGCCCCGTTCCGCAACCTCCTTCTCCCCGTCTGCCTGCGCCCGCAAACGCCCTATTAATATATGCCCAAAGCTGCTGCAAAATTTGTAGTGCCGCCTGCCAAGTGGGAAGTGGAATGTGGAAGAAAGGAAGCGGGAAGTGGCCCCCTGGCCACGTGTTTACATGCGCGGGTGCCATAAACTACGAGCAGCCTTCCGACAAACGCACTTTACAGCCCTGGCCATCCCATGTCCCACATCCTATAGTCCGCTATCCACGTCCCACGTCCCACGTCAAACCCGCTCTCCCACGTGCCGTGCAAGGTGCCTAACAAGGTGGCCATGCTAAATTTTTAATGAAATGTCGCACAGAAAACGGCAAAAGTTGAATTTATGACTAGGCTCAACAGAAGCGAAAAAACAACAACAGTAGCAACAGAGAGAGAGAGAGAGAGCAAAAAACAGAAAACTGAAGAAATAAACTTACAATGTACCGCTGCCTGGGCCAGAAAATCTTTTTTCCTTGCACTGTCTCCGGGTACGGAGCACGAACGTGTTTTAATTGAGGCTGTTGACATGGGATAATCAAAACTGTCGATTCGCAGAAATCGCAAAGGTCGCAAACCGAAGAGAAACCCAATAAAATGCGAAACCCTTTTTCTCTGAATAGTTCATGCTGAGTTCAGTGCGAGCAAGACTGGGCTCTGAGTTCCCTTGAGGTTGTTCGAATTGAATAAACAACTAGGGGAGTGGGAATCAACTGAGCGAGTGGGAATCAAATGGCGAGCATGAACTGTAGGCAACCACCAAGATATTCTTAAGCGGTAGCCACACATAATGTTAGTACCTTCTTGTTATTATTATAATTCTAAGCTATGTTCAATCTTCAATTGGCTTACTCAACTAAGTATTTGGCATTTTAAGTGATGGAAACTAGAGCTTATTCATATATTACAGGGGTTACAGGTAAGCTTGACGTAGGAACTACGGGTTGTTAAGCCCCGTTGACATCCTTGTGGATGGTATAACATGTAAATACAGCTGCTGCCTGCTGATCTTATTGGCGCTAAACGACAAGACTTCGACACCTCATATGGAATGTTCACAAGATTGAGCTCACTTCTCTTACAAAAGAGCTTTATGCCGATGCCAGATTTGATCGCTTAAGTCGGCAAATGAACACTTCCTTCGTTATGTACAACCTGTTTGAGTTATTGCAAACGATCAAGGATGTGAAACTTTCGGCATGCTGTAGTCTTTTTTTTCTTGCTTTATACTCTATTCATTTATAACAGCAATCGGGATAACAATTCAATAGTCCTAATATTAATAAATATCATCTATCTATAATCATGTGTACATTTAGTTATTATTTCTCCTTGGCTTATTAAAATAAATTACAAAAAGTTCTTACACGTTGCTTTGGAACTGAGGGCGCAGTCAACAGTTTATGTCTTTGTTGGCAAAATTATTAACAATATTTAACTTGGTGGAACAACAACATCCCACACACACACACGCACACACACACAGGCACACAACAATTTGTTAATCAGTTTAGCCGTAACTCAATTGGGCCATTCACTTAGATTGAGCTGCCGCTGTGACGACGACGTAATCGTATAACGTATTCACCTCAGTTCTGCATACCGACTCGACTCGTATTGCGAATAACTCGCATTCTATTCAAATTGAGAACTGAGCACAAACACACATACACACACACACACAGACACACCCATTACTTGATTACTCTATTTAGGTCTGTCGTTCGGTTTCTGAGTTCTTGGTATACTACGTACGGAACTTTTAAGTCGTAAATAAACGTATCTGGCATTGTTTTCCCCAATGCACCAAAAATTGCCAGCATTTCAAGCACTCTCAGCTCTAAGCTTCTCATTAATACTCGCACGCACACACACGGACACATAGAACCACGCACACCCGCACGGGTAAAGAAGGAATTGCTTTACATATTGGCCTGCTTATTGAAATTGACAGTAAAGCATTTTCCGGCCAAATCAATTGCAATTTCTTACCCATTCCCGGGCCGACTTCTGCCCCGAAGATGTACAGCATAATTGGGGACTGCATTTCAAGTGCTGGGCAAATTAATAGCGCATTATCTGAGCCAATTTGTTAAGCGCACCAGTATCGGCGCAAGACACTTAACGTCGTTCTGACATATTCTAACACTTGCTTGGGCATCTTTACACGAAAATACGAAACATGAGAGCACACTGTGATAGTAGGAAGTAAGTAAGAAGAAGTTTGAAGTATTTAGTAACGTAAAGTTGTTGCATTCACAGTATGTTATGTTTCTTTATTATTATTATTATATTATCAGAGACAAAAACCAAAGCTAAAGGAGAGTGTGCTCAACTGTGATGCACGCCTGTTTATTTTTTTTTTATTTATTGAAATGTGTAGTTGTTCATTTTAAATTATTTTTTTTTTTTTTTTTCTTTATGTAATTATTTATTATTATTATTATGTCAGTAGGAATCGATCAGTATCATATGAACTTAACCTAATGTTTGGCTTAAGAAATAATATGGATAAAGTGTGCCTTAAATAATATATACAAAGTACAAATGAAGGATTATGATATCTTACGAGTAAGGAGGTCATGAGGATGTCTTCTCTTTAGCCGTCGGAGGGAAATGGGGTCAACGAGGTCATTCGCCAATGTATTCGGATGAGCGACAAGCCTGTCGGCGTCTTAAATATTTAAGTAATTTCTATGTTCAGAGTATTTTGTGTTGCATACCTTGCAGGGAGCGCCTTGCAAATCAATACCCCTTTATAATTATAAATGTTACTCCACATCTTAAAACTTGTTGGAAATAATAAATCTCTCTTCATATTATTACTATTATACTATTACTATATAGTCTTTGAAGTTATATTCTTCCATTTGTAAAAGCATTTTTAAGTCTGACATGAAAACTCGTTGAATATCGAATCCCGATATTTGAACTTTAATTAAATTTCAGTATTCCCAATCGGAATCGCATCAAACTTTGACGTTCGCTTGCATTCGATTCAATTTGATTCCAAATGCTTCAAACTTCTCGCACCTTGCGCTGGCTGACTGTGTGTGTGGGTGTGTGTTGGTGTGTTAGTGTGTGTTAGTGTGTGTGTGTATTTGGGCATGGTCAATACAGACTAATTGCGCTTAACAAGCTAAAAGAAGGAAGCAGCGGCAAATTCCGAAACAAAAAATGAGTAGAAAATGCAGTGAATCTGACAGGAAGAATGTGGGAAGAAGTCGACTGAAAGGGCAAAGGGCAGGCAAGAGTGGAAGTGGGGAAGGGGGTGGGGGTCAGTCAGTGAGGAAGGAGCCAAGGTGGAGAAAGGGGGAGTGGCCATCACCGTGGCAGCTTTTGGCAGCTTCTGTGGGCAAAAAAGATGATAACATGCTCCTAATGGACTTGACATGCAAATTGTCGTCATCAACAGCGTCCCAAACGAGCAGAGGCAGCCGCACAAATAACCCGCAACGGCCAATGGACAGAGGTGGATGGCAAGCGGGCACGGGTGGTGGCAGGAGGGGACCGGATAAGGATAAGGAAGGTGGCTGAGGTTTTGATTAGAAACAGTGCGATAGATTCGGATGGGAGATATGCAGAATGGGGTAGTGTAACGTTGGCATTAGACATTGGCGACGACTGCTTCGATTTTGGTTGTTGATTACCTTGACTGGTTTGAAAGGGGTGGACAGAAGGGGGGGGGTGTGGGGGGAAGGGCAGCAGCATCAGCATACCCAGCAGCAGTAGAAGCAGCTGTCGCATTGCAAATTGCATTAGGCAAACAATTGAACTTGCCCAGAGTCTCGCAGATCGAAGCCTGACAGCGTTTATTGCATACATTTAGGGGCTCTGGCTTTAGCTTCGGCTCCATCTCTGGGTCCAGCCCAGAGCAATTTGTGGTCGTCAGCAGCTCGATCAGAAAATTCGCAATCATTAACGCAATTGCCTTGCCCAGCTGTCAGGAGTTAATGAATTGTATCTCACCCTCTGCGTGTGTGTGTGTGTGTTTATACGGGCATTCCTGTTTCATTTATCATTATTATTATTCATTAATATTAAATAGTGTGGCAATTTCAACGAGAACACCTTATGCTTAGTACATCGTTGTAGACTCTTGTGTCTGTTCAATCTTTTTACCTTTAACCAATTCGGAAGGCTACAATAAAATTAAGGCTATATAACTAGGGCATGGATCCCTACAGGACACTGTGGGCTAACCTTAGCAAACAAGGAATAGGAATGAATGAAATAGGAGTAGAATGATCTCTTGAAATTCTGCGAGAGACGAGATATCGGATCACATAAATACTAACAGTACGTCTGGTATTGACAAGCACCTTCTCCGCTCAAAATTATGGATTTCTTTAGAAAATCTGCACTTGATATGTGCATAGGTGAATAGATTATAAAAGATCTAAATAACGTTTTACTTAAAGGTATAGTTTCTTCTTGGGCAATAAAAACCTATACCAATAGGTTGTTTTCTTAACATCCTAAGTAAATTTATATATTCTACTCGATTCAACGGTGTATTCTTGCTCAAAGTTATTGCAAATTCTAGTCACTTTTTACTTTGGCAATACCTAAACAATATAAAGTTACAAATAGATTAGTTTAATAATTTGTTAAGTATAGTATATATATATACACTCTACACTATTCGGTTAAGTGTGGATTTACAAGGTCGCCGTACATCGCCTCCAACCAAGTAATAAATAATAATAGTCTTGGAACTAATAACATAATGTATCGCATTGTAGTGCATCGATATACTTAACATAATGCATCGTAGTGCATCGATACCCATCCTTATCGCCCCCAAGAGGAGATGTACATATGTATATTCATCCTTATAATCGCCCTTTGTAACCTTGTTGATATAATATTTGCTGGTGATTTGCCTCATTAACAAATTATTACGCCCTTTCACATGTTTCGCATTTCGCGTTTAACAATTCACATTTCACGCTGCTGCCTGGCCACGCCCACGTCCACGCCTAACCTCTGCCAAGGTGGCACGGTGGTGGCACGGGGGGAGGTTCTGCCTGTTTATTTGCAATAGCAATTTTCTTAATTTCCAGCTCCCGGTGCAGTGGTGTGGCAGCCGGAACTCGCAGTTCCTAATCGCTGCAGGGTTGGGAGGAGAG
This sequence comes from Zaprionus camerounensis, assembly GCA_018904165.1. NCBI lineage: Eukaryota > Metazoa > Arthropoda > Insecta > Diptera > Drosophilidae > Zaprionus > Zaprionus camerounensis. The sequence continues at coordinate 2,061,676 of JAEIFS010000740.1, forward strand.
GAGCAGCGCCTAGGCCGGGCAATGCGGTGGGCGGTGCGGCACCCGGGCAGGGCAGGGCAGGGCAGGGCAGGGCAGGGCAGACAACCCTTTGTGCCGGCAATGCGCCCGATCCCAGCTGGGCTTGCTCCGCTCTGCTCGGCGCTGTCTGTGCGCGCTCCGTGCTCGTGTTACTTTATTCTAATTGAAAACGAAATGTAATTAGTTTGCCTACGAAGATGTTGGCGATGGCGGCGTCTGCGACAGCGCCGGCGTTGGCGGCGGCTTCAAACGAAAAGCGCGCGCGCAATGTCGCAAAGTTTGTTTAAAAATTACCAAGGCAGCCACCCTACCCGGAGCTGTGCTTAGGCTGTGGAAACAATTAGCAGAAAACAGCACAAAGAATCGGTGATGGCAACGCGTCTGTGCCTGAGTCGAAGGAGGAGGCAGAAGCGACCGCCCTACCCACCACACCACACTCAGCACTTCCTCTCCTTCCTCACTGCTTTACTCCGTTACTGTCTACGCCTTCGCCCACAAACGTTTGCTTTATGCATATGGCGGCAAACATTTGCGGAGCCTGAGCTGCGAAACCAACAAAGCCAACTGACAAGGCAAGAAATCAGCCTAAAAGGCCAAAGACACGGCCACTCACATACACACACACACACACACACAATGTGCCAGTCAGCCAAGCTGACAGTCGAGAAGGCAGCCTTTTAAAGTCGTTTCTAGCGGGAATCGCGCCAGATTGACTTTTTATTCCACGTCAAAGAGCCGTGAAAGACAGGGAGAGGGAGAGAAAGCGTGATGGGGGAAGACTGTGCAAAGACTTGTGTATGTCCATTGAGATCGCGGCGAATGCTTGAAAGAGTGCGGCGCAGTGCAAGTGCCACACACAGACACAGAGAGACAAGCATATGCACATAACATTTAAATGAATGGAATTTTAATGTTAATATTATAAATAAGCATTTAATCCTCTGGCAGTGCCGAAAAGACTTCCATTCATACACCTATGCACACACACACACACAGCCAGACAGACTGACACACTGTACATGCACACAGAAATACATACATACATACATACATACATACATATGTAACATACGTAGTTGCGTATGTACTTACGTGCATAACGTAACGGGCTGATAAGCGCGGCCAGCACGAACATTTTTGGCTTTTGTTCCCATATTAACATGCGAACATGCATACGTGTATGTATATATATGTGCACACATACACATACACACATACATGTGCAGGTAGTGGAAGCGCGTGTGAAGAGACACATGTCTATTGTTGTAATTGCTGCAGTTTAGCGGCTATTATTGGGCATTCATTTATTTTCATTGACTCAAATTAGTTTGTAATTAAAGGTGACACATATTCCAAAAATGAACGCCGTTGACTGCAAACTATTTAACAAAATGTGCACATTTACATACGTGTATGTGCGTGTGTGTGAAAGCAAATTGCACGTTGTTACATTTGTGCTCAATTGAGCGAGAGTGACAGAGAGAGAGAGAGAGTGAGAGAGAGGAACTAGACAGGAGAGCTTAGATCTTTTTTTGTGGCTCAACTAGTGCGCTCAGCTGTCGGTTGATCAAGTTCGATAACAATAAACAGCAGCTTAATTAGAGATGGGAAAACATCGATGTTTTTTTTAAATTTTGAATGCCCTTGCATAGGGTATATTCACTTTGAATGGAAGTTTGCAATGAAGCTTTGAAGACATCTCCAAACATACATATCTACATATTCTAAATCAGTAAACGCAAATGAGTCGAACTAGCTCTGTCTTTCTGTCCATATGTCCGACATATCACCTATACCTATAATATGCTTGTGAAAGTGCATCATTTACATATATCCAGCATAGGAAAAATCAGCCAGAATGTGTACTATAATATAAGCTAAACTAGGATTGCAACAATCGGAAGAAAGTCAAGCCAAAACCAGCAAGGATTTATTACCTTCGGTATTTTTTTTTTAAAGAAGCATATTTATTTGCCAACTGATTAAACAGCCGCAAGCTAAAGTCAGGCCCGCGGACAGTCTTTTAACATATTTCTATAGGTATATATTATTTATTGCTTTCTCACTGTACCACACATATGCAAGCATGTCCGCAAAAACTAAAGCATACCAGCAGGCGCAGGCAGCGATGCTCTGAACTCTGGGCACTAAAGTGATGCGAATATCTTCAGTGTTTATTGTCCGATCGTATTGAAATTTAGAGGAAAGATAGATACTATAGTCAGCTAACTATATTTAACTATAATATATTTATAAAACATTTGAAGTATACTTGATATGTGGGTGATATAGAGAAATCTGCTTGCCAAATTTACTGTCTCTTGCTTTGATAATAACTGACATCTCGACGTTCAAACGGACAGACAGACGGACACGGCTCAATTTAATCGAGTATGCATTCTGATCAAGAATATATGTATATACTTTTTGCGGTCTGCCACGCCTCCTTCTGCCTTTTTGCGCAAAGTAAATGCACTCTCTTTAGACCACTTTAAATGCTCGAGGGGTATAAAAAATGCATCGGCTAAAGAGTCGATAAACTCGATTTAAAATCGAATCGTTTGCAGCCCTATTTAACGGTAAGTTTGATCAAAAGTCAGACATGCTGTGCAGTTTAGCATAGTCAAGGATTTGGGGCATTAAGGCAGCTCGCAAGTGCGCTTCTGCGGTTGCTGTAATCCTCATTTGGCAAGGTGGCGACGTTATGGCACGGTGCGGTGTGTGTTCAAGTGTTTGTGGCGGCTGTGACTGGCTCCCCGGCTCTGACTGCCTGTGACTGCCAAATTGCGAAATGGGGAAAGGCGAGGAGCGAACGGCGAACGGCGCAATGCGAATTGCAAATTACGATTGTGCATATTGCACATTGCCGTTGCACGTTGCACGTTGCACGTTGCACATTTGGCATTGGCCTAGAGCAGACAATTAGCAAAAATATCAATTGGCGTCGGTGCTGTGCTGATGGTTTGAGGGTTTGACGGGAAGTTGCTTTTCAGCAATCATGTTGTTGTTTCTGCTGCCTACAGCGGTGCTCCTCCTGCTGCTTCTGCAACTCCTGCTCCTGCTGGTGCAGCTCCTGTCTGTAGTTTGGTGTAAACCTGAGCTAAGCTTTTGTAAATGCTACACGAAGCGCTTATAATTGCGTCATGAACGTGTGCTCCTCTCTACGCAGGGCTATCATTTTCAAAAAGGGGTCGCCCCGGCAGTGCATGGCGAAAGAGTGAGAAAGAGCGTGCGGGGAAGAACGAGGGGAATGGGGGAGGGGGGGAGAGGGAGATGTCCCCGAACTGACCGCAGAACGCGCCGCTGCGTAAATGTTACAGCAATGAGCGGTTTTGCAGTTGAGTGAATTAATCCGCGCTACACACACAGCACAACACCAGCAAAACACCCGTTCTACACACACGCACACACACACACACATACACACAAACACACGGTCAGACCGGGTAGGAACATACATACAAAGGGGCCCTCACACGTGAGCAATTATCATGTTTCAATTTGCATTTGTAAGCACTGCAGTTCACGTTTCAGGTGCAGCTGCAGCTGCAGCTCCAGGATAACAGGGCTGCTCCTGCCTGTGCCTCTGCCTGGCAGCCGGACGATTGCCAGGACGTTGGCATTTGGCATTTATTGCAAATGGCTGGCGCACGCGGCACCCGAAAATGGCGTCATTTCCGCACCTGACGCGTTTTACAAATCAACGCAAATTTTTAAAACGCTTCTCTCTAACCAGCTGGCTGTGCTGTCCAGCGTCGCTGCAGTTGTTGTTCTTGTTTGTTGTTTGTTGTTGTTGCTGCTGATGTTGTTGTTGTTGTTGTTGCTGTTGTTGCTGTTTTCCGCCAAGAATTTGTTTACCGTTGCTGCTGCGGTTTGTTATTGTTCGCCGATAAAATCATCAATAAATTAGAAACGTATCCAGTCGCCACGCTGTGGCCCCTTTTCCCCTCTTCCCCTATCCCCCCTTTCCCACTCTCGATTTAGTTCTGCGATTCTGTCACGCCCTCGCCTGTCACTCAGCCGACCATAACATCCGTTCGCAGTTAAATACCAATGCCACGTTTACAGCCGCCGGCGCCTCTACGTATGCAACGGTATAACGGCATTTCCGCCTGTCCCGGAGAGTGTGGAACTATTCTGCCTGCCCCCGTTTGCCACCCCCTACTCCTCTAGTTGTTGTTGTTTTTATTGCGCCTACTAGTGATTGTCGGAAATTTGTTGGTCTTCAAGAATTGCGATTTCTGGTAAAACGAAAGGAGTATATATCGTATATTGTATTCAATATCGTTAATATATATCTACATATTTTCGTATATGGTATCTCTAAGTATATTCATGTGTCTAATGATGTCTTATTGTATTATTATATATGATGTGCTTAACTGCCTCACCATGTTTGACTCAAAAAAATGTGCACTTATCCTAAAAATGCACTTATCTTAAACCCATTTCGAAAAATTTATTTGTAAACAAACTACGTACTTGCCATTTTTATGGCATTGCCAAGCATAAGTAATCGGTCATGCGAAGTTTGACGCCACGATCAAAACGGACACTATAATCGGTGGCGTCCTTTTCACTTTACTAGCAAAGAGTGACGATCTAGAATAACAACGAAAAAAGGATGGCGCTTTTGCAAAGTCGAGCAAACTTAACTTATGTATTTGGAAGAGAAAACAATCAAAATTGCAACAAAATTCATGCAGTTATCCTAAAAATGCACTTATATTGAATGCAACTAAATTAATATTTTTCAAACCAAATAGCTTTTCGTTGCACAAAAACAGTATGATTGGGCAGTTATCTGTAATGTGCAGTTAAGTGTTGAGGCAGTTAAGCACATTATACTGTATATATATAATTAATGTTATATTAAATTAATGTTATATACGTATAATACCCTTCTACCCTATGGATAGCAGGCCATAGGGTAGAAGAGTATTGTAATGTATGTAACACACAGAAGGAGGCGTGGTCTATCCCACAAAGTATATATGTATATTCTTAATCAGCATCAACAGTACAGTCGATATAGCCACGTCCGTGTGTCCGTCCGTGTGATAATCTAGATTCAGAGACTATAAGAGCAAAGACTGCCAATAAATATGAAAACATGTCTAGATTCTGAGCAGAGATCAAACCTATATAAGATTTTGCCCACGCCCCTGCGGCCCCCGTAATGTAGGATAGTTATTTTTGGTGAACACAATAACTATCAACGCCCAAATGTTTGCTGGTTGCGATCTGATCATTCACATAGAAGTTATTTAAGAAATCATTTTGCGAAGCCGCTCCCGAAAGAGCTCCCCAAAGTATGCAACACAAAATGTGCAAAACATAAAAGTTATATATTTTTTTTCTTTAAACTTAATATATTTATTTATTTTATTTGGGCTGTGATGTGAAGATATAATATTATGATATACGGATTCTTCACTTAATAAATATAAAAATAAAAATAAATAAAAAAAAAAAAATTTTATTTGGGATCAGAATACATATATTTCTATAACCTAATGAGCATCTAAGGTTGTTACTTCTCCAAGACTACTTATAAGTAGTTTCTGTGTATTAATAAATTTTTAATTGCCAGATACTATTGATTGTTTATAAGACTATGGAAATGTCTCCTTTTAAGTCGTCTTACTGGAATTGTCCGCCTTAAACGTCGGGCAAGTCGGTTACAATGCATGGTCAGTATAAGTTATATATTTAGGAAATCATTTTGGTCAGCTGTGTAGCGGGTATATCACAGTCGAGAACACTCGAATGTAGCTTTCGTGTTTGTTACAAATATATTTGCAGCAGGAGAAAAAGTGTATGAGCCAGAGAAATGCATGGGTAGCACTTTTTACGACATTACACAACACGGGTGTACGATTGTAGGACATGATCGGAATTTAGTGGGAAAAGTATTTCACAATTTCTGTAGACCTGCGGATGCAGGTCTTTTTTCTTTATAAAAAAACCGCTAAAAAGAGTTAATCAAATACATTTCAATTAATTTCTTTTATTCTCATTTAAGGGTTACCTTTAATTTAAAATAATTCTTAGTTTTATACGATTTCAATTTTAATTTCAATTAAAAATTTACAAACAATTTTGATTATTAATTGTTTTATACTTTAAACAGTCGACTGACCATAGTTCGACTATAAATAAAATAAATAAAAAAAAAGTCGGCAGAAAAACAATTATTACAGGACATCCCTAAATTATGGCACAATTTTGAGCTATTGCCCCAGTGTGCATTGCGACACGTCGTCGAGTGTGTTGAACAAGGCTTTCAACAGGCGGCTCACTGCATGTGGTGGGGGTAGGAGGGGGAGGCATTAGAGGTGTTGTTTTATGCACGCTCACACACACACACACACGCACACACACACGTATGATATACAAACAGATGTGCGCTGGTATTTTATGCATATCGAATACGCTCGAAAACATAAATTTGCGAATTTTGATTATTGTACAATAATTAGGGACGGGGCGAGGAGGAGGGGTTGAGTAGGAGGGGGAGTAGGAGGGGGAGAAGGAGGGGGAGTAGGAGGGGGGAACTTGTAATATGGTTGGTATTATGATTGCCTGCCGGATGTGGCATAAACATGCTGCTGCAGATGCAGCTGCTGCTGTTTTCGACAGCCCCAACGAGTGGCATATTGTTGTTGCTGTTGTCGGTGTTGCTGTTGTTGCCATTGTTGTTGCAGTTGTTGTTGTTAATTTTTTCAATTGCGAATCAAGTGAAGTTGCCTTCGGTCGCGTAATTAACTTGAGCTCATCTAAGATGCTGTTGTTCTTACCACTGACTGACTGTTGTTCTTGTTCTTGTTGTTGTTGTTGTAGCCCGCCATCTTGAGCCGCAGCTGAGTGTGGGGGAGGTGGGCGGGGGGGAAGTGGAGAGGGATGCAATGTGATTGATTTTTCGAGTGCGTAAGCAGCTTTTGCTTCAGCTTATAATTGCATTGATTCCCCATTGCAATTCAAATTGGAATCGGAATCGAATTGAATTGTGAATGCGAGGGCGAATGAGTTGTGAATATCACTGTGAGTGCGACTGTGATGTGATTGTAAATGTACAAATTGATTGATTTGCGCGCAACCAAAACAATTTAAATAAACACTCTTGCGTTGTTATCTCTCTCTCTCTCTCTCTCTCTCTCCCTCCCGCTCTCCCTCTCCCGCTCTTCGGCTCGTTTTGTCTTGTTTATAGAGTGCATTTGTAGGTTTACAACTGAAAGACTCGTTTGCATTGCACAAGACAGACAAATGAAGAGATGGACAAGGCTAGATCGACTACCCTGTTGATGCTGATTCGGAATATATATATATACTTAAGAGGGTCGGAGATGTCTGCTTAAATTAATAGACCCTCTGCAGGGTATTCCCCTGTCTGTCTCATTCTTTCTTCTTGTCTTCTGCTAACTGCTTCGCAATTGTTGCTGCACATGCAAGTTCGCTTTATTTGCTTCAACTTCATGTGATGACTGCATACTGCATTGAAGGCGTAGTCAGATGCAGCAAAAGGATATATATTATTGTATATTGCCGCGATTTAGGGCTGGTTGATATGCATTTTTGGATAGTTTCATCAAACAGGCAACGCAATTAAGCGAATGCGCACTCAAGTCACGTCGAGCTGAGGCAGGTGCGTGGCTGGGGTGGCAGAGGGTGAGGGGGACGGAGGTGTTTAGGGCAGAGGACAGAGGGCAGAGGGTAGAAGCTGTTGAGTAACAATGCAAGTGCAGGTGCAGCTTTGGCACTAATGAGGCGAATGCGTCCGAAAGAGCAGCCGGACACGAGACGAGAGCTAAACAAGTCAAATCTTTTCTGTCGCAGTCGCAGTTGCAGTCACTGTTGCTGATGCTGTCGCTGTCGCTGCTGACGTCGCGGAATTGTCGACAGCAAAACAATATACAAATAAATTGTATTTTATTTCACTTAAGTTGAAAGCAAGCGTCGTCGTCGTCGCGCCAAGCACAGCACAGTCTTTTGCCGGCACTGAAACAAAACGCGGCGAAACAATCGAATTGACAGCGCAAAGGAGGAGGAGGCAAGATGAAGACGCAGAGGGTGCCCACAATGAGGGTAGTGAGGCAGGTCCGGGCGAGGGGGGAACCAGCAGCAGACTGGAGGTGTTCAGGTGGGAGACAGCGCACTGACAGCGGCACGTCGCGACGCGTCGCCGCGGTCGCCATCGTCGTCGTCGTCGTCGTCGTCGTCGTCGTCGTTGTCGCAGAAGTTGCGCCAAGACAAAGCAGGAGGCTAGAACAATGCCAACAGCAGCAATGGCAGCAACAGCAGCACCAGCAGCAACTGTTGCAGCAACAACAGCAGAAGCTGCAATGTGAACAACATAAAAGCCAAGAAAACAAGTTGACAAAGAAATCTTCGACTTATTCCAGCAAAATCTGAATGCTCTGACAAGAAAAGGAGAAAGCAAGAGACACACAGAGGGAGAGAGGGAGGGAGGGAGGGAGGGAGGCATGGCAAATATTTCTAATTTCATAGTCCTTAGCATTGTAAAGAATGCCTTAGATAGAGCAATTACTTAAGCTAGGTAACGCACTTGACATCATTCGCGAAACAGTTTTGTCTCTCAGTTGGTATGCGAGAAATGTTTATTAAATCGTCATTTAAATAGTTTTCTATATTCGTTATTGTTTACAACATTTCAGTTTCCTTTTAAACATCTTCGACTTAAGCAGTTTCTTTCATTTGTGGTTAGCAATTTGTGGTTATGTGATTGAGCTTGTCTTTATTTGCGGTCTGTGTCTGTGGAAAATATTCGAAAATATTGCATTGGTTATTTGTTTTCTATTTGATGAATATTAAATTCATATTCATAAATTGCACATTTAAATTTAATTAAACTGTTTGATATATGATACAGTTGTAAAGCCTCTAAACTGTCTCCTTCTGCCTGTCTTAGCACTTCTGCAGTGCCTCCAGCACCTGCATCTGCCACGGTATCCGCTCGAGTAATCCCCTGTCAATTTGCATCGCCATCTCTCTTTTGATGCTGCGTGTGGCTTGTGCGACAAATAAATCAAATTAATGCACACATTTCGGTTTAATAATATCTAATTAACAAATATTTACATTGATTCAGCTCGGTAAACACGGCCACACAGCAACACAAACAGGAATTCGGAAGTCACAGCCAACGAAATCAGTCTATCTACAATTACAGTTCAATAAACAATAGAGGCCGGCATGAGTACATTCATGCAGTGAATACAGTACAGTACAGTACAACAAATTGTACTCATTTTAACAGTAAGTGATTCGTTTGCTCTTTTGAATGCATTCATGCAGTACTCTATTTAACGTTTTGGGATGAAATCACTTTCTATTTTGATAATAATTATGAGCAGAGGCGAGCCTTGCCAATTGCCTGAATATCTTTTTATAATCTGATAATTTATGCTCTGATGCCTTCTATTAGCTACGGCTGATGCTTGATCTGTACAGAGTTTTGGGGATGGTAATATATTTATATACAATATATTATATACAATATTAAATAAGTTATATTCATTAATTTCATTGCTTAATTTGGCATCTCTAGCTTTGATAGTTGCTAAGGTTAAATTTACTTACTTTCTGACTAGATCTGTACGGAAATGATTTAACTGATTTTTCCCCACTGCCTCGTAGTATGCTCCAGCTCTTTACAGGATATGCTTTAGTCGAGCTGCCACACTAGTTGCTTGCTGCATTCGCTTAGCTGGCAGCATCTGCCTTGCATTTGTCATGGCAAAGGCGTCTCGAATCATAATCATAATTTTGGAAGAGGAGTGAGAATGTCTTTGACCAAAGAGTCGATGCAACCTATGTATGAAGATAGAATATGTTGGCAAGACATTGAGGAACAAAGGACTATTTTCAGGTGAAAGGACTCTATCCTTGACTGCCATACATACAGGGTATTTCATTAAATTTAACATTGACTGCGCATTTGCAGTAATTTCTATTCAAATCGAAATTCATGTACATCGTATATATATAGCATATAGCATATACATATATACATATGTATATATACAAGGGGGACTGTTGCCTATGTACTTGACTGACAAGCACTTCAAGCGTGCCCCCTTCCCCTGCCCCCGCTCCGTTTCACCACGGCGTAGACGCTTTTCATAGGTTGATATTGTTGCACTTTTTATGCCGCAACGCGGCAAAGCACTGCACAAGGCTGCTGCGTCTGTGGGGTGGGGGGGGGAGTGGCAGGGGAGAGCAGGTGCTGTGGCAGGGTGTCATGCAACAGAGTTGCCGCTTTTGCTCTTGACGCAGCGCAGTGTGCTATTATTTAATGACAACTCGCAACGCGTTGCTGCCAGTCGAAAATCTTTGGAAGTTCATGTTGAGCGGCGATGCGCGACGCTGGCAGCGATGGCGACGGCGACGGCGACGCTGACTGAGGCAGCAAGCAGCAACATTAAAATAACAAACAAAGGCAGCGCGCAAAGAGGGAAAACAAAAGCGAGCTTTGTAAGGCGAGAAAAATTGGTCAAGTGAGCGCAGGCTGTGCAGGAGTATGAAGAAGGAGGAGGATGGAGAAGAAGGAGGAGGAGGAGGGTAAAGAAGGAGGAGCAGGAGCAGGAGCAGGAGCAGCATGAGGAGACTGAGCTGCGCGACTGACACACTGCCCGACTTGGAGCTATTTACCTTACATGTGTGCGAAGGCAGTAGGGGCAGTGGCAGGGGCAGGGGTATAGGCTAAGGGTGGCTAGGGGGGGGGCAAGGGTGGCAAGGGTGGCAAGGGGGCGTCTGTTTGCGTGGGCGCTGCGGTAGCTGCCATCTTAATTTGCATGCATTTTCGTTGCGTGCGCGCGTGTGTAATTTATTTTTGGCGACGCATCCTTCTGCCGCCGTCAGTCGCGCGTCGCCCAAAATTCCCTTGAACTTGCAGCATCGCAGCGACTGACGACGAAAGATAAACGACGTCGATGTCGATGCCGTTGCCGATGCCGATGCTGGAGACGACGCCAATGCTGACGAACGGCAAACGACGCTGTGCCACCGACGCGTAGGACGTCGTCAACAGTCGCGTCTGCCCGACGCGCTGCGCTGCGACGTGTTGCCGAGCCGCCGAGTCGGGCACGACTGACAGCGCTTTTTGCACGAAGGCGCCACACGACACCAATGCGTCCCACATCCCTACGTGTGTGTGGGTGTGTGCGCGCGAAAGAGATGACACTAAGAATGTGGCGATTAATGCACTCGCAGTCGCAGTCGCAGTCGCAGTCGGACTTATCAAGAGGAGAAGCATTTGTGCATTTGTGTTAGTGCGTGTGCATGTATGTGCTGCACGTTATGCTGAGAGTATGTGCCACAAGTGTAACTTAACAGTAATCATTGCTATTAAGCTGGCGACCACTGCAAGGCATCAATCAGTCACCGTGCTGCAGAAGACTTGTGCAGACTAATCGAGTGGCAAAGACTATTGAGAGTTATCGTATAAACACTTCAAGATGTCGCTGGCTTTCTTATACTGGCAAATTCTGGTGGCAGTATTTCTGTTTTTCTATAGTCACAATTACTATGTGCTTCTATTTGCTTGTCTTTTGCACACCTACTTCTTGTTCAGACGTAATCATCTCTAATCAGTCTTTTTTTTTGAGTGCAAACATCAACGGATTAATCTTAAAAACAAAACGGAGTAATCTTAAAACTCAGTGTTGTTAATTCCACATAAATTGAATTTTGGGTAAGTTCAGTTTCTGTTCTACTCTTCCAGTCAATATAAAACTGATTGATAGGATTCTAAATATTTATCATGAAAAGAAATTCCTAATATATTTGGAATGTTTAAACATTTACACACTTTCACTATTGAAAATTATCTAAATTTGTGCAAATGTTTGTTTAGAGTTTAATGCACTTGATCAGGACCATACGAGTCGATTACCTGCAGCGAATACGAACGAATTTTGTATTTAGGTTGCTGGATACTGTTTGTAGATCAATTTGATAGTACAGTTTGATTGCAAATCAATAACTTGCGATTATTAATTATTATTTAAAGACAAGTTCCTTCTTCTGCATACACATGCATTGATGAATAACATATGCATCTATATTTCAAATTATAATTCAATTGGGCACAAAAGTCAGAAGATATTCAGGTTTACATTCTGTATAGTTGCGAGCAGCGCCGAGCTTAAGTATATTTAAAAGACTAAACATGAGAAGTTTACCGGTTAGAAACTTTATTACCAACTATGGTCCACCTGCACAGCCAAAGTTCTTTATATTTAGGTGCTCTATTTGGATATCTATAATAAAAGAGTTTTTGAAACATTTTTGATTATAGAAAACTTGTAAAAATCGCATACAAAGTTTATAAGTATTTAAAAAACGTTAACTAAAGAAAAAGTTTTAACTTCAAATTAAAAAGTTTTTATACCAACTATCCATAGGGTAGAAGGGTTTTGTAAATCTGTGCCAAAATGTAATGTAAAAGACCGTAGGAGGCGTGTCTGTCTGTCCTTCAGTGTAAAAATCTATCATCTATATTTTTGTTGCATACTTTGGCGAGCTCATTCGGAAGGGGTTCCGATAAACTGTTTTCCTAATAATTTCTATGTAATTGATCCGATCACAACTAAATTTTTAGTAAGCGTTCAAGCGTTGATAGTTGTTGTGTTTATCAAAAATGAATTTTCAAGCTTTAAAATTACGCTTCGAATTCATTTTATTTGGATTTATGGTGGTAAATTAAAAATATACTAAAATTTAAAATATACTTGATCAGCGTGCAATACTGCCACCAATATAGCCCTAGCTATATTTATATACTGATTCTGAATCAGCATCAACAGTCCAGCCATGTCTGTCTAACCGTCTGTCTGTATGAGTGCCTATATCTCAGAGAGTTAAAGAACTAGAGCCATCAAAGTTTTGCATCAATACTGATTTCTATTGCAAGTTTTCAAAATTTTCAAAGTTTTTCCAAGATCCTTTTGTAATCAGTAAATACTACTTCATCGCTGCATTACAGCTCAAATTTACAATACAATTGTCGTCTTAGCTATTACTCAGATAACAAATACTATGTTGTGAACTTTAACTAAAAATTTCATTAAGATCGGACAGTAAATAAGGTAAGTCAAAGTTTTTGAAAATTCCCTTAGCATCCACTTTAACAAGTTCAAGTCCTGCGTCAATGTTTTTAATACAATTATTTATTTGTTCAGTCACAATACAATTAAGTGGAGCAATGCAATTGTGCTACTACACCATTAGACCTGCGTTCAATTTCTACGTACGACAATTTGCGAAAATTTAAATTTAAAGATTCTTTTTTATACCCTTCAAAGATCGTCGTCTTTTTATATATATTATATATTATATTTACTGCACGTCCTCCTGCAAGACAAAAACGATTCTTTCAGTTTTAAAACTGCTTTGATTTTCGACTGATTGTTCCAATGAAAGCTATAGCAATAGTTTTCTGAGTTTTCTGAGTGAAATAAAGAAGGATATAGGGATAGTTGAATTGGTATTAAATTGGTATTATTATTATTGAAGTGCGAACAATACAAAAACTAGCCACAAAAACTCTCAACTCCCTCTCTCTCGATTGCTCATATGGCAGCCATATTTTATAAAAGTCTGATTTTGATAAAGTTGAACAGTAGTGTACATAGTTACACACATTAAATAAAAGGATGATGTTATTAGTTTGGTTGCAAACAAGATATGTAAGATCGATAGTTTCTATGACAGTTATTCGGTTTATCTGTTCGATCCGGTAAAATCCGACTTATGTTGTAAACATCATGCTGCATTCCCCAAGATAGCTTTAAAATTAAAGGAATAGTGTTGGAGTACCGCATGATATTATTATTGTCGTAACTCAAAATAGATTAGTTTGAAATGATTGCACATAGCATATTGTAAATTATCAAACTAGTTTGATTATAGATTTGAAGTTCCTAAATGTTTTACAGACATATATGGAAGTCGCAGTTAGTTTATAATAATCTTTTGCATTTTACTGTAAGCCGCTTGGAAATTGTCCGACGGCGAAGCTTAAAAACGGAATGAAGGACACGGAAAACTGTTTTGATACACCTGTTGATGCTGATTAGGAAATATACAATTAATGTGGATATAAGAATGGAATCAAAGAGGTACTGATGCTCGAAACTCACAAACACCGTTTATTATTCACCACTTTTTAAAAGATTCATGTTGATAACATAATTCAGATTTTGAGCAGACTTGTGTAAGTGAAAATATAAGTTTCGCAAGTCGCGTTTGCTTTAACGATTGTAAGTATTTATAATATATATAAAGATATATACACGTTAACGTCCCCACTACACACTCAGTTGCCCCAGAGAAGAATCATTGAGAACACTTTTAATTTGGTTTAGTTTCTTGCATTGAAAAGGACACAACACTGATGCCACTCGCATGTTGCATGTTGCCTGTTGAAGGCTGATCTGCTTAGAAAACATATATTTATATATATTTGTGGCCACACTTATATCTTATGAGATGTCGGAGATGTCTGCTCTGCAACTGTATTCCAACAATTAAGCTCAATTTTGCGATTGGCTTAGCTTGTTTCTAATTTAGAAAAGAGAAATTATTTCACAAACTGTCCGTCGGCAGAGCAGCAGGCAGCACTGCCCAGAGGCTCAGCCAATGCAGTCGCAGCAGCAGCGGCAGCAGTCGCAATGGATTTGCAGGTGAAGAGATGCGTAGATGCGCAGATGCGCAGATGCGCAGGTGTCCAGCCGTGTGGGTGGACTGGTGGGGGTGTAAGAGGCTTGGGTGGTGTGCAAGATGCAGCGCTATGTGCTTAGTTGAGGCGCTGCTGTCGATGTCTATCGGAATGTGGCACATCTCTAGAGCGAATGGCATCCACACATGGATTCCACTTGGCGCAGTCGGCGCATGCGCCGAGGCGAATAGAGTCCACACGGCGCTGTGCCGAACGTTGCTGGAGACGAGGACTGTGGACGAAGGGAGACGACGACGGCGACGACGTCGGCGTCGACCTGCCAAAGTGGCAAAGGTGCGCGTATGCGTGCGGACTTCCTCCGTGTGCTTGTGGAACCCAAGGAAAAGCACATCTACCCACACACACACACACACACACACACACACACACACAGAACACGCGTACCATTGGCCGAGTTTTGCGCGCTGCGCTGCTCCGATTCAGTTTCGTTCAGGATTTCGAAGGCGACGGTTTGTGCCACGCGACGCGCGCCTAACTGCCCCCGATAAACAGAGCTTCAACACGCTGGTCGGCTGCGACTGCGACTGCGACTGCTGTGTGTGAATTCTTCGACAGTGACTGACTTAATGTGACAGTGAACAGTGAACGCTAAACAGTGATCAGTGAACAGTGAACGGGGAACAGTGACTAGGCAGTGACCCCCATTATTAGAAAACAAATTGTCCGTGGCTTGGCCAAGTCTCGTGCTCCGCCCACCGCCCTCAACGCCTTCGCCTTCACGTGTTGTTGTTATTTTTGAATTTTGTTTTTGTTTTTCTTGCTGCACGGCAAAACAAGTGAAATGTAAACAGTCCGAGCCGCGGGCTCCGTGCATGAGCTGCTCCCCAGCCGAAAAACGTGTTACCCCGATTTGTGGCAAGCAGCAGCAGCAGAAGCAGCAGCAGAGCATACACTGCGCCGCCGGCGGCTGGCCCAATAATAATTTACTCAACGTGTAAGTGTTCCCACTGCATGTGCATGTGTGCGTGTGCCTGCAGCACGTGCCGGCTAAATGTTCGTTGTTGTCTGATTTGCAGCCAATATTTGCAACTGTGACCAGGAACAGTTTGAGAAGGCAAGTGAGGGGGCAAACCGGCGCTAATCAATTTCATTTAATTTGCAAACTTTACAGACTTACTGAGAGAGAGAGAGAGAGAGACGGGGAGTGCGGGAGATAGAGAGAGAGGTGCAGTAGGGGTATCTCTTGGTAAATGTGATTTCAACTTTCCCTCTCGAAGTAGGCATAATTTGTAAATGTGTACTGAACAGAGTATAGGCTTATATATATACATATATACTGTATATATATACTCTGTTTATATACTATATAAACTGTATATATACCAGATACTATGTACCGCCAAATGTCGCAATAACTCAATCTCATTCTGCGCCCGCATCGTGTCTACTTTGCCACAAGAAAAATGAAAAACTTTTCGCGCTTCTTCTCAATGCGCTTTCCCGTGCCCGTGTGTGTGTGTGTGTGTGTGTGTGCGTGTAGAGGGGTCTCTGCAGCTGTATTTTTACTATATACATATGCATATACATATATGTGTATTTGTATTTGTATTTGTATATGCATAAAGTTGTGTTTATGTCAAAATC
Source organism: Zaprionus camerounensis (assembly GCA_018904165.1). NCBI lineage: Eukaryota > Metazoa > Arthropoda > Insecta > Diptera > Drosophilidae > Zaprionus > Zaprionus camerounensis. Next base: position 2,078,039 of record JAEIFS010000740.1, read on the forward strand.
CAGTTGGGTAATAAAGTCGCCATCAATTTGGCACAATAAAATGCAAAACGCGAAATAAACCCGAAAAAGGCAGCTGGCTGGGGCCAAATTGAAGGAAAGTGTGCGAAATTCTGGGGTGCCCCACACAACATACACCATGAAGTGAAAATGGCCAACACACACACACACACACACACCACACACACAGAGAGAAAGGGAGACAGTTGGACTGGTATTGATGCGTTGAGTTCGACTGGTCATAAAAATGGCAAAAAACAGCGCATAGATATCGTCAATCAGTTAGATAAACACACACACACACAAACACAGACACACACACACACCTACACACATACATACTTATGCTCACATCTGCATACATGGGTGTGTGCGTGTGTATGAACCATTTTATGACCTACAGGCAGCCTACAAGTGTTGTGCAAAATTTGATAGACAGTCTGCAACAAGCAGCAGCAGAAGCGGCAGCAACAATCAGCAGCAAGAATAACAACAGCAATAAGAAGCACAGCAACAGTACAAGAGTCAGAAGGCAGGCAGTGACAGCTGCCACCCCGTGGCACACTCCTTACCCAACGAGGGCTGCCTGGCAGGCTCACCTGCTTGCATTACCCAGACGCTCACCGACTCAGCATCTTTTTCGTGTTCGGCTTGTCTTGGCAGCTGGTAACGCTGATTAAAGTGCTCCACAGCTACTTCTGCCACCCCCCCACACCCCCACACTCACACACAGATACCCACACACACACGCAGAGAGTTAGAGAGACATTCATAGAAAGCAAACGGTAAACGGCTCGACTTTGACATTGGGACACCCATACAATAGGTTGAGCTGGCAGAGCTGTGACTACTGGCACACCTGCCACGCCCACCCCCACCCCCGCCTTGCGTTAAGTAGCAGCTAACAGCAGGTAAGTGTGACAATAAAAATGAATGGCAATTCGCGAGCGAGCCTCCGCCTGCGATGGGGCATCAAGTTATTGCTTCGCACACTTTATGAACGAATGCCAGCAAGAGGCGCAACGTTAATAGGTTGCGACTAAGTTACTGGGTACCCAGCGAGGTTGAGCATGTGAAATAAGTGTGACTTGTAAGCAATCGAGTATGTTTTGTTAAAAAAAGTGAGAACAGTTGCTTAGTGCATTTATTATCTATGGTAATCTGGCTGTGAAGGATGTAGTCAATGTTTCCCTTTATGATAGACAGTGGGAACACCCTATTCTACTAGGTTTAACATTAGAATATAGCATGTTTAGTATTGCTTTATTAGGTGTCATTATACACATTTTCATAAGAGAAATTTGCCTTGTTTTCTAAGCGACAAAGTGGGAACACTTTCTGCACTTCAATTCTGAATTTATAGGCAGTGACTAAATTTCCTTGACAAACAAATAAACAATGTTCCAATCCATTTGCGATAGGTGGGAATATCTGCCTTATAATACTGCACTGTGCACTCATCGAAAATCAGTTTATTTTAGGGATATAGTCATTAATTTTCCATACTAAGCACTTGTCATGTTTCTTGAGCAACAAAGTGGGAACACCTTCATCACGAGGCTGGACTAAGCTAATCGCAAGTCAGAATTCGTTGTATTTCATATTATTATAAGCAGCGGGTTATCGAAATGCAGTGACTATATTTCCCTTACAAGCAAATAAACAATGTTTCATATATGTTCCCATATGTAATAGAAGACCATTGTTTTTTCAGTGAATAAGTGGGAACACCTACTTCAGTTCAAATCAGAATTCGTTGTATTCAACATTATCGAAAAGCAGTGAAAAGCAAATAAACAATGTTTTACAAGTGTACTCTCTTGCAACAACTGGGAATATCTGTATTACTTTTACAGTTTATTACAGAAATATATTCATTATTTTTCCAAAGGGGAAACTTATCATGTTTCTAAAGCAACAAAGTGGGAAGACTTTCTTCGTGTTCATTGAATTTCACACTATCGAAATGCAATGATTTTCCTTACAAGCAAATAAACTATATTTAATATATGTTCCCGTTTACAATAAAGCATTTAAATAAATGGGAATACCTGCATTACTGTGCTGCATAGTTATCTGATTCTTACATAGCAATAAACAGTTTATTATACAGACACAGTCATCACTTTCAGATACGACGAATGTGTTGTGTTTTTAGCGAGAAGGCAAAATTTTTGTTCCTCCGTTGCCTTACTCACGTTAGGTCAATCTAAGAAGATAAACTATCCGCCATATAGAAAGAAATACCATTTATATGCAGTCATATCTCTGTTCCTCCACCTTCTGGCCGGGCTTAACCGACTGTTAACAGAGTAAAATGTTTATCCGTTCCGTGCCGTTCGTCTGTTTCTCTGTCTGTTTTTCTCTTCTATGGTACCTTTGAAAGTGTCCTCCAGTGTCACAAAAAACGAGCCAGAGTGCTGTGCCAAATGCGTTGACGCGCTGCGAGTGAGTTTCGAGTTCCTAACTCAAATGTCCAAATTGCTACAGGGCTAATAACTGTAACTCTCCCTTCCTGTCGAGCAGGCCCGGACGCATTCGGTATGACTCGGTTAGGTTCGCCTTGCCAAGTGCCATCGGTGATCACTCGTGTCAGCCGTCGACTGCACCCCTCACCGCACACTGCCCGCCTTACAGGCGAGTGCAGAGTGCAGAGTGCGGAGTACAGTTTGAACTTGCCTTGATATGTTTTGTTCTGAGATAAATGTCAAGAAGTTTTCCATGCGAGAGAGAGACAAGCAAAATAAAACGAATTTCAAGCTCGCAAAAAGCAAATGGAACGTTGCTTTGCATGTCTAATGCTCTCACTTTACAGGGTATTTCCTTTTTGCTGAGCTTGGCACAATTTCCGCTGATTGCTAATTGCAGCTGGCAATCTATGGCAACGATGCAACTAGACTTCCATCAGCTCAGCAGCATTTAAGACGCAGCAGCCAAATGGCATAATGGGTTAATCGATTGGAAAACGCATGTAACAGGTAGAGTGTGAGAGAGAGAGAAGGCAAAAAGGAGAAGGAAGGAATGTGTAAACAATACAAAGCAAATTAACATGAGTTTAAGTTTCAACTAGAAGAGCAGCAGTGGCGGAATTTTAACTTTAATTTGATAATTGAGTATGGAATAGGTGAATACAAGTTAGACAAATATGAACAAATTTCATTTGTATTCTTGTTGTAGTGCCTAGAGAAGTATCGTATCCCAGAATGTTCACAATTAAGGGCACACCATAATATGGGCAACCTCTTCTAATACGACCTATTTCAATGCAACCTGTGTGCACAGCTCTCATTGTTTGATCTTATATGTATTTTGAAAATATTTGGAAATATGAAAAAAGATTAGAAGCAACTAAGGATGCTTTTAGTAATCGGGTATGCTCGACTATTGTATACCTGCATTATACATTTCCTGTGTTCAACGTATTTGACTTTAATGCTATAACATATTGTCAGTAAAGTTGGAAGTCCTAGCACTTATTGTATCTTAAATCAAGGTTATAATTTCTAAGGCACCCCTGCAAAGTATGCAATAAAAAATACGCTAAACATAGGTAAAGTGAATAGCGAATATATCGTGCTTGTTTCAGAGGGATGTAAACTTTATAAGGTGCTGTAATCAGATTATTTAAGTACAAGAAAATAAGATTCGAAGTAGAAATAGAAATTTTGATGTAACTTCAGAATATATTATGTTTGTATAGTATGTATAGCTCTCTACTTTATAAGATTCGAGTTTGATCTTAGTACACATATATATTTTTTAAGCTGTCAGCTTATTCTGAGTATACTTTGTGGGATCCCATGACGGTCTCCTGAACTTTTCTACCTTGAACTTTTCGGCCTTTACGTAACAAGTTCACCTGGAAAAGCAACTTTATTTTATTTGTGTCTCGAGTTTCCGTTTGATTGGCCAACAAAAGCGCTTTGACCCACTCAAAATATTATTGCAATACTATCGATTTGGTGGTGGACAAAGAGGGAATATCTTTATAGCAAGATTATAAACATATGTATAAAGCAGCTGCTTAGAGCAAAATGTTGTTCACAATTCTCGAATATGTTGCTCTACCCATTTACTCTCATGAGTGTGCGTACATATGTATGTGTGAGTTTGTGTGTGTGCACACACTTCTGAGTATGTTCGTTTTTGTTGCTCCTGTTGGGCTATACTCCCCGCCATCTATATCTACTATACTATACTATATACAGCATGGACGTACGGTGTATACGACGTAGTAGGTATCGCTCATAAATTACCTTTTCTGCTCTCGCTGCAGTTGCACTTAAACAGCTTCCATTTAAGCATTCATTTTACTGCACAGCCATTTTGCTGCATCCTTCCGGGACGCCGGAGCTGGCCTGGGTGCCGTACACAGGCGAGGAGGGACAGGGAGATGGGGGCAGTCCCACGCTGATTAACTGGCATGTGGAGACAGCGAGGACAACAGGAAAAGCAATAAACTTGTTTGTATTTGTATTCCACTTATGCGTGATTGTTTTTCAGCGTAATTTGTTTTCAAGAGATTTTTCTGTCCGCCAAGAGCTACCCATTAACCCCCCCCCCCTTCCCAGCAGCCCCACCATGCCACCTCTCTCTCTCTCGAGCTACCCTGAGCTGACCGAGTTGCAATCCACTGCAGCTGAAGCTGACCCGAGTTCAGTTTCGTTTAGTTCAGCTCAGCTTAGCTAACATTCATTAGCGTTCTTCCCTCACCTGCTTGAAAGAGCACGGTTAGGTGAGGGGCAAGGGGATGGAGGAGGTGGGGAAGGGAAGACATCTTCAGTTGAAAATACAAACATGAGAATTTTGCGCCCTGCCACCTCCCCAGCAGAGGAAGGTGCCCTGAGTGTTCAAACTATTTACTCAACTATTCGAACCACTCACTTCTAACTCAGCACACTCAGCAACCGCAATCGCCATCATGTTCAACTGCGGATTCACATTGAATCCGTACATGTCCGTCTCCATGTTCGATTTCAATTCGAGTTCACTTTTCGTTTATAGCCAAAAGAGAAATTCGCCTGGTTTACTTTCCCTTATCCTTCTCCGCTCGTTGCTGTGCTTTCCATTCCATGTGATTTCATCTTTATTTTAATTCGCATGTTTCTCCCTCCTGCTGCCACGTCCCTCCTTCTTGGCATAGCCACAATTAATTATCTCCATCTGGCCTAGTTACTTTAAAGTGAATCTATCATCAGATCGTATATTTCTGTTCATTTCGTTTTCTTTCAATGTGGCGTAATTGTTTTCGAGTTTATCTGTGTTGCGGACAGAGACTAATTAATTTGGTTAAGTCAAGAATGCAAAGTCCCTTCCCATCCACACGCTGGTGGGACAGCCCACGCCCCTGTGCAACACATTTCAACACGTTTCTACAGCACACATGTTCGCCAGTTTGTCATGTGTTGTTTCTTTCGTGACGCGCCCCACACAGAACGTGGCACGACATACTCGTGAGTAGACTAAGGGGGTCAAAGGGTGTGCCCAAGTCGTGCATTTGCTGCTGGTCTGGCATGGTGAACATTTTCGGGAGTTATCCCGTAATGAAATCTCGCTAGATTGGATGTCAGCGCATAACGATAAGTTGTTTATCGGTATGGCGATATGTCACGATATTTATATGAAGAGGTAGATAGATGGTCAGGCAGCATATGGCACGTGGTGATGAAATATGACGACAAAGAATAGCACTAACAGCATATAAGGAGTCGACATACATACGTGTTCGAAAATATGTACAGACTAGAGCTGAAGGAACAGCGATGTTTGCTGGGGTTTATCGATGTATCATCGATTATACTCCAGTCCAGTACAGATGGGATAGCATATAACAAATTGATATAATCTATTCATTTATTTTGAAATGGTTCTCAAGTAAAACTCGTATAACATAGTACCATACATTTACAAGCGAGGTGGTATATGGCACGTGGTCATATGCAATGCCATATTGAATAAAAATGTATTTGGAAAGAAAAGATAACCAAACAGAACATGATATCTGGTCATATTTATAAAAAATGGAGTTGGATAAGAGGCTATAAAAGACGGCTTTAGATCCTAAATGTATGACAAACTATCTGATGATGTTTTAAATACTATCACAGTAACCATATAATACAGTACAGTTATGCTGAAGGATAGAGTATATGCCTAATGTGAGAACAGATTGCCAGACAATTAGACATGTTAGCTTGTGTAAAAACTGATAACATATGACGAGTAAACCACATGTGTTGTCAGACTGCTGACAAACTATCGATTACTATCGCACCTGTTGACATTCATCGCTTAACTTATTGCACGAACTTCACGAATTCACGTTCATCGTACAAACGCTGAGCTTCTGTTGGGCTGTCAAGATCTTTTCGCCGTTTTTTGTTGCAATTAAAATTGCTGATAGTCTTTTATTGTTGCCCATGTTGTTGCTGTTGTTGTTGTTGTTGTGGTGTATTTCAGCAGAAGAGCATGCTACAATTGATATCCTTTGTTGTCAGCTGCACGCAAGAAACGAAACGAAATAAGGCGGAACGAGACGGAATGACGAAACGAAATGATATGAAATGAAATGAATGAAACGCAGAAATAACAGCCAACAATTCGTGCTATCTGCCGCCCTCTTTTGGCATTCTTGTTTATTGTCATTCCTTGTGTTCCAAGGAATGCGGCCGTCGATTCAAGTCAACGCGGAGTAAAGCGCAGCCCAGAAGGGGCGGGTTGGGGTTAGCCGGAGCAGGAGAAGGCGAAGGCGAAGGCGAAGCAAGCCGAGACGGAGCGAAAACAAGTCCTGTCCAGGCTGTACTTGCTGAGGCTGCAATTCCAGCTGCATTATCCTTTTATTATATTGCTAGCATTAACGTTTCCGTTTTAAGGACGTTATGCACACACACAGAGAGGGAGAGAGAGAGGGTGGGAGAGAGAGAGGTAGAGACGAACACACATACACACAGACGCATGAAATATGCAGGCCATATCGATGCTAGGCCAAGTCAGACCTCACCAGGGCACAGTGGGCCATGGAAGGGCAGGTCACGCCGGGCTGAGCTGAGGCGAGCGATAAGTACACACCGTTCCTTGGCCTTGTTTGTAGCTGCTTGTTGTTGTTGTTGTCCCCTTGTTATTTTTAACTGATTCTCATGCCTTTTGTGTTATTTTTTGTATTTTCTTAACTGTTTTTTTTTATGGAATATCCACAAACGGACTAGCCTCCCAATTCCATGACTTCCTTCCCTTGCCCGCTTCGAGCGGGACATTCGAGCACGTACGTACAAGCATATGCACGCGTATGTGCTCACCTATGTATGTGTACACAAACTGAAAGAAATTTGGCGGATGACAGCTTCTGCTGTCGCATTCATACCGAGTCTGTGCAACGCGGCGTTGCTCGTGATGAAGAAGACTTTAAAGACGATTCTTTAATTGCAAATCAACTCAGGATCGTGGGTATATTTGTGCTTGGGCTAAGGAATACACCCTTATCACATACAGGTTATAGCAACCACCTGTTAGTGTGTCCACACTTCGACCATGCAATTCTACTCGTTACTTTTGGTTTATGTGTGCGATGAGGAGTTAAATCTAGTTGGGACAAAGTGTGGTTCCTTGTCCACATGGCAGCCACACACGCAATGCCGAATTTAATAATAAATAAGCCAAGGCACGCACAAGTACAACACACACACTGACACACACACACACACACACTGGCACACACACACAGATGTAGAAAAATAAAGACCGACATCAACAAGGGCAAGAAGAGGCAGACAATCCAACACTGCCCCAGTTGGATATTCATAACCTTTGAGTCGACTCAAGTGAAGGTCGGCTGGGGAAGTGGGTGGTCAGGAAGGGAAGGTAAGCGGACAGGGGGTAGACGTGCTGGCCCATGTCCCCATTGGGCGCCGCTTTAAGTACGGCATTAACAATCAATTACAAGTATTACGAGCCGTAAAACTGACGCATTGGCCAAAAGCTTAAGCCAAAAATGGAAAAACAAACGCCAGAAGAAGAAAGAGAGAAAAATCAAAGAAAGAGAGAGAGAGAACTTGGGCGTAGGAGAAATGACTGTTGAAAATCAAATGTAGGTTCAAGAAATAAAAATAATAATAAATAATTAAGGTACAACCATTAGGTACAGTTACACAGATTCAACTGTCGGTAGTGCTGAAAAGTTATGTTTATAGAGACACCTTTATCACGTATTGCTCTAAAATACATCCAATTAGCATATGAACAATTTCTAGAGGCTGATAGATCGAGGCATTGACTTCTAGGTACTGCGGTACATCCACAGTCTTAAAGGTACTCACTACTTAGGTACTGCGTTATTGGTGCACCATGGGTATCTAATTGGTACTGGCTATTCGATTGTTTGATTTCGTTCTAAACTTCCATATACCCTTCTAGGTACAGCCTTTCAGTTGTAGCTATATAGCTTTAGGGTCCTGCATGAATGAATTCATTTCAGGGGATCAATACTGTACCGCACTGTACTGTACTCATTTCTTACTATACTCAAAGTGTACACTTTCGTTGAGTATGCTATGATTGAGACCCTTTTTAAAATGAGTACACCAAAACAAAGAATGATTATAAAGAAGATAAAAACCTTTCCGGTTATTCTGTAAGTGTTGTACAGCCGTGAATAGTATTCAAATAGGTACCACGTTTGACAGTATTGTACAGTACTATGACTGTAATTAATACACTTTACTCAATACAACAAAATACAACAATCACTCACATTCATTGTAAGTGAGTACACAAAAAGGGTACTAAGTTTGACTGAATGATTCATTTGTTGCTTTGAATGCATTTATGCAGGAGTCTATTATATCTTACTATATATGTACGTACATATAGGCTTTATATGTACAACCATTTGGGTACAACCAATATGCCACTTGCAATTTGGACGCCTTAAAGTTTTAAATACTTACTCCATTAAAATAACAACTAAACAATACATATACATTTTATTGTGGTCTCGTTAGAAATAACGGACACGTTAAAACAAAGCAACAGAGTGAGAGAGAGGGAGAGAAAGAGGGAGAGAGAAAGAGAGCAAGAGTGAGCGAGGTAAACATAAAACGGGAGGGAGGCATCCATCAAGCAAACGTCAGGCACATTGCGCACAGATTTATGCCTGCGTTGTTACGACAATTGTTGTTATTCTTGTTGTTGTTGTTGTTGTTGTTACTCTTGTGGTTGTTCTTGTCGTGGTTATTGTTATAGTGGTTGTTGTTGTTGTTATTGTTGATGTTGTTGTATCAGTTATAAAAATGAGTTTCGGCGGTCGCCAGCAAGTTGTACTCTAGTTGTAGCAATTTAATGGGCATTGTTGCGCCTGTTATGCTGATTATAAGCTTGCCCCCAAATGCCAAATCTCCCACAGTTCCCTTCCTACTCTCCTCCTCTCCTCCGCTCAGCACCCCTGTTGTCCAGCTAAATACATGGAAGCGTGTAAGCCTCTGACATTTCTGGGCTGCGCTTCCAAAACCACACCCGGTACATTTGTTGGAGCTGGCCGGACACACCGCACACCTCGTACACCTCACCCAAAAATATTCTGAAAATAAACCAAAAAACATTCATTTTATCCCGTTTTTCTGTTGCTGTAAATTTAAATTTCTGGCTTCACCAAAGGTGTAAAGCCTGATGAGGGTATACGATATATTTATGTACGTATGAAGGTGGTATAGGCAGCATCCTATGCATAAGTGCCCCGTCAGCGCTTAAACAGGCAGGGGTAAAAGAGAAGGGGGAAGAGAGAGGGGTGAGGTGGAGAGAGCGAAAAGAAAACAAAATTTCATTGCCGAGCAACGTTGTTCGGTCATGTTTTCTGTATAGTGTTTTGGAGCATAGTTTATTTTATTTTCCGTTCCCTTTATACCCTGTATCACGAGAAACAAGCATATTATACGACTGTCCAAATGGTATTGTAGGCAGCAACTCGACAAACAAGTGTATAAAACTCTTTGTGCCGACTGACTCGACTGATTTATCGTCGCTCAGCGTAAATTTGCTGGGGATGGGGATGGGGATGGGGATGCATGGGATGATAAGTTCGTACAGCACATTCTCCTTTTCATCCGGTCCATTCTGTACAAGGAATTCAGAAGGATTCAGTTCGACAGAGTGAAAAATTGTTGGAATAACGTTTAAGAGATTTCCCTCTTCATTCAATTCCCTTAGCCGAAATCTTTTTTAGTAGATCTATAGAATGAAAATCGATGAAATTATGAAAGATTAAAACCAGAGTGGAAAAAAACTTTTTGTATGACGAAGGCTCTATACCCTTGCAGGCTAAATCTACTTCGATTGGTCCTTTACTAGTTATAAAGAATGCTATAGATGTGTTTATATATCTTTTCGGAAAGAGCTTTAATTACTTTTTTAGATAAATATATACAATATTTTTTTTTTTTAAGAACATCTTCACGAACAGTTTGTTTTTTTGAAAACCATAGGATAAAGTTATCCGACTTGATAAGTTAAACTCTTTCAAAAAACATGTAGTAAACAATATGTATATATCAACTATACGATATATCGACTCAATCTGGTGTGCAGCAATAGCAAGTATGTGTGCCAAGTTTCATAAAGATAGCTCTACTATATAACTGAGAGTTTACATTGCAAAAGACAGCCGGACAGCAGGACTTTATAGGATTGGATCTCGTCGGTCTCCTACTGTTCGTTGCAAACTCAAGTCCAAAGTGAATATACCTTCTCCGAGGTATAAAAACTGAAAATTTATTCGTAGAAAGTCGATCCCTTCTTTTGGTTGTGAATCATAGATTATCTGCCTCGATTCCGCGAAAGAAGTACACATGTAAGAGAACTATCTGCTTATTGGATAAGGTGGCAGCACATCTTTGGGGTACCGTTTAATCCTTTTCTATTACTGTTGGGCTTACTCTATTTCCCCAGGTATCTATTAGGCGAATACCATCAAGGCTCGCTCTTCTTTAGCTATCAAATACGACGCAGACCCAGAAAATGTAATGCGCAGCATGCGAAATGCTAAAGGCAGAGCCCATGTGTGCTAATTGGCTGTGGGTGGTGCGGTGGGTTGATCCTACAGACACATATGGTTCCGGGGTAACGGAATGGCGGCTGGTGGGGCTATGAGTTTTCGGTAGCTTTCCGGACACCGCTAAGCTAGGACAGTTAATTTTTTAACGTTTACTGAGCTGCAAACTGTTGAGACGTGCCAAAAAGGGGTAGACGGCGGGGCAGGGTATCCAGGGTGGGGCAAGTAGCCCTTACTTGGCAGCATGACGTGGCAGTTGTGAGTGGGATACACTGAGCGTCAAAGGCGACTGCTGTCGCAAATTTGATGGCCCAATTAGGCCGTAAGAAGCAAGAGGCACAGGGGAGTAGAGAGAGGAAGGTAGTCTGCGTGGGTCGCATGAATTAAGCATATAGAAAAACGATATACAAATAAAGAGGGGCAACAAAGCGTGTCCGACAATGATACATTAATCATGGCCACATCGTAAGAGCACCCCCTTACGCCTTGTTTACTGTTTACCTACAAGTCACGCACCCCACCCCACGTTGGGCGCCAATTCAGGTTAAGTCAGTTTTGAAGCTGTAGTTTCCGTTCAATTGAAACTTGCTCCTGGGGCCAATCAGCAGCCACACGAGCTGGCCGACAATTTGACAGCAGCATTTAACGTGGCAGCCCTGCTGGCTTATATTTTAGAAATTGGTCACATCGCATGCAAACTTACTGACAAATGCGACAACAGCCGCACCCCGTCTCTCTCTGCAATGTGCATGACTGCATAGAATGCGACTTGCTCGGGGCACAAAATGACAGAACTCGACTGGAGTGGACTGCACTGGACTGGGCCCGTACGGTCCAGCCTGGAGTCCAGCAGCAGCAGCACCAGCAGCAGCTACAAATAAAAAATCGAATGCAGAGCAGAAATGTTGTGGATGCTGCAACAAAAAGCGGCTACAACGAGGGCCTCTCACACCGAACCCCTCGTTGAATGGCCCGGGGCGGACCTGGAGAGCAGAAGTTGGCAGCGAGGGCGCACCTAAACCAAAACCTTTAAAACCATTTAACGTAACTTTCAAAACCAGGCTTGGCAAATATGTGACTATGGTGTCACTGTGTATGCCTGTGTGTACTCGTATGTGCATGTGGTGGGAGCATGCATAATCGCCGCATGTTCTATGTGTGCGTGTGCGTGTGTTTGTGTGTGTGTGTGAAGTTTTTAAAGTGTCAAAAAGTTTTTGCAGCGTCACCCGGCATCATCAACAGCGCCACTTTCAATAAGAGACAGCTGAGAGAGACAGACAATGGGCGAGCAAGAGAGAGAGAGAGAGAGAGAAAAAGGCACTATGAGGTATCGGAACGAGAAGGGCAATGGGGTGCTGGGGCAAGAGAGAGAGAGAGAGAGATGGTGCGGAAGCTCAAGCACATGTCCTGGGTGTTGCTGTCGGGCGTCTACAACTATTTGCGGCCATAACTTTTAAATAGATTTTGAATCTGTTTCCAATTTTTGGCAAGTCCATTCGCTTTTGTGTACTGCTCGCGGCCAGAGCTGGTCGACCAGTGAGAGCGATCAGTATACGGTCGCCACATTGTCCGCAACTTTTGCCTTTTCTGCATGTACTGCAAGAACCTATTGAGGCTGGACAACCCCACAGCGTTCTCAGTTAACTGTAGTTTTCTCTCTCTCTGTATCTTATCTCTCTCTCTTCTCCTTACTCCTTACTGTTTTTGATCTAACTTTCTGATAAGCTTTGTGGCTACTTTGCATTCTTGCTCGCAGACTCTTTCTCGTTCGTTCGTTCTGTGTCCTTCTTTTTCTATCCCATTCGTATTTTCTAGGCGCTACTTGGGTTAGCTCTGTTTGTTTCCTCTTCTTTATTAGAATTTCTTTTCATACGAATTTCTCTGTATCACTTTCTTTCAATCCTTCTTATGATGTCTCTCTTCTTACTTCTGCCTTACATTTACTTCAAGACTTTCGTCTCGGTGTCTTTCGTGGTACTTGGCGTCCATTTCTTGCTCAACCCGCAGTCCAATTTCTATCCTCCTCTCTTATTCTGTCCATCAGTCTTTCTTAATCTCCATTTTTCAACAAGTTTTCATGTTTTTCTTAATCCAACATTATCTTGACCTCTTTCCATTCCTGATGTACTCCTTATTCTTAATGTGAATCTTAACCTTTTTCATATGCTTTTTATGTTCATATCTACCCACAAGTACATCGGCAATATCTATATAATATCCCAAACTTAGGGTCTGCCAGGGTATCCCGCCTTCAAAAGCCCTAAGTCAGGAATTCGTACCCCCTTAATTTATGCACACATCTGCCCGATAGCCGTAGCCATTTGCCAGGCTGGCTGAATGTACCCCCAAAAGTCCCGCACTGCGTATACCAACCGGCATTAGGTTTAGGGACTGATACGGTGGGCAAAATGTGCATCCAGAGTTACAAAACCATGACGCAAAATGAGCACAAGCAGCAGTTAAAGAATGGCCAATGTTGGGCAAGGACGCAAAAACGTCCGGTGCTGAATGCTGAGGCACTTCCGGCTGTCAGACGTCCCTGACAATGACGGCAGCAGCTACAGCAAAAATATCGTTGGTAATAACAAAAACAACAAGAACAATAAGAACAGCAGTAGCCAGAGCAGCAGGAGCACCAGCAGGAGAACCAGCAGCAGCAGCAAGAACAAGCACCATAACTGTAGAGCGATAAAGCCGCAAAGCTTTTGGCAGGCTACGTTCATCAGAAAGCCGCAAAAAACACAGCCTACCTCGCTCAAAAGAGGCTGAAGAAGCTGAAGCGGCCACAACCGCATGTTGGGCTTGGTGGTGACAGCCTTTAATGCCGGCCCAAAGAGCTGCAGGGCCATAAGGGAACTTTAAGAGCACAGCACAGCAATGGGTTAAGCCTCATTTGAACAAGCCTCCAGGATACCGTGTGATTAGCACTGAGCGAGACATTGTGAAGAGACTTCTTAAACGTACTCTCAGCTAGATATTTAGCCACCTTTTTGGACACCCATATGACGTATGAATAGTCAGCTATGGCTTCGAGAACTTAGCCCGACTCACCTGACTTGTCAAACTTCCTTTGGATTCTCTGCGACATTCACCCCTAGCTGTTTAGCTCTTAGGTCTATTTATAACTAGGCTATAATCAATATTAACAGTTCAGTCCAATCAGGTAAGCTACCCTTAAACACGCCCTATAATTATAGCAGCTATTTCTGGCAGACCTGTAAAATAATCAGCTAATTTGTCTAAAAGTAGAAGGCGATTTTATATAATTAAATCAGATTATACTTAGCATATAGATGGCTTGTAAATCAGGAAAGAGGACCATCAACTGGGCCACAATCTTTACTTACCTCATGCACCTGAGAACCTAAGTATCTTCACATTTCTTTACTGGGTAACTGCTGGTTGGGGCCTCCTCCTTGGTGTGGGTGCTCTTCGTTGACATCGAGCTGCAAAAAGTGGGGTGAACCAAGTTGGTTACATTCTCGTATTGCTTTATGCCGGCATAACAACGTATTTGTACGCAAGAAACAGTTGGCAAAAATGTCTGCCATAAATGTGAGTATGAATTAATGTTGGCCAGGGAACACAAACAGAAATATATACTATATATATATATATGTATATGTGCCGTGTATGTACGCATAAGCACAGTCCCTCTTCAGCCTGAGAGTGACCAATTTCTTGGGCTGCCGCTCGACCACTTTCCATTAGCAGCATTTATGTCTGATGGCAAATCCCTTTGGTCTATAATAGAAATGGGGCAGACTGAGTTGGTTAGGCTGTGGGTGAGAGGGTTGAGAGCTACGGGTTGGTCTGTGATTAATGAAGCTCGCATCCCGACTGCTCCTGCTGCTCGTGCTGCTCCTGCTGCACATTTGTCAGTCATGTTTATGGAGTGGTTAACTGCATTTGTTGCGCCCGCGATTGGGTAAACAAAAACGGAAAACAGAAAAAGCAACCGAGTGTGCAGCGGAACTAAGCTGGGGTCGACTGTCGACGGGGCCGGGGCCGGGGCCGGGGTCGGGCCTAATGAAAAGCAATAACATTTTTATAATGCCACCCGTTGGAATCCGGCATTGAACACGATTCAAATATTTGCACTGCGCGTCGGGGTCGTTTTATTTTTTTGTCGCCAGCACATAAAAATGTTTGTGCGATGGTGAAATCTGCAAATGAATCGCTCTATTATGCTGTCGCCCGACGATGTACTGCCATGTCCCGGCATGTCCGGGCATGTCCTGTCCTGTTCTGTCCTGTCCTGTCCAGTCCTGTCCTGGCCAGTCCTGTCCTGGCGCTACAACCACAGCCACAACACTTTATCGACTGCTATTTATTTATTATTTATTTGATATGCTGGGCGTGGTTGCGTGGCTGTCAAGGGATGGTGGGGGGAAGGGGGGGAGGAGGAGGAGGGTGTCGTTTTGTCAGCTTGTGCTTGGGTTGCTTTATTTTTTTTCGGGCCTCGCTTTTTATTTATTTATTTATTATTATTGTTATGTTGTGTGTTTCTTTTTTTGAATTTATACTCAATAATTTAATACAACATCAGTTTTATGGTTTCGCTGCGACACCAGGCGGATTAAGTGCAGGGAGGGGGTCGCCACTGCCAGATTTGCCTACTCTCTCGACCTCACACACACACACACACACACACACACACTCGCCAGTATAAATAGATCTACTTGTTGACGTGGGCGTGGCAATCAATTTTATGATTGAGGCGATGGCAATTTGCGAGCGCAATCAAACAAATAAACAAACCAAAATGCCTGGACACAAACCATGTGATTCGGCTGGGTGACCCAAGTTGCCAGTTCCCCGGTTTACTGGTATCTCCTCCTGACATCTCCTGCTACCCCTACCGCTCCCCCTCCAACTCACCATCCCACAAAAGATGTGACACGCTTGTGTCGGCTTCCAAGGTTATAAATTCTTGTAATTTACTTGATTGCACAGCCGACAATCGCAGTTACCACCCAATCACCTAACCACCTAACAACGGAGACACCCCACACGGCATCCCGCCCGCAGCTTCACGCTGTCTTTGCCGACGTCGCGTCGTTCCGATTTCGCTTATAAGCTGACAACGCCAGGGTATAATCAATTCGCGGATCCGGATATTAAAAATGTGAGAGAAAAATACGACCACGCATACAGATAAATATATGCACATAATCCAAACAGTCGGAGTGCTCTATTAGCGGCAGAAGGTTGGCTAAGGTAGGGAAGGGAGGGAAGGGAGGCACCAGAAGGTCGGGGAGTGCTGCAGAAATTTTGGCAAATCATGCGAGAAACGCCCCGAATAAAGGAGCGCAATTGCGATTCGTTCCTTAATGTAGGGTAGGTCCTCTCTTTCTGCAAATGAGACGAAGGTAATGAAAGAGACATACAGAGAGAGAGAGAGAGAGGGAGCGTTATTTTATACTGTTCTTCTTGTTTAGACCCTTTTCAGTAGGAGGTTTAGGGCCTTTCAGCGGGTATTATAATTGATGTAGTGCTAATTGGGTGTAGAGATATGAGATGGGACAGTTCTGATGTTGGAGAAGCTTAACGATGAATACTAGTGCAGGTGGGGAGAGAGAGAGAGAGGGGGTTAGGAATAGAGAAAGAGAGGCAGAACGATTGAGATAGAGATGGATGATGCAGAGATAGATGAAGTTAAAGATAGAGAGATGTAGTTAAGGGCAACGAGAGAGAGGGAGAGCGAGAAATAGACTGAGAGAAAGAGAAAAAGAGAGCAAAAGAGAGAAAAACACAGAGAGAGAGAGAGAAAGAGAGAGAGAGATAGATAGATACAGATAGAGAGGTAGATGAAGATAGCGAGATGGAGACTCTGAGAACGAGAGAGAAGAAGACATAGAGAGATATATAGAGTAAAAGAAAAGAGAGAGAGAGAAAGATAGACGCAGATTCGCTCTGCCTCTGTAGGTGTCTCTCACTTCAAGCAAGCCGAACTAGCAAATACTCTAGCTCTCCTTCAAGAATCCATTAAGTAAATTGTGCTCTGAAACCCTCTTGCCATATAGGCATATTCCAAGTACATACGCTTCTACATAGGCACGTGCATACATATGTGGGTGTAAATGAACACACACACACACACACGCACACACCCAATGGGCTGGCTGATTGCGACAACCCTCCGTCGCCCCCTATGGGCCCCCGACCTCCTGGGGGTAGTCACTCATATTTGCATTTGAAATTGATTACCAACACGTAAACATCTAACTTAATTTGCATTTTCATAGGATCTTAAACAACAACAATCCCATAAAACAATCGCACAAACAACAACAACAAAAACAACAATAGAAACAACAACAAAAAGAGAAGAGTGAAGCGAAAAAACCGAAAAGCGAAGCCGAAAATGAAAATGAAAGTCGCAGTAAAAAGCGCAGGCACAAAAAGAGCATGTGGGTTAGAGAGAGTGTGTCTGTGTGTGTGTCTGTGTGTGACTGTGTGTGACTGCGTGTGTGTCTGCGTGTGTGCTAGTGTGTAAACTGAAGCGGAAACGGGCGCTTTCATTAACGTCCGCCATACGAGTTGAGCCGAGTTGCTTCGCATCGTGTCGCGTCGCTTCGTATCGCTGGGGACGCAGCGGGGCGTGGCGCGGCGCGGCGCTTCGAGTGGTTGCAGTCGCTTCACGCAGACGATGTGAGCATTTCACGCCTTGACGCTCGCCATCCCCCCTTCCACCACCCCATCCCTAACCGACTCCCACTCCTACCATAATGCGGCTGATTGGTTTGCCTGGAAGACAGTCTGCCTCCCACACAGCGCACCCTCTCCCCGTGGACCCGTTGCGGCCTATAGACCTAGTGCCCTGCATGCCCCTGCCATAATATTCATAACAGCATTTATACATCCGCGCAATTCAAAGCCATTTTTTGTCTGCCACCAAAGTAGCGCTGCTTCCTCCTCCCTCCTTCCTCCTCCCTCTTCCCTTTCCCCCTCTGCCCAACCTCCCAGCACGGAGTTCCAATTGCGAGTTGCCTCAGCGCTTATTTATAATGCCCATTTGCAGAGCTTAACATAACTGGCAGAGCTGCTCATAACTCAGACGCAGCAGCAGGCGAAGGGCAAGGGGAAGGGGAAGGGGAAGGTGTGGGTGAAGAGGGGAGACAAAGGGAGAGGAGGGACACCATTCCGTCCATGGCTCAGTTCAGGTGGCGTTAAAAGAAGTAACGACGCCGCAAACAACAACGATAGCTGTCGCCTGAAGTAGGTGAGGGAAGCAAGGGGGAAGAGGCGTAAGTGTGGGTAGGGGGGGTTGATGGGGCAAGGGGGAAGAGGGGTTGTCTGGGGGGCGCAGACGAGCGCAGTAAACAAAGGCAAATTGTCATTAGGATATCCTAGCCTGGCATTGCCTCTAAATTATGTCACGTAATTCGGTAGCTTCCTCCCCTCACTCTGTCTAGCTGAGCATTTAATAGCACCTACTCCCCCCCCCCTCCGCCATCTTCATGTCCTCCTCTCCTTTTTACCTCTGTCGTCTGGGATGTCATCGCGTTTTTCTGGCTTCGTCGCATTTAATTAAAATTAAAATATGCTCGCGTCGCATTGGAAACTTGGTCTAGTACTTAAAGCGTTCAACGCTGAACCGTTAGCCGAGAACTTGTCTGTGCATTGACCCACTGCTAATCCATACACACACACACACACGCACACACACACACACACACCACAGACAGTGTCTATATAGCCAGCAACATGTAGTAGATACATACTGTACAGTGTGCGCCATTTACCGAGTTCAGAGTTCGGCCTGTTTTCCGCTAACCCCCAGCTTTTTGCCCTCCCCTTTCCAGCAGATTGCACATGAAATTTTCAATTTCATTTTAGTGGGCCATTCTTTGGATTTTGTTCGAAATATGCACATAGTGAAATCCAAAAGCTCATCAAATTAAATCCAAATGGCTGGCAGCAACAATAATAACGGGAAAACCACAAATTGCCTGGCTAAAATACATAAAAGCTTGTACAAAATGACCAATTAAAGAGCGAGAGTGCCACAGACAGCAAGTGCAAGAGAGAGAGACATCGAGAGAGAGAGAGTGAGTTAGTTTCCCAAAAAGGAAGCCCCAGCCAGAACCGAAATAAATTACAAACCTAATGCGAACGTTCGACTGGCGCGACTAATGCAAAGACACCGCACCGTGGCGGACGTGAAGCGAGTCTGGCAACTCGTAAACCGACCAACTGCATAACCCAACAAATCAGCTATCTAATGTCGAACAGTCTACGCCATAACCAGCTGAATGCACGCCACCAATAAGTGGGGTATGCCAAGCAGAGTTGCATCAGCGATACTCTCTTCTGCCAGCTACCCTGTCTCCTGGTTCCTTATCAAGTTTAGGGGTTAGGTTTGCCACATTTCAAAGTAAATGCAGACTAAAGTTGATGATGATATTCCAGATATTGCTTTGGTTTTGCGATTGAACAACCTGAATTATGATAAACGTGAACGAAGGCAACCTTCGGCATGCCGAATGTTCTCTACCCTTGCAGACACTTATATTCACCGATTATTCCTATACCAGTGGTGCAGAATATAATGTCTTACTTTGATTGGCACTGGTAAGTTCAGTTATTTCTAAAATCAGAACTGGTCTTTATACAATACAAAAACCATCAATACGACCGATTGTGCCCAAGACAACTTTATGCTATAGTGATGACATTTTATATGCAAATATATAAAAAAAAGTCCAATGTAGTAAAATTTGTTGCAATATCTTGACAAATAACAATCATTGGCCAATAGTTTGTATGACAGCTAAACGATGTATCGGTCTGATCGTTCCGACTTATAAACAGCGAGCAATTGAAAATGGTCAAAAGGGGTATTCTGACATTGTGCAGATGTTTGTAATATACAGTATATATTCTTGCTCAGGATCTATGTATGTCTGTCTGTTCATCTGTCTGACTGTCTGTCTGACTATCTGTCTGTCTGTCTATCTGTCTGTCTATCTGTCTGTCTATCTGTCTGTCTATCTGTCTGTCTATCTGTCTATCTGTCTGTCTGTCTATCTGTCTGTCTATCTGTCTATCTGTCTATCTGTCTGTCTATCTGTCTGTCTATCTGTATGTCTATCTGTCTGTCTATCTGTCTGTCTATCTGTCTGTCTATCTGCCTGTCTATCTGTCTGTCTATCTGTCTGTCTATCTGTCTGTCTATCTGTCTGTCTATCTGTCTGTCTGTCTCTCTGTCTGTCTGCCTGCCTGTCTGTTTCTCTCTCTCAATAGTCTGCAGACGACTTTGTATTTGAAATTGTAAGTGTATTTATAATGGTTTTTCAATAATAAGCGAAGGGTATCCTTCTATCAGGCATGTCCGATTGGTTTCCCTTAATGTTGCTTAATTTTGATTGAGTTTCGATAGCAATTTCAGCTATTTATAATCCGTGTTCCTTTTGCAGTTGACACGCGTGCAAAGACAGACAAGAATGGCAACGATAGCAGTCAAAACGGAGGGAACGACAGATGGGGTCACGAAGTGGCAGAGAGGAAAGGATGGTGGGGAATGGGGTTGGAGAATGGTATTGGTGCAACAGTGTCGTGTGGCATTTTAATTTGTATTTGCCCGTGCGAATTGTCGCAGATTAAAGAGAGCACGAAATGTTGTGTGCCCCGGAAACGAAATTGGCCGATAGTTGGCCCAAAATGGGCAATGAAATACGGCAAAGATGCTTGCTACAAAACGTAATCGGATGGAGCCAATTGTCTGGTGGGTGTGGCGATGCAACAGCAGGTGGCTTAAGAGACCCAATGATGAATGCAGCTAAGGCTTCAGCGATTGACTGACAACAGTATTGTCTGTTCCGGCGATAGTCATGCAATACTATCGCATTAGAGCGGAGAACATTTTAATGATCTATAAGCCGTAAAGCTGTTCGCAATCCATTCATAATCGACTCGACTCTACGATTTAATTGCAATCCAAAGATGCTTTTCAATGGAAAGAGGGGACTGTCAGTTGATTTGAAGGACCTGTGAGGGCACTCAATGTGACCCCTTCCGCTCTGCTGCCCTCTTGGCGACCCTCTTTAGGACCTTAAAGTGCGACGTAACAGTAAAGCACCCCAATAAAAACTTAATGTACTCAATCGCCATTTGCATTGAGGTTCGAGCTCTCGTTATCTGTCTTCACTTGAGTTTTACTATTGCCCGAGCAAGCTCTCGTTTTCGCAGTTTTGCTCGCAAACGCTCCTCGCTGACCCTTGACCCCGGACAATTGGAGCAGCCTCTTGCTGAGCATTCCCCGCACTCCTCCTAAATCAACAACGAATTAACACTCCGTTCGCTTTTTCATTAACAGTCCGTGCACATTTCCTTTCCTCTCTCTCTCACTCGCACTCTTTCTCACAAGCGCGTCGCTTTAAGTGTCATGCCATGCGAGGGTCGCGTCTGAAGTACCCGACAGAAGCGCAGCTTTGCAGCACATGTTTTCATTTCTATACAGCCAGAGTGCTCTTTAATCTCGAGAGCAAGACTGAGTCGCTGCGAAAAGCATATCAGGCAGGCTGTAATAAGGCATAAAGCTTCTTGGATTCCCCCTTCAAGTGCGTGTGGCGTGGCAATGGGAATCGTAATGGAACTAATACTGACCATGTTATAATAATTTTAATAATATTTTAACAAATGTATTCTATATAATATATATATTCATATACGGCGCTCCAATTTCCCCTCTCTCATAGAATGCCACTATGAGTAGCCTTGCGATTAGTTTAAATTGCAAAAAGAGCTTGATTCATAACCGGTTCACGTTGCTGCATCGTTTTAGTGGGTTACGGAAATTGAATTTCAATATCCCTGGTCAGAAATAGTCACACTCTAAAGCCTGATGAAGCACCCACTGCAGCCCGAATGATATTTTAGGGCCAG
This sequence comes from Zaprionus camerounensis, assembly GCA_018904165.1. Lineage (NCBI taxonomy): Eukaryota > Metazoa > Arthropoda > Insecta > Diptera > Drosophilidae > Zaprionus > Zaprionus camerounensis. Next base: position 2,099,964 of record JAEIFS010000740.1, read on the forward strand.
CTTCAGCTACTTCTGGCACTGCCCCGCATTGTAGTCGCATTGTAAGCCCTTTGGCAGCATTCCACGTGGCATAAACTAAACACCAAAATTAGTTTTAGTTTTTATTTTTAGTTGCAGAAATATGAAATAGAATAACACCACACAGACTCGCCCACACACACACACACACACACACACACACACACACACACACACACACACACACCGGGACTGCCTTTTGTTGTGTGTGCGAATGTGTGAAAATTCCTCTTGGGGCGCAGCTGCGTCAACAGCGTCGAATCCTCCGTGGACCCAAACCATGTCTGTATTTATATGTTTCTGTCAGTGTGGGTGTATGTGTGTGAGTGTGTGTGTGTGTGTGTCTGTATGTGAGGGCAAAGGGTAGTTGGCAGTTGGCATTGTGTGTATTTTGATTGTGGCTCGTTTGCTTTCGCAGCTTTTATTCTATTCCCGTTACACAATTGCATATTTTATAAACAATTTTTATTCTCCATCTACCCATCAAATAGGTACAAATGGGTATAGTAAATTTGTCCAACTGCATGTAACTATCATCAGCATCAGCAACAGCATCAGCCACGGCCCGTTGTGGTAACGTACATCTGGGAATATAAGGCCGGCAAAAAGGTATGTTTGCTTTTCGAGCTGTAATCTAGATTAAATTTTGATTATTTTCATATGCATATAGTATGTAAATTTACTTTGATGTAGTTCTCTTTCTCTTTCCCGTTGTTGTTTTTATCATAACGGTTGATGAACCTACACAACTAATATGAACATATAACATGCATGTGTGAGTTCATATGTACATTATATGTTGTATATATCATTAGGTCTATTCCATTAGGTCTATTCCTTCTTGGCAATAGTTATTGGCGTCGATGATTGATGAATGAGAATGCTGTGCAATATGTATATGTATATGTATATGTATATATATGTATATATATGTATATGGATCTGTTAATATAATGCACCACAAACAATAGGTTGCTTTACCAAGACAATAGGTTACATTTCAGACAGATGGAATGGGATGGGAGGCATGCAGGGAAGAGACGAAGATTGTTTTACTCATCTGAAATGTTCAGCTTGCAATAACTAGTGCTTTGTTCATTTACCAGTTTAGTTTGTTCGATCCTTCACAGAACTCACTACAGGATATCTCATTGGTAAAGGCTTTTGTTGCCCTTGCTTTGTGCCACATTCTATGCCTATTTTGTATATTTTGTACTCAGGTAAAGCATAACACACCGTGTTTTGCTTGTAACAAGAAAAACAGTTAACTCAGGCATTGCGAAGTGTAAATACCCTGTAAAAAAACAAAGTACCTTATGTAGCTTGTACATACATACATTCATGGGGTTAATCTAGTCAAGTTCTTTTTGACTGCACATACCCAATATACCCTGTAGAGTTCTTCACCACCTGCCTGGCATTCTTGTGTCGAAATTATAATACCTCCTGCTGGGTTTGAAAACGTGTTAATATCATTTTAATTTCCATATTTCCATGGCAGTCTCAGGCACACACACACACACACCGAAATAAACATGTTGTTCATTTTAGAATTGCAAACAAAAAGAGAGAAACAAGAAAAGGAAAATACTTACGCCTGGGGCTGAGGCAGAGTTAGCAAGTGGAACATCAACAATATCAGGTCGATAATGACCCACCTGTCTGGCTGTCAGACACACACGTCGCACAGCTGCTTAGTTCTTACAATCTAAATGATTTTTAATATCGCTATTGACATATTCGTCAAGGCGCAGAAGTCCCGAGACTCGATGCCACTGCCTGCTCCACGGGGTACTGAGTCGGGGTTCAAGCTGAGTTCACTCTCAAGTCAGTGACCGAAGGCGCGACGGGCGAGCGGAGGCAGGCAGGCAGGCATGGGGACTGTAAGGGGTCGTCTCTGTCTCGTCATGTTGTCAGTCAGCGTTTGCCTTTTGGCCTTGAAAGCACTGCGCTGAGAGCGTGTGTGTGTGTGTGTGTGTGTGTATCTCTGCCCGGGGGCAAGGACACAAGGGTGTGAGGGAGGGAGGGACAATTGCTGTTTGAGTGGCATCAACAAGTGCCGCAATCGACAGTTTGGTCCACTTGCTGCATTGTTCCAGCATCGCTGTCTCAGTTACATGCATCAAATTCAATTGAATAGCACGCGAGGGTGAGTGCGCCAACGTTGTTGCAAACGAAATGTGTTTGGGGCCTGAATAGGGTTCCTATGCTATACATGTAGGGGAACTACGTCCGTATGTATGTGTGTTCATCTATTGATGACATATACTTGATTAGCTGAGCAGTTGGGGCAATTCCTTGGCAGTTCTTAAGCTGTAACTATACAAAAGAAAGACAGAGTATACTTTCTCTAAACTATTGCAACTTTTGCATTCTTGTAGATAATATATACACGCCATTAATTTATACGGACGTACACATACCTACATATGTAAACATGTATTTTACGAAACAGGCCTGCGAATTGTTTGCACTAAACGAGCTGAGAGGGAAGGAGACGGCATAAAGAGAGAAAGGGGAGACAGGGAGACAGGGAGAGGGAAAGAGCGAGATTTGTTGCACATTAAAAACACATTAATGCCCCCGATCCTAATAGCCCCTCCTCCAATTTGCTGCGGTGAAAAATGCATTAACAGTGACGCCTGCAACTGAAGTAGCAGAGAAAAAAGTCGACTACAGGCGGCTTAACTCGTGCAAATAAATCACGCGAAATATCCGAAAATAAATTAATTACTTTTAATTTATGAATAAATTGCAGAGCTTACAATAATTGGTTTTATTTAATGTTAATAATATTATTGTAATATATTATATTGTTAAATAGTATAACAAAAACATACTATAGTAATATATGTATGAATTACATGAATCGAATGATTAAGCTATAGTTGCAGTGTCTTCATTGAGCTTGCTGTGATCCCTGATCAGAAACTGAACATACATACATATATAATATAAACCTATATTTACCTATATATTGTTATATTTAAGTGAAATAAATGTTTTTAATATTGCATTTGCATATCCAGCTATCCATCGATTCATCTTATTCCACTCAGGTATACATACATATTCATTATATATATATATATATATGTATGTATATATGTATATATAATATGTACATATGCATACCCCTGTGTTGCCATATTCGCTCCATTTAGCTGTCTATCAACACACCTATGGAGCAATCTATCTATCCGCTGACAAATCTATACATTTACTGAGCTATCTTTCGTTCTATTCAAATTTCATGGAATTTCCTTATTCGCCCTTAAAAGTAGGCAACACTTTTTGGTGCCGATGTATTTGGAGCTCCTCATTGAAACATTGCGCTCTGTGTTTTAAAGTAGTCACTGCATTTTAATGGGTATCTCGAGTCAAAGATTGAGACGTAGTGGAGAGCAGCGAGATAGTCGCGTGTGTCTAAAAAAAGAACAAAAGGTCAAAATAGGCAAACGCGACGCGGTGGCGCAGCTTGGCTTGGCTTGACTCGATTGATTGATTGATTGATTGATTGATTATTGGCGGGTTTGATTGATGCCACACGCATTCGCGATGTTTGACAGTATGCGGGAAAGCGTTGAGCGCGCTGAACTGTTCGCATTATGGCGACTTTATTACTTATGTAGGGCTAGGGAGAAGGTGAGGCACGCGGGGGGTGGGGGGGTTGATAACTGCAACATTTAACTGTCTTTCTAAATGGCTTGTTTGAGTCGCCGTTAAGTGGTGTATGCGCGAGGTAGGAGGTACGGCAGAGGGCAAGGCAGGGAACCCGGATGGGCCTGCACACAAATAAGATTTTGGCTTTCATGTGAGACAATAGCTGTCGCTCCGATGATGACGACAAATAAACTTGCCCAACAATAAGACAAACAAACACGACCAACTTCATGGGCTGACAGCCGGGGGGGTGGGTGACGGTTGTGGATAAGCGGCTCGAGCTGAAGCTGAGCCACACACGTCTTCGTCGTCTTCGTCGTCTTCGTCGTCCTCGTCATCGTCGTTTGCGGCAAAGACAAACACAATCACACATAAAATAGCTTCAGTCAACACGCCGCAGGCGACGGGTGGACCATGACGGAGAGGGAGACGGTGGGGGGGAGAGAGAGGGTCTCTGGGTGGAGGTAGGTGGTTGGGCAGGCGATAGGCGTGTGCTCTCTATGGCAACTTCCACTTGCCCCTGGCCGCCATCATTATTTTAACAAAAAAAAAAGGAAGAGCACACACACTGACTCGCGCATACTCACACACACATACACACACTCTCACACACACAGACAGACAGACAGACACAAACACACGCGTGTGTATAGAAATAAAATAAATAAAAACGTTGAGCGGCAGCTGCGCAAACAAAAAGCAAAAGCGAAGCGCAAATGAAATCGACAACGTTGCGGCAACTACACCCAGACCCCCCTCCCCCCTGGCAGTACCCCCTCCTCTGACAGCCCGTTATGACAAACAAAGTGTTGCCAAATACTTTAAAGCGACAACGAGAAGCAGCAGCAGCAGCAGAAGAAGAAGAAGATATAAAGCAAATGCCATCGCTGAGATTGTCTCTGCAAGGCCAAGTGCGATGTGAACCCACCTCCCCCCCGTCCCCCGGCTACCCCCTGCCCAACTCCCCAACCACACATAACAATGACTTGTGCTGCCGATCATTAATGGCATCAGATCCACCAGAGGCGTAGTGAAGGGAGCAGGAGCTGGGGAAGTGGACTGGACAAACATTTGGCAAGTCAACGAGATGAGTCTCTGGTAACAAGCATTTCCAGCACTGCATCCGCATTTGGATTTGGATTCATGTCTCCATCCCCATTCCTCATCCCCATCCCCCTTCGCAGCCGCAGCCGCATCAAGTTATTCAGTTATCGGCATCGCCCCATTGCGTTTCAAGTGTTAATTTGAAATCCCAATAGGAAGAAGACAAGACAGGCAGACAGGACACACACACATACACACACACACATACACAGGAAAATAGTCAAGGAATGGCAACAATGGACGCGCTTGTCAACGTCTTGAGTACTGAGGAAGCGATAGCAAGACGGGACAGCTAGGCAGAGAGGCTGAGAGAGAAGAGGAGCGAGAGTGGGCGAAGTCGAGTCTTTGGTTTTATTCCATCAAGCCCAGCTTCAGTTCTGGGCACTTGTACCATCCTCCCGGCCGTGGCACCTTGTCCTTCCGCCCCATGGCAACTCCAATAGCCGCAGTACTTCCTGAAACTCGAGTGCGCCAGCTCGTGTATCGCTTTGCAGGCACTTTACAAGCTTCAAGCTCTGTTCCCAATCAATTTGCAAAGGCCACATGCATTAGGGTAGGCCACGTGGAAAGTGCAAGAGGGGGAGAGAAATAGAGAGAGAGAGGGGGTGCAAGCCATTACATGTAATTAGGTAACCCGAGCACACTATTAAACCGAATTTGATTGGAAGCAGAATGAATAAGAATTGTGGAAAGTACTTGAATTATAATTGGATGATTGCAATTGTTGTTGAAGGCAATATATGTTGAATTGTATTGTCTTGCCCAATTACCCCGACCATTATCTGACCATCAACTTTGCAAATTGCACTTTCGCATTCATCATTTACCCGTCAGGTTGGGCCAGATTACACCTAATTCTGCACTTTCGCAGTTAAGTTAGGATATATGCAAACATATTCAACTGTGCTTTGTTCTTTATCGGGTGATAACTCCACTCCCTTTTGGAAACTCCCCTCTCCATGAATATCGAAAATAAACTGCCTAACTGATTCGTTATTCCATCAACCCCCCTCCACCTTATAGACAATTTCCTTGTTTTGCCACAAAAAAAAGGAACAAACTGAGCAAATCAGAAAACGCAGCAATAAAAGTTGATTTCCTGTTGTGACGACGATTAACGATGTTATCGATACCTGTGCACACCGTTGCCCGGCTACCCACCTGCCTCAACCTCAGCCTCCCCCTCCCCCTCCCGCTCCTCATCACCATCCCTTCTGCTATTGATTAATCTCGCACTCGACTATCGCCGGCAATGTCTGGTGAAATGAATTGAAAACATTCGATAAGTAGAGAGGGGCTGGTGGTGGGTGGAGGATGGAGGATTTGGTCTGCCTTTCATTACCAGTTGACATCCTTGTCGTCCACGCCCGCCTAAATGCCGCCCACTTGCTGTCGAAGCGGGTTGCCTGTCGCGTTGACTCATTAAGCGGTCGTCGTCGTCGTCGTCGTCGATGTCGCTGTCGACGTCGCCGTCGCCGTAGCTTCGTGACAAACGTTTGTCAACGCGCTTTAAATTGAAATTCAATGGATTTTTCTTTCGCTTGTAAACACAGGCAAACAATGGGTTTACACACACGCACGCACAGCCCCACACGCTGTGTGAGGGAGGCCGAAAGGTCACAGGTTACAAAGGGTTAGACCCCGCTCGTTGTTTGTTATTCGTTCTCGTCTCTGCTGACATTTGAACCGCTTCACAAAGACATATCACGCATCTAAGCCAAACGAAACGCAAACGAGAATGTGCCAGTCGAACCTCCACACTCCCTACACCTCCACACACACACACCGCTGCCCCATCCAACACATTCTCCACCTATCGCACCTGTCTGACAACAAGCCCGAGAACTGTTTGCATTTCAGTTTGGCAGCTCGGTCCGTGGATTCGACTTGCTGCAATTTATTCCCCCAAAAACTCTCGGTCTGAGAGCGAAGTATGTTCGAGAACAAGGATAGCTTGTAGACTATATAGGATATATATTCATAAGCCGAGTCAAAGTTTGGCTAAAGAAACTGTCACTCTCATGAGAGGATCTGTGATGCAGTAGCTAAGCAGTTTGCAACCTTTGCTGGGTAGTTCACAGCGACTAGACTATATATAGCATATATATTCATAAACTGAATCAAAGTTGAACTAAATCAACTGTTGCGCTTTTAAAGGATCTGCTATGCAGCAGCTCAGCAGTTGGCAACCTTTGCTGGGAATGTATTTTACTGCGACTACAATATATATAGTATATATATTCATAATCCGGATCAAAGTTTGGCTAAAGAAACTGTTCCACTCATGAAAGGATCTGGGATGCATAGGCTCAGCCGTTGGCAGCCTTGCTGGGTACTTTACAGTGATGGCATTTTGAGTTTACTTTAATTTACTTTCAAAGAGGTACAGGGTGTCTACAAGTCGGAACTAGCTGACCATCTGCTCTGGGCCGCCAGCTATCTTTGCTGTTATTGTTTTGTATAATGGACTACGCTTTGAAGTGCATTAGCGCGTAATTGATTGAATTGAAGTTCCAGTTTCGGAATTGCGTCGTGCTACGGCGACTCACGCATGCGGACACATACGCACACACACATGCACACCCACACGCGCACACAGTCAGGCAGCACGCATACATAGAAAAAGATGGCCGTTGACGGCGGGCTGCGTGTGTGCCTCGCATGGCAAACAACTTTGGCGCTAACCAATGCGAAACTGGCGTGGAATTTAAATTATGTGTAATCCCGAGCAGACAAAAGCAAAACAACAACAACAACAGCAACAGCAACAGCAACAACAACAACACTGGCCATTGCAGTAACACCAACAACAAGTACAGCAACTCGCATAACAACAACATAAATAGAAACAGCTGGAACTGGAGTTATCTCGCCACTTGCCCTGCTCTGGGGTTAGAGGAGGGTACTGGACAAACAGTAACGGGCAAGGGGAGAAGAGGGAGAGCCTGCAAGTAGGAACATACCACAAGTGCTTATGGAACTACAATTGATTACAAATTAATGGAAAGTGCGCATGCAAATTACAATGGAATATACTCTCGACTTTCTGAGGATAATGTTAGCTCGTTAACCCGGCGAGACGATTGCAAATTGAATGCATATTTAAGTTAGATAAAGATGTAGATAGAGCAGATGTGCTGCACTTGGCAGGCACCAGTTCGAAATGCCGACTCTTGATGCAGATTAAGAATAAATATATATACACAGCGGGTATAAAGAGAACAATACACAATTGGATAATACGAGAATACAAAGTTTATTGCAACAGATATGAAGAGTATATAAAGAATTATTACAACCCTTATATCCCTCATGTTTTTGTTTGTTTTATCTACGTAGACAGTATGTTATGTATGGATCTTTAGCAACAATTGTCAAGTTGTCAAGGGTTGTTGTGTTAGCTGGTTAGGGAGACGTCTTCATCACTCATCCGCCAACTTATCCATGCGATAGCGCACAGCATGCTCCACCACCTCAAGGCTGCCAAAGTCGAGTTCCTTTATTAGGCTCAATGTGGCCGATAGCAAGTTGGAGTTGCGATTAACACCTCCATTCTCTCGGGCAATACCATTGCGGTAGCTGAAGCGATCTCCGTTAACCTCTGGCCCCAAAGTGCGACGTTGTAATGGCAAATGCGTCTGACTGCCATAGGGAGTGTGATGCACCTGCGCCGAAGACTGCAGTTGATGATGATGTTCCCCCCACTCGGTTAGATCGGTCTGGCTCTGACGGTACTGTGGATGAGCCGAGGGTCGCTCATTGTTATGATTGAATTCGTTCATCGCGTGTGCCGATATGCCTGGCGGCAATGTTGCTGCACGCAAATCCTCATAACCAACATGGGGACTCTCCTGATCGATGCCCAGTGCATCATCATATTGCTGGAAGGAAGTGCGTTTCTCTTTGGTTATGGTTTTGTATTTGGACTGCGAATGTTGCTGCTGCCGTTGCAGTTGTTGCTGCTGTTGCTGTTGCTGCTGCAGTTGCTGCAGTTGTTGCTGCAGTTGCTGCTGTTCCTGCTGTTGCTGCTGTTGCTGTTGCTGCTGTTGTTGCTGCAGCTGTTGCTGCTGCTGTTGCTGTTGCTGCTGTTGTTGCTGCTGCTGTTGCTGCTGCTGCTGCTGTTGCAGTTTCTGTTGCTGTTCCAGCTGTTGCAGCTGTTGCTGCTGTTGCTGCAGTCGCGCATCGTTGGCAGTTTCCTCGGCTACCGGCGATATACTCTCCTCGCGCATGGCATTATTAAGCTCGTCCTGAGTGACCTCCACATTGTCCAGTTTCCTAAGATTGGGCAGTGAGCGTAGCACAATAGAGCGATACCTGGACCCTGCAGTAATGCAGCAGGGATTCTCCTCAAGCCATAAGGACTTTAGATCTGGCAGGTTCTGTAGGTAGCATATCTCTCTGATGTCCTCGATCAGGTTCTTGCGTAAATACAGCTCCTGCAGTTTCTTGCAGTCCTCAAAGGCGGCCAGCGAGCTGATCTTGTTGACACTCAGCGACAAGACTTCCACACTGCTCATGCGCTTCAGTATGCTCACATCGGCCAGTTCACTGCCCCAGCAATTGAGCTTTGTTATCAAGGCCAGATTCGATTGCTTCGAGCGGGCAATAACCATTTCCTCAGATAGGCGCGACATTCTCTTGGCGATTGTTTAGTTCTGGCGGTTTGTGAGCTATGTTGACTCAGAGTGTTCTAAATAAATATATATATATTTTCTGTGTTTGTGTGACTGTTGCCTTGTAGATGTGCTAGACAGACTGTTTATAGACTGAGAAAAACAGTCAAAACAGTCTACAAAAGATTACTGCGATGGGAAAGATGTATCGTAGCAAGTATATAAGATATTACCTTTTTTTCTCTTATTCAGAAACACGTTACCTATTGGTGTAGTAGAGCATTTTACCTGGGCAAGTTTTTGAATTTCTGGTTCTGCATTATAAATTCGTTCAGTTGCTACGGACTTGAAGAAAACATTTATTAGAAAACGGCTAATCTGTAGCATTAACGGGGTAATGCCTTGAAAACCTTTATGAAAAATTGTAAAGTAATTTGTTATTTGTGACTGTCGAAGGAACCAGGTGCAGCTGTACCTTGGAAGATACGTTTCTTTCTTCTTTCTCTGCATATCCCCATTTCTCTCTCTTTCCCTTTCTCTCCCAACTGTTCCTCAAATTGCTGTGATTTAAACTTCAAGCGAGCAGGCTGCGCGCTGTTGAATTTGCTAAGTAATTAAGTGGTCTAGGAGTCGGATGCCGTTCATTATATTATTCACGAGGGACACACACACACACACACACTAATGCTCGTGGCATAAGTGAAAACAACATAAAAACGAACAACAGCAAATTGTGAATAAATAAATAAAATTTATAACAATTTCCACTCGAGGTGCGTACGAAAATCGATGGACAGACGGACGAGTGTATGGGATGTGTGTGAGTGTATGTGAGGGTATGTATGTGGCAGGTGAAGCTGCCAGGTTGTGGCCTGTGTCTACTAAATATTTCAGGTGCACCTCATCTCGTATCGACCTCAGCATGGACAGCCCGAAGAGCTGGCAGGACAAAGCACTACGGGGTAAAGTGGAACATTCCCTGCCGTTTATGTGCTCGTGCTGTTCTCCCCTTTCGCAGGCGATTTAAAATAACAAGTTTCCATAACGAATACATCGAACGAATACATGCTACTGCTGCACTTGTTAAAGTTAACAGTTAACTCTAAACTGATGTTTACGGTCTACGAGGGTCCTCAAAAATACTTGCTGGGGTTCGTCAGGATGTGCTCAAAGTTGGGAAAGTAAAGGAAATTCACTTGAAGAGACGGGATGGACACAATGTAAAACAGAACTCAAAACAGCTAGGGAGTTCAATCAAGAAAGAGGAGAAGTACTTGTACTTTAAAAGAAGATACATTAAATTAGACAATATCTGAAAAATAGTGAAGAATAGGAAGTAAGCGATAGAATAATGGATATGGAGAGTCTTCTATTTAGTTCATGTTACAGAGAGAGGAAACATCGAAAGCGAAGGGAGAAAGGTTATCTCTTTGGGCACCTTCGTATATAGTTGTCGGTCTTCCCCATCAACTGAGTGCTTTGCCCCACTGTGCATGCTGCATCGTTCAGCCTTATTTAAAAATAAATAATTTAGCAAAATGCCTTGCTGTATCGGTGTGCGAGCATGTGTGGGTGATTGTGTGTGTGTATGTGTGTGTGTCTGTGTGTGTGTGTGCATGTATGTCTCTTTGAGTCTGCGGCATTTCACATCAGCATAGAATGTTAAGCAAACTGCACTCTCTCTAATGCCTACGGTTGCCAACCATTTTCGAGGCAACAAATTCAATTAAAAGCATTAAATCCGAATGCAGATTATCACTTAAATTATTATAGGGCTTATGCTGGAAACAATGTTCACTTATTTCTTCCTCTTTTTCTCTTAGTTTACACTCTTCGACCATTGAAAGTAATCAAAAATGGGTATACCATTGTAATTTTGTGCAAATGTATGTTATAGTCCGAAGAAAGTATGGTATATACAAAATATATTAACTCTTGCTCAAGAGCACTATCTAGCTTGCTCTCTATCTATCTGTCTGTCTGTCTATCTATATAAATACGCAGATCTCAGCTATTGTAAGAGCTGAAGACATATATCACGTTTGTTTTACATGTCGAATCGAAACATACTCTAAGTTAAGGTAGAATATCTGGGTAGACAGGAAGGTAACTGAGCTTTCCCATTCAACTGTAGCCCCTTCCCCTGCATAACGAATCGGCGAACTTAAAGTTGTATAAAGAGAACAACGAACAATGCCCAAAGTATGGCATCACACATATCCATACACATACAAGGCACGTAAACACATGTGTATACCCTTTAGGGGGCATAAACTGACCTCTCTGTACATATTAACGATGCGATTCGCCTTGCAAATCACGTTAACGCCGCGTTATAATGTCGTCCGTGTCAGCTGGCGGCCAGAAGACGCATCGTGTAAATAAAAATTATGAAAAGTTGTAGCGTGGCAAAAATCCACATAAGTATGCATTTAAAAATAATTTATGGAAAGCAACGTGCTTCATGGTTGAGGGAAGGCGCAGTGGGCAGGGACAGGGACATGGACAGGGATGAACGAGGGAAATGCGCGTTTAAATGGACAGCAGACAAAGTGTTCTTAATGAGGCTCAACGCAACAACATGCCACAGCGCGCATGGAGGCATGCAGAATGAGGCAGCAACACAGCAGCAACAACATGAGCAGCAACAGCAGCAACAGCAGGCGTAGCTCACCATGCCTGAACGCATCCAATAAATAAACTGTCCGACAGAATTGCGGAAAAGAAGGAAAAACGTTATGTAAACTGACCTTATCCAACTCACAGGGCTTGTAGAGTTCGAACACCTCCAGCTGAGCAGGCGGCCGCGCCAGCTGCCAGCGATATTGGTCTTTGGCAATTGTCTCAGTTATATTACATGCTATATGGCATAAATATCCATGGAAAGTGCGTAACTGGATTAAACACGCGAGAGTGTGTCGCCTCAGCGATACCGTCTTGAAAATACCCTGCGCCTCCTTCTACTTTTCCTACTACTACTACTACTAGTTCTACTACTACTACTCGTACTACTACAACAAATACTACTTCAACTACTGGTACTGCTACTACTACTACTGATACTACTACTACTACTACAACAGATAGTACTACTACTGATATTTCTAGTAGTGATACTACTTCCACTATTACTACTACTAGTACTACTACAACAGATACTGGTACTGCTACTACTACTACTGATACTACTACTACTACTTCTAAAAGTACTACTACTTCCAATACTACTACTAAAACTACTACTAATACTTCTTCTACTTCTACTACTACTACTACTGATACTACTACAACATATACTACTTCTACTGATTTTACTTCTACTACTACTACTACTGGTACTGCTACTACAAGTACTACTACTACTACTTCTACTTTTGCTACTGATATTGTTACTACAACTTCTACTACTACTTGTACAACTACTACTACTAGTTCTACTAGCTATTATATAAAGCTTATAGATTTACTGACTCTTGATCAAATATTCTGTGTTCACGAAGTGTATTTGCATCCGTTGTGGATCCATAAGTTCATGGGTGGAATACGCTCATCCACAAGCTCAAAGAGATTTTAATTAAACGTTATTATTATTATTAACTGTTAACACACACTTTCTACTTTTGTATTTACATAGCTTAACTGAACATGTATTTTCTGAATTGATTCTACATGCCTTGATATGCTCAATTCATATTTGATTTATTTGTTCAATGGTTGCCAAACACTCGTACAGCATAATAAACTTATTTTTCAGATTCAGGGTTGCATTTTTAGCCAAAATATTGATCAATCCTTCAAAATCCTTCATATCGTTTTATCATTTAATATTTACATTGACTGAATGTTCTTCTTTCATGTTTCATTCTTTCAATAATTGACAGTGTTACTCTCTCCTACTACGTAACTTAAATCTACATTTAGATTTATCTTAATCAAATTCTCTAATTCATACCAAGAAATTTGTCATTTGGCCGACTGTGCAGAAATCACATACAATTTATGGCAGGGGGCAGGCAGACGGACAGACGGGGAGATGGGGAGACAGACGAGCGGAAGGACGGACGGAACTATACACATACACATACACATTATGCATGTATTCACGCGCATGTTGCTCTCCTCTGCGAGCCAAGGCAAGGACTTAATCACAACAGCAGCGGGAGCCGGTGAAGCATATTGTTTGGTGGATGACTGAAAGTTGATGAAGAGCAGAGTGGAGCATTTACGTTCACGTTCATGTGCGACATGAAAATTTAACGTAAATTTTATAAATAAATTTGTACAATGAGGCAACCATTTTGCTGTGGGCGAGCCAATTCGATGTAAGAGGATTAAAACATGGCAAAGCTCAAGATGGATATGGAGTAGGAGGTGGAGGTGGAGGTGGACAGCAGAACTGTTGGAGTTGCACATTCCTGGACATGTCCTGTAATAACCAGAGCCCGAAGACGGACCAAGGGCGAAATTTATTCATGTGCTCGCACTGCAATTCACGACAGTCGGCAGGCAGCCATCAGCAGACAGACGACAACGAGGTGTGCCCGTTGTCGTCCCTGCATCCGCTCCCGCATCCTGCTCCCAGTACCGCTGCCTGATAATGGTTCAATTATTTTTCCGCTCTATTTAACTGCAAGCAATGCGGGGAAGTCAAAATGTGAACTGGGCCTCCACTTTGAGCGTCCGCTTCACCGCCGCCGCCACATTGCCTCCCTCTCTCTCTCTCTCTCTCTCTCTTTCTCTCTCTCTGTTTCTCTTCAACCTCGTCGTTCCGGACATGTAGAACAATTTTCCGGCCATAGACGGCAGACGTGCTATACATTTGCCCCTCAACATGGTCGCTGGCCCGCTGCTGTTGTTGTAGTTGTTGTTGTTGCTGTTGTTGTTGTTGTTGCTGTTGTTGTTGTTGTTGTTGCTCCCTATTGGCTTTGCCAACCGCAAAAATTTGTCACACGTCATGCAGCCACGCCCCATTTGGAGAGGCTCCACACACACTCACCCGCTTGCTGGGCGAGTACAAAGACCCTCACATCCATTTACCGAAGCAGGAACAAAAGCGCTTTATATGCCGCATTGTCAGCTTGTTTAATGTGGGCGTCATCATTTGTTGCGGGCTAAACGAATCCTAATGGGTTCTGCCCTCCGGCGCAAAGAGGTGCAAGCCCAGCCCAGCCGAGTGCCGCTCCCCGGAGCTGACCTTCTTAGCCGGGGAGTGTCTGATCGACAAGGACATGCTCGGCGCTCGACGGGGTTCTTACAAAGGCTTTAGATCTGAATATGATTGCAGACATGGTTACAGTTAGTCGTCCCGGAACTGATGCTTAAGTGAGCGCAACTTACAACGGTTTCGGAAGGGAATGGACACACGTCATCCCTGTGTGGTGCTCTCAACTCAGCTAAGTGCACTTGGTATTGAACTGTTCTACTGTGGGTAAAGTTGTTCGTATTTCCTGATAATCTTATTTAACTATATATATCTTATTTTGCCACATATTCTTAATCAGCATCAACAACCAAGTCGATATAGCAAAGTCCGTTTGTTCGTCTCTCAGAGTCTACATGAGCAAGGACTGCCAAAAGATTATGAAACAATTTCTTAATATTGAACGCAGATCAATTATATTAAAGAATTGAAGAATCCACGCCCATTTGCGCCCCCATAAATTGATTAAAACCTAACCTCCAAGCATTGTTTTGATGCTAGGACAATTGGCACAGTATTTAAGAAATAATTCTAATTGATTTCCAATAGGTCTCCTGCAAAGTATGCAACACTAAATAAACTAAGCACAAGTTTAACATTTAATAAATCGTTTTGGTGGCTAGGTTATATTACAGTAAAGTTATTGTTCAATTTCGATAGTCCGTCAGCGGATGTTACCCTATTTCCAATTCACTTGGAAACTGCACTTCTCCTACTTCTGTCTTCCCTTCACTCTTCTTCCCTCTTTCTCTTTCAATCGGAATCCAGTAATACGCCATCTCGTTTTGCATTTGCTCTTAAATTTGGGAAATTCTCTTCTCTTTCACTACCCGGATCGATTTTGCATTAAACAGAGAGTTCTTATATTATGTTACAAGGTGTGTCTGCGTATTTGTGTGTGTGTGTCTAGGGTTGCACAGAGAGGTGGCTTGAGTGCGCTTGAATGTAACTTTTCTGACTTGTTTTCTAATCATTCCCAAGGTAATAAATACATTGGTCAATTCGAAACGCTCGAAACAAAAACTTTTCCATTATTCTTGGCATGCAATTTTCCCTCTTCGACTTTTGCAGTCTTGATTTCCGCAAAGGTAACAGGATAATAGAAGTTTATGTCATTTGAAAGTGCACTGCGAGTGGATAGAGAGGAGACTGTGTATGCAAGAAAACTGCGGGTTGCTTAGTTTAACAAACAAGTCAAGTTCATTTAGAAGAGATTTGTCAAACATTTCTCGAGCTCTTTTTCTCACTTTTCAAATCAATAATTAATGAATCGATTAACGAGAAGTCTATCAAAGAAAAGTCGTTGGATCTCGTCGAGGGTATGTCACGGCTGGGTGCGCTCGACGGTATCCCCTGCAACGTGTCACGCATGTTTCGGAGCAGACACATTGGGGCACAAACTGGAGCACCCACATAAATCATCAGCCCAATGAGAACTGGGCAAGTTAAGTGTCAGGTCTTAAAAGAACGGGGAAGGGGCCAAGGCAGAGAGCACTTGAGAAGCGAGTAGAGCCTGTTTCAGTTCTTAATTATTTTCGTGTTGCCGTCAGGGCAAAGAAAGCATCTTAGTGTCAGCTTCGAAACGAGAAATTATTGTATATTTTATTTATAGCAAAATTATAGTACAATTCATGCAAAACAAAGTTATAGCGAACTTGTAGCAACATTATACCAAACGTTCTATTTCCCAACTTGTTGGGAAACAGTTGATAATGTTGCCGTCCCGGACAGGCACAAGACACTTTAAAGGTCGCCTTCTCGACCTATTGGCGAAGTACATAGAATGATACGCGAATGTCGCGGGACATTGAACATTAATTAACCATAAGGTAGCACGATGACGAGCACATTGAATAGGGCCGGTCGAGGTTTAATGTCGCAGTTAAGCAGCTTATGACCACAAAGTGATTTATGTCCTTGAGGACCAGTTAACTTGGTAAGCGACTCTGTGGGTCATAGATAGAGAAACAGTAAGAGTAAGAGTAAGAGTAAGAGTAAGAGTAAGAGTAAGAGTAAGAGTAAGAGTAAGAGCAAGAGTAAGAGTAAGAGTAAGAGTAAGAGTAAGAGTAAGAGTAAGAGTAAGAGTAAGAGTAAGAGTAAGAGTAAGAGTAAGAGTAAGAGTAAGAGTAAGAGTAAGAGTAAGAGTAAGAGTAAGAGTAAGAGTAAGAGTAAGAGTAAGAGTAAGAGTAAGAGTAAGAGTAAGAGTAAGAGTAAGAGTAAGAGTAAGAGTAAGAGTAAGAGTAAGAGTAAGAGTAAGAGTAAGAGTAAGAGTAAGAGTAAGAGTAAGAGTAAGAGTAAGAGTAAGAGTAAGAGTAAGAGTAAGAGTAAGAGTAAGAGTAAGAGTAAGAGTAAGAGTAAGAGTAAGAGTAAGAGTAAGAGTAAGAGTAAGAGTAAGAGTAAGAGTAAGAGTAAGAGTAAGAGTAAGAGTAAGAGTAAGAGTAAGAGTAAGAGTAAGAGTAAGAGTAAGAGTAAGAGGTAAGAGTAAGAGTAAGAGTAAGAGTAAGAGTAAGAGTAAGAGTAAGAGTAAGAGTAAGAGTAAGAGTAAGAGTAAGAGTAAGAGTAAGAGTAAGAGTAAGAGTAAGAGTAAGAGTAAGAGTAAGAGTAAGAGTAAGAGTAAGAGTAAGAGTAAGAGTAAGAGTAAGAGTAAGAGTAAGAGTAAGAGTAAGAGTAAGAGTAAGAGTAAGAGTAAGAGTAAGAGTAAGAGTAAGAGTAAGAGTAAGAGTAAGAGTAAGAGTAAGAGTAAGAGTAAGAGTAAGAGTAAGAGTAAGAGTAAGAGTAAGAGTAAGAGTAAGAGTAAGAGTAAGAGTAAGAGTAAGAGTAAGAGTAAGAGTAAGAGTAAGAGTAAGAGTAAGAGTAAGAGTAAGAGTAAGAGTAAGAGTAAGAGTAAGAGTAAGAGTAAGAGTAAGAGTAAGAGTAAGAGTAAGAGTAAGAGTAAGAGTAAGAGTAAGAGTAAGAGTAAGAGTAAGAGTAAGAGTAAGAGTAAGAGTAAGAGTAAGAGTAAGAGTAAGAGTAAGAGTAAGAGTAAGAGTAAGAGTAAGAGAGTAAGAGTAAGAGTAAGAGTAAGAGTAAGAGTAAGAGTAAGAGTAAGAGTAAGCTCATCTGCGATACATCAATGAGTAGACAATGCATTATTCAATCCCACTTGGGGCAAAGGGGCTACAGGGGCAGCCCGCAATTAGTCCCGTGCCTATGCTAATCTGTTTTATCGGCTTTTCGGGGATGATTACTAAGCTGCCCTTAGGTCAGTTAATATTCTTATGCACTTTATTGTGTCTCTGGTCAAGAGGTCAAAACGAGGTTGCCAGGGCAACTGGACAGCCAACGGCTTATGTGCTCAGACAGACAAACAGGCAGACAGGGCGACAGATACGTCCAATAAACTACTATACACACACAGTGGGTTTGGCAAACAGTTGCACAAAGCTTTAATTTGCCTCCACGAGAATTATCAAAGTAGGCGCTTTAATTCGTGGCGCAGGTTGTGAACCTATTTTAAAGATCTTCAAACCTTTGCATTTCATTCTATAATAGAGAGTTGAGTTCAATCGGGGAAAGAGAAGAATAAATTGCAGACATAGACAAGAAAATGGGGGGAGAGAGAGAGAGAGGGATAGAGAAGGAAGCAGAGAGAGAGAGAGAGAGAGGGACTTCCATTTAAAGTGTATCCGGGCGAGGCAAAGGCGCGTCTTTATCGAGCCCTGTCGAGACGACGACGTAGGTGCTAAATTATGATAGGCGCCTGTTATCCCTTTACTGTGTGGGTGGCAACTCTGCCCACCAAAGCAATCTGTAAAAAGTGTCTCAGCCACAAGGGCAACTCGCAACGCGTCGAGTAAACCGCAAAGAAGCATATGGGGCGGCCATTTTGGGATTTATTCTCGAGCCTTTGTGGTCCGACTCCGAGTGTGCGGCACCGAGGCGTGCCCAGAGTGGAGGAGAACAGGGTCCGGTGGGGGCAGAGCCAACTCTGCCTCAATAATGAAGTCGAGTGTGTTGACAAGTTTATTTGCTTAATTTGTGTCTGGCATGCTATTTTTAAGTTTGCGCCGAGCCCAAAACCCGCCACAGCCCGAGTAGCAACTCCCTTCTCCCCTACGCATTCCCTTACCCTCTTCTATATGCCCCAGGGACGCAGCGTGTTGCGTTGAAAGGCGCATTTCATCAACATGTTCTACGATGTTGCGCAGCTCAGCTCGTAACTATGTTAGCTTGCTTTCTAGCGGGCTTAACTCTAAAAAGGCTAAGCCACAAGCTGAAATCGAATCGCAATTAATGGGAATTTTTAATGCTACTCAAATCGCATCGGGGCTTTCTCGCGTCCATCCGGGATCCAATTAACTGCGTCATTATTGTATTATTGTTGGATATTTCATTTAGCCTTTCGATTAAATGCATTAATTAACCCAGTATATGCAATTATGTGCTCAGTCGTGCTTTCATTTCCGTTTGTTTGTCAAGCTAATCAAATTAAAAATAATTACCAACTGAACAACTAGCGGATAATACCCATTGTCGAGCTGACAATTAGCGGTGCGAAGAGAGTGGATGCCACTCGAAGCCCACTCAGCTCCAGGGTGTGTTCAGGCAGCTCAAGTAAGCCTACCCCTCCCCCCCCCCCTCTGATACTGTAACGAGGGGGTTGCCACACCTGTCGGAGTAGACGGGCTCTATATCTTTTACGCGTGTCACAGCCGGGCGAGGCCTATCGTACACCTTTCATTAATATTCGTATAACTGAGGTAACGAATACGAAGTACCCAGGCTCGCCTCCTACTTAGCCACTGCATACCCTCTACCTCAAGCAGATGGGGTATGCACGCAGTCCACTTGACATTTGAAATGCTAGCAGGCATATTCCTATCTTCGGGAGTAGCAAGTACCACCTAATGTGGCTACCTTGTTGGCACTGTTTGCAGGGTATCTGGCAGTTGAGCGTTTTCAAGACTTGTCGACTCTGACGCCTGCGGAGCGGTCAAACCGGAAACGGAAATAATTTGTCATTTTATTTCTATTTAATGCCCTATTGCGTCAAGCTCAGACACACATACACAAGCACACACACATATACATATACATATATAAACACTGCTGTATGTGTGTGTGTGTTTACTTGTACTTACCTTGAGAATTGGCAAGGGAATTGGGAATAAGCAGGCAAACTTGGAAATGAACTTGAGTTAAATGACATGTTTACGGTTTGCCTGTAGATCAGGGGTGTAGTTGAGGCGGAGGGGCACTGAATACCTGCTGGGAGTTACTTCGATGAATGAATCTATAATATTAAGTATATGGAATATGTTAAACATATGTTTGTTAACCAGTGTTAAGTGCATTTAAATGAAGCCAAGGATAAGAAAAGTTTTGATAGTCTATTGGATTCATCTACCTGTACACATGTACATAGGTGCACAGGCAGCAAAGATACTTTATAGAAGATACTTTATATACATACCTACTACATTCTCCCCTTACTATGCCAACTCCTTCCCGATCCTCTTCCTGGCTTGGAGCAACAGATGTTTCCGCTCTAAAACAATGCTTCAACCCGACCGTGGTTCAAGTATTTGTTGTTGGTCTTATTGCAGACGACCACCTTTTCGGCACAGTAGGGACAAAGGGGACAGAGGGGACAGAGGGTGTTGAGGAGTTCGCTTGGACGGGTCGAAAATGCAAAACAAATGCTCTTAATGAGATGGAAAATGCAAACAAAGCGGAGTGCAAAGTTTAATAAAACAGCCGACAAGCCGTTTGTGTTTGAAAGTCAACTACAGGCCAGAAGTGCGGGAAAAAGGGGCAAGGGGGCAAGGAGGCAAGGGGGGTGGCTACAAGTGGCAACAAGAGGCAAGAGCAAATGAAAACTGGCCAGAGAAGGCAGCCGGATATTATAATACGAAGCGAAACGGAACAGAAAGCAACGGGGCAACTGGCAAGAAGCACAGCCAAAGCAACCAAATTAATGCAAACATTTCACTGAAAAACTATGAAAGCAAGATATAGAGAGAGAGGGAGGGAGCGAGAGAGAGAGTGGGTAATGAAAGGTGGAGGGGGAGAGGCGGGGTTAGAGCGGCGCCGAAAACTTTGCGTTAACTTTTTGGCACATTGTTTACATTCTATTTGAATATTATTAAAAAGAAAAACAGTGCCGAAAGCGCAGCGAAAGAGATTGCATAACGAAGCCGAAATACTCTAAATTAATTATAGAAATGTACAGGGTAATGTGTGTATACACACACACACATACACACACACGTACGTACTCGAACAGAGTAAAGTGAAGAGACAACTCGAATTACTCTGTGTAGTCGCTAAATCGTTCAACTTGCAGAGCAACTATGAAAAGTTGGACATGTAAGTATTAAAAACATTTGAGTTTTATGACCTAGCTATCCCCTGTACCCTCTCCCCAATGCCTCCCTCTGCTCAGCTGATGCCTGTCTGTCAGGCTCGTCTCGTTAACTACTAAAAACAGCTTCAACTTGCCTCGAATCGCATTCAAAATGCAGCATTCTCTGCTGTCGTTGAGCCTTCCTCCACTGAACCTGAGCACTCAAAGTGCAGCCCCCCCCCCCCTGACCACCCTGTGTGCGAGTGTGTGTGTGTGTGTGAGAGAGAGCAAGATTTGTTCTCCATGGATCGCTGCCCCGTTGTGCCTTTTCTTGGCTTGCTCGGCTGCTGCCGTTCCGTCTCATTTGTTGCGGCCAATCAAAGCGCAAGTCACGGCTGAAGCAGCTCAGCAGCCAGTCCAGGGTTAGATTCAGTTTCTTTTCGGGTACTCATGTCAAAAACTGGACGTGCCCAAAGCCATATGCCACATGCGACAGAGGGCAGGGCGGGGCAGGGCAGGGCAGGCCTTGGGATCGACTCGAATTGGAATTGTGGGCCACAGCTGCGTCTGCCATAGTTGAGGGCACTTAATTATGTGCGAACATTGTGTGCGGCATGTTTCCAGGGTGTTTGTTCGACCAGTCATGCCCGGCCCTGCACTCTCCCTCTTCTCTCTTCTTGTTAATCAAATTTAGCCCGTTTTCTGCACTTAGGAGAGAGAGAAAGAGAGAGAGAGAGAGAGAGGAAGGAGGCAGGAGTCTGTGCCCTTTCTTTCTTTCCCCCATCGAGTGAACTTAAGTCAGGTGCGAAGTCGCTTGTTCCATTGCTATTCAGCTTCACTTTTCATTCGCCACTGCAATCAATATGGCCAATCGATGCAAGGCAGGCCAGGCAAGAGAGGGGTGACACGGGGGAGGAGGGGGGTAAACTTTTTAATAGCAGGCGACAGACAGAGACAACTTTGCATTTCTATCTCTTAAAGTTTCAGTGCATCTCCTCTGAATATGTATGTATTTTTGGGTCAAAGTTAGGCCAATACCCTCCACTCCCCACCCCACCCCTCTTCCCCTTCCACCCACTCTGTCGCTAAAGTTCTGCGCGCATAAATCTGAAGAGATTTTGAAAGAATTTTAAAGTTTCTCTCGTAAAGTTTTTCGTATGCTCGCTGAATAATCTGCCCGCCTTTGTAGTACTCTTACTCAGGCCAATAAGCTCGATTTAGCTTGGAATGTGGCAGCATTCCCGTATACTATATACACAAATAGGCTATGTATGTGGCTATCTCTCTCTCCCTCTCTCGAGATAGTGGCCTGCCTGTCTCTCACTCCCTCGGTCTGTTTCGAATGCCGTTAAACGAGTTTTATGGCACTCGTTTAGCATAACATGGCGAGGAATTCGTCGTCGCTTTATTCCCGCGTTAATCATACGCCGTGTACGCCCGTGTGCTTGGACCTTGTGCGAATGCCAGTCGGGACAGTTGTTCTTTGTGTTGTTAACCTCCTTCGTTTCAACTTGTTTCTTCCTCTCTCTCTCTCTCTCTCTCCCTCTCTTCTCCTACTCTCTTTTTGCGCAATCGAAATAAATCGAGGCATGCACTAAGCAAAAGCTGCAACAAGCAACGCGACAGGCCCGTGTATTTATGTTTGAGTTACAATGAATGAGTGCCAAATGCAGCCATACACTGAGTGTGCTCACAATAGGGGCACCTCGACAGATAGATACTCTACTCTACACAATTAACTCTGCTCGAGTAAAGAACATGTTGATTGCCGTCGTTACAGATTGATCCGATTTTAGTTCTGATAGGATAAGTAGATCAGTTCATATATATATATATATATATATATATATATATATATGAATAAAGGTGTATACCGAAGAACAAAATATTATACTTTAATAATTTGCTGAACAATCGCATTCAAGGTCAAATTATAGATTTGCATGGGTGGCAGGCACGGCATTCACATTTTAAATTCTGCATAAAGTATACAAAAATATTCGTGCCACAGTTGCTGTCTCTATCTATTATATTCACAGAGATCAGCATGATAATACGAACAGGAAGATATATATATATATATATATAGATATATACGTTTTAGGGTTGCCAGCTACCCCTCACAAAAAAAGGATAGACTAAATAGAAAAAAAAGGGGGAACAACTAATAGATAAGAGGAAAAAAAGACAAGGAGGACAATATGTTTTGATTTTAAATACCTTACAATTTTCTGTATTTCTAAATTTATATCATTTCTCATGCTCTATCGATAATGTCCTAATGGTTCTTTATATAATGCAAATGTGTTTAATCGGAATATGGCAAAATAAAGCAATATTTCTGAAATATCTTTCCTTGGACAAGTTCCTCTTCAAGATTGAAAATCGAATCGAAAAACTAGGATAAATAATGTTATACAAATTATCCAAGTACAAATATATATATATATATAAATATATTATATAAGACCAGGCAGCCCTGGTGCATATGCTACACTATAATGACCAATACTGTCGACAGACTGTACGATGAAAACTCACTTTATTCTGAAATGCATCTAGTAATTATTTAGATTCCAATGAATAGAGGGCAACTCAATAGATTTATCACATGTTTTTAAATACATCAGCCGCACTAATCGATACTAACCCGATAAGTGTAATTATTATCGGATTATTGCCATGCACAGCTGCTGCTGGGAAAAGGGACAATAGTCAGAGCTCTCAATTAGTGTACGGATTGGAATTGCATCACTCACTCCCCTCAGCCACCCCTTGGCACATTCCTAATTAATGCAATTTCCTAGAATTTCGTGATGTGTGCAAAGTGCTTGCATAAAATGTATTTTGCCTCAGTGCAGGCTCTCTAATTGCTCAGGTGTGTGGAAAGTATGTCAGAAGGCAGTGCTGACGCTGTGACATGTTGATGATTTACAATTTACGGCAATTCATAGTAATGAAAGCATCGATAAGCATATTGCTTTCTTTATAATTTATAATAATTGAAGCGCCACCTTGGCAGCTGATTTGTGGTTAGTTAAATGAAGGCAGCCAAAGAAATGTGAGATTTATTTTTCAATATTCACATTTCTATTATGTTTTTCAACATTAAAGGACGCTGGGAATATTGATTAGTTTCATTTTGTACAGTATGTGTAGAGCTTTGTCTGTCAGTTGTTGTGACAGCTTGTTTCTCAACTGCTTCAGAGTTACTTAATGCGATACGAGTACATGTTTATATTTGAAATTATGAATTGATGAAAGCAGCCTCGGGGCTTATCGAATGGTAAGTCTGTCAGTAAATTTCAAAATACTTTGCTTGGAATCAAAAAAGTTCGACAGGAAACAGCTTTAAGATATGTGTATTAAAAATATAGTATAGAATATATACAAATCTAAACTTATTGCTTCAGAGTGAGCGAGGCAGCCTTTTCATTCGTTTCGCATTTAACTTTCGATTGATTTTCCCTGTTTGAAAATTGATATTTGCAAATACGCGAAAGTGTCGCATAAATGTGTTGACGATTCGCAAATATTTTATTAGTTGAATTTCACCAGTGGCAGCGGAGGCAGTGGCAGCAGCAATGCCACCCAAAGCTGCCAAAGGCCGCCGACATCACGCACAGAACCTTCGGCAACGTGACCGGGTGAGCCGGCAATCTCCCCGCGGCCCACAGTGCACAGTGGCGCGCTTTGCTTTTCGGCTAAAGTTGCCAGCAAAGTTGTTTGTCTGTCTGCGTGTGTGAGTGTGTGCGTGTGTGTGTGTGTGCAATATGAAGGCTTAAAGCTGAACAGCATGCTAGAATCTTAAAGAATTGAAATGGATAACGCCTTGAGTGGGTGTGGCAGACGGCAAATAGAGTAGTCTTGATACGATAGAAGGGCTAAGCTGTGCAGATCAGATACATCATGACATCAAAGGTACATAATATTCCAACTACTCTTTGTCCTCTTGCCCTCAGGGTAGCCCCTCTCCAGCTTAGTTAAAGGATACTCCGATTGACTGCACTTTACTGACTTCCCCCACACACTCTCCCGCTGGCATTAAGAAAGATAAGCCTCATGTAGTTGGATTGTTGAGGTTTGACCCCGATTTTGCTTGCACTCAACGCCCATCAAATCTCCAGGGTAGTCAATTCCCACTCACGTGTTCGAAAGTGCTAAAAAAACGCAGTGTGGAATAACTGGAATATTTTTGTTTTTTTCTACCAATCGGGTAAAATCGTTTTTCAAAGATCTCTGCAGCAAAGCAATCGACACAAGAGTAGACAATTTCTGAAAATTGAGCCCCATGGCGGAAAACCGTTGCATGCCCCATTTTTTGTCCCGTCTATGTGAGTGTGTGTGTGTGTGTGTGTGTGTGTGCGTGTAGGTTTTTATTCCTGTTTCCCTCTCTCATCGTGCGATTACTGCTAAGCTCGATGCACTTCGCTCGAAGTATTCGAAAAACTAGATGTGGCTATGGAATATGCGGCATTGGAGCTTTGGCCAATCGGCTCTGGGCACTTTGACACAGCTCACGTCATTGGGGTGCTTTAGAGAAGAAGATACACACACCTATAGGTGTGTACTCCATAGGTGTTGCTGCATTGCTCTGGGCCAGATCAAGCCAGGAAGAAGCAGGGAAGAACAAACTACATATATAACCCAAGACTGCTTAGGTCCTCTTCTTCAGTGACTGAGTCATCTTGTTCTCTTCATTATTGGGGTGCTTTAGATATGAACATAGGTGCACCTACAGGACATATGTATACTATATAGGTGTTGGGGTATTGCTCTGGAAGTGCTAACAGCTTCCAGCGCTGTTAACTGTTAACAGTGCTGGGCACGGCATTGTCTGCAGTCAGTGTGTTTGGGGTTAATTGCCAAGGGACCCGAGAGAGACAGTGGAGATAATACTTTATTGTTTTATTTAATTTTTCAACTTGCGATAGTCTATCCACTAAGGTCACACTGAATAACATAACACTTAACATAATAACATATAACGTGTGTGAGGGGATGCGAGGGGGAACATGGTCAGGCTGTGAGCTGAGATTGACAGAGAGAGCAGAGCAGTTAAGAGAGTTACAGCCTGTTGGGGAAACATGGCCGACAAGTATCTCTGCAATTATCAACGCTATCTCCCTCTGGAGCTAGTGAAATAGTACCGAAAATAATACTGTAAAAATACTAGTGCAATTGAGCCACTTAAAGTGTTTACTGTTGCAATACTTACACTTATGTTATGTGTGTGGGTGTGTGTGCCTGCTGTCATTATTTTCATTTCGTTCTTCTCTATGCGCGCTGCCTGTGCGTGCCTGTTTGTGCCAGTTTGTGCCTGTTTGTGCACGTCTCTGCTTGATTTTGCCTGCCAGTCTATTGAATTCTGTTGAACAGAGGGTGACGGGGGATAGGGTGACCATCACGGTCTGTTGCAAGATAATACCCATTGCTGTTGGCAACTTGCATTCTGCAGGGTATCACTTTCATCTCATGTTAATGACTTGATTAATAACCGATTGCATTGCCAACTTACCGGGTTACCTGCCTGCCTGCCTGCCTGTCTGTCTGCCTGTCTGGTATCCTGTCTGCCTTCAATTGGACCTGCCACTGAGACTGCAGCCAGCTGGTCAAGCCGTTGGCAAGCGATACCAGAAAGTGTGCCATATCTAATAATTATGCTAAGCCGCTTCGCTCCCCCCAGACTTTACGGCACACTGGGGCAAAACGTGTGTAAAATGTGCAGCCAACTTAATTATGAAAATGTTTGTAAGCTAAACTGCTAAACATAAGCAGAAGAGTCCAGGGCCATCAATTGATCCCATGTTTAAGTACTCCGACTTATATGAAGTACAGATCCTATTGTTCCTACGATATTAAGCTATATATATATTCAGTTTAATAACAGATAGTCCGTTGGTTACAATATTGCTTGCAGTAAATTTGGTTGCATATTTTGAAAAAAAAAAAAAAACAAAAATTGAACGAAATATTGTATGGCAGCTATACGATATATCGGTTTAATTAACCTTCTTTATAGTTTTAAGACGGAGAGACTAACTGGCGTTGCAACAGACGGACACACGGATATACGGACTGAGTTTTATTCAGAATTTGACTCCCATGAATAAAAATAAAACCAATAATGAAACTCGACCGATATTTTTCGATGTGAATGAAATGAAACTATTTGGTGAATGCGAAGCTGAGGAAGATCTAAGCACAGTATGAAATAAACTCGATACCATAAGGTGCTAATGATGTAAACATATCTACAGTATATCTATAATATATATACATCTATATATAATATGTATATATAGATAATATATATATAAGTCATATTGTTATATCTGTCCTGCTTATATCATACAATGTAGAAAGCAGAGCCAAGATAATAAGCAAACAAATCGCCAAAGCATATAGCAATTTGCTTCAAATCGGAAAGCCATGAGAAAACTTGATATACTTCCGACTGGCCAAGCAGTTGCGAAACTTTTGCAGGCACTGTTGCACTGTGCGGCGGTGGTGGCGGTGTCATAATTGCAGGCAGCGTGTGCCAAGCGCCCCCAACCCCCCCACACGAAGATGGTCGATATAAATATGCAGTTGCGTGCGACTTGATGCCACGCCCCCTTCTCCCCCTGTGCGACTGTCTACTGTGCAGCACCCTCGCGTGATTGTGCGTGATTGGAAATGAGTTCGAATTAAATCGCGGTTACCTTGACGCGGGTGCGGCCATTAAATCGAATAAAATGGAAATTCTTTCTCACTCTCTCTCTTTCTCTCTGTCTCTGTCTCTTTTTGTTGAAGGCGAGAGCAGTTGAAACAAAACACACACACACACAGACAAGAAGTGCAAACGAGCAGCAGATAAAACGAAATCGATGACAAACATACATATATACATATGCATGTGTGTGTGTGTGCCAGAGATGCTGAGTGTGAATGTGCATCTGCATGTGTGTGTGTGTGTGTGTGTGTGTGTGTGCTGTGCAGGAACGCAGCCAAGTGAAAACAGCAGACTCAATGCAAAATACCAACAAAAAGCAAATTAAATGACATCGAAAGCAACAACAACTACAGCAACAAAAACAGTACGTACAACAGCAACAGCAACAACAACAGCAACAACAACAACAATCAAAGCAATCGTCGTCTGCTGCCATCGCCGCCGTTGTCATTGCTACCTGCCGTTGCCGTGTTAATCTGCTTCCTTCCGCCATATTTGCCGAGCATATTTGCCCCCGACGCGCTCCCCTGCCCCTGCCCCTCTCCACTCCTTAGTGCCACACCCACTCCACGTCTGCGGCACAGTCTACGGCGCTGCTGCTGATAAGCGCAGCGAGACATGGTGATGAGTTGGTAAATAAGAATGCGGCTGCGGTTGCGTGTGGCAGGCAGTAATGGTCGGGGTGCCACAAGAAGAGGGGCGACAAGGAGAAGTTGAAGCAAGTGGAGCTGGCTGAGTTTTCTACAGTTCTCCATATTCTTTTGCAGCAAGGGTGACAACAAGGCAGTTGCCCCAACCTCGAACTGCAACTCCACCTGCCCCTCCACCACAGCCATCCTCATCATTGCAGGCCAAATCCCTTGCAATTCAGTTATGAAGCGCGCTTTAAGGATTACCTCAATGTGGCTGGCTTATTGGCGACAAGTGAGCAGCGCACGTCAATTGGTCAGCTGGGTGGAGGGAGTATAACTGCCTCAGTGAGAAACCAATGCAGAAGCCATTATTGTGCAACAGATAGTTAAAGCCAATTAGCGGCTATTTGCAAATATGACCGAAGCAAGCACGGCTTGCACTGCTCTTCCCAGGCCCGTAGCTGGGCGTGTGCAGGGTATGCGGTGCACCCTTTGGGCCCCCGCTTGTCAGAAAAGTATATATATACCATCCCTGTGGCAGGTCTCCTTGTGCCTGTAAAATACATTATAATATTATACATTTCGACTGGCACAAACACATAATATCCTCTATCTGCCAACTTTCTATGGGCAAGAATGATTGAATACATTGGCAATATTATCACTCGTGAATAAGAGATCTTACATATATTAAGAACTGATTGATGATTTTGCCAGTATACAATTGAGAACAAATTCAATGTAATTAGCATAAGGTTTCTTTCTTTTTCTTATGAACCAAATTAAGTATTTAAGTATCTATTTAAAAGCAAGATAATTACACTAGGGCCCCTGCATAAGGGACCCCTTTAGCGCCAATACGGCCTTGGCTTTCCCCCTTCGGTAAATACCCGTTAAATATGCGTCTACACATATTAAAATGGAAATGGACGCTGGAAATCCCCAACATTTACAATTGTAGAGATGCAGAATTAAGGATTCCCAACACAAACATCGATGTTTGCTGAGATTTTTAATATGAAACATCAATATTTATCGATGTTTCTCTAGTTATAGTGACCACTAAAGAAAACTTTGACAAAATGCAATAAGTCTTCCTAGACGATCGCCGAATCAAAGATAGAGATATATCTATACTTCCACTTTGCTCTTCAGACCTCGGTTCAAGTGACTTCTTTCTTTCTAAAGCCAAAGTATAAAAGAGACTTAGCCTTGGGTATCAGTCATTTTAAAGAGTCCTCCGGGCTTTTTAAAAGGCTTTTGAGCATCGCAGTGTATTGACTTGGAAGAAGACTATGTCGAAGAATAAAATATTGATTTTAGTAATTGTCGTTTCACAGTCAGGTCTGCAATATATTAGACCACTTTCTTTGATGAGGCAAATGAACCCAGACCGCTCTGATATACAATATATATAAAGTATAGATAGATATAGATAAACATACATATTCCTACAACTATGTCGAACTGCTATAGATCGACCCAATCGAAGGTTTTTGTATAAAAACAAATATTAATATTCAAATACTGCAACAGCTGTAATTTGATGCCTTTAGGATAAAGTTTGCATTTAATATTAATTAAAACCAGTAAGAAAAGCAACAGTCGCGCGGCACGCGACAGTGGGATACCCTTCGACCTATGTTACTATGTTTGTAGACATATACATATGCACATACTTTGATATTATTCTCGACAGATGGTGCTCGCGCTTCGCGCTCCCGCGCTTCCCGCCTCCCTTGTTAGCTGACACAAGCACTTGGTTTTATGCACATACTTTCTTAAATAACTTCTGTCTTTATTGACCGATCAGATTACAATTTCGAGAATACGTAGATATTTTAATGGCCTTTGTATATGTTAAAGTCAGAAAGTTGTATCTTTAATACAGCGCTTATAAATTGAGTTCAAAAATTAAATTATTAATTTGCGGGGGCGGTGGGCGTGGCACCTAACATTTGAAATAAACTTGATCTGCGCCGGCTACACAGAAATGTTCATGCCAAATTTGGTAACTCTAGCTCTTATAATAGCTGAGATCTGTGTGTAGATGAACACATACATACATCCGGACATCCGGACAGACAGACAGACATGGCTCAATCGACTCGGCTAGTGATCCTGAGCAAGAATATATATACTTTATGGGGTCTGCCACGCCTCCTTCTGCCTGTTACATACATTTGCACAAAGTTAGTATACCCTTTTTTGACCATTTTCAATGGTCGAAGGGTATAAAAAACAATATTCTATATATGTATGTATGTACAGCTGCGGTTAAAATAATAGCACTACTGCGGGTGAAAATTTGTCTTCCTAAAAAAATGTATTTTTTGTCAACTTTTTTTAAAGTTCGACTTCTCGATGAATATGTACAATATGTTGTCTCTATAAGATATCTATTTTTAACATCTCAATGTAACGGTTCTTTTTGTTTTTGACTACTCAGTGCAAAAGTGCGCGAAATCAAGCGGTAACAAAAATAGCACTAATCACGTTTTTGCTGAATAAAATTGGTAGAAGTGCTTGCTTTCGGTTTATTTCGCCCTAATTTTAAAAAGAGAGTTGTATTAAAGATTTGGATTGAGTTTTTTCGAAAAGAAAAGGATAAATTTTCATAGTATGGGTCGCGGAAAGCATTGTACCGACGAAAAAATAAGTTTGATCAAAAACATGATCTCAGAAAGAAAAACTTATACTGAAATTGTCGGATGTTTTAATAAAATGATCCGCAATGCAATATTATTCGAAAAAAAGGAAGAAACACGTGGAAGAAAGCCTGCACTGACCAAGTTGGAGGTCACTCGCTTGGTTCGGCAATGCAAGAAGAAGCCTTTAAAGCCGGCTACGGAGCTAAAAAAGGAGCTTCAGATAGCTACAAGCGTGGAAACAGTCCGCAAACACTTGAGACTAAATAACCTGAATGCCTGCAGCCCAAGAAAAGTCCCGCTTTTTACAGCGAAGCATGTGTCAAAACGCATTCAGTTCGCCAAGTCACACCTGGATTGACCCGTGGAGAAATGGCGCAACATATTGTGGTCAGATGACAGCAAAATAGTTTTGTTTGGGGGTAAAGCCTCTCGTTCTTATGTTCGGCGTCCACCAAAAGCTGAATATAATCCTCGTTTAACATTTAAGTCGGTAAAACATGGAGGCTCAAATATCATGGTGTGGGCTTGTTTTTCATACCATGGAGTAGGTCCAATACACTGGATTAAAACGATCATGGATCAACATGTTTACACGGACATATTAAAAAAATATTATGTTGTCATATGCCAAATACGAAATGCCTTTGATCTGGGTATTCCAGCAGGATAATAATCCTAAACATACCAGCAAGAGTGCTCGTAAATGGTTCGAGGATAACTTGATCAGCCTTATGGAATGGCCTGCTTAGTCACCGGATTTGAATTCTATTGAAAACCTTTGGTCGGACGTTAAAAAAAAGGTTTCTGAAGCTAAACCCAAAAATAATAAGGACCTTTGGGCTGTTCTGAAGGATTCATGGGACATACGAGGGTCGTTTGATAAGTCCGTGACTTTTTGAATAAAATATATTTTTTTCGTCAAAGAAGCGTTTTATTTCTCAACATAATCTCCTTTTAGCTCTATACATTTAGTCCAGCGTTTTTCCAATTTTTTTATTCCTTCCAAATAATAGGTTTTCTCAAGGCCCTCAAAATAGTCGTTTGTTTCTGTGATGACCTCTTCATTTGACCCGAATCTCTTACCGCCGAGCCATTTCTTCATGTTTGGAAACAAAAAATAGTCACAGGGGGCTAAATCTGGAGAATATGCTGGATGGGGTAGCAGTTCGTAGCCCAATTTATGAAATTTTGCCATGCTGACTACACACGTGTGCACCCGTGCATTGTCCTGATGGAACAGCACTTTTTTTCGCCAAATGCGGTCGTTTCTGCTTCAAATCAATATCGAATCTGTCCAAAAGCTCTGAATAATATTCGCCGGTGATCGTTTTACCCTTTTCAAGGTAATCGATGTGAATGATACCTTGTGCATCCCAAAAAACTGTGGCCATGACCTTGTTGGCCGACAGACCCACCTTGGCCTTCTTTGGTGCACGTTCACCCGGAGAAACCCACTGTCTTGATTGTTCTTTGGTCTCTGGTGTGGTGTGGTGGATCCATGTTTCGTCTACGGTAACGAAACGGCGCAAAAATTCGTTTGGATTGCGGTTGAACATCGCCAAACACTCCTTTGAAATGGTCACACGGTTGCGCTTATGGTCGTGTGTGAGCAATCGCGGCACCCATCGCGCGGAAAGCTTTTTCATGTCCAAATATTCATGTAAAATGTGATGTACCCGTTCAGTTGAGATGCCTACAGCCTCAGCTACCTCACGCACTTTCATTCTCCGATCATCCAATATCATTCCATGGATTTTGTCGACGATTTCTGGCATGACGACCTCTTTTGGGCGACCTGAACGTTCGGCATCACTTGTACTGGTACGACCACAACGGAACTCAGTAAACCATTTCTTAACCATTGAAATTGATGGTGCAGAGTCCCCATAATATTTATCAAGTCTTTCCTTGGTTTCGGTGATGGATTTTTTACGCAAAAAATAATGCTTAATTAGCACACGAAATTCACTTTTTTCCATTTTCGTTAAAATTCACGAGATCGTCTGCTTTCAATGCCTATAAAACGCAAACTAAGAAACGCAGCTTTCTCAAAATTTTACAGTCAGCTGTTAATCGATAACTGCTGACAGGAGCAGTGTTGTATTTAGAGCAGGTGCGCGGCAAATACAAAAAGTCACGGACTTATCAAACGACCCTCGTAATTCCTAAAGACCGGTGCCAAGACTTGGTCGACTCCATGCTTAGATGATCTGCATCAGTGATCACCAAGAAAGGCCACACAACTAAATATTAATATTACTAAAACATATTACTATAGATATAATTAATTTCCTGAATAAATATTTTGTTTTATTATTCAGTTTTAACCAATTTTCAACAATAGTGCTATTTTTGTTACCGCCGCAATTCGAAGGTTTTCTTTTGTTTTCGTAATTATTTTAAAAACTACCAATAATACCTGCTAACTTTTTTCATAAATTCATTGAAAAGCATTGTATCATTAAATTTTAGTAAAGAAAATAATCAAAAAGCGTCAGATAAAACAGAAAAACTGTGACGAACAAAAATCGTACTAATGGTGCTATTATTTTAACCGCAACTGTATGTCATAAGAACTGTTTAATCAATACATTTTCTGCAGTGAATTCTCTTTAGCGTCTTAAATTTCATTTGTGTAGCTGAATTCCTTGAGATATATGCAGATAAGTCATTATAGTGTGTATATATGTAGTATATATATTCAAGTCTCGACTTTTAATTGGATCAGGAATAATTCGTTGCATTCTTAAGGTTTACAGACTGTGCTCATTATAATCAAGCTTACTTGATATGCCCGAGAAATGTGATTGTTTTATTTTCGCTGTCCCCCTCTCGAGACTAATGGGTATCTCGAGGGCATATATGTACTCGCCCTTGCCTTGTGGCGACTCGGGGGCCAATCGCGACGCTTGTCCTTCAATCTCTGCTGGCGCTTTCTCTCTTCACTTGCGGGCTTAATTACATTTCAAAGGTTATTTGGTAATTAACCTCAGTCTAAATACACGCACAGATAGGCGGGAGGAGAGGTAGAGGGGGGTGTGGTAAGAATGAGTGTGAGTGTGAGTGGGACAGAGGCACACACACACACACCAACACACACACACAGGCAGTTGATGAATCCCTCGTTGCCTCGCAGCATCATCTACGGCCAACGGCTTCAGCCCGCCCTGCCTTGACCTGGCCTGGCTTGGCCCAGCTCAATCGACCCTCCAGGATCTTTGCGTCTGTCCTCTCTGATGCCTACCCCTCTCCCACTTGCTCCCTTCTTCCCCTTGCTCCACGCCCATTGCCAAGTTATTTGTCTTAATTAGTTTATAATGTTTTTTCCGGGGCACGCGTCAAAAGTTCGCTTTGCATAAAAGCTCGCGCCATCTTTATGCTTCCCTCAGTCTGTGTGCGTATGTGGGTGTGTGCCTTTATGTGAGTGTGTGTGCTTCTAATATGCTCATAAAGAAAACTCCCCCACGCGCAGATCTTGGTCACACATCGTAGGCGTTGCCGCTGCCATTGCGCGCAATTTTGTTCTTTAATTTTGAATTTTACATTTTTGGAAAATTATGTGCACATAAATGCGGTATGTTGCACAGCCTTCCCCTCATTCCTCCCCCTCCCTCCACCCTGCTTACCCCTGAGCAGAGCTAAAAAGAGCCCAGTCAAGGCCATAAAAGAGACAAAGCAGGCAACAGGCAGCTGTCTCCCTCTCTCTCTGTCCCTCTGTCTCTGCTGGGCCCTTGCTGGGCGCAAAATTAAAATTGCGTTTGAATCACAACAACAGCAGCAGCCAAAAACGAGCAGCACAACAACAACATGTGGTGCAGAAGGGGGTGTAGCAGAATAGGAGGGGGGGGTTGGAGTGTGGAGGGTGGACAACAACAATCACATTGTAGCATTTACTACAACGATAACAAGCATCCTGTTTAAGCTGCTGCAGCACATCCGACTAGGCGACAGCGCATTGTTTAGCTGAGGGCAGCACATGTTCTTCGGGCAGGGGTAGGGGCAGGGGCAGGGGGAGAGGTGGGTGACGGGGTACCACAATCGTGCAGAAGCCGGGCGAACATTTTAGCACTACATCCACATGAAATGCATTATAATTATACCCTGTAAGGCCGCGATGCGGGAGGAAGGGTCTATGTGGTTGGTGTCCCAATTTATGTGCATACAAATATTTCCCTCTCTTCCTCTCCCTCTCTTTGTCTCTCTCTTTCACTGATAAACCCAATTTGTATAGTTTTGTAAGTATTTTGTCACCACCCTCCCTCCCGCCTGTCAGCACCATCGACCAGTTGCTGCTTGCCTGTGCACGCAGATCGGATCAGCAGTTAGTATACAGTCAGGATGCCTGTGGCAAGCGTACCTAGAGTGAGTACGGGGTATGTTGACACCGAGTAAGTCCCTAGGCCTAGGAGAATGTTTTACGGACTGGGCCACGGCTTACGTTCGGCTTGTCAGGCTGTTGCACCTGCCCGCCATGCCCGGGGCAAGTCCGCGCTCCTCTCCCCCGAAAGGGTCTAATAACATTTGCTAGGCGCAAAGCGTCGTCTGAGTACTTCGCATGCTTTATTACGCTGCAACATAACAAGGGCGCAGATTATTTTCGTTGCTCAACTGCAAAGCACTGAGCTAACAGATCTGTTGTAATAATATTCACTCTGGGAAGATCAACTGCAAAGCTTCTTAACATGGTAACCCCTTTCTTATATAACTGTATGGAATAGGTTTAAATTATTTAACGAAATTAATGCTACCAGGCCCGTAGCTACGACGGGCAAGTACGGGCCCGTACTGTCGACTTGTTTGCCCGTACAGCCTGTCTAAGAAAAAACCGGAAAAATGTGATATGTAGAAAAATATCAAGCACTAAAATGTTTTAAAATGTTTCGCGCCACATTGTCGGTGTCAGCGAAATTGGTATCGTTGGCACTCGTTTTTATCGATACTTTTCTGAGTTCAAGTTATTTTAGTATTTGATTATTATCGATATGAAATTTCGATATCATATACAATCATAAACGTTTACACACCTAACCTTACAGTAAAGTTGTTTTAGATCCCAGAAGCGGATAAGAAAATTAACAATTTGTTGCATTCTGCGAATCGGCTGTGTTCATTTCGAGTATCGATAGACATATATCGATGAACACAGCTGCCCTGGTATGAGCAACATCTGCTAACGGTTAACCGCCAGATCGGTCGCTGACCCAAGGGTCCCGTTGCAGGCAAGCGCCGTTTGAACCATCGGCAGATGCCCGAATGCCCAGGAATATGACCACCAGCATCTCTCTCAAGGGCGGCCAACTCCTCAGTTGAAGTTGAGCGAGCGGTCGGCGCAGATAGAATCTGCAAACAATAAAGTGCGTGTGTTAAATTTTGTTTAAAGAATAATTATTAAATATTTATTAACTAATAATTTTGTGTGTGTGTAGACGCAGCTTCCCTCTCATCTTTAACAACGTGCCTACTCTGGTGAGTCCAGTCCATGTAGGGATCTGCCAGGGCCCATATTGTCCCACCAAGCCTGACCAGACGGCAACGATTCCCGTACCACGGCTGACTGGTGCCACGCCAGCAGCCGTATTCTTTACCGGCCCGCCAGAGCCTAGCGCACCTTCTGCACAGGACGCACATCAGCGCCGGCAACATCTGCAGCGCGAGCAGCTGCGGCAATCCGGCATTTTGGCCAGCAGGCCAGATCTGCAGCAGCAACAGCCACATCTGCAACAACATCAGGAGCACGTCCATCTAGGCCTGTCCTTGCCTGCAGGCGTATAGGTATTCTCCTGCCTGGCGGCATAGTCCATCGCCGAATCCACGAATGACCTGAAAAGATACCCAAAATGTCCCATTAGTCTTAATTCTTTAGATATTAGAATTGTTATTAATTATAAGTTGAGATAGTTTGTCTTACATGTTAGGTCCACGTGGGTAGGCTGAAATGGTAGGAATAGGATACCGCAAATAAATGTATTGAATATAAAAGAGAAATGATTTGCTAGTACCTTTTCTAGGGGAGATGGGGCGGCCTTAGTTGGCCAGGAACGGGCTCGCCGACTTGGGTGATGCTCCGAAACTCCAGAGCAGGAGCATCACATGGTTGGGTGGGTGCGCCGTGACTTGGCTGTCACCAATGGATGTTGTTGTTGTTTGTAGAGTAGTTATTGTGCCTGTAAACAAAGGAAAATGTGTTAATATATGTTAAATATGTATTTTATGTGCATTTTGCCTTGTTTACCTTTTGTCAGTGATGCGTCTTTTGTGTAAATACCGATGAGTATCGATATTTTGGTGCGGATCTGCAGGGCTGGAGGAAAAACCCCTCCCCAAGTGCTGCTGAGCTAGCTGGCGCGGCCCTACTGACAAAAAACAGTCCGTAACAAATTTATGTGATATAGTTGTGATTACACAGTCTTTCTACATATCAGAAAAAGAAAGGCCGTAGTTCCAGTTGATCGCTGATTCTTTTGCGTGTGATGTTGAAATGCGAAATGCTTTTGAAAGAAATAGAGCGACCGCATTGAATATAAACATGATTCTAAGAAAATTTAATGATAGAAAAGATCGTAATCTGCAGTTGTATTAGATTTGCTCAACTATAATATAATTTCAAGAATATATAATGTATAAAAGAATATATAAATACATAAACGTTTTTTACGTATCATTCTTCAAATCATTTATTGCGCATTTATAATCCTGCCCGTCCTTCATTCAGTTAGGTCTAGCTACGGGCCTGGTGTTTATTCAGAAAGGCTGACAGACAGACATTATTCAATTGGTTCGGCAAGTGATATTGAACAAGAATATATAATATATACTTTGTTTGATCTGCTACGCCTCCTTCTGTCTGTGACATACATTCGCACATAGTCAGAATACCCTTTTATTACCATTTTCAACGATTGAAGGGTATAAATACACATATATAACCGAATAATTTTAAGTAGAGATGAAGGCATTATTGTATTCACTAACTAAATACATATATGTATGTCTTTGTAATTATTGCATGTCTTTGTAATATATACATACTTGGCATATAATAATTAAAGCTAGAAACTATAACTATATATTTAGCAGGCTATCTCAATGGAAAAACTATGGTTAAATCTGGTGTTTGTGTATTTTCCCTAAACTAAAACGTGTAAAACCTTATATAGAACACGAGAATCCTTAACTTCATAATATTCAATTCCGAGTGCATAACATTTTCTGCTGTAGAAAACTTGTTAATCTGTTGACTTTAATATGAATTCTTTCCAATATAAGAAAGAAGATATTGTAGAGTACGGCGAGTCGATATTATTAGTGGACTGTATTCAAACGTAATCTTGCACGATGGAATGAATGCTCTCTTCATACTAAATCTCTCTCAGCGGTATCGATACATTTAAAAATGTTAAGTTTTAAGTTAACATTTGAATTATTAAAATTGGCAAATAACAGAGTGGCCAGCGTTCCTCAACACTCCTTATTGATAAAGACACATCACAGTCCTTTATGTACTGTGTAAACTATGTGAAAACTGAATGAATTTCGTGTACATTTGGGGCTTTTAGACGAGTTTTTTTACTGCAAGCTGTATGCAAATTTTAATTAGCACATCTTTAAGCTCTGCTTGAGTTCAAGAGCTTTTCGCTGGAACATCCTTTCGAGATTGTAAAGAATTTACGAAGTTGAAGGCAGACTCCACTTTTCATTGCTCTCACAGAACTAAATTGGATCCACAACTGGGGCTTACAGGCTTATTGTGTATCGCATATAGTATAGTCGCATGTGTGTGGTCAGATGATTGTTTTGCATTTTGGGGGAGGGAGCAGGATAAGAAATAAAGTGAAGGGAAATCAAATTTTGCTTACTTATTCAATTAGGAGCTTAAGCAGAACAAATGCAGGAGGTGCGGCCCACTGTGCTTATCCACAGGACCAGTTTACAGTGGGTAATTGTCAAGGGGGATGGGGTAGAGGGATGTGTTGGCAGGGGGATCCTTTTTGCTCTGTTATTTGTCTGACAGAACAAAACTAAATTAGGCTGCTTCGAAGTCTGCATTCCAAACGAGATAGTTTTCTTTCCTTCCCTCTTCCCTCTCCCCTGGTGATTCTGCCACTTCTCTTTTTCTTTTTGCTCTTGTGCTGTGGGTACTTTTGCCAAAAACGAACATGTACGGACATGCACAGCCGTGTGTCTGCGTGTCTATGTATTTGTTTGCTGCTTTATCTGTATTTATTGTTGCACGTTTTTGTTTTTCTTTCGCCTCTTGCTGTTGCCCTTTTCTCGCGCGTTTATCGGTAATGCGATATTTATGTTTCATGTACCTTCCCCAGCATCCCCCGCCCCCGTCTCGCCCAAAGTGTTCGCTTACTCCGCACATATTTGTATACGATAATATTTTGCTCTGACTTTTCGCACGTCGCTGCAGCCATGTGCAGCTCCCTCCTCTCTCTCTGTCTCTCTTCCTCTCCCTCTCTCTGTGTGGGTGTCTGTGTGTGAGGGTGTCTTACCGTAATGGATGGCCACATATTGATATTGACCAGAAAAGGGAGCAATTCGGCCTGTCCTACACCCCGCCCAGTGCAAACTTATGTAATGTTAATACTCGCTCAGGAAGGGAAACCACATTAACAGGGCTGAACGAAAGACACCTTCCTGTACTATACCCCAACAGAACAAACCTATCTGCAGTTCCAATCACAGAGCATTTCAGGACAACGTATAGTAAGTAATAACAAGTTAGAGTCGAGTTGGAATGAGATGTACTGCGACCTTGTTTATATCCATTGTACTCCCTTCTGTATTCAGACCTCCCTATCCAGTCCAGTTATTCATAGTAAATCT
The DNA here is from genome assembly GCA_018904165.1 of Zaprionus camerounensis. NCBI lineage: Eukaryota > Metazoa > Arthropoda > Insecta > Diptera > Drosophilidae > Zaprionus > Zaprionus camerounensis. The sequence continues at coordinate 2,139,717 of JAEIFS010000740.1, forward strand.
ATAATTGTGCCTAGTCTACCTTTACTACTTAACCTCGAGAAGGTGCTTGGCAATAGCGTACTGTAAGTACGTGCAGAATCTGCAGAGCTCCTTAGTAAGTACTTCTAGTTTGCTAAGGTGACCCGTAAGTAGCCCTGTAAGGACTCTACTGGGGTGTCTAATCAGCTTTCTTAACTATTGAGGTTGTGGCAGCCTAAGAGGAGCATTAATTGCCGCAAGCCTTGGTGTGCGTTCCCAGTCCTTGCATCCGCGGACCTCAGGTACTCCCTGAGAGAGTTGGCCCTCAGGGCCTATCATTATACACTCTTTCTTTTATAACTTACAAGATCCGATCGCAACTCATAGGGATTCATTTGAATGGCAATTGCTCAACATGCTTAACACCTTCTTTGCTCTTCTTTGAATACAATACCAAGACTAATAAGAACAAGGCTTAAAGTTGCTTGCTTATAGGCATCAATTTGGATTTCGATTTTAGATATTACAGGATTGCTGTCGACCGAGTTCGTTCAGCAAGCTCAAGTTGTTGCGTTGATGCATCCATGATCTGATTTGGTTCTGGCATACCCTGAAGCCACAGTGCATATTGCTTGTCGGCCAAGTTATTTTGATTATACAATATTTCATTGTCTGATGGACACATTAAAAGTTTCTTGCAATGCTAACTTATCAGAAAGTATTTTTATCGCTCAAAATGGGGTCGCAGCTAGCGAGATTGATTCGATGACAAAATCGTGTAGAAAAACAAGCAGAAAATATGCATTTATTGCATTCTATCTGTCAAGCACTTGGAAAAGTTCATTCTATTTTTAATGGATTAAAGATGTATCCATCAGGGAACAAAAAGCAATTGGGGACAGGTTACGATTGCGGACACTCTGTGCGGCAGATACCCTGCATAACATAAAGAGGGGAATAGAGACAAGGAGTAAAGTTCTTCATGACTCCTGGCAAACATCTAAGCGTGCTCTCGCTGTTTCTCTCTCTCTCACTCTCACTCTCTCTCTCTCTCTCTCTCTCTCTCTCCCTCTCTGTCTCTCTCTCTGCCTTGTTGTGTGTTGAAGCGAGACGTGTAAGCCAATGCGCTACCTCATCGAGGCTTTTGGGTTAGTTCGCAATGCGGTCAGTGCTTGTCCAGATTGCTGTGCGTTCTTTCTGTGGGTGTGTGTCTGTGCGTGTGTGTGTGTGCGTGTAACTAGGTGTTTTTTTTTTTTTTTTTTTTTTTTTTTTTTTACAAAGACGTTGACACACCGCAGTGTGTTCAAGTGGCCTTTGTGACACCAGGCCGAAGCCTGTTGTTGGTACGCCGTTCTTACTCCCACCTGGCCCCGCCGTTAGGCATTACCACAGGGGGGAGTGTAGCCTTAGAGGCTCGCTTCTGTTCTCCGGATCCGATCCTCTCGCCTCAGCTGCAGCATAACGCTACAGGCCATCGCGTTTACGGCATCCCATTTGTCCTGGCTGGCCACCATGTTCCTCACAAGGTTCCCTGGTGTTGGTGTCTCACCGAACGCCTCCTCCACCGCATGTCTTTCCCTATTGAATCGTGGGCACACGAACATGACGTGCTCGGCGTCTTCTTCATAACCTGCACCGCAGGTCGCGCATATGGATTCCTCGCTGTGACCAAAGCGGTGCAGATAGGCTCTGAAGCAGCCATGTCCGCTTAGAAATTGGGTCAGATAGAAGTTTATCTGCCCATGCTTCCTTCCTACCCAAGGTTCCAGCTGCGGGATAAGCCGTCGTGTCCAGCTGCCCTTCTGGGATACCGACCATGTCTCTTGCCACCGTGTTGTAAGATTTCCTCTAGTGACCGTCACACTACCAGTCTCGCGGCTCCTCATTGCCGCAACCCTTGACTCTACCAGTAGGTCGAAGGGTGGGGTGCTTGCGATCACGTGCGCCGCCTCGCCCGAGATAGTCCGAAAGCCGCATGCTATCCTTAGGGCGCATACTCGGTAGATTGCCCGAATCGCTCTCGTGTACGTGTTCTTCGATGTAGCTCTGGTCCATATAGTTGCAGCATACAGCGTGATGGACTGGACAATTGACGTAAGGAGTCGTCTTCTCAGCTGTTTCGGTCCCCTTGTGTTGGGCATGATTCGTGCTAGTGCAGTGCAAGCCACTGCAGCTTTTCGAGCGATGTGGGACATGTGGTCCTTATAGCTCAGCCGATGGTCCAGAACCACTCCAAGGTACCTGAGTGAGGGTCGGGAGCACACAGTTGTGTCGCCAACTGTGATGCTAACCGCCTCCACTCTTTTCCGCGAGCTAATTAGCACCGCCTCCGTTTTTTGCTCTGCTAACGAAAGGCCCGCCTGGATTAGCCATGTTCGCGCCATCCTGATCGCTGAGTTGGCCATCTCCTGGACTTCATGTAGTTGCTTTGCTACGGCAACAACAGCCACGTCGTCCGCGAAGCCCACAATCTTCACTCCTTCTGGTAGGGCTAGCCTCAGTATCCCATCGTACATCAGGTTCCATAACGTTGGACCCAGTACTGATCCCTGTGGTACTCCACTGGAAACATTGTACGATGTATCTCCTTCACTGGTCCTGTAGTGTAGCACTCTTCCTTCGAGGTAGCTTCGCAGTATCCTTATCAGGTAAGGGTTGATTCCCTTGGCGGTTAGCGATTCCATGATCCTGTCCCATCTGGCAGAATTGAAGGCGTTCCGGATATCGAGGGTAACCACCAAGCAGTACTGTTTGGTACCCCAGAGCCATCTCCTCCCCTCTATAGCTTTCTCTGCAAGATCCGTGACTTCTTGGATTGCCTGCGTAGTAGACCGCGCCTTCCGAAATCCGAATTGAAGGGGTGACAGGCCGCCGCATTCGTCTATCGCTCTGTTCAGGCGATCGCATAGGATCCTCTCCAGTGCTTTCCCAGCAGTGTCCAGGAGACAGATTGGCCTGTAGGCGGATGGGTCCTGTGGTGGTTTATCTCCCTTTGGAATCAGAACGAGCTCCTGTCTCTTCCAGCGCCTGGGAAACTCTCCTTCCCTGATGCATGCGTTGAACACATTTGCGAAATGTCCAGGTTGCAGTTCCATGGCTGTCCTAATAATGGCACTTGGAATTCCATCTGGGCCAGGGGCTTTTCCTGGCTTGATCCTGCGAGCGACACTTGCGACTTCATCCGTGGTGACCTCGTCAAATTGGTATTCCGTGGTGGGGTGCTGGGTCCTTCCTGCTTCCAATCCATGCTCTGGGAACAGATGCCTTACGATTTCTCGCATTAGCGTTGGGCACGATGGGGTCGGCGGTCTAAATGCGTGCAGCCTCTTCATCGTTAACTTGTACGCCAATCCCCAGGGATCCGCGTCTGCTTTGTCGCACAGCTCCAGGAAGCTTCTCCTCTTGCTGCACTTTATTGAGCGTTTGACTGCTAACCTCTTGGCTCTGAGTAGCTCCATGAGCGATACTGCTCTGGGATCGCTGCGTCTAAGAGCCCTTTGGTAAGCACGTCTAGCTCGGAAGCAATCAGCCCGTGCCCTGGCAATGTCGGCGTTCCACCAATGGACTGGCGGACGCTTGGCTCCCGTTCCGGCTTTGCTCATTGAAGCATCACACGCTCTCACTATTTGCGTCATGAGCTGTTCGGTTCTGGCCGCTGCGTTGCCTCTGCCATTAAAGTCGCCGAGTATGCACTGAAAGACGTCCATATCGAGCGTATCCATTTTGTAGCGTCTTCTCCTTGGCCTGGCCATCTGGTGTGCTCGCGTTTGGATTTCGATGACTATCGCCAGGTGGTCGCTGTGAGTATAGTCATCGCGCAGGGTCCAGGTGGTGTTCGGTGCCAGGCTACTAGTAGCAAATGTCAGGTCTATAATTGACCCCGCATTGCCCCTCGAGAAGGTGTGGCGGTCTCCATGATTCAGGAGGACAACGTCGAGTGAAGACATTGCGTCCATTACTGCCCGACCTCTGCTATTGGTGCTTGGACACCCCCAGTCAGTTGCCCAGGCGTTAAAATCCCCGGCTATCAGGCAAGGCGACTTGCATCTTGCGTCTGCAACTAGCCTGTCCAGGGCGCGCTCGTAGCAATCCATGGGCATTGAGGGTGCCAAGTAGACGCTGTAAATGTACAGTCCGTGCGTCTTCGTGCGCACGAAACCTTCTTCTTGTAGGACGTCCAGTATCTGTGCTACTGGCTGACCGCAGCTCCATACCGCCGCCTTTCCTAAGCTAGTGTAACTAGGTGTGTGTGCACTCATGTGTGTGTGTGTGCGCATGTAAATGCGTGCTTAAAAGCGTCGACTGTTTTCACGTGTTTTTTATTTGCTGCCTTCGAGCGAAGCTTGCAACCGCAACGTCAAGTTTTGCGTGTGTGTGCGTGGCGCCCTCCTTTGGCAGCCGTTGGCAGCATGGCTTTTATGTTACGCACAACACACTCACACTCGCACACACATGCAAACACTGGCAAATGAGCATTGGCTGCCGCGGGCGATTGGTGCTCTGACGCAACTGACTGCAACAAAGAAAGCAGCGACTGCGACGGCGACTGCGACAGCGACAGCGACAGCGACTGCGATTGACGACTGCAGCACTTAAAGCGGCGCATTGCCGGCGCTGCCGCCATTGTTTGCGGAGGCGAAAAAGCCATTTAATGCGCAAAAGTAGCCGGCAGCGCATTTGGACGAGCCAACATCGCATTAAAACAAATAAAATCAAATGAACATTTCATAAAACGGTACATTTTTGGGCTGGCGCATTCAAATTTCATTTTCAGATTGCCAAGTGAATCAAAAAGCGAGCACACACCCAGACTAGTGTGAGTGCTTTGCCATGAAAGCAATTTGGGCATTTCAAATAATTGAAATAGTTGAGCGAGTGCACTGAAAATACCCTACCCTGCACGTGCTGCCCATACGCACGTACTGCCGCCTCCTTCCCTCTAAGGTCAACATGTGTCAGGCCATTATCGATAAGTCTACAATCAGCTGCCCAGTTATGCTGTGTCCCACTCTACTCTCTCTCTCTGCCTTGCCGTAGCAGGCAGCTTTCAATTGACACCCCTTTTGACAAGCTACTGTTAGAGAGAGCGTATATTAACTTTGGGCAGGAGTTTTCAACGAATCTTAGAAGACTTCTCCGAGTATATAGAGTATATATATTCTAAATCAGTATCAACAGCGGTTCCAAACTCATATATAATATATCGTATAGCTGCCGTACAAACTATCGAGTCATTTTTGTTATTTATCAAGATATTGCAACCAAATTTACTACATCGTACTTTTTTTTATATATGTATAATATGCATATTAAATTTCATAAAAATCTGACCCTTAAAACATATCACTCTCAGAGGAATCACTTAACTTATCAGTACTCATTAAAGTTAAACAATATCCTTTGTTTGTAAACTCTTTCCATTTGATCGAAATATGAAAACTATATTGTATTGCTTAAAAACGAATTATCAGTTAAATATTTTATTCAGCGCTTACTTTAATTATAGCTATTAATAAATACATTAATAATGATAAATTTCTGTACCAACATATACAAATAGTACAGAAATAAAAGTAAGGGTATAAAATGTTCGACAAGCCAAAGACAATTTTATTTATTTGTTTTTTTTTTTGCATTTATTTTAATGTTATCTGCACTTATTGGGCTTTTACACTGTCATGCATAGTAGGCATTGCATATCTCAAATGTTCAATTATTTATTTATGCCGCATGCTAAATAAACTCGTTACACAAATTAACAAAATACAATAAATTGATTTATAGTCTTGCATATTTAATTACACTTTAACAAATTGGCAACCACCTGCTTGGCATAATTGTCGTAGCAAAAAATAAAAACATGCATTGAAAAAGTGTTGCGAGTAATTTGATTAGGGTTTATTAAATTAATGATTAATTGATTTGTTATACTCTTAATTAAATCAACAATTTACTAGATTTTTTTGATATCAATTGGATATCAATCTGGTATGAAAAATAAGTATAATAAGTATTAAATTAAGATATCGCTTGAAAATTCTCTTTAGTGCTATTAAAGAAAGAACCAATTTTGTCGAGTTGAACCAAATTCAATTTGACAATAAATAAAGACTGCCTTCAAACTCGCCCGATTGTTCCTATACTAGTTATATATAATGGTACACAATCGTATAGCCTTGTTCATGTTTTCGTTAACAGACATAATAACTCATTGCTATACATAGATCGAACCCACGAAAGATATAGAACTTAGGTGCCTGATTGGTAACGAAATAGAGAGAGAGTAAGTCGGTAACGAAATAACTTCGACTGGCACTGATGAGATAAATCATTTCAAAGGACAATAATGATCGTTAGTCCGTTAGTGGTCAGATCTTGATTCAATTTTGGGGTTAAGCTCCTGCCCAAAATAAATATACCCTTGGCAAGGGTATACGAATTCGAAGCTGGCAGAACTGTTTGCAAGTGAAGATGCAAGATGAATAAAGCGATTGCTCGATAGATTGGGGAACTGTTATTGTGTTCGACGATAACTTATCGATTTCTTTAGCTACAACTAACGTTACTTTCGTCCAGTGTTTGAAAGTACAGCGAAGTGGCACTGGCAGATGTCAGTTCGGCGTTGTCAAATGTGATGACAGTAGGCGATGTCTCACTTTTTTCCCAGTCCCCTATCGGAAGCATCGCAACAAGCTGACTTTCAGTGAATCGTTAAATGTAAGTGGATTGCTCAAGCAGCACTCGCAGTCGCTGGCTAACACGCCTCCTCCCCCACATCGATTGCAGCGTACTTTCGGCATGAACCCGACGAAGCTGAAGCAACTGGAGAAGGTGGTGCGCATTGGCGGCAAAGGCTCAACGCGACGCAAGCACAAGCACATCCCGCGCCCTTCGATGATCGACGAGACTCGTCTGCGGAGCAGCCTGCAGAAGCTGCCGATGAGCGTGCTGACCGGCATACAGCAGGTACATCTTTCCATGCAGGATGGCGGCCAGAAGGTGATGTACTACCCCAAGGTGGAGTGCTCGGTGCAGAGCAACGTGTACATCATCAGCAGCGAGTCAAGTGAAATCATCTTTCCTGACTCGGAGCCGGACCGCGGGTTGGTGGGTATGCCGCAGCTGGTGCCGATTGAGGATGCTCAGTGCCTGATCAACCTGCCGCGCAGTAAGAAGAAGGAGAAGAAGCCCCGCATTCGCTGTCGCGCCCGCAACAAGGCAATGAAGGCAGCGTGGCAACCCGATCTTGACGGCGATGGTGTCTCCGTCACAAGTTGCACTAGTCTTCCAGCAGTGCAGCCTGATCAAAAGGCGGCTGGCAATGGTGATGGCAACTACAATGACGACAAGGATGAACCTGATGGGGGCCATAACGGTGAAGAAGACAGTCCCGATGGCAATGCTGACGGTGATGGCGACGGGAATGCGGACGCCTCGCGTGTCTTTGCCGACAATGATCCCAAGCATCTGGTGTCCATCTTTAATTCGCCCAAAGGTGTGCCGGTCGAGGAGCTGCTGGAGATCATGAGCAAGGATGAGTCAGCCAGCAGCAAAGAGGCCCGCTTGCGCTTCTGGAGCGATAGCGATTCCGATCTGGATGAGTTGCTCTTCGGAGACATAGACACCGCCCCCAAAGGGGAAAATCAGGATCAGAATCAGAATCAGGATCAGGATCGCACCGTCTAGCTTCATCTGCTCCTCAACACTTGAAGATTAGAATATAGAATATAGAAAACTAAACACCTTGTCTGGGCTGCTGTACCGTTACCTTCCTCTCTGCTTTCGTCCAACTGTGCATCATGATAATAAAAGACTCACACTTTGTTAGGCTTGCAAGTGTTGGGGCGGATCATCAGCAAGTTTCTCGAGTGTCCAAGTCAACGAGACCTTCAGATGGGGCATTCCCCCGTATTGATCACATCGTATTACTTTTCGCTCAATATTGCAATAATAGAACCGAATCGCGCCGTGACATTTTATTAACTATGTGACAATGCGGCACCTCGACTATCTGTGTAAGCGAGTGTGGGTTGGATAACCAGATGGCGACTGTCGCCAGGACGAAAGCTGCCCATCCGGCTGAGTGAGTATGTGGGCTACATGCTAGTGGACCACACTGTGTCTGTGCACAGTCTTTCCAAATCGAGCGTGTGTGGCATGACGTGTTGTGTGTCCTGTTCGCAAGCTTATCAAGCAGAACGCCATTATGTTTGGCTTCTAATGAAATACTCATTATTTGTCCACTGCGCGGCGTGGAAATACGAATTTAATATCATATCTACTGGGGACAACCAGCTGCCTTCGCTTCCTTTGCTGCCTTCGCTGCCTTCTCTCTCTGTTTCCCTTGTTCCCCGGCAAACGATGTCATTCATTTTTAGTCACATGTGTGAGCCATTTATACACTGTCGTCGTTCCTGCTGCTACTGCTGCTGTTGTAGCTGGCCCATTGTCTCGGTGCCTAGGTCCTTGTTGGGAGCCCGGCTTAAGTGTTTATTAATATCGAGTCGTGCGAACTCGGACATGTGTTGTCCGTAAATTGACTTTGCCGGAACTGATAACCTGCCACTTGCCTTCCTTGCAACCCGACTCCAAGTGTGGCAAAGGCAATGCTCTCCGATGCTTATCGCATATCCTGTGGTCTTGTAGAAGGGACAGGTTGTTTTAATGGCCTCTTTCCTTAAAGTTCCCATTGAATTTATGTCTTGACAACTGTCGAGAGAGCGAATGGAAAGTCCCAGAGTAACGTTAATGACAAATACAATATACCCAGCAAATTGAATTAACAATGTAGTTAACTAGTTTATACAATACTTCATATTACTTTTAACTCAGTTGTCTGCGGTATATCATGTTTTAATGTTGAGTGTATGTGGAGTTTAATGCTCACAACAAACTTGATTGGCCTTGCTTAGTTGGGAGTAGAGTTAGCTGATTGTGAAGGTGTTTTTATGCAGTACCTTTAATTAAACAAGCACGAAAGCTGCAATTGACGTTACTTCAGTAGTGTATAACCGCTACACACCTTACCAAATAAGTTCTTAAATTATTTTTTTTTACATACTTTTTGGGGCACCTTTGAAACTGAAAATGTTTCTTCAATAACTTCTGTGTTAATTATTCGTTCCCAACTAAATTTGCAGAATTCATTTAATGTGAAATGAACTGTCTAGCATTAAAGTTACACTTGGAATTAGGTTTCTCATGCATTGACGGGTGTAATAAGGGGCGTGGCCGAATTCTAAAACAAACCTGATCTGCACGCAATAATTAGAATTGTTTACACTAAATTTGGTAGTCCTAACTGTCATAGTCTCTGAGATCTATGCCTCCTTTTACCTGCAACATATATAGTTTGGTTAAGACAGAGTTAAATATAATACACTTCGACCCAATGAGTAGCAGCTGTAATAACCTCCCTGTTGCAGTGCCAAGTTTCAAAACTCGAACTCTTGTTGTTGAAATAGCGACTTTTTGCAAAGCGATAAAAGGAAAGCGCCAAATTGACTCTATCTGTCTCCAGTTGCTTGTTATTATTTGAGGAATAACTTTTATAAATAATGCAGCATGTACCTCATTCAGAGACTTGTGAAAAAAAGAGAGGAACTAACCCTTTGGCTGGGGCTGTTACGACCGGGTTTATTTATAAGATGCCGACTAGAACGATGTGTGCGTTGCAGGACGGTTAAGAGCCAATAACTCAGAAGACAGAGACCACAGATTCAGACTGATACTCACATTCACAGTCGCACTTACACTCACACACAAACTCACACTCACACTCACAGTCACATTCAGAACCGCACACTCAGCGTCACAATCAGGCCTACTGCCGCACGGGCAGGCAGCTCCTTCAGCCGGATCCGGCACAGTGGCAGCTAATCAGTTTGGTTCCGTCGTCGTTTGCGGTTTTCATGTCTTTTGGGGGGTTTTCGCAACTGATTTGAGGCTTGCAGGTAATGAAGCCGGTTAATGTCTTCTGTCTGCCTTGGAGATGTCTGCAGCAGCTGAAGATGGGATTCACGATTTGAGGTTAAACCTGAAGCTGAGGCCGGAGCTCGGCCCGTAGCCGGAGACCGAGCCAGCCCTGAGCCCTGCGGCAGGCCTAAGAAGGCGTTTGGCATGTGTCAACTTGCTCTGGCACTGGCTGATGCTGATGCTGAAACTGAAGCTGATGCTGAGGCTGAGGCTAAGGCAGTTACTTCAGTCAACGCCATAGGCTTGTCTGTGGTTTGTGCTCTGTAAGTGTTAGTGTGTTTGTGCCCATGTGTTAAGTTGCTCATTGTCCTCGGCAGGCATCGCTGTTGGTGTTGGTGTTGCTGTCGCAAGAAACGAGGCATAAATTAACTCGAGCTCATCCCCTCGACACGCCACGTCCCGCCCTGCCTCCTAGGGCTTTGCATGATTGTTGATTAAATTTAAAGGCAATTTTCTATCTGTGCAATTTGTCGGAGAAAAGCAATTATTCTTTTAATACTGGTACATAAAGTGGGCCGGGACAGAGAAAGAGGGAACAGGTCGAATCTGACTCGCAGATTGGGTGAACCAGAGACACTGTACAATCCCTACAACATTCCCATTGAGCCGGTATTGCCTTCCACTTTTCCACTTTGCATTCATTTGCACAACTTGCACAAAACCCTTTGAGAGGGAAGCGGAAAGAGTGCCAGGAAGGAGGAGTGGAGGAACATGGGGGTAATTAAGCGAGAGCCGATGAAAAAGTACAACTTGGCGACTCAAGTTGGGCCAAGTTTTTCATGCATAAAGAAAACTTTGCGTCATTGTAAATACATGTCGAATTGACCATAAATTTTTGCTTTGCGTGGTGAAGCCGTTATGAGGTCGAGACTCCTAGAAGGTTCCCAGGACTCGAGGTAGGAAGGGGCTGTGAAGACTTACTCATAAGTCGCGGACTTGGGCGGAGCTTAATGAATTTACATTAGGCACACAAATCAAATCCAGGCAAAGCCGATGATTCTACAGCAATAAGACCTTCTCAGAGTGGGCGAGGTGGGGTGGAGCGACATTGGTTTAGGAAACTTTCCGTTAGCTTGAACAACAGCTTAAAAAGTATTCGACTTAAGGGCAGCCCCAGCAATGCGAGAACAAACAGCAAAGTTATTGCCAAGTTGGCCCGCATGCCCGATACAGTATTCTCCGACATAACTGGGGAGTACTTGCTATCAGCTGAGATAGTTAAGATAAATTGAAAATAATTCGCTTAACATTGTTCCAATCTTCAGAAGAGATACCAGACTTGCGGAGGTGCTTGTGGAACCCTTTCCTCTACAATGTTCGCCTTAATCTGTTCATTATTGGCGACCATCCAAAGGCGGCGGGCACCACCAAGTACTCAGCAAACATGCGGCGACAGAGCGAACAGAAAGGAGCTCATAAATTTTTGACTCGAGCTGTCACGCAACTGACCATAGATCATAAAATTGGCATTAAAGGTTCCTAAGCTCCAAAAAGAAGAATGGAAGAAGAAGAAGGAGAAGGAGAAATCGCTTTAAACTTCGCCCGTTCCACGTGACACATTTTCCCTTTCATCCCTGGCTATGTTTGGTTTGGCCACACATACACACACACACGCACACACACAGACGCACAACGCAAACAGTTTAATTTATTATCCCGTTACGCTAGCCAACCTCTGACCTACACCGACCGCACTCCACCCTCCCCACATACATTGCGAGATTGCGCGATTGCTTTGCTTTGCTTTCGTTTGCTTTTGGTATTTCCCCGGCCGCCACTACCCCCCTCCCACCCACAGCTTTATTTGAGATGGGTCAGAGAGCGTTTGATACAACATTGTGTAAGCTGCGACTTAGAGTCGATATATGTGTGTCAGCTATAGCCCATATATGTTCATGACTAGTCAGCCGAGCCAAAGTCCTCTTGCCTCTTCTTGCTAATTACAATCGACGAATCTGATTGTTATCGATTGCCGAAAGCTTCTGCCTTATTAATGGCCAAAGGTTGCGGACCCTTAATGTGTTTACTCTTGCAATTGACTCACAGGAATGGCAAGGAGGCGGATGGCGATGCTTCTTCGTCTTCTTTTTCTGCCCTCTGCATCCCTCCGCCCTCGCCAAGACTCTTCCGGTCTATGGGATGCTTGGCTGGCTGAACCCGCTTTTGTTATCAAGAAAAACAAAAGCTGAGCAAAAGAAAAGCTAAATAAAAACGCAACCACAAAGTGGACTTGGCAATGGGTTCATCCCAGGGTATTGTTTGCTATTTGAGAGCAATAAATTTGTTTATGGATGCATAGTTGAAAGTTCATAAAAATGTATGGCAAATGCCGTCGCAGTGCTTTGTTCTTTATTCTTCTTTTTTCGAGAATAAAATTCTAAAGAGATTCGAGAACATTTTTCAGTCTACATTAAGCAACAGAGCAGGGTGAGGACTATGTAGTGAAGAGCATAGGTACCGTATACAAATATAGACAGTGCATTACTTTGTATAGATCTGCTTGGATAGATTTCTCCCTCTATGGGGCATGACTAATGTACTGGCATCTTTAAGTAGCAGGGAAGGATAAGGACAGTATAGTAAAGAGCAAAGGTACCGTATACAAATATGGAAAGTGTATTCTATATATAAGAACTACAAAATAAAGAGCATAGGTATCATATACAAATACGGAAAGTGTTTTACTTTATACAGATCTGCCTAGATAGATTTCTCCTTCCATGGGGCATGACTAATGTACTCGCATCTTATTTCCACCTTCGATATTTTGCCATAAGAGACATAACTAATGTGCTTGAAACTTGTTTTCCGTTCATTTTCAGCAGAGGAAAAACAGAGTGGGAAAAACAAAACGTGCAGCGAGCTCGACATCGCATCGACATTTACGTTGAGGTAAGTAGAACAAAGTGGGAAAACGCACAGAGCAGATTGACTAGACGCAGTGCACAGCAGAGCACAGTACAGACAATCAGAGACAGAGCAGGAGAAAGAGAAAGAGAGAGAGAGAGAGAGATAGAGACAGAGATAGAGAGGACAGGTGAAGTAATGTGGGAGCATGGCAGGCTTCCCACTAAGCAGCCTCAAGCGTTCAGCTTAACAAACTGCCGCACACTTCAGCAACGCTTCAGCTAAACCACTCAGTTTAGTTAAGCGCAGCAAAAGGACAAACGAAGCGAGGCAGCAGTGTGTGGCTCGACAGACAGATACCCTGTAAGTGATACAATTCAACGAACAACAGACGCATATCCCACAATAGTCCTTGTTTGCTCCTCTATCTGTCCGTTTACCCTTGACACAGTCTAAGTCATTGAGTGAGTTCGAAATTTTGCAGAAAAAACTCGTTTTTCCATTTCCTTTTGCCTTCGCTGCCTTCGCTGCGCGGTCTTTTTTATGTGCAAAGTGAAATTTAATGCTCTGGAAAATTGTAAGATTTCTCCACTAATATTTGTTTCAATATTTTCATTTGCCAGTGCCCCTTACGCCGTCTCTCTCCCCTCATTCCAACCCCCGTCTGTGTGTGATGTGCCCCGTCTCGGAGTCCGTGCGGATTCTGCAATAATTTCATTTAAAATTTCCATTGCGGCTTTCCCAAACCGAACTTCTGCGCTGCCCTTGGCAACCTTTATTGCACCCCTCTCTCTCTCTCTCTCTCTCTCTCTCTTTCTCTCTTGTACACTCAAAGAGCCACACACGGCTCACGGACTGGGCCCTTGGCCACGTGTGCATAGTACATTTGCGCAGATGAAATTAGTTTTTGGGCAAAGCTTTTGTTGCAGCTCTGCCAGGTTTTTGAATGTGGCCAAAAGTAAATTGCCAAATGATAATACCACAATATCATTATTATTAGCAGGTCTCTCTTCCCTTTCCCCCTCTCCATCTGCCTCCCTGTGTGGCCCAGTGAACACGTGTAGAAAGCATAAAGTTCACAAACCGAAGTGGTCAAATGATCATTCGCCTCAGCTGTGGTCAACGCCGACTGCAAATTTGATAAAATTTCGCACGTGTGTTGCGCTCTACACACTTATGATGCACGACCCTCTGCGCGTGCCTGGTTTCTTTGATTTTCGAGTCAATTCTCCGTTCGTTTCTCCGCCTTCTTCTTGTGGACAATGCCAATTTGCCATCTGAAGGATGGCATTACCACCGAAAGACCTAATATAACAGTTTAGAAAATTCCTATCAATATATCAATATATCAATGTATCAATATATCAATATATCAATATATCCATATATCAATATATCAATATATCAATATATCAATATATCAATATATCAATATATCAATATATCAATATATCAATATATCAATATATCAATATATCAATATATCAATATATCAATATATCAATGTATCAATATAACAATATATCAATATATCAATATATCAATATATCAATATATCAATATATCAATATATCAATATATCAATATATCAATATATATATATATATATATATCAATATATCAATATATCAATATATCAATATATCAATATATCAATGTATCAATATAACAATATATCAATATATCAATATATCAATATATCAATATATCAATATATCAATATATCAATATATCAATATATCAATATATCAATATATTAATATATCAATATATCAATATATCAATATATCAATATATCAATATATCAATATATCAATATATCAATATATCAATATATCAATATATCAATATATCAATATATATACCGCAGAGTATTATAGAGAGAGTGAAAATATGCAGTATTTTCTACACAAAACAGGCATATCGGGCAACTGCTTCCCATTGTTTATGGCCAGGAAATTGCACTAGGGTTTTGAGCGGCAACGTCGACATCGACCAAGGGTCGAGGGCTGTACGGGGAGTTGCGGCTTGCGGCCTCTGTCGGCGTTGACGTTGCGAGTTCAATCTGCCTCGGTTACGCATTTTTTTTCTATCTTTGTTTTAGAGAATATTTGCAAATGTCAATTGAACTCGTTGTTTTTGCTGTTGTTGTTGTTGTTTGTTGTTATCTCTGTTGTTGTCTTTTCTACTCTTGTTGTTTCTGTGTTTTGTGTCGTTGTTACGGCTCTGCTCGTTTTCGAGCTTTTCCACCTTGCGTCCTGCTCCCTTCACCACCCTTCTCTTTCTCCTTCTCTGTGTTTTGTTGGGTCCTTTTTCGGAAAATTCGTTTACTGGCAACAACTGCGAGAGCAGCAACAAGAGCAACAACAACAACAACGACAATGACAACCTCCACTTACAAAAACAAGAACTGCTGACCAACAGCCCGCAGGGCATGAAACCTGTGCTCCAATTTTTATTATTATTTTTATTGTTGTTGCTGTTGCTGTTGCTTGTTTTGTTGTGAGATCTGCCATAATATTTATTTTAATAACTTTTGTCCATGCAATGGGAAAACGTTTTTAAACAACAATAAAGCGGCACAATGGGGCACACACACACACACACACAAGAAGAAGACGCATTAAATGTTGTGCGACCTGTGCGACCCAATCGTACATGTTGACAGTGATCAAATATGTTTAACATCTGTGCATTTGATTGTTCGCTTTGTTTGTCTTGCTACTCAGCAGCGATAAGTTTCTAAGTTATCAAAACACAAAACTTTACTCAGTTAGCATCTGATGACGAGCAACTTGAAAACCAAATTCCGTCTCTCTGACAACATTTATTCTCGAGATGTGAAATCGATGCAGCACTCGTGTAATATAGATTCTATACCACACTGTATACTTCTATAAGTCGTAAGCTTCAAAGCTCTTTCTATGATTGAATTGTGTTTGATTTTCATATTGATATCTATTAATTTGCTGTTTAAAGAGCATACATATATACAAAAAATAAATATTCGTTATGCATATTACGTATACGTATGCACAAGTCAAGGCAGGGCAAATGTATTGATGACTTTTTTGCATGCTTACAATTCATAGAGAGTGTTTCCTTTGAAGTCAAAGAATCGTGATAAGCCGACAGTCGGCGGACGGTTTCTTTTGTACACACACACACACACACACACACGGACATAGAAATAAGTGTGTATGTGTTTGCCCTTTGTCCGTGTTGTCGAACAATTGAACTTACTTAAAGGCTACTTAAAGGCAACGCCACGTCGCCGTTTCCATTTGCAACTGTGTTTAAGCCATTTCCATATCGAGTATACGTCGCGTTGGCAACGGCAAAAAGTCTTTTAGACTTATATATCGAGTTGGGTACAAAGCAGTAGCGGAAGTAAACCGCAAAGTAAATAAACAAAGCACTGCGAGAAGTGGAGCAGGGGAGCAGCAGGAACAGAGGGAGAAGGGAAGGTGAAAGCAGGAACTGAAAGACAAGACAGTCGAATAAACCGCAGCAATGTTGAGAGGGCGTGGCACAAACGTAAGGCAAATCAGTTGAAGCTGAAGCAGAAGCAGAAGCAGAAGGCAAAGCAGAAGCAGAAGAAGTCGCAGCTGAAATTTGACAGCAGCAAAACGTGTGGGAAAGCGTCCTGTTGCTGCTTGGCTGCCTGCCGCAAATGACAAACATTTCAATTAAATTCCAATTAGAAGAAAATGCATAACACAGCGAAACGAAAATAACAAGCAGAAAATTACATCAGCAAAGGCAGCAACAACAACAACAGCAGCAATGAGAAAAAGGCAACAACAACAGGGAAACAAAACATCAGAAACTAATTAAGAACGTTTCCATCGACAGCGGGTGCGACAGGAGTATCCACATTGACGTCCACAACGACAGCCACATTCCACACTCAACACACACACACACACACACACTCACACTCAACACACACACATACATGTATATATAGAATATATATTTATACTCACACTCACATTCCCATCTCGATGTTCATAATGAGCTGCAAAGCGGTTTCCCATTGCACTCGTCGCAGCAAGTCCAACTGCAGGTGCTGCTTAAGCTGAGGCCACCTGGGAAGTGGCGGCATGGAGACTTGAAGGTGTGAGGGCGTGGCAAGCCTACAACTCTCGACCTCAATTCGGTTACCGCATTCTCCGCCGGTCAGCGTAATTTTCATTTTATACAAATCGCGAAGCCGAGCTCGCTTCTCTGCTGTCGCTTTTGCTGCCGATGCATACGTGCCTGATTTCTGGTTTGTTTCCTTTGCACGCCTCGTTCTGCATTGCCCCGCCACCCCCCTCTACACAGCCCCTCATTCCCTTTGTCTGCCGTTGGATGCTGCTGGTTCCAGTTCCTTGGTCGCACGCTACGTGACAAACGAACACCCGAGCGAGCGTCGCTGATGACCGCAATTTGTAGTCATTGAATGTGCCAAGGCTCCAAGAGGGGCAGGAGGGGCAGGAGAGGAAGAGGCCGGAATGGGGAGTGGGGCTACTAACGAAATCCGAAACGAGAGCGGGCCACTTGTGATGTCCAATTAAATAGTTGCGAGTTAATTAAGCTAAAATATGGCCACACCAGTCACAGTCACAGCCACAGTCGCAATCCGGAACGGTGCCGCAATGGAAATTCGCAGGAAAAGCGGAAAAGCAGTCAAAGAAATTACAAAGAAATCTGCGCAAGTCAACTTTTTGGACTTGCTTGGAAGGCCTTTTGTGCAAGGAACTGTCTACAGCACATCAACTCACATCAACTTGTCATACTTTGATTCCTTATGTCTTCTCATTCAGCATAAATCGAGCCTTGCTGTTGTTGCTCGTTCCCCATACAATCGACTGCAACTCATCATTCCCATCATTCTCCTAATCATCGGCATTGATTATGGCCTCAGAGTCCAGTGCAGATGCCAAAACAGTTTTATGAAATGCGACCAGCTTGAATTCAATCAGATCTCGGTGAGTTTCGGCTTGTTTTCGCTTTAGCTAATGACCCAGTTTGAAAACTCATCAGCAAGGTCTGTCGGCACTCAGTTACACCTGCATTTCATTTAAGATCATTCCATTCAATGCCATTTGCATCAGTTCGCATCAACTCGCATCAGTTTGCATTTTGTTCGCCTGCTGCCCTGCTGCCCTGCTGCAACAAGGCCTCTTTAAAGTGTTATCATGCGTAATGGATGTTTCTAATTAGTTTCCATTTTATGCGTTTAACGACTATGCTCTCTCTCCCTCTCTCTTTCTCTCTCTCTATCTCGCACACACACGCGCTAGACTTACCGCAGCTTATACAAAAACGTAGCCACTCAATGGTTAATTAGCATGTGGCTGTCAGACAGACTGACTGACAGACAGGCAGACAGACAGATGTACAGACACGCGGAGAACGAGAGGCAGAGGAAGAGACAGACAGGTGGGGGCCTAGAGGCATTGCCAGCTCATTGCATATCATCGGCAGTCGGGAAGGACATAAATTTACCTGCTCGACATCCATTAAACATGGATACATGGATACCTTCAGCCCACTCTGCGCAGCCTTCTGTCATCTGCCTTCGGGTTCTGCGGATAGCATTGTCGATCCAGCGAAGCTGCCACAGCTTTAATTTCTCTCCGTATATAAATAGTAACTACGTCCCCAAAGTAGCCCTCTCTCTGTCTCTCTCTCACTCTCTCTCTCTCCCTCTCTCTCTCTAAACAATTTATTTGGAATAAAACCTTTCAATTTAAGGAATATTTATTTGGTTATCGAATAATAATAAAATAATAAATTAAGTTGTTAACTAGAACTATTGTGGAATATTCGTTATTCTTTAAGATGTATTTATAAACTTAATTCATCGCGTGTAACTATAATGTAACATGACCAATAAACAGAAACAGACTAGAACTAGTAAGAAAGACCTCCTTCGGGTTCATATCTAATATTGTTAAAGGATACTTACTAATTACATTTATTTCTAACTGATTGTTCCTATGTAAGCTATAATAAAATAGAAAAAGACCACGAAGAGAGGCTAACTTCAGCATGCCCAAGGTTCTATACCCCTTTAAGTTCTTATACTCTCCGATCGTTGCTTTACGAGTGATGATGCAGAAAATAATTGAAAATAGACGGACAGACGAGCGGACAGAAGAACGGACAGACAGACCTTGTTAGTTCGACTGCCCTTTTGATGCTGATGTCGAATAAATATACTTAATTAATAAGGTTGAAGATGTCTTCTGAGATGCATTGAGAGCTTCAGGCCAAAATGAATATACCCTCCGTAAGGTAAAAGCAAGATTAACAGTAATTAACATAATTATTACTCCTGCAGAGACTCTTCCAACGCTTCAAGTGAAATCGCATAAAAAAACATCCGATTGGCGAAAACTTTCTAGGACCAAGTTTAAATTTGAGGAAGAGGATGAAATATATTTAGTTGGTACGGCAAAATAGCTGGAACTATTTTTTATGGCTGCCGCTGAGGCAATAAAAACAAAGTCGCCATTTGCCAACCATTTGGGGGCTTAACTGTCTTCTGCCGAGCTCAGCAGTTTCTCGCCTGCCGCCCCTCACTATTAACTCCTCCTTCCGCCCCCACTCCTCTCTGTGCGACTGTCCGTCTGTCTGTTGTTCGACTGACAGCGAAATTATTGAAATGTCACTTGTGCTGTCATTTCTCTGTGGCCGAGGGCGGTGGCGAGTCGCAAATGCGCGCTGAGACACAATTTTCCCAGACCGCAAATCAGCCACCGCTCTCTCTCTCTCTTTCTCTCTCTCTCTCTCTTGCTCTCTCCCCTAAGGCTATATTTGCCGAGCAGCAGCTAATTGATGGTACTCACACACACACACACACACACACACACACACACACACACACACACACACACACACACACACACATTTAAGTGTTTCGTGGCAAGCAGAATCCGCTGATGAGCACATTTGGTCGGCTTCGATTTGATTTCGATTTTCATTTAGGAATGTTCCCCGTTCTTAATTGAAAAATAGCCTGAATGGCCACGGCAATAATAATAACAGCCATAACTGATTCCAGAATAACACCATCGTCATCATCGCCATCGTCATCATCATCATCATCGTCAACCATCGCTATGTCATTCATTATTTTTTACGAGATTGTGTTGTGTGTTTGTGTTTGTATTTCTGTTTGCGGCCCGCGCTTTTGACGACTTTATTAAATTGTAAGCCCGCGGAAAGAGCATCCTAAATATCCTACTCCTGCGAAGGGCTGAAAATTGATTGAAGTCATAGTATATAGAATATACCACATACCACATACTGTTCCATAGAGTACTGTTTGCTTTGCTAACTACACACTGAACTCTTCTACAGCTGCCAACCTCTCTCAATGTTGAGGTCAGCAGAAACGAGCCTAGGCTAGAGCAGGAGAGAGAATGAGATGAAGATATATATATATATATATATATATATAGAGAAAGAGAAAGAGAGCTTGAGCTTATCGCATTCGGATGTGAAGCTAAACAACGTTTGATTTGTTGCTCAGTCTTCTGCTTAATGGAATAACAGCGATAATCGAAGTAGTACTCAGCTAATACGAGACTCATCTCAGATAAATATCCCATTAGCATGGACAGCAGACAACAACAGTGCCGCACTGATTATGTCTAGTGAGGGGAAAGCAAGTTGCTCCAGTTTTCTTTCCCTTTCTTTATACTGCAGATCTGCGAATTGAGTCGTATCTTCATTGTGATTGTTGCCATTGAGGCATTAATTGTGATTATAAGTGATTGAAATTAAACCCATTTGATCATCTTTAATACCCGATAGGATAGAAGGGTATCATGACTTTGGGTCAACTAAAAATGTATGTAACAGGCAGAAGCAGGCACAAAGTATCTATTCTTGATAAGCATCAACAGATCTCAGAGACTATGAGAGCTATGGCTACCATATTTGGTGAATATATGTCTTATTATTGCGCCCCCTTTCGCGCCAGTATATAGATAAAAACTTGATTGCAATTAATTTTAAGCCTAGACATCTTTGGTAAATACTATAATTATCACCGTCCAATTGATATATGCAAATATAGTTTCGATCGGAGTTTAGAGGGATAATTGATTTGCAAGCCATCCCCCTACAAAGTATGCAATACAAAATACGCTAAATCTTTTTGGTCAGGTGGGTAGTAGGTTTATCCCAGTCGATCACACTTGTATGTAGCTTCAATGCTTGTTTATACTTATCTTCTTTATTATACACACTCTGATTCTATCTATTTTCTATGTCATGCTATCTTTGAGAAAGGATTTGATAACATTCCATACTTTTCTTCTCTGTTTTAAACTCTCTTTTTCTACTGTATTATATCCTATACTATCGTATCTTTAAGCATATTCTTACTCTATTCAATCCTTTCCAATTATATTATTCGACAGTATTTCTTTTCCTTTATGTTGCCAAGGTCACGACACTCTCAATTTGATTTCGACACCAAATCAATTTTGTTTCCACCCACGTCGAGTGTGGCCGGAGACTTGCAGTACTTATGCAATACCCCAAGGCCGAGTTTGGTTAATATACTCGAATTTTACGAGTATTTTCACTTTCCGCCCGAAACTCGACGCAATTCTGGAAGCTTGTCGTAGAAGGCAGCTGTCCAAATGCAATACGTGACAGGTGACATGCCTATGTGTGTGAGTGTGTGTGTGTGTGTGTGTGTGTGTATGCGTGGCAAACAATTTTTGGCTTAATTCATGTGTTGCCTGACTCCTTGCCACGCCCCTCAGCTCCTCAGCCCCTCGCTCACACAGCATGACAGCAATTGGTGCATTTCAAGGCGGCCCAATTTAAGGTCAACTTGACTCAATCTGGCGAACGTGCGTGTGCGGAAAAGTAAGCACACCGAAAATCAACATACACGTGCACACATCCACATACACACACACACGCGCACACACACACACTCACACACATAATTTAACTATAAGCCAATTGGCTTTTGACGTGACGCAGCTTTCGAAAATCAGGTTTCAATACCAAACGCAAAACACAAGCAACCTGAACGCTACGTGAGGGTTCGTCAAATATACCGCAAGATAATGATCTAGCAGCGTATGCCACACCCACTCTCAGACCCCGTCCCGCCACCCTTCCTTCCAGGCCCCTTTTCTTTCCTCACAAATTGTAAGATTTTAGTAAGCCCCACTCCCCGCAAATATTCCTTCCAGACTGTAGACATATCTGTGTGTTATACACATACATATATATAAATATATAAAATATATATGTATATATATATATAAAATATTGTATTGAATAATTAAAATAGGCAACCCTTACCAGGTCACCCTCTCACAGGCCGAGCCTAACATCGTTGCTCGCTTAACTACCAAACGGCACCAGGGAGATAATTGTAAATTATCTTTCCAAAAGTACGATTGGGGAAAAAACAATTAAAACAAGGCGAACGCTAAAGTCGGCTCAACAGTAAGATACCCCTTGCCCAGCCTTGAAAAACCATTACAAACACACTTAGAATACGTAAAGACAAAGTCTTCTGCGACCTATTGCTTTCTTACTGTGCAGGCAAGCGTGAAAAAACTAAAGCATACCAGCAGGGGCAGACAGCGCTTTTTGAGAAGTCATGTGACCTGAATAACTTCTGTGTTTATTGTCCAATCGTATTGAAATTTAAAGGAAAGGTAGATAATATGGTCAGCTAGGTAAATAATATATTCAGAAAGTTGTGTCTTTTATGTGTCGCTTACAAATCGAATTAAGAAATGTAATTATAGATTTGGGGGGGACATAGGCATGGTACCCAAAATTTGAAATAATCTTGTTCTTCGCATACTATAGAGAAACCTTTATGCCAAGTTTGGTGACTCTAGCTATTTCTATAGCTGCGATCTGTGTATTTTACGAGATAGGCGGAGAGACGGATAGACAAACAGACAGACAGATATGTCTAAAATGACTATGTTAGTGATCCTGAACAAGAATATATTTACTTTTTGGGGTCTGTAACGACTCCTTCTGCATGTTAAATACATTTGCATAAAGCTGTTGTTATATGCCCAACCATTGAAAATGGTCAAAGGATGTAAAAATCGTCTTGTTATTCTGCCCACCAGAAATACGAGTATTACTCAAATTTGACAAGACTAAAAATATAATAAGTCTAAGATTGTGTAAGCTTGATTACCATATCTCCAAAAGTATCCCGAATAGCTTCCATGAAAACTTTAAAATAGATTAATTCTTCTATGGTAACTGATCAAGAATTTATACATAAACGCATACGTATATCCATATAAATATATCTGTGTATATGTGTATTATGTATGATATATATTCAGAATACCGTATTAAAACGCTACATGCCCGCAATCTGAAGACCTTTAAGTCAGAAACATTTAAAATTCCTTGGGAATTACGTAAGTAGCGGCCTGCAGAGACAAAAGGCAGACACGATACGACGAAGAGATGCGCAGGGCTTAACGAAATCATCTTCGCGACTTGTGACTGTTTATTATTCCACTTTATGCAGGCTGAATCAAATTTGCATTTAAGATCGACAATCGAGAATCGACAATCGATTGCGGCAGTTGCGACTTGATGAAATACTTAAAAGCCCGCGCTGCCATCATAAGCAATGGGGATGTGTCGATGCAGGGCAAGCACAAGCAACTGATTGTGTGTAGTATATGTATGAATATGTGTTAGAGCTGTGTGTGTGTGTGTGTGGACTGTGTGTGTGTGTGTATGTGAGTGGGTGTGGGTGCCCTAAGCCCGCCGAGTGTTCGCTCCATTGAGGTTTTTACCTCAAATTGGTTTTGTTTAGTTTGCTGAATGGATTTTTGGCGTGGCCAGGATGAGAGGCAGGGGCAAAGGCGGGCACAACAACAGTACACACAGATACAGACACAGACACACACACACATACACACACAAACATAGGTGTATTCACAAACACTCATATGATATTCATATTTTGCGCAATTTTCCAAAGGTGTTTGCCGAAATTGATTTATGCTTTAGTTACAACACAAATATCGAGAGGGTTGTTCTTGTTGTTCTTGGGTCGTTTGAAACTATTTATGTGGTAAACTATGCTTGAGGTCGGGGGTATCTGGCAGTCGGGCAGCCGGGTAGTTAAAGCTGCTGCTGCTCGAGATAAATTGGAAAATCAAACATGTTCGTAATGCGTTGCTCATTGACCACTTTGCATGTGCCTGTCTGGCTGGCTGTGTGTGCCAGTCTGTGTGTGCCTGTATGTGTGTGTATGGCTGTGTGTGTCTGCATGTCTGTGTGTGTGTGTGTTTGTGTGATAAGCACTTGAAGTCTTGGCCAAACGACTTTTTTGCTTACTGACAATAATTTTCGCATGTCTCGATTTAAATCAAGTCCTCTGTCGCTGCCGACGTTGCAGCTGGCTAGAACTTTGCCCTGCGCTCAATCTGGGTCCCAGGCTGGCAACTTGTATAAACATATGCAAGCCAGAGGGCAGGACACGCCCCCTGCCTCGCCTCGCCTCGCCTTGGCCCCCACACGATACACTTGCTGTGGGCCTGTGTGTGTGTTTGTGTGTGTGTAAGTTATTGAAGTTGATTGTGGCTGTTGGTCTAGTCGAAGTATAGTAGAAGTTAGTGTTGTTGTTGCTGTTGCTTCTGCTGCTGCTGTTGTTGTTGTTGTTGCTATTGCTATTGCTATGTTGTTGTTATTGGTGGCTGTGTGTGCAAGGGAAACGAGGAAGAAAAACCACAAAATGCGTGCACGTTATGTTTGTTGATTGAAGTTCTAAGCGTTGGCCAAATTAAATACAGCAAACTGGGAACTAAAACACACACACACACACACAGTGCAGGCACACACATACACACAAACGCACACAGAGAGCAGGCACACACACAGCAGGCACACAAGCAGAGAGCAGGCACACACACATTCATGTGTATACATCAAATATGTAAATGACAGAGCTAAACGACTGTGGCCAAAGACCAGGAGAGAAAGAGAGAGAGAGATGGAGAGGGAGAGAGAGAGAGGGAGAGACAGAGAAGGCAGCAGTAGGAGCAACCCAATAAAGCAAAGCTAACAAGCAACGCACTGGGCCAAGCTCCAGACGAATGTTTGTGGATGCTGCCAAGTGGGAAGACGCAGTCTGCAAGTCGGAAGACGGCGAGGGAAGAAAGTGAGGGAGGGGGATGTATGGAAGCTAGTTGTAACGAAACAAGGCAACTTCATTAAAACTACTGCTGTGTGTCCGTGTGTGTGTGCATGTGTGTTTGCTCCTTCGTATACCCTATGCCCATACTAATGAGTATCCCAAAGTTCGTCAGCACGTCTGTCCGTCTCTCTGTCAATCTCTAAGCCTATAAAAGCCAAACAAAGTTCCACACCCATTTGTAGCACTTCTTGTGGGCGAGTAGGCAGCCTTGTTTAGTGCCACTAAGGGGTATATTATAATTTGATCACGCCGTGCATCGCATGGCAGGGGGGCGTGGCCGGGTCGGGTTAAAGCTGAGAGACAAACAAGTTGGAATTTGTTTTCTTTAATGTTGAAAGCTTGCAGAAAATATCCCAGAAACACTCAGATAGTGCCCGGGTATTTAAGAACTGATAACAATATGTAAATTCATGGAAATTTTCTTTGGCAAATAAATGTCTATCTACATTAAAGATCAAGTTATTCCCATGGTAAACATTTTTATACCCATCGACCAATGCAAATAGTCAAAAAAGGGTACTAACTTTGTGTAAATGTATGTAACAGGCAGTAGGAGGCGTGGGAGACCCCATAAAGTATATATATTCTTACTCCGTCTGTATGACCACACATATCTCAGCTATTAAAAAAGCTAAAGACACAAAATTTGGCATGAAAGTTCTTGTATACTCTGTGCAGATACATTTTATTTCAAATGTTGGGTGCCACGCCCACTGCCCCCGTAAATTAATAATTAAATTTAATAAGTCAATTTGTAAGCGACATATAAAAGACATAAATTTCTGACTTCAAGAAATAGTTAGCTACTATCTATCTATCTTTCCTCTAAATTTCAATCCGATCGAACAATAAACACAGAAGTTATTTCAGAAAATCTGAGCACAACATTAAGTTGATGTGTCATTAACAAGGAAGGCGGAATGAGCGCGAGCGCCATCTGTCGAGAATAATTAGAAAGTACTCATATGTACATATGTATATGTGTATGCACTGAACAAATTAAACTACACCGGAACATAGGTCGAAGGGTATCTCACTGTCGCGTGCTGCTTGACTGTTGCTCTCAGTGTGTTTTTTCTTTTATATATTTTTATTGCAAAGATAGAGAGGGAGAGTGAGAGTGAGAGGGAGTATGTTTCATGTACTGCTATGTGCTAATTGATTGGGAAACACTTCTTAATCCCATCCCAGCGTATTCATTTCTATGGAGTGCTTGAAATAGAACCCGAGATTTGCCACAAAGAAAACGGTGCTCTAATTGATTGGGGTTTTCTTTGAAGTGCAAAACAATAGCACATGAGATTACCCCGTTGCTGCTGGAGACGGGTTGGCTTCGTGTCTGATTAAACGCAACACTTTTGCACAATTAGCTGCCCCGACCGCACCGCCCTCTCGCCTCCTTCTCTACAAGAACCCGCGGGCTCTTTCACGTTACAAATTTCAACTCATTGAAAGAAAGAACAGAATTGAAAAAGGGGATTAAGTCAGCTGCACGACAAATAAAGCAAACAAATTCCATTTGGCAGCCTTGTGGGGTAAATGTGTCCAAAACTAATGCTACATATGCCATGGTAGAGTTTAATTTTTAACTTTTCATTGAGAGTTGAAGGTGACTCGAATAAAGTTGGAGTTGATTGCAATTTCATCTACCACTTCCACGTTTTCCTAGGGCTACAATCAACGTTGGTTCCTCGAATTTCACTTGAAGTGAATGGAATCGAATGGAATCGTTTACCATACTTAGTATATCGTATACTGTTTAAAGTGTATCCTGTTTCAATACAGCGAAGTTTCTGTACGTGGGTACGAGGTCACAGGATTTAAGATTAGCTGAGAATTTGTGGAACTGCGAAATAAGTTGTATATTTGCTTCAACTTAATAAATAAAGAATAAGGTGAATAAAGGTTACCTTAGGCAACCATAAGATATAAAATCTTTGCAGGTTAACAACTATAATAAATATAACCACTCGACATATTCGATTTGTATTGTATTATGGATAACTGTTGATGCTGATACTGAATATATGTTCCTTATAAGATCGGGGATCTCTTTTAAGGTGCAACATTCAATATACCTCCTGCAAGAACGTAGTATTCTCTGAAAGACTTAAAATATTTGCATGAACATAAGATAATCTGGCGAGAACAGATAAAAGCACGATTAAATACAGTAAAATTATAATTCAATTGCTTCTGTAAATATATCGATTTCAGTTTTAATTTTAGTAGGAATGTAAAACAAATGTTTTCTATCAGTTTTGCATTTAAATCTCAATTTTGCTAAAAAGTGACTTCTACTTTTCTTTACTTTCTACTTTCGCAAAAATGCGACAATAAAGTTTTCATTTTGAACTTTATATCGTTTTTATCCACTTATTTCTTTAGTACAGAATCTGTACTAATTCTGTGTAGAGTGCTTGTTTTATTATCTTATGTGATTGCCACACTTTGGCAAATATTTATCGTAACTAACCCTTGTCCCCTTCCCACCTTCCCCTCGCCACTGCCCTTGGCAGATGGCATTGCACACACGAGGGTGCCCCGGGCAGAGCATGTTGCTTGTTGCTTGTTGCTTGTTGGCTGTTGTTGTCGCACTGTAGTTATTCACTTATTGTTTGCTTGCTATTCAACGAGTATTCACCGTGTGCTCTCCACATACATATGTATTCGGCAGATATTCACCTTGCTATTTAGCTGGAATAAGAATGCGATGTGCATGTTGTGCGTATTTAATAAAAACTCTGCTGCGCTGCGTCAACAGGAATCACACACAGTGAACGAGATTTGACCCCCATTCGGGTGCAGCTCCTCCCTCTCAGCGTCTCTGCCCCCTTGCCTTCTTCGCCGCCGTCATTCGCATTTTCACACTTCCGTTGGGTGTCTCTCTCTCTCCCTCTCACGTGTGGAATATTAAACTGAAGTTGCAAATTTTTCGCATTTCTGCGACGTATTTCAATACAAACCGCTGCATAGATATGTCTGTGTGTGCGAGTCTGTGTGTGTGTGTGTGTGTGTATTTATGTGTGCATGCATAAAAAGAGCAGAGAATAGAATAATAGGGCGGGGCATAGAGAGCAGAAGAAGTGAACTCTTTCCCCTACGCCGGCTCAGCCGGGAACAGTGTCGTGCGATGTATTTGGCGATAGTCAGTGCGCCATTCCCTCTGCGAGTTTGTATGTTGCTGTGTGTGTGTGTGTGTGTGGGTATGTATGTGTGTGAGAGCTCTCGCACAAAGTCCAAAGTAGGGCATGGCACTTAATTGAAAAACTTTTATGCGGTCGACAACGCAGCGAACGGACGCAAACTACTTGGTAGCACCTTTTGCAGCGCCATCAGCCTCGCAACGCCCTCCTCCCCACAGCACCCCTGCTTCCTATTCTCTCTCTCTCTCCCTCTCTCACCCTCTCACTCTCTCTCTGTCTTATTGCCTGTCGCCTTCACACACATACACAGAAACAGATAGACACAGAGGGGCAGCGGCATGCAGGCATCTGGTCGTCCTCAAACCCCTCTGACACGGCAATAAAAGATAGTTTATTGTGGTTCACAAAAGCTTGTGTCCTTTACTGGAGCAACTCGCCGCACGGCGAAGCGGCGAAAGGGCGAAACGGTAGCGGGTCCTCGATGCACGCGGTGTTAGCATTTTTGTAACTTCTGCTTTGATTTTCGCATTAAGCCCGGTTTCATCATTTGCACAAATGGCATTTTATGCATGCACACAGACAGGAGGGGGGTGAGAGGAGGGTGTCGGGGATACGGCTGAAAAGCAGCAGCAATTTGCATAAGCACACTCACACATAATCACGCGATTGCCTGCATACGCACAGTGGTGCAGAACTGCACAGTGTTTGCTGACAATTATCGATACTTCAGGAATGTGATCAATGTTCTACGTTTCTATGGATAATTTATGTCTTGTTTTTTCTTTTTTATTTCCTTTCAAAGTTGTGTTGAGTGCCTTTCTTTTCTTATATATATTATATAATTATATATAATAATTATAATCTATTATAACATAGGTATATAACAGGTATCTATTCCCTCTCTTTTCTTCCATTTTCATTCGAGTAATCGATACATTTGGGGATATGATCCACGCTCTACGTTTCTATCGACAATTAATGTATTGTTTCTCTTTTTTATTTCCTTTTTAAACTTGAGTTGAGTTACTTCTTTATCATATCACATTATCTATCACTATTTGTATTTTATTCGATTTTATCATAGGCATTTCTTTTGTCTTTCTTTGCTGCCAATTCCAATCGAGTTTTCGATACATTAGGGATGTGATCAACGGTCTACATTTCTATCGACAATTTATATATTGTTTTTTCCTTTTATGCTTGAGTTGAGTTTCTTTCTCTTCCATCCACATTTCCCATTGGTATTTATTCGTTTTATAATCGATTTTATTATAGGCATTTCCATTGTCTTTCTTTTGCTGGACTTGTCAAGCACAGGTTTCTATTTGCTACGACTATTTTCCGTTTTTTGATAAATTGCTAGCAATTTTTCACTTCCTGTTTAATTCAAAATTTGTTCATTTCAGCAACCGCTTTTAATTTCTCGCCTCTTTCACTTCTTCTTCTTCGTCGTTTTCTGTGAAAAGACAAAATAATTCTTCCTTCTTTTCTGGCTGCATCGACTTGCAGATACTCGAGTGCCAATCCAAAGACTGTTGAGGCATCTCTCTGTGTGTGTGTGTCTCTATTCACACACTCACACACACACACACACACACTTATGCACATCGTATGCAGCGGCGTCTTTGTTAACTGCCTCCATTGTCGTATTTGACGTCTCTCGCATTACCCACTTGTAGTGCCATTTCAAGGCGAGTGCGACGCATACAACGGGGCATTGTTTATGCCCCCCTGTGCACATAAAACGGGGCTTAATACGTATTTAAAAATGGCTCGTACTGCGAGAATGGCTCAGCCAAAGTACGCTGCTATACTGTACTATACTGTAGTGCGTTGCGAGTGTTCATTCTTGATCAACTCTAAGCTGAAGTCACAGAGTAGACTTTAAGCAACTTGGAATCGACTAGCTAGACATACCTAAGGTGTGCTCATCATCTGTGTATTTCTATTTTGATGAGAACTGTTCGTTGTCCAAGTTCATTACACATTTAACAGGCAGATTAACCACTTGTTAAATAAATTGAAGGTATAGACAGCTACATATATGATAGATAGTCATATTTGTCTTTTGTATATATATATTATGTTGCTTATTTATGTAGCTTAGAAGTTTTCAACGCATCTCAGAATACATCTTTAGAATACACCCTTTAGGGTTTAGTATAGTATTTACCTATACCTAACTATAACTATAACTACATAACATAAGTATTATATATTCTTAATCAGCATAGAAGTCGTGCTTATCCAGCCTTGTCTGTCTGTCTGTATTGCTCTCTCTTCGTATTGCTGCACACTGTAAAAAAATCGGTACGGATCCGACCAATATATCTTATAGCTGTCATATAACCTATCTTGCTATAACTTGCTAGTTAAGGGGAAATGTACATATAGTTCTTCTGTGTACATAAGATTGACATCCCGATAAGGTAGACAGTTCCAATGCTGTATCTTTTCCTAGATGGTCTTACAATTAACATAACTATCCATTTATCGACTATCGATAAGTTTTCCTTGCCACATCACTCTCCTTCCAATCGAATTAACGAATTACTTGAATTGATAATTCATCAAGCAATACTATATAACTTTGCCACTTATCTGCTCAGCTTGGTCGCTCCATCAATCAAGCGAAGTCTCGGTCAACCAGCCAGTCAGTCAATCATTCAGTCAGCCAGACAGTCAGTTTGTCAGTCAGTCACTCAGTCAGTCAGTCAATCAATTAAACTGGCAAACTGCTTGCAAAATGCAGCTGCTTGTCAGCCACTTGTCGGGCTTAAAGTGAGCCTGCCACTGCTGAGCACTGAATAACATCGGATGCAGGGATAGAACAAGCATTACACACAGACTCACACACACACACAGACACAATACATCGATGCAGCAGTTTACCAACACAACTGCAGACAGCTGAGTGAAACTGTCTGCCAGTTTTGCGGCACATTTGTGGAAATTGTAACGGGAAAATGAGAAAAGCACCAAATGATTACAATTTGAATGCCATAATGTGAGTGGGTCGAGGTCTGGGTGTGTTTGTTGGTGTGTGTGTGTGCGTGTAGGTGTGGATGTTGAGCTCTGGTTGCAAGCTGCTTGCAACTGCAACTCCATATACAGTTACCTGCACACACACACACACACACACACACAGCGATGTATATCGTTTGTGGTCAATTGGAACAATAAAGAAAAGACTCTGCGCTTTGTTGCCTGAGATGAAAAGATGATTTGGCTTCCAGAATGACGAGTCTCCAATCAGCTGAAACAAACAAATTCGGCTCGAGAACCCCCTCACTTGATATACTCTATATAAAGACAAAGGGATGCAAGCAGCACCGCGCCCTTCCCCACCTTCCTCCTCACTCCTTTCTCATCATGCGCTTCATGCCGCTTGGCTGCTTTGTTTGTGCAGGCTTTGCCACTTTGTACTTCTACAGTGGAGGCAAATAGTGCTCCCATAGGGAAAATCAATAGAGAATCTGTTTGCTAGAATGCGCATGGTAAACGTAGGTAAAGAGAAAAATTATAAAGGATAAGGCTTTGCTGACCCGACAATTTGAAGCTCAAAAGGCAGTCGCAGCTTTCTGAATTATAATCAAATCTCTTAAATATATCTATACGATATATCTAGAATAAAGAGGAGCTTACATTATGCCAGCCTTGTTAGCATTCTCGAGGCTGGTTCATCATTAATTGGATGCCGTGCAGTTAAGAGAGAACTCGATTCGAGATGAACCTGCCTTGACTTAACACATAAGTACGATAAGACGCCTTTCAGTCTCTAGAGGAACAAGGGCTTGATCTCGGCTTAAATCTATTGGTATTTTGTAATATGCAAGGCATAAGCAGGGCGTTGTGGTGTTTATAAACAAGCTGCACCACAAGCTGGAGCAAGGCAGCAGGAAAGCATTTAAGTGAAGAATCTCAATAAGTGCAGCAATAGTTCCATATTCGAACAACCTTCTTCTCCTCCTCCTTTGCGACTTGTTGTTGTTGCATTGTCTGTAACCCACTTTGGAAGTTGCTCAAGTGCTGCCTGCACGACCTTGCGCGCCCTGGCCCCGCCTTCGTCTCCGCCTTCGCCCTTGCCTGCTCTGCTTCTGATGCCTGGAGTGTAATCATAAACTTCTGGCGTCTTGGCACACAACCAGGCAATCACACAGAGCTGCGCCCGTGTGTGTGTGTGTGTGTGTGTGTGGCTCATACACAAATGCATAAGCAGAAACATTGATGATTCGACATGTGGGAGACGGAGCGGAGGACGGGGCCGGGATGGGGGTTTGCTTCAATGTGTTATGAGTCACATGTATTGCAGGAGGGCATGGCTGGAGGGAGGGGGAAGGGGGAAATGGGGGGAGGGGAGTTGTTTCGCTTGCAGACGAATTAGATTGCAGTTTGTATTGATTTCAATTAAGTTCGCTGTGCTTATCTGCACAATTTTGCCCTGCACCCGGTCATGTTACGTATACGCCTCGTTGCGCTTCGATTGGCTGCCAGTTGGCTCAGCCATTGATTGATTGTCTAATTGTTTGTCTTGCCTGCATGCACATGCCACTTCACGCCCCCCCCCCTCTGCACCGCACTCCCCTTCCCTGCTTTAGGCTATAGAATTTCCCTTTTCGACTTGCAGAAGGTGATCATATAATTCATCCCCCACCCACCTAACTGTCCTGCACTGCGCGGGTATAATCTATTAAAAATGTGATTTTAATGCATTTTTAATATCCTCCCACACGCACACACACACACACACACACACACACACGTGTGTGATGAGTTCGACAGATACGCGCCAAGACGTCGCGTCGCTTCGCTTGCAACGTGTAATTCAATATTTCTCCCTCTGAAAGGGTTGCAGGGGGCGGGGCAGGGCTGTCCCCGCATTCAGAACACTTCAAATTATCCTGTAAATATTTTGCCATTAAAATTTTATTCGCTCGTCGCTTGTGGCCAAATGGCGCGCTTAATTAATTAAGCGCGTTGTTAGCATCGGCACATTAAACAGGCCGCAGGCCACGGGCTACGGGGCACGGGGCAGGGGCAGGAGCAGAAGGCAGGGGCCGCAGGCCGAATTAAAAGCCATGTCCAAGCGCAACGTCAACCGAACTGGCCACCATAACTCACATTGGGAGTACAGAGTATAGAGCTGTGTGTGGAAGGGAAGAGGGGGCGAGTGGGAGAGGGGAGGGAACACTCCCAGCCATAAATGCCAATCATTGCATTTGTGCGCTTAAGTCGTCGAGTGCTGTGCGAGCGCCCCACGAACATGGATTAGATGACGAGGAAAGAGCACAAAGGCAGCAGGAAGGGCGAGGGGGAGGGAGCGGGGGAGCGGGGGAGGGAGCTACTTTTTCTCATTGCCACTGAAAGTAATGGCAAAAATAACAATTCAGCTTTTAATTTCATTGCCTTGAGT
This sequence comes from Zaprionus camerounensis, assembly GCA_018904165.1. Lineage (NCBI taxonomy): Eukaryota > Metazoa > Arthropoda > Insecta > Diptera > Drosophilidae > Zaprionus > Zaprionus camerounensis. Next base: position 2,173,273 of record JAEIFS010000740.1, read on the forward strand.
ACTCTCTTGGGACTCGCATGATAAATGGCACCGCTCGAGTCGTCGCACCTTCCGTCGCCTACCCCCCACCTCCCTCCCTCCCTCTTATCTTCATGCCACGAGGCTCATTCACGTTCACACGCCACCAGGAGCCGTGGTGCAAAGCCGCTTACAATCAAATATTTATAAATACGTATTCGTATACATGCATACAGGTACATATGTATATATGTCTGCACGGTACCTTGACTTGCTTAAGTTGACGCCAAATTGCAGTCGAAATTGTAAATTGGCAAAGGAATTGAGGGAAGTGCACTCCTTGGCTTGGCTCATAACTTAAAGCTTATCAATTGAGATGTAAACATTTATTGGATATATGAAAATATGCATTAAATGAGTCGCACAAACAATGCGAGTGAGCACGAGAGTACTTGCAAACCTGCTCTACTTTCTTTACTTTAAACTGACTGAGAGAGGGCTAAGAACCTATCAAGATGATCCCTATTCAACATAAGCAGCTTTGAAGTGTGACAGAGGAGAGAAATGTATTATATTTGAAATGCTTTATGATTGCCAGAGTTGAATAGGGTTGTACAAAATATATTATAAATATCATGTATGGGGTTGGGCGAATTATTTGTGTAATATGAGTATTTTTAGCTAATTCTTAGCTTATCATCTAACCGGAAAAGTACTGCTATAAATATCAGAATATCGTTAAACGACATATATATTATATATGTGATATTTATTTTGTCAAAATATCAAGATATTTTTTGATATTTTGATATTGATATTTGATAAATTAAGTGCAGTTTGAAGTGTGCGACTCTGCTTGACCAATAGGAATACATAGGTACCAATACATACCCAATATGCTAAACTAGTTTATATAAAATCAGTGTGAGAAGAGTCTAGGACAAAAATATATAATTTAGATATGGTTCTTCATATATAAATATATCATTTCATTCGATATATCGAGTTCAATTTATTAGTATTGCTAATAATATAATGATATTCATATTGATTTATTGTAAACGTATTGTATAAGTAGTGGTAATTTTAATTATCAAAGCTTGTTTGCCAATTCTGACCAACACTTTAAAATATAAGTAGCAACACTTGTAGTGTTTGGAATTCTCTTTAATAAATAATAATGTGCACAAAAATAACATTTCAATAAAGACCTATGCACTTAAAAAAGAAGATAATTATCGGTATTCTGATACACATGAAATTCAAAAATATCAGCTCAATTTATTACTCAGAGCTATCCACATGGAAAAAGTTGACTTGTTGTCGCCCTGGTCTGAGCACTTTCGACCCACTGTGGCGCTTAAAGTTTTGCGGCTGACTTTGTTTAAATGAAATTCATTCTGGAGGCTGCTGTCAACCCACAATCCGCAATCCAAACAGGCGGCCATTTTATATTTGCCCCAACGTTTTAATCTAATTTCAATGTTCGCACCCAAAGCGAGATGTGGTGGAGCGGGGCGGGGCGGTGCAGGCGCGGAGTGGTGAATGTTTAAAACTTTTGCCCGCATCTCCCCAGACCCTCAATGACTTCGCGAGACAGCGAGACAGCGAGAGAGGGAGAGAGAGAGAGTTAGAGTGGGAGCGTATCAATTTTCCATGGAGATGTGGCGGCAATATTTTATGGTCAGTTTGGGTTTTGTTCTTGTTACCGTTGCTGTTGTTGTTGTTGTTGTTGCTGCTGTTGCTGTTGCTGTTCGTGCCTCTCTTATTGTTTTTCTTTTCCGCCCACACCGCATTCGCATGTTGCCACTTAGTGGCAAAGTTAGCACCGATTGCTCACAACGCATTCAATTAGCCGTGATTAAATGAGCTCGTGGCGGATTAACCCTTTTCCGTGCCAGCCAAAAGACTTGCCAACTCCACGGGAGATCTCCGGGCGCGTCGCGTTGCGTGCATTTCCCCAGATTGAACATTAATTGTCGCCTCGCGTACCCCCCGCGCCCATCCCCCCCCAGCCATTCCACTTGTCCGGAGCTAGACTGTGTCGAGAAAGGATGTTTATGATTTCACTTTTCAAACTGGTTCTGACTGGGCCAATGTTGTAACTAGACTGACTGCCAAATACCCTTCAAAACAGTTTGCAACTCTGACAGGCTAACCTCGTGTGTTTATAATATAATATATGCTATATATATTCTATAATTTATTCTATATATATATTCTATTTTATATATACAAGGGAAAGTATATGTCTGTATTAATAGGTATACCTAGAAATGTATCTTTCGCCAGTTTGTCCGTATGAACGCGATGATCGAAGCTATCTTAAAGGTTACCCACACCACATTTGGCGTAATTGCTGTTGAATACGAAACGCAAATAGAGATTATATTCAATTTCAAATCGTTCGATACATATATATTAAAAAACAAAGATCGAAACTGTGTTGGCTTATTCTACAAATTGCAATCTGATCTGATTCTTAATTCTAAAGTTACTCAAGATACTTAATATGGGGCACATGATATCTTTCTGTTGTATACTTGTTCAGTTCTCTTTTTAGTTCTCGTTTCCTTAAGTCTTCTGTCAACTGAACAGAACTGTATTCTGAGAGACTTCAATTAATCTTCTCTCTGAACAGTACTCAATTTGGACTGTCTTCAATCTATGTTCTCTTTCTGTGCAGAATTCTATTCAAACTGTATTCAATGCATATTCTCTTTAAACAGAACTCTATTTGGACTATTTAGATTAAAGTCTATCCTCACTCTGACCAATAACTCCATTCTAACTGTCTTCAATCTACCTTTCCTACGTAGTCTGGCTGTTCTAACTTTCTAACCTCATTGCCCACCTGTCTCTCCTTTGTCCTTTCTGGCTTCTTCTTTCCGCTGTTCTCTTTCATGAACTCCGTTAATCCCAGCAATGCAACATAATCAAGAAGATTAAGCTACCACTCCGTAGTAGTCTATGATCTTCTTTGGGGGCTCACTGCTCGGGGCTATCAATTCTGATTCGCTGTGCAGGGGAAATTGTATAATTCGAGCTGCGAAGGTCTCTCGACTCTCGACGCTCGCAAAAAGTATCTCAGCTGAGAGTGCTGAGAGTGGTCGGGGTCATCGGGGTCGTTGGGTTATCCTATATTAGCATTTGATTTGTCAACTGCCTTTTGGCCGACCCTCATTTGCATCTTGCAGTTTCTACTGCTGCTGCTGCTGTTCGCCAGCCAATTAGGCAGCGCAAGGACATGGCCAGCTGCACCCGGACAGGCAGACGGATGGACAGACAGACAGGCAGGCAGGCAGGCAGGGATACAGGGAGACAGGGTGGCTGGCAGGGGCTTTTGCGACTACGCCAGTCTGCTCCCAGTGGCTTTCAGCTTTGCAGCTTATTATCTCATCTAATTTACGGGCTTCCCTAGACTCGGCCATGCCAGGCTAAATGAAATCAAACCGTGTAATGAGCAAAAACTATGCGCAACCTGCAACTTTCACTACACACCAAAAGAGGGCGCAGTGCACTCCACAGGGGGCGTGGCGAGGTGTGAAGTGTGGCTTGGATTGTGGCTCGGACTGTCGCCGGGCTGGATGGGGACTTGCAGTGTGTGCTCAGTTCATAATATTGTGTTATTTTGATGCAGCAGATTTTTAATTTCTATTAAATAATTTCACTACCCTCCTCAGAGTGCCCCCTTTTCGCAGTTGTTGCTGTTGTCGCTGCTGCTGTTAATGTTTCCATTGTGCTGTTAACAAACCAATTTGCCTTAGTGTATTTTTATGTCGGGCTTTGGTTTTAGTTACCTCCATGCAACAATTTTATTTGTGTTCGCTTTTGCGGTTTGTCGGACTTGTCGGTTTGCCAGTTTATTTGTTTGTTTTCCACTCTCTCTCTCTGTTTCTTTCTCTCTCTTCCTCTCTCTCTCTCTCTCTCTTTCTGTTTCGTTGTTTTTCCATTTGTTTAGCTGGGTTTTTTTTTTAATTTGTTTTCTTCTTGTTGCTCTTTGTTTCATGGTTATGAAGTTTGCCTGTTTGCCTGTTTGTTGAGGTCGGGGCTGAGTTAAATTGCAATTTGCTGTGGGGCTTGCCGCACGGGGCGACGTGCTTTTTAGGCTGTTCTCCTTCACTGTGTGCATATTCCAAAACAACTGAAGCAATCTCTCAAAAAAAATGACCAAATTCTGTTTTATATGTACTCGAACGCGGAGTGTAGGCCAAGGCACCCCATAGAGAGCGACTGCAGTTGTCGATCTAGTCAACTGCGAACTCTGCTCAAAAATGCAGGCTGCCTTTTAGCTAATAGAGGTCTGCATGAATGCATCCAACGGGCGCATCTACAAAATCTATGTTTATTATTTGATCATCATGTTCGTCATAAACTGAGAACCTACACAATTAGCTTTTAAAGTTTGGCAGTGTTGTAGATACAATTGTATAAGCTTCTGTCCTTGCAACATATTCAATTAATATTATTCATTCATGTTGCAAACAAACGATTGCTTGTTGATAGATGAGAAATAGGACAGTTCTTTCGAGGTGATTTACCATAGTTTTTTAAGAAGTGTTAAGAAAAATTGAGATGGCTACGGAGTTTGTGTGCAGTAGAATTTGTTGTAGTCTGAACACAATATCCTGAATGGCTGATGCTGGACATAGTTCCATCAACAATTAGGAGGAGTTGGTGGTAAACAAGACAGAAAAGTGTGGCTTACTAACTTATTACTATCAATGAACAAGGTTATTGGTATGAACTACACACAGGCATGGTTCTCCGCCTGTTACAAACCCTTATGCCCTTATATCTATGACAAGGAAGAAAGGCATGCCGTAAGTAACAAAAGTGTTATACACATCTTAAAAAACGAGTACAGTATCTCAAATAATATCTAATTCTAATTCTTATCGATAACAAAATAAACTTTGAACTGTATTTAAAATTCAAGAAGGTTCCACAAGTTGCGAACTTAAATGTTGACAATTATGGCGACATTATCTAATCAACAGTTTGTCACGGCGCTCTTCACTTATCTTTGCAGGCTCAGCTAAGGAACCAAAAGAAGAAGGAGAAGAAGAAGAAGGAAGCAAAGAGCAGAGCAAAACAAGTTCCTCGAGATACGCATAGATACAGATTCGTTGTGAAAATGTCGTCAAATTGGCTCACGCTGTTGGGCATGCTAATTCTACTGGCAGGTAAGTCGCGCTGTCCCCCTTTCCCTTTTCGCCCTTTCTCGCTCTCGCCCACACTCGCAGACAGTTGAGCCGCTCTACGCAAATCTCATGCAGTTTAAATGGGTAACGCGGTTTGCGTAATCATTGGGGAACTGCAGGGTGTGCTGTAATGGGGCATGGGGCTTACAGCAACTACACAAGTCAATAACGGTGCAGACACGCTTCATTGGGGAGATTTGAAATTGCTGAAAGGCCAGAAAGTTGCCGCCGGAGCAATTGCGGCAACGAGCAACGGGGCACGGTCCAAGGGCAACGGGCAACTCTCATCCTTTTGCATTCGCGGCACGTAAAAACAATTTCGTTGGCTTGCGCGGCTGAGGTTGAACCTGGCTAAGGCTGCAGCAACAGCAGCAGAACAGCAGCAGCAGCAGCAGAAATCGTAGCTAAAACCAAAGCTGAAGCTGAAGTGAAGCTAAAACTGAAGCTGAAGCTGAACGGGTGCCTGCGGTTGTGGTTCGTTCTGCCCTGGCCTGGCCTGGCCTCCGCTGGCCTGGCTTGGCTCCAATTGTTTTATATCATCCACTCGTCCATCTAGTTTATGAACTGAAAATTTAAAATAACAATCCGAAAGCGTGCTTTGATTACAGAGAGGGGAATAGAGATGGGGGCGGGGCGGGGTTGTTTACTTTAAAGCTATTGCAATATAGGGTACGGCAAATTTGAAGCGCATTGCAAATTGAGCAGAAAATCAAACAGCATCAGCAGCAGCAGCAGCAGCAGGTGCGTGTCTTCACAAAACACATTTAAGTTCAATACCTAATTCCGATTTCGATTCCGTCTGAGTCTCATTTTGATTCAAGCTGCGCCCGAAATGCATAACGCTCCCCGAACCAATCAGGCAAATCAGGCTGTCGTCCTTTGGCAGCCACACAACCCACTCATTATAAGGTCTTTACCCTGCAAGCCTCCGTCCCCCTCTGGTCTGGCCGTGTCCTAATGGCCTCGAGCGGGGCCCAGCCGCAGTGGCCTCCGTTGCCGGGCCAAGTTAATGTGCAACCTGACTGCCGGCAATCAATAAAATGTCAACCGACGAAAAATTGCTTTCCTGATTAACGTCAGCTTAGGTTGAGACGCTGCCGCTGTAGACGCCTCTGTCAGGGATCAATAAGTGACCTCCGGTATTAGTGAGGCTATTAACACATCTGATGCGCGCAGACCAAAGCTGATTGCCGATTGCCACTTCTCGATTGTCGATTGTCGATACTCGATTCTCCATTGCCGACAGTACTTATAATTAAGGCTTAAGTTTCATCTGATAGTTTGAGTTGTTGACAGTCAGTATCTATTGTAGATTTATCGATTTCAGTCCTATCTACATATGTGCATTACGATATCTTAGATCTACTGATCTAGTGATCTAAGGGAGTTCAGACACGACTCACTTTCTCGATTTGATGAATATAACTAGCTGACTCGATTAAGCGCATGTCTGCCAGTCTATCTGTCTGTCTGCCAGTCTATCTGTCTGCTAGTCTATCTGTCTGTCTGTCTCTCTGTCTGTCTGTCTGTAAGGTAAGGGATAAGTTAAACAGTTTATTGATTGACCAGAATTATCTGCAAATAGTACAATCATAAATGAGGTTTGATTAGATCTCAACGACTCTCTCAAATGCTAATACCAGATGCACATGTGACTTAGGTTCTCATCTAACCATGCAGAGGCAGTTATCAATTGTATCTGGGGCTACTTAAGCGCCTTCTTAGCCAGTTGGGAGTGCAGTGCATGGCGCAACATAAATCAAGCAGCAGCACACATCAAGTGCCGGCAGTCAGTCTACTCCTTGCAGTGCCATCCAGTGCCATCCAGTCACAGCCAGTCGCAGCCAGAAAGGCGCATCATTTGACGCTGAAACGGCTAACGAGTTAAACAGTTCGCGCTGAGAAATGGCGAAATATGAAAGATGCCAGCAAAGCCGCGAAATGGACTTACGAGAGCAGTTCCCAGAGACAGCTCAGGCAGACAGGCAGAGAGGAGACAGGGAAGCGGAGTGGGGAGTGGGAAGTGTGGAGAGAAGGTGCAGGAGGGAGAGAAGGTGGAGGCTGAGTAAGTGAGTCGGTTTAAATGAAAAGACGCTGTGCCATTTATAATAGAGCGTAGGATTTCAAGGCCTGATGCGGGACTCAGCTCAGTGCAGTGTTGTGGCAAGGATGGGGGGCATAACGAAAGGATGAATGTGGGAGATGGGGGGTGGGAGATGGGAGGCAGGAGAAGACCTGATGCGATAAGAATAATTGGAATGTCAGTTTAGATGCGCGCACGTGAAGCCAACACAATGCGACATTGCTGGAGCGAACAGGCGAACGACGAGGCGAACCAGACGAACAGAGCCCACAGCGCATTGCCCATTTAGGCACGCCACGCGACATGGGTGGCAGAGAAATGGGGGCGCAGTAGGCGTGGCAGCTCAACATGTTGCAGCGGGTGCTGGCAGAGTAAATATGGCACAATAGTTGCAACTACGTAGTCGACGCACTTGGCTGAACAATGACATAAATCTAATGACAAGCAGAACGACGATGGCAGGAGGATGGAGGAGGCGTGCAGAAGACAGCGGAGAGGGGTATGAAGAGCAGTAGAGGGTGTGGCGGTTGTGGAGGATGAGCGTGAGCGTGTGCAAGATGATGATGATGACTGCGATGACCATGACGATGACGATGGCGGCCGCAAAGCCACCGGTCGGGCTGGGATGGGAGTTGTTGAGGGGCAGCAGCTGCTGCTATGACACTGACAACAATGACAACGCTGACATGACATGCGGGAAAAGAGAGTCAAGCGGACGGCAGGAGGGGCGGACGGACACACGGACACACGGACGACCAACTGGCAGGCAAACGAAAAAAATTTGAATCAAAAATGTACGCAAGTCCGGCCAGATAGAGAGAGAGAGAGAGATTGAGAGAGGAAGAGTAAACTGACAAAGCGAAGCAAGGAGGGGCAAGGGCAGAACTAGACGAAAGATGGGGGAGGAGGGCTATGCCTGCACTATGAAGCACTAAGCATAAATTCCGCTGTATGCTGCGGTCAGCAATATGCGACGGAGCTGCATGAAGCACGGGGCACAAGGAGTCGAGGATACATCATGATAAACGAGCTGGCCTAGCAGCAGCAGGAACTGCGACTGGGCCAGGGGCATGGGCACTAAAAGAAGATGAGGATGTGCAACTGCAACGGGAAGGGGAAGAGGAAGGGGAAGTGGAAGTGGAAGTAGAAGGGGAAGTGGATGTGGAACTGACAGCAGAGCAACTAGCGAACCGAGCCCATTTGTCGTTTGAATTGAAATTGAAAATCAGACACCACAACGGGTAGTTAAGCAGGGTGAGGGAGCTGCCAGCAGAGGTAGGGATGGAGAGAGGGAGGGGAAGGGGAAGGGGAAGCGGTAGCCTGGCTTGGAGCGGCGATTGGGCGTGCCATGGACGGGCAGCTGCTTTTGATGGGCAATTGCTGCCGTTGCTGCGCTACAGGCGCTGATTAGCTTCTTGCGCATGCGTTGTGGGCGTGCCAGAACGAGTATCTGTCACTGACAGCAACAGCAACAGCAACAGCAGCAGCAGCAGCAGGAACTACAGTAGCAACAGCAGCAACTGTGGCAACAGCAGCAACAGCGACACTGGCAACAGCAACAGCTGCTGCAACAACTTGTACGCTGTTCTGTGGCCACGCCCCCTCAGCCAGAGGCGTTTGTCAATATAAAAGCCGAAAAGGGAACAGTGAGCAAGGGTCAGCAAGGGGGGGGGGGAATGAAAATGGCAACTCATCGCTGGCGTTCATTAAGCAACAACTAACTGTGTTGCTGCTGTCGTCGTTGCCGGTTGAGAAGGCTTCTGGCACAAAGCAAATTGCCACCGTCGCTTGCAACCAAAGCGCCAGTTGACAGTGGCTCGAGTGGGGAAGGGGGAAGAAGGAGAGAGAGAGGTAGGCACAAACGACAAAGCAGTTGATCTATTCTTCGGTGGATGTCGCAAATTAACTGTTGCCAAGATCCAAAACGAAGCGCAGAGCATATTCAAAGCCACAAAATATACTCGACAATGGGGCAGGGCGCCAGGTGGGCGTGGTTGTTATGCCAGATCGGGCACTAGCTGAAATAAATCTTATGTTATTTTGTATATTGTAGTTATTGAAAAGGGGGTTCTGTACTGCGACTTGGAAGATCTATTGTACCTCTGTTCAGTGTTTCCATGAAATCCAAGATTATTCTGGGATTGATTGACCTTTAATGTCTTTGAATTCGAGAAGGTGCCTTCTTGGTATTGCACATCTCGTACGGTGTAGTGCCGCACATACTGTGAGCATGTGTTCTGGCATTTCAGTCCACAATTCGCAGCTCTTATTATTAATAACTTGAAATACATCAGCTTCCTTGAGTACGGATTATGCGCTTGCTTTTCTCAGCACACAGTTCACAAGGACCGCACTGAATCTGCACAAAAGAACTTTTAAATTTTTACTCTGCAAGGCTTTAAATGGAATGTTAATGTAAGACTGCTCCCTCTACCAGTTGCTTTAATTACTTAATTTGACTATCGTAGCTAACCGTAGAACCCTGCTTGGTGTAGTCTCAATAAATAGCCTGATACAAGGTGCCAGTGACAGTGTGGACCCACCACTAACCTTACCACTAACCGTTTCGGGTATTGCTCTACACTTTAAAACTTTTAATTCTTTACTTTCTTTACTCTAACTTTTCTCGAAACACGTATACTATTCCACCTTTGTCTAAAGATACAGCTATACTACAATATTATATGTGTACCTATGTTTATACTATCGTATTCTTCCATCTTCCTGCATGCTAGCGTCTTCTTCTCGCGACCTCAAGTCGTACGTTATGCAACCTTAGCTCTCTGGTATTGCATGAACCACTTAATTGCACATTAATTGTATTGTATTGATTGAAAGATAAGCCATAACATATATCATTGTTCACTGAGTGATCTTCTATTGAGCTGAGCAGTCTTCCCTTCTTTCATCTTACCTTTATTCCAATTGAGTCTGGGAATCCAGGCAACAACTTCCACATTCAGAGTCCCTAGAGCGGAATCTGCAACCTTTACTTGTCGCAGTGGGCTTCCATCACTTGCAATGCAGTCCAAAGTCACCAAGCAAGTCCCATGAAAAGCTCCTTCCGCACGCAAATTATATTTTGTGCCTGGCCCTGGCTGTGCCCTGTTGCCAATGGCCCTGACTAATGTGCCATCCACACGCCATGACGGCAGTCATCACCCAAATTGCAGCAGCCACCGCAACCAACTACAGTGAAAAAAGAGAGAAGCGACGAAAATAACTTTTAGAGAAATTATGAAAAAGGGCCAATTGAAAATGTAAAATTGCTGAACTTGGCACAAAACTCATTTGGCATTCAAATGCTCGGAACTCATCGACAACGTAAAGGGGGAAGCAGTGTAATGGTGAGGAAGCGAAGGGGGGGAAGGGGAGGAGAGGGAATGGACCCCAAGACAGTGGCTGTTTGCTTTTTATAAATGTGTTCTTGGTTGATTGGCTGCCTTGGCCATTAGGCAAGCTGCAGAGCTTTCCGCTTTTCGTTTTCCAGTTTCCAGTTTCGATTTCGCTTTTCACTTTTCACTTTTTTGACCAACTGGCCCCCCTGTGGAAGTGGGGGGGGAAGGAGTCAACAAAATATATTATACGCATGTATGCAAATGAGTTCAATTTCTGGCCGATTCAGACGGCATTATCGAGGACCGTGTGCGCAGAAAAAAGCGAGAGGAGACCGACAAAAAAATTGCCAACTCAGTAAATTATATAAAATGAACGTCACAAAAATTGAAAATCTATGCGCGGCGACAGGACGAGACAGGAGGGGACAGGAGGGGACAGGACATAGAGGCAGACAGACAGACAGACTGAACCATGTTCGGGTGGTGGCAGAAAGTGTCTACCAGAAGTATTCGCACAGACGTCCCTATCCGTGAATTGTTTTCTTTTTTCGCATTTTTATGGCACATGTAAGTCGCCAGCGGAAAAGGCCTTATCTATTCAAATAAGTCCGGGAAACTTGTCAGATAATGAATCAATTGGGCTTAAAACGCTTACGCATTTTGCATATACTTCGCTCGACCCTCCTCCCTTACTCGCGTCTCTGAACTTATCGTGAAATTTGTCAGTTTTAAGTCGTTTTATCTGCTTATAATCTCAATTTAAAGACCAGATATGGACACAGACTGTCTTCAGCTGGATAAGTGAACTTGCTGTCAGTTTAGTTTCCGTTGACAGCAACCTTTCATATGCCCCATTAAATCAACAATCAAATCAGATCGTCTTAGCTCACCTACGACTTCTGGATATCGCAATCTTTAGTTTACACAAGCCTCAGTATTTGGTATTCGAAATATCCTTAGCCGCAGCACCAAAACTTATCCAAGAGACAAGGTAAATAGGTCGCCTAAGATATATCGCTGTGGCAACCTTTAGCTCCATTGAGCCAGAGTATTTTAGGGGCTTTCAAATTTGCATTCCCTTATGAAGAACAGGAAATACTTGAGTCATTACGGATTCCCATTTGGCAACTTTCGATAGGAAAACCCTTAGTCCCCTGCCTACCCTTTGCAACTGGCACTTTTACTTCACTCGCTTTCTATTTTCTTTTTTGTTTTCGATACAATTTATTAGCGTATCATGCGATTAACTTTATATAATACCTATTACTAGACGCAAATACAGATAAGGCGAGTGAAAAGTTTTCCACCAAGTGTGTGTGTGTGTGCGCTGGCTGAGGCTACATAATCCGATTCAGACATATCGTCAATTTATACACACATTGAATGTCTGAAAGGTTTACTCACTGCCAGCAGGTTATCGCTTTACTCGGGGGTGCTCGACTAGAAGATATGTATCTGCTACGCACACATGCCTCCTCATGCCTCCCTGCCCAGCACAGCATCTCTGTAAATATTACTGAATAATTCTGTGTACTTCCCTTCGCTTTGCTGTGGCACTTTGAATATATGTATATTCTGCAAAAATGCTGCAGGTCAATTCCGTATCTTATGCTCGATTGCTAATGCTAATGCGGTAGGTGTGTGTGTGTGTGTGAGTGAGTGTCTGAATTTGCTATGTATGGCATGATAATTGGAATCTGCGCGATGGAAGTCCGTGTCAATATGCCACTCAAGTCGGTCAGTTGCCAATAACAAGTCGAGGCGACATCATTGACAATTTTATTTGCATACTTTCCGGCTGGAATCGGCCAAACTTATTTATGACGCACGAGCTGCTCTGAAAGAGCAGGAACTCTCTCTCTCTCTCTCTTTATCTCCTTTTCTCCCTCTCTCTTTCCTTCTCTCTCTTCCCTTCTGTGTCTCTCCCCCCTTGCCACAGCCTTGCTTATCGTTGCCAAAAAGACAGCTGATAAGAAGCATCTCACGCATATAGCACACACACAGGCGACTCACTCACACACACTCGCACACACATGCACTCACAGTTGGGCGTGCACACATGCTTAAAACTTAGATTGAAATCCGTTGGCAGTCAGTTGTTGGCTTTGATTATGCGACCCAACAACTTTGCCAACTCAATTTAAGTGGCCGCCAGCTGGCAATTGAGACGCCACCGAGCCGCAGCCAGCCCCCCGCATCACGCCGTCCGCACCCCGCCCCCTCTTCACTCTCCGCCGCTACTTGTCTCGTTCCAGTTCACGCTCCCGTTCGGCGAGCTCAAATATTGGCCAAGGCGAACTTGCTCAGGCGACTGTTGGCCAAGTTTAAACAAGTGAAAAAATGCATGGAGGCGTGTATGTAATACAAGAATACCCTGTAACTCAAGGTTGCCAGTTGCTTCTCATGGAACAAGGAGAGATAAGATAGGAGAGATGTTGACTGGTGGTTTTCGTTAAACAAATAGGCTAAAATTTCATCAATTTGGAAGTTTGTGTAGTTTCTCATTCTCTATCGATAATGTTTCAATGATTCTTTCCGGAAACTCGGGACAGCGATTTGTATACTCGTATTATACAAATTATCTTGTTGCACCTCAAACAAGATTTCTGCTCGACGAAAAAAGGCTAAACTGGCAGCTCTGCTATAACTGGAAAAGGACAAGCCGGGCTAGTCAAGAGTTCTGTACTCGCCGTGTTTACTTTTCCCTGTGCTGCAGCACACTTTCTTGAAATTCCTTCAAAAGCATTCCCAATATAGATCACAATTAGTTTATTTTAAGCAGCTTTATTTTCAAGGTTATGTCTTTCGGCCCAACGTAAAGACTAACCAGACTGCAGTAAGGGCCTTCTCTGCCACCCGGCATGAAAATAAAAGGAAAATAGTTTGTGGCCCGCAGAAAATAGCTACAAAAAACTCATGGACAGGCAATACGTGTGTGCTTGCGGCACTTTTTATTACCAAATATATATATATCAAATATATATTTAGATAGTTAAACATAAATAGCTTTTTATCGCTGCGCTTATAATAATAATTTAACATTGGAGGCAATTTTAGTTAATTTGAATAGTGAGGAGACCATGGAGAGATGTCATTATTGAACTGATTATCGACGTCATAGCTCCATCTCGATCTGATTTAAGGGTGCCTGTCTCATGCTTGTGCTGTTCCTTGGCCGTGTACTATAGATCACAGCTGTAGGAGCACTTGGAACTAATCCTATATCAGTTTAAATGAACACAGAAAATAAAGAAAGAGCTTGCGCTCAATTGTGGACAGGCCCGTAGCTAGCTGTGTCGAGGGTATGCGGTACACAAGGGCGCCCGCTAAAAGGAAGTAGTATTTGCTTTCTTTACTTTGTGAAATGTTTTATAAAGTTAATAAATATTTGAAAGAATAAACTTATTTTAAAGCAAGGCAATTGTAAAAGGGGGCCCAAGAGTTTTGAACAAGAGAATTTGGGACTGCCGCTACGGCCCTGATTATGGATACCAATGCTGTCACAACTTAAGCACGCCGCATTGCACTGTGGATCAATGAGAAAAATTTGCATTACACAAAAGAAATTCACATTTTTTGCAATATTTCAGTTTTTTGTCGCGGTTATCGAGTTGCGAGCTGCGAAAATAATTAAAAGAAATACTCGTATTATTTATTGCCGCCGCTTTACTACTCTTGGCTGTTTTGTTTATTTATACAATATTGTGCAGTAATTACTCGCAAATAGAGCGCGTTTCAACGCTCATCAAAGTGATTATTTTTTAAATATGTAAATTAAATTGCAGCCACAATTAAATGTGAAATGGGCCCAATTGGTCATTTAGAAAGCAGAGACAAAAACCTGTTGACATTAAGCGAATGTTTCATGCAGATAAATTTACAGATTTGTGAACCGCCCTATCTCGATGAGGAGCATCGTCCGTTGCCATCTCAGCTGTGACCATTTCGTTGTCTGCTGCTGCTGCTGCTTCTGCTGTTGTTTGCTGCGTGTGCTCTTGAGCCCGACAGTAAATCATATGACGCCCGCTCCCCTACAGTTGGCAGCAGAGGAACATTGGTTCCATGCTAAATTCACAGGCGCAACGAAGCGCAAAGCCAACGAATTTCTCACCCAAAAATGAATTCTTCTATTTTCCGCTTTTCTAGTATTATATTTTTCACAACTTACGTTGATTTGCCCCATTTGCGTTGAAAGCTAAATCGGCAAATCAGTCCAAGGTTTTTCCTTTGCCTTTGCCAGAGGCACGGACGGCCCTTTGTTCCGTTAAACAAAATATCATAGCTCGGCAAAGTGCTTGCCCCGGAAATAGTGCGCCAGGTGGCAAGTGGCAAGTGGAAAGAGGCAGCGCGCTCACGTGTTCGACTTTTGCCAGCTCGAGGGCACAAACAATTTGAGAGAGGAAACAAAATGGCAGAAAACTGGCGATGGCATCGCAATGTGTTAAACGGCATTTAAATTGTGGCATGGCTAGAACGAGAGGGATGCAGTGAGCCAGGGCCAGGGCCAGAGCCAGAGGCAGTGGCAGAGGGAGACAGTGAGATTGCACTACGGCCACATTTGCCAAAATGGCATTTTGCATCTGCAGCTGCAACTGCAGCAGATTCTATTTTCATTTCAAGTGGGTGGATGAAAAAGAGAGTGCTGGAGTGAAAAACCCAGAGTGTGGTGTTGGAGTGGGGGTGGTGGGGAGAAGGGGTGTTGCGCGGAAGCGACAGCATAATTATCCGCAGCCATGAAGTGCATCTTTGTGATCAATTAAATCGCTTGGAACTTAAAAAGTCGCTGGACAGCATCTACAAATTAGCATCCAGTCTTTATTATACCCGATGTTCATGAAGAAAAAGGGTATTATAACTTAGTTATACCCGCTTCCTATAGGGTAGAAGGATATTATAACTGGAAAATGAAGACCCCACAAAGTATATAAATTCTAAATCAGCATCAATAGTTTGTCTGTCTGTCTGACAGCCTATATCTGAGAGATTATAAACCATAGGACAACCAATATATCTTAATAGTGCACGTAGATTAGATCAACATATTTTACAATCTTGTCATGCCCTCTCCCGCCCCCGTAAAGGAATAAAAACCGTATTTTTACCGAGCTTTTAATGGTAGTCAGTTCATTTTTGCTTAACACATTAATCATCACAGTCTAAATTTTTCCTGCAAATTTAGTTACGAACGAATAATTAACATGTGAGTTATTTAAGAAATTTTTTACGGGGACCGGGCCCTGCAATGTATGCAATACAAATTACAAAATTTACTTAACATTAATTTTAATATTTAATAAATCATTTCGAGCCCACTCGACTGTAGCTTTCGTGCTTGTTTCTGATTTCAGTTGAAATTCAAATGAATCTGCTGGATTAAGAGAGATTTAAATTCTTTCGATATGATGAAATGCAGGCAGATTGTTGCAATTTCAATTTAATATTTCATCTTGAATTTCGACAGGAATTCTGAGCGAATTTGGAAAGCATTTTTATAGGTTATGACTCAATGCATAATTGATGTAAGCGCTTCGTTGGGGAGGGCTTTTAACAACCCAAGGTGGCCCTGCGATGATGATCGTGATGATGATGATGATGCACTGGCTGAGAGAGCCAATTGAAGGTGCAGCCTCGCATTTCATTGCTGTCGTCAGCTGATTTATGGCCACAATTCACGTGCTCACACTCACACACTCACACACACACACACACGGTGTGCCATTTCGCCCCACTTGGGTTTTATAACTTGCGCGAATTATGTTATGCAAACACACAAGACCATCATGCGCCAACTGACACCCAGCTATTTGTTCAGTGTTTTATGCACACACACACACACACACATGTAAGGTCATACACAGAAAGAGAGAGGGAGAGGGACAGGCATGTGGGCCGAGTACGTACTCCAAGTTTTCTTCATTATCGTGGTCTCCTTTGCGTAATTGAAGTTCATAATTTTTTTATTAAACACAAATATTTGCAGCATCATGCGCAACATTTCCATGTCTTGTCCTTTGTCTTCTGACTTTGTGGCTTACATATATGACTGCTTGCTCCTCCCTCTCTCTCTCTGTCTCTCTCAGCACCTTCCTCTCGGTATCCCTCTTCACTCACATCATCATTCTCCTGCTTGTCTACGCGCTATGTGGGAATGTTTTGGGCAATTCAATGACGTAGTTAACTTGTCAATTGCCTGACGTTCCTCTCTCCCCATCCCCCCTTGCTCCTCCTTCCTTCCGTGTACTCATTGTACTTCGTCCTTTTGTCCTTGCCGCCTCTTGAGGCACTCAAGTGCGCAATGTGTCATGTCAGTGTGCCCTACGAGGCTCGTTCACTGCGATATTTCTTTTGCTTTTAAAATTTGCCCAATATATTTCTCGATTCGAGCAAGTGCCTTTATAGTACTCTCACGCAGCCAATATGCGCTCAAGTCGGGGTTAGGTCGGGGTTAGACACACACAAACTCACACACAAACACACATATATATACATAGTATGTCTTAAGTTGTTAGATATGTGCGCAGTATGCGGGAATGTTGGCAATGTCTTAGGAACATGTCAGGGACTGCGCGCTGTCTTATAGGTAGACCTAAAGATAGTAAGTGTTGGTTCTTTTTTTATATCAGTCAAGAAGTCTTTATCGAGAATCTTTTTAAAAGAGAACAATAATTAGTTTTTAAGCATTTAACAATGGAGTTCGGTTACAATAATGCAATACAATGCCTAAAGAAAACGGATTATTGGAACCCTTAATTCTTCACCGTTGATGGGTGTTCTCAAGTAGATAGAGAGCAAGTGTATTCACCTGATGCTCCAGATAAATTAAGAGATGGTCTGAGGTCATGATGAAGCACAGATTAAGTACATTAAAGGGTGTGTCTACTATTGTTCTTAGAACTTTGGACTGGTACATTTGTTTGGTATATGCATTGACAGTTGTACATCCAGCTGTATATATGTACATAGCATGTTATATAAATAGTTGGGATAGTATTAAATCATTATAAGGATTCACCAAGCTAAGCTGCAATGCATTTACCATAAATATATTTGCAAATCTAATGTATTTGCATTCCCACTTCCCTTATACTGCACCCTAAGCTGCCCTAACTCAATTTATGCAGTCAGCTCCAAGATCTTGCATCCTCACCGGATGCCCCAGTACCTGCCATAACTATGTTAACTCACTTCCTCTCTCTCTCTCTCTCTCTCTCTCTCTCTCTGTTTCTTCCCACTTGCAGGCAGCTCGGAGGGCGCTTCGAAGCGTTTCTTCACAGACTTCTTGCAGGATCTGCCCACGCCGGGCACAGGAGGTCCCACCTTTGACACGAGCATCCCAAGCAACATAACAGGCCTTGTGGGCAAGACGGTGAAGATGACCTGTCGCGTTAAGAATCTCGGAAATCGCACGGTGAGTAACGAACCAACTGAATGATGACGCTCGTCCTGGTGTTGGTGCTGCTGCTGCTGCTGCTGGTGCTGGTGCTGCCAACTGGTCGGAAGTTTTTGCTAAATTATTTTAAAGTGCGCCCCGAGCAGAAGTGTAAAAAATGCATAACTTGTTCAGCGCGAGCGGAAACTTGTCAAAAGGCGTTACGCCTGACCTGACGAGCGACGGCAGCTGCAAACAAGCGGACGCCAGTGGGGGGTGCTGGATCGGAAGGGGACTTCTGGGCGCAAAGTGCAACAAGGCCTCCCAAGTAGGCGGGGGGCACAGTTCACTTGCTGACGGCAGCTGTCGCCTGCGCTGTCGGTCGCGCTGTCGCACTGTCGCTTTGTCGCTTTGTCGCTTTGCCGGCCCAAACTTGTAAGCCCGAGAGCCAGAGCATCTGTCTATCTCCCTCGCTCGGCATCTCGAAATCGTTTTGTCTGCCCACTTTTCATAATGAAAATGCAGTCGCATTACGCTCAGTTGGAGTACTTGAGTTGCTGTTGTTGTTGTTGTTGCTGTTGTTGCTGTTGCTGCTGTTGTTGCTGTTGCTGCTGCTGTTAAACAATTAGCAAATTAAACTTTTAACTTTCTGCATGGCATAAAAAACAATAAGCAGAGCAGGCTGCCCAACAGCTGCACCATGCAAATACCCTGTAAACAAAACTTTGAATAATGTTCTCCTCTCTCTTCCCCCCTCCAACCCCATAAACCTCATACTAACAAGACTTAACAGTCACGCACTGCGGGGCATTAAACTAGTTCCAGCACAGCATAGCGCATTAGTGACAAGAAGGTATTAAAACGCAGCTCTCTCACAGACGTGCCACCCCTTGCAGTCAAATGTTTGAGTAAAAACTTTCTATATATATATTTTCCATGCTCTCGTGACTTATTAGGTGAGTGGCATTCCGACCTGCATTTCATATTTTCGCACCCCTCGCAACCCTGTACCAGATTTGCAATGGCATTAAAAGGCCAAAGCCTTTCCTAGCATAGTATAATATACGTAAGCCAAGACGTCTTTACTTTGTCTGGCCACATCGTCTTGTGCTAGTCTTGAAATAAGAACTCAAGCTGATCGGGTTAATTGTTCCTTCTCTCTAGTCTCTCAAGACTCACGACTTCGGGGAAGATGACTTTGGCCTTTGGGTTAGGTACAATACTTCAGTTTACTCGAAGGTGTAACAGGTAATGACTTAGCACACCAATTGGGCACTGTCATCGCTCCCAGCCAAGGAGAATGACTAAAGAATTTGGCGTGAAATTCTCTCTCGTGTTTCGACTCTTGTGATTGACTCGCAAACACTTTGCCCGCAAATGGAGAAACACAGAGTCGTAAAAGGCAAGCTCGTGATTTGCACAGAGGTCTTTGGCGATTGGACTGTGAAGTAGGTGTTAGGGTTAAAGGCTACTCTAGATAAGGAGTCTCTGTGGATTTTCAAACTGACAAGGCAACTTATCGGAGATCTAGGCTCTTCATTATCTCTAGACTTGAGACTTTCAACAGGGTATTAGGTGCGTCTACTCGCTGGCAAAAACACCCTTGCGGCACATACTAATTAAGCTGCACAATGTAACCTCAGGCCGTCTCATATTTATTGGTGTTAAGCAGCGTCCATCGAAGCGGACTCCTTGGTGAAGGATAATTAATCACACGGCCCGCAGTTTGCCATTTATAATGCCCCAGACGCCTAATTACTCGCCAGCTGCAAGTTCATGAATTACAATTAACTGCGCCACGGTATGCGAATGCGACTGGGATTGTGAGACCAACAAGGTGGCAAGGGGGCAGAGGGGGAGTTGGAGGTGTGTAGCTAGTGTGTGAATTAAGTAGTTCAACTAAAACAGCGATTTGCACTTTGCGCCCGTCTCAAGTAGCTCGTCTCAAGTCCCGAATCTACTGTCTCCATTCGCATTTCTCCTGTTTCCTCTCTTCAGTCTCCAGTCTTCTGTCCCTCGTCGTTGACGACAATTTTACGTCGAGCGAAACAATAAACGGGGCCGTAAAGTGTGTGTGCAACGCTCGAATGGAGTCGCATTTGCGCGCAAAGAGTCGTAAAAGACTGGGGCCAATTTCTTTGCGAGTGCCAGTTGGCAGTTCCAAATCTAAATGCGAGCTCAACCGGAGGCAATCGACCCCAAATCGCTTTGATGTAGCTTGGCCAAAAAGAACCGCAGCTATTCGGATCTGCGAAACGATACAGGTGACAATGAAGGCAATGCTGGTGCAATTGACAGGCCATAAATACCCTGTACCCAATATTTAAGTAATATACCACAAAGAAGTGACCTTATGGGAACTCAACGAAGAGGCAGACAGCAAACCCTCTTCTGTATCTCCTTTATTGATAGGTAACTCTACCCTGCAAGCAACCCAATGATATACAATGATATATACAAGGAAGAGAAGAGAAGACTGTCCTTCTGTATTTAATCTATATGGTTAGCTTAGGCTTCTGTTTCAAGTTAGGGCATCAGCGAGTCGAAACAACCCTCCATCCGTTAAGACAACTTTGTAAGCCACATATGACGCTGGTCAAGATGGGTCAGCTGGGTCATCAAGGAAGAACAATGACGCACCTAAACATAATGATACATCGTGCTGGTAGTGAAGGTCTCATCTCACTGCGGTCGAGGTCGAAGCCTTCCAGTGGTGGCAAATCATCCTAATCGAAGCTTATTGAGAATACGCTCACAAGCCAAATGGGTGCAGGGGGGTCTGGGATTAGGGGTTAGGCTGGGGTTGCGATTGCATGGGATTGCGACCTGCGGTACGGTTGCCATTTGTGGTTATGCAGATATGCCGCCTTTGTGGGCGACCGCATGAACGAAGCTTGTCTTACAGAAGGTAACAGGCAAGGTGTGAAGGCAGAAACAGGGGGAGTGAGTGGTGAGGGGAGGGGGGGGGTGGATGGAATCGCAGTGCATGCACTTCATTAGTATGTAATTGAAGCGGTTGCATCAATTGGATTGCCAATGCCCAAGAGCAATTACGAGACAGTGGCGACGATGGCGCCTGAGATGACGAGCAAGATGAACACGTTGCGGCGACGAGAGCCGATTGAAATAAAATTGCAGTCCAGTTCAGCTTGTATCTCTCCCTCTCAGTGTCCATCTCTGTGTGTGTCAATGTATGTGTGTGTGGACATACCTCACATGGCGTCGCGGCTCGTTCTCGTCTCCGCCCCGCAACCAATTGAAAATGCAATTTGGCGTGTGAGCCGCTTCGCTCTGACAATGTTTTTGCCAGACTTGGTTCAAGCTGTGCTTTTATTTTGTCAAACAGTCCAGTGGCTTGCGCAGAGAGTGCCTAGGGTAGTCGAGTAACGGGTGACGGGTGACGGGGTAGTCGAGCACCCTACGCTATTTTGCGCTGCTGCCTTTTTCACTTTCGCCAACGCACACACACACACACAGAGACTGATGACAGGTTTGCCTGGGGTGGAAGGAGAGTGGTACGGTGGCAGGTGTGTACACTCGTGTAGGTACACATGTACCCATGCCAGTGCATTGTACACAGTGGGACAAGTCCTACACACGTGTGTAGGCGCCTGTTTGTGCCCGATTTTTGTAAGCGATTCCGATGATTTCATGTGGGCAGACAGACTCAGCTCTAGCTACACCCCTAACTTCAACTCCAGCTACAGATACAGATACAGCTACAGCTACAGCATCCCATCCTGACACCAGTTCCAGTGCCAGACCCAGCTCCAATTCGAGTCCAAGTTTTCGGCAACTTTTGCTGGTGCCTTCGGGGAACGAATACGGAGGAAATTCAAGACATTTATTTTAAATTTCTGACTTTGCCCTGGCCAACTCCCGGCCCGGCAACTGCCACGCCCATGCACTTTTGTCGCGCTGTGTAGTTGTTTGCTGGGGCAGAAGGAGGAAGTCGTGGGGAGGGGGTGGTGGGTAAGGCAACTAGAGACAGTCACTAAAAGCAACTCTCAAAAGTGAAAGAAACAACGATAGAAGAAAACTGTGGGCCAAAAGTTACAAAAATGTTTCGCCCCCTTTCAACCTACATCCTCCCCACACCACCCACTCCCCCCACCACACCTCCTATGCCTGCTTTGGCGTCGGCAACGGCGTCTGTGTTTGGTTGGCATTCGCTTTGTACACTAAAGGGAATTGTGAGTGCATTCATTAAATTCATTTTAATATGCAGGCGTAGGCAGCATCACCCTCTCCACCTCTCATCCCTCCCCTTCTCACCCCTTTGTCTCATGCTGATTGCTCATTAAAAAACGCTATTCACAATAATCAACATGTATTTAATAAGGCTGCTTTGCTCAGTCGGGTGAAGCGGTGGAAGGCGTCTATGCCGTCGCTGCTGCTGGAGCATATTACGCGTGCAAATACAAGCAATGCCCATAATATCCAAGTCAAGCCTTTAAGCCTCGTAATTCCCATCGAGAAAGTACCAACAACAAAGAAAAATCGAGAAAAAACAGACGTTTTTGGCTTCATTTCCTCGGATTGTTCCTTTACTAGTTACTATAGCATGATGCTACATTTTATAATCTTTGTTATTCTTTATAAAGTAACTCTTATCCATGGACATATGTACTATACTTTTCTTCAATTATGTTATCTCTCACTCTCTATAGTTGTCAGACTTTAATAAATGATACAAGTGTTTATTGGGTATCGTTTAATTTAAATAGGTACAGATAACTTGAGTTATTTCTATGAAGAAGAAAACTATTGTAGTTTTCATCAAAAACCACAATATGTTGAAAAATGACAAGGCAGCTATACGATATATTGATTCAATTCGGATCTTGTATCAAATTATTTGTAACGAGATAATAATAAGCATGACTGAATGTAGTTCTAGAACTGAGGGACTAGTTTGCGTTGAAAGAGACTCACGGAGAGTCGGACGAACAGGCAGACATGGCTAGTTTCACTCTTCTACAATATATGTGTACCTTAGGTACAGACACATGTCTCCTTAGGTACATTTCAATCTTCTAGCTAAAAAGAATATACCCTCTATAGGGGTATGAAAATGAAAGGCAACGTTGCGTATGAATCGAAAAATCATGGAAAACCAAGGGCACATGTGGGTACCGCCGAAAAGGAAATCAATCAAAATAATGTTTAATATTTTTCGCTATGCGCTTCACGAAATGCTTCGCATAGAAGAAGATGCGCAAAATATGACAACAAAAAATTCCAAGAAATTTAAAGCTGAAGTTACCATGACAGGTATCGCAGGTGGGGTAAAGAGAGGTGAGAGAAGAACAATAACAACAGCTGCCTTTGTGTCAGCTGTCAATTTTTCAACGGTGACTTTGCTGGCAAGTAAAGCCACAGCTTCCCTAATATTACTAACCGTGCTCAGCAAAATGATGATGCGCCGTGATATAAGTACAGATAATTGCAATAAAACCCGAGCCAGAGTTGCTCCGTGGTTGCCCCAGGGTTGCTTTGTGATTACCTGTATACAGTCTTTCCATGGCAATTAAAACCCTTTGTTTGGCTTATATCAAGAGAGTAAATGTAAAGTGAATTCCTCATAACTTGATGGTGAAGTTGGTATTTATGAAATGATGCTCAAGGGCTGCTAACTATCTAACATTAACTCAGGGATTCCAGACATGTTGTATGAGCTCAGAGAAGTCTATGCTATATTCCATTCAAGCATTGTCAAGCAAATATTGAACGTATTTTCCACAGCCAATCGCTGTTCTATTTGCTTTCCCAGTAGCTTTCCCTGTCAAAGTTAAATTTCAATGGCAATAACAACAACAGCAGCAATAGACCGTTGCCAGGCGTGTAATGTATAATACCAAGTGATATATGGAGGAGTGCACGTGTGTAACGTGTAACGGTGAAATACTCGTGTCGCTTACCAATTGAACTCTGTCTCTGTGTCTCTCTCTCTCTCTTTCGCAAAGGTATTGTTCAATCAAAATGGGGTGAGAGGTGGCATGACACATTTGCATGTTGCTTCTCGACTCTGCTACACATTATAATCCTTCAGACTCCTATCAGTCCCCTCTGTGCCGTGCCCCTGCCTCACTCGTTGAATCGAAGAATAAAGAAATGCTAGGGGGGTGGGGGGTTTGCATTTTTATGTTGTGCGCACTCCTCCCCACCTATTCCTCGGTGGCCCATTGTACATGCATACGTCACTGGCAAGAGAAGGGGGGTGAATTAGCATAAGAAGCACATCAAGCAAAGATGCTGCTCATATTTCAGCTAATAATTTATGGCCGGGAATAAACTGGCCGAAATGGCCGATGTTTGATTCGTAACGCTTTGCTAATGATACACACAGGACTCGGGAGAGGCAAGGGGGTGTTCGGGGTACCGTTGGATAACCGCTTTTTGGCTTACCGTTTGTCCAAATGGCTCTGCTAACGATGCCAGACGGTGGGCTTACCGACCCCTACGCCTCCTGCCTGCCCACCCTTTCACCTTGCCAACTGTTGCCAGCCGATTGCTTGCGGCGCGAAATATTCATAACGAAATTGAATAAAATTGCCTACCAAACAACAACAACGGCAACAGCAGCAGCAACATCGACAACAACAACAGCAATAACTACAACCAAAAAGGGCAGCGGTATGAAATAATAATAAGCACGGTCGTACAACTTCCGCCACCCTTCGCTGCTCGCTGTCTCTGCCTGCCACCTTGCCCCACCACCTCTGCACCCCCCCTCCACTGCTTCACCAGCCCACGCCCCACTCGTATCTGCAAAACGCTGTTAACACGAAGCACGTAAAACAATTTTTGTTTAAAAACAAGTAGGGAAAGTCAAAGCGTAAGGCACTCGACAGTGAAGCTACCCTGTAGATGGTCAAGGCAAGCCCTAACTGGAGTAGAAATCGTGGTTGTTCATGGTACGAAGATAAAGATCATCCAATTTCTAAAAGATTTACTTATTCGCAAGACACACAAGTGTCTTTATTGAAGACTTGCTGTCTTTTACACTTTCGGTTCATAAGGTCAACGGTGCGAGAAAGCAGAGCAGACTGTACCGATAAAACAGAAATCTATTGTATTTGCAACTGCGTGTGGTAACGCATACGCCTAACATTAAAGCATTTGCAATATGTGCAGGGTATATGAAGCCGAGAAGAAGTCGGTAACGACGAAGTACGCATCGAGGAAATTCTATTTAAATTCCTGGGTGGCCTCGCCCGCAGCCTTTGACTTGGCACTTTAGTTTGGGGTTGCGAGAATGGGGGCAGGCAAAGGTACCAATGAAAACGAGCATGGAAATGGGAACTGGCAAAACAATCACCGAGCACGTAAATCAAAAAGCATTGACGAAGATAAACGATAGCGAGCCAAGCCAAGCCAATGCAAGGCAAGGCAAGGCAAGAGAAGCAAATGTGAATGTGAATGTGATTGTGAATGTTTGCCGCTTGTTTTCTTTTCTTTAATTCGAATATTTAGATACTTTTACTTATACGTAGTACGTACTTATGCTAACAAGTCATGGGATGCCAGTGGGTTGAACCGAACTAGCGTAACCTGTCTTCTCTTTCTGTGCTGCCCTCACGCACTACGCTGCCCGCGGCGCTGCGTAACATAAGCACGTCTGGCATTTGAAAAATGAGAATGTGCTAAAGTGAAATCCATAAAGGTCCTATTTTATTAAGTCAACTCAGCTGCCCGCTGAAATTAAAAACCACCCAGCAAGGCTCACATATCACACAGAGCTAAGAGAAGTTGAACATTATGTTACATGAATAGTTCCCTGAGTGAACTTTGAACTGGTGATTGCAACTATCAGCTAGTTCCTGTCCATATGGACAGGTAGATTAAGGCAGAGTACAGCAGAGTAAGGTAGTGTAAGGTGGAGTAGAGAAGAGTACGTTAGAGTTGAGTAGTGTAGAAAAATTTAGGCGTATAAGTATAAAATAGGGCAGAGTAAGAAAAGTAAGGGAGAGTAATGTAAATCAATGTAGAGTAAAGTAGGGTTATGTTGTGTATGGTAGAGTTAGGTAGAATAAAAAAGCGGGGTAAGATAGTCTAAGGTAGATAAAGTCAGAGGAATGTAGAGAAAGTTAGTGTAAGGTAGAGTTTGGTATATTAATGTAGTGTAAGGTAGTGTAGAGTCATGAAGAGTAATGTAAAGTTAGGTTAAGTAAGGTAGAGTAGGCTGAAGTATGGTAGAGTAAGACAAAGTAAAGTAGTGTAAGGTAGAGTAAAATTTAGTAAGTTAAAGTAATGTTAAGTTAGTAGGAGTAAGGCAGAGTAGGAAAGTGTATGGAGTAAAGTAGGCAAAGAAAGTGTCATGTAGTGTATGGTAACGTTGGATAGAGTAAGGAAAAGTGAGGTAGAGTAAGATAGAGTAGGGTATTGAAAAGTAAAGTAAGGTTAAGTTGAGTAGACTCGCAGTCTACTAAAGTAAACGATGGTTTTACTAAAATCAGTAGAGTTCTCAGTCCTGTACTGATTAGCTTTCCTATATACATATGTACATATCTGTATATATAGATGGGTCCTTCCTGGTTCGTTGAGTCCTCTCTTAGACCTTATTTATTGCCTTATTAATCAACAGTAACAACAAGCGGACCGAGGAAAACCAAGGCGTAAGACCCAAACAAACATTTACCAGCACACACGCACACACACACTGACCAAGCTTTCACACGCACACAAACACACACACACACTCAGGAACGTTAACGCCTTCAATCAGAAACACTCCAACTACGACGGCCACGCCCCCTTATATGTAGGCGCCTCGACCATGTGAATAGTTTTAATGGATTTGTGGTTGGGCAGCCTGTGCAGGGACTTGGATTACGGAGCCAGGTCCGGTCTGGTGCGGTTCGGACCCAATCCAGGGGCCGGCGGCGCAAACCCTTTTCAAATTTACTTACACTTGAGGGGCTTTCCAGTTTTTCGTAAATATATAAAACCGAAACTTCTGCTTCATTAGTGACACTGTAGACGTCAAATGGTAAGCAGGGAAGTTGAGGGGAAGATGCGAAAACAAAGGAAGGAAAACATGAAAAATTCCAAAAGAAAAGCAGGCGCACAGGGTTAAGGCAATCAGGGTATGGGCAACTGGAACTGCGCCCTGCCCTTTGTCCGGCTCCAGTCTCGCCCCTTCTGCTGTCCCTGCATCAGTTCTTGCACCTACCCCAGTACCTGCCTCTGTTGCTGACCTCCCTGGCGGGCTTCTCAATCGGATCAAGCCGCCAGAAGCCATCGCATGTCACCGCAATAGCTGTAATTTTAATTATTAATAAATAATGCAGTGTGTGTGCGTGGGATGAGAGGAGGCGAGAGGGAGTGGGTGTGGGAGTGGGAGGTGTGGCAAGAGTGTGTCTGTGTATGATCGCCCATCCGTCCGCCAATTACACTGCCAACTGACGCTGCCAACTGTCATTGCGATGGCATAAATCATAAATTACACAAGCTTGTCAGCGACAGTTGTTCCCGGCTCCAGCTCCGGCTCCGACTTGTCTTGCACTCGCAGTCACAATCATCGTCGACGTCGACGTCGACGTCAGCTGCGCAGTCGGCTGTCGCTGCTCGCTTTAATGCGGCCGCCGTCATAAAACATTTACGAAAAATTGTATAAACATAAATTGCTGCCGTGTTGAAACTAAAAACCCAACAATGCCCGTTGCTGTTCCCTCGCTTCCGCTTGATGCTGTCCCTCCTCCCCCGCCCTCCTTGGCCCGTCCTGCCCCGCGACAACCGCACAACATTTCAAAAAAGTGCCATAAAAGTTGAGCACAAGACGAGCATTTGTTGCACTCCTGTTGCCGGTGTCCGTTCCATTGACATGATACTTTGGGGGCGTATTGTCAGAGTTGGACGAGCAGAGCTGAAGCAGTTACCCGCTTGGTGTGGGGGAGGGTGGAGACGGAGACGGAGATGTTGGAGATGGGCGACTCCTTTCAGGTGATTTCCGTTTGTCGCTGCCAGCGACAACTTTGCTGCTTGTCTCCCTCCTCCCTCCTCCCTCCTTTCACCCCATTCCCCACTGCTTCTTGCCGTGTCGCTTGTCGCTGGCTTTGTGCAAACTTTGTGCGATGTCGCCGCCATGGGGTGCTCTTTAATGTCATGTTGGCTAATCTAAACAGCGCTCAGCTCAGTTCGCTTTGGTTTGCTCTGTTTTGGATCCAGAGACCAAGTCGGAGTCGGAGACGGAGACGGAGACGTAGCGTGAGCTGGACATGGGCGCACTGGCAAATATTAAACGAAACACGTACGCGGGGCTACCCACGCACACAAGGTCGTCTTCGTCGTCGTCGTTGTGGAAGCAGGAGAAGCTTGTCTGCTGCCTTTGTGGGCTCGTTGTCATTCAGCCGGAGTTGTGTCCTTGGTCCATGCTGTGCTAAGACTTGATAGGCTTCACGTGGAACGTGTTCTGTCCCAGGCACTCCCTCGCTGCCTCTCTGTCACTTTCTCTCTCTCTCTCTCCATCTCTCTCTGTCTCCCGCTGTCTGTCTCTCCCTCAGCAATTGGCAAGAATAACTTTTAAAGAAAAACGTGAAGCACTAAGACCGAAGCCAGATCAACCATGTTAAGCTGTGCCACACTTGCTGGACAAGAAGCAGCAGCAGCAGCAGCAGGAGCATCAACAATAGTGAAGCAGCCGAGGAGCTGAGCTGGGGCAGCTGTAGCTGTAGAAAAGAAAGTCGCCGAAGAACATTAGAGCCAAAGTTTGCTCTTAACGAAGCGTTGAAGTGGAATAAGTGGAACAAATGCGAAGTTGAGCCCGCCCAGAGAGAGAGAGAGAGAGCCCGAAAGAGGGCTCGATATAATCATAGTTGCCTCCCCCATGCTTCATACCTCTACTCTGTCACATCCTCCTCCTCCTTGTCTCCTTGCGCTGCTTGTCGTCTGTGGAGGCCCGAACAATGGAGCAAAGTGATGGCTCCTTTGACAGGACAACAACTGACACTGAGGTGCGCTGCAGGGCCGCCAGAAGAATGTGCGAGGCATGCTCGGAAAGGAGAGGGAGAGATAGAGAGAGAGAGAGAGAGTAAAAGTTGGGTACAAGCAACAGTGAATTGGGAATAGGGAACTGGGAACTGGGAATGGGCTGTGCCGAAGCAGCAGGGTACATTTCAATAAAGCTACAAAGTGAACGAGATAGAGAGAAAGAGGGGGCAGAGAGAAAAGAAGATGAAAGGTATTGATATATATGGATAGATCCCTCGGTGACGAGGAGTTCAGTTCGGCGGGAGTTCAATTCACAAGTAAATAACACTATCGGCGTCTCGCCTTCTCTTGCTTCGTTCTCGTTTTTGATTACCGCGTCGAACTAATTCCGCATGAAATCCAAATCGTTTTCATGTTCGTGTTCGCGAGACCGTGCGGAATTCGACTCGTAATTACTTTTGCCCAATAAGTTGAGCACGTGCCGCGGCATAGCAAGCAGCTTCTAATTGATAACAATGCAGGTGCCCAGGTGCGGTCTACAGCGAACCAAGTTCGTGCTGCATCGAATGAGAGAGAACTTATTCCACATAGTATACCATAATAATCCTATTATTTCGTTGGGATATCGACCAAGATATTAAGATATCGATGGTTGGCATAGGGGATACATAGTTACATTGTGTAGTTGGCGAACTGTCGAAAGGGTATCAGCGCCCCGTCATGGTATGTTACTTAAGGGTCCCCAACATATGGTAGTTAGAATTCGATGAATGTCCGGTGCCGGTGGTAAACCTAACTGCCTCTTGTAGAGTCAGTTCATTATGTATGATATATCAATAAAAGATAGAAAGGCCCCACACAGAATAACTATACTTGGTCTGCCTCAATAAGCAAGTCGAGTCAACTATGTTCGTCTGTATAAACGTCTTGATCTTAGCCACAAATTTGCCTTACTGAATACTCTACATATATACGTACTCTACTCTACTTGACATTAGGTTTAGTAATTGAGCTATGTACTCGTATTCAAGTATCAACGTTCTGCTATGTCCAAATGTAATAGGCACCATCTCTTTTTGATGGGACAATGAGCACAGAAGTTATTCGAGTCAACGTCATCATGAGCATCGTTGTCATTGATATGGGAGACTCTATTGAACAAGTACTTAAACATCTGTCAACTTCGGCTTGCTGTCCATTCTTTCCTTAGCAGTTTCTAAAGACCTAAGCAACCCAAACTTTTTATATCAACTGCTTATAAAGATTCTAATGACGTAACGACAAGGACGTGCGCTGACAAATTGGGGCTCATAACTTTGATGGTATGATGTTCTATATGAGTAGTCCCCCTCCCACAGTCCCCCCATCGATAGTGAGGCACTTTGGGGTGCAAATCCTCAAAAATCCTTGGTGTGCCACCTGATATATTTCCCAGGAGTTTCAACTGGGTAGGAACTAACATTGACCCCGCCTACCATAACTAAGTAGCTGGCGAGCAGCCCCTCCCCCCCTACATTCTCAACACCCCCTTCCACCAGGCTTGCTTAGTCGCAATCAGACATATATCATTGACCCAAATAAAAGATGCATAACAAAGCTTTGTCATTGCTGCTGGCGTCGGCAATAAACTTGTCTGAGGTTAGCTCACTATAAAGGTCCCAGTTCCCAGTTCTCACACACACACAGACACACACACACAGAGAGAGAGAAAGAGACAGTGGCACTGACAGAGGAACTATTTACAAGTATGTTGGAGGGGAGCAACCCACACCCCGTAGGCCACCCTCGTCAAGGATCAAGAAGTAATGTAAACATTGTCGAGCACTGCGTGGGCTCTACCGGAGACGTGAATGAGTGTAGGGGGGGGGAAGGTGAGCAGTGGAGGGGGAACTCGAAAGTAATAATCTCGTTCGAGCAGCTACTTAATTGGCATTTCAGAGGCTCGAGGCAGCCTTCGTTTGCCAATTGGATACAGGCTGCACTGGGCACCAGCTACACGTACCAACAGGGGAGAAGAAACAAGCGTACAAGGAGTGCGGGGAGTGTGGGAGTGGGGGGGGGAGGCTGTTGAAAAACTTTTAATCTTAAATCAAGCGAAGGCCAACAAATGTTCACAAGCAATTTCTTGTGCTTAACAAATATTTACCCAATAAATTCCATTAAAACTAACAATTGGTTTACTTTCTGGCTTAAATGGCTGCCCGAGCGAGCGCCTTAGCCACGTTTGACTTGACTTGACAACGTAGTTTTGTGACAAAAGGCAGCACTGGCGAGTAAATTAGGAAAGCAGAAAGAAGAAAGCGAAAAAAACCTTAAGTAAAATACCCTCTGAGAGGGGGCGTGGCTGCCTCGTAGGTGTCGCTGTAAGTGTCGGAAGTGGCTTTTTTCCACTTGGTAAAGCGATGCACAACATGGATAAAACAGAGCAACTGAATGAAAATAAATAAACACTTTGCCGGGCCAAATGGAAGACAGAGAGAGAGAGAACGAAGAAGGAAGAAGGAGGAGGAGTAAAAGCAAGTGATAAAAGTTGCTGCCAATTGAGCCGAAAGTGAAACGAAAGTGAAACGAAACAAAGGCAGCTGAAAGTGATGTTCTGCTCGAGCCATGGACTGCCTGCAAGTCCCGCACTGTGGTGAACAGTGTAAAACACTTGCAGTCAAAGCAGTTTTCATTAACCACATTCAACTCGATCAGCCACGCTACAGGGTGAGCCTGGCTCGAGCTCAAGCTGCGGAGGTGACCTGATTAGGCCGAGGCGAGCCAAGAAAAATTCCAGTGAATAAACAAATGAAAATCGCATTACAAGGCGACATCAAGCTGAGAGAAATGAAAGATAGAGAGAGAGAGATAGAGAGAAAGTAAGGAAAGGAAGTGCTGGGTAGGGGGGGGAGGAGGTGAATGAGCAAGGAAGCGAAAGGTTGTGAGGAGGGAGGAGCCGGGTGTGTGCTGAGGCGCCGTCGAGCCACAGATAAGATGCCAGTCCAAGTTTTTACTTTTTGGCCACGCGACACACTCACACACACGCTAATGCGCTTTGCACATACACACACACACACACACACAGTGAGGCACAGTCTGCCTCCGACTCTGCCAATAATTGGCTTCTGGCTCGATTCCCCCGTCAGCTCCACGCAGTTTCAACTTGTCCCAGAGGTCGTGAAGCATGTTACTTCTATACCCTATCTTTCCGTTGTGCCATCGACTTCATTGATCATGATATTCCCAGTATATCTGTGCTCTCAATTGAGGGTATCCTGCTAGCAAGGAGTATGCAAAGGTTTTCTCACAATCTAATGCAATACACAGACAATTAATTTGATTGGAGTGCAGACGACCTTAGCTAATCTGATTGATTGTTCAGTAAGGTGAACCACCCCTATTAGAAGAAAAAACTTAGAAATAAATAAAGAAAGTATTGAACTTTTGAAAGAGAATAAAAATGAAACATATATGTGCCTGAATACCCCCACTTAAGAGACTGGATCCTTAAAGAAGAACTACCTTTTCGTCACTTCGAGTTCTCCTCTAGAGTTGTCTATCAGTTTCAGTACCTTCCATATACCCTATATAAAAATGTTGTCATACGAGCATGTCGCATGGGGCCTTGTCGTACTTTCTTATTTGTTTACTCGCTCTCTCTCTCTCTCTCTGTCTCTCTCTGTCTCTGGGCTGCTTCTTTGTTTTGGTTACCCTTCGGTGCAATTTGAGTTTCTGCAATTCTCTTTATTCTGTGGTAAACTTTGTTGACGCTGCGTGAAACTTTGTATTTGGATTATAGTGCAGAGTGCAGCTAGTGGCAGCACAAAGCAACAACAACAACAACAATTTAATGGGAATATAAACATAGCAGAGTTGAGTGTGCTGCGCCAAGAGATACCCTGTGAATTATACAGGTGTTTGAGTCACAGGCACTCAAGGTGCCCACTTCACTAATTCCCATCAAGTCAAACATAATTTAATAGGTCGAACTGTTCATATATATATATATGTATATATCTGTATACATATGTTCTGTACATATTTACACTCTGTGGACGGCATTTCCAGGCAATTCCTTTAATAGAGTTGATCGGAAAGTTCTCTATTATTGCAGCCTTGCTAATAATCCTTCGACTAAGAACACTCTGCAGACTTGAGCGACGAAAACAGCTATAAATAAATCGAGCCAAATAATTTGGCTTGCAGCCAGGAAGAGAGCCAAGAAAGGCGACAAGGAAAATGCGCCACTTGCTGTGTGCCACCAGATAAAAGCTGCGACATTTCAACCTTTCTCAACGCACCCTCCCTTCTCTGCTGAGGATGCTTCCCTTACTATCTCTTTCTCGTTTCTCTCTCTCTCTCTACCGACTCACTGCTTTCTTCTATTTCCTTTGTTGTCATGCGAAAAGGCTGCGCTAAATTCAAATTAATTTACTAATAATGTTGTTGTAATTATCTAATTGCTGGTTAGGGGCAGCCGTAATTACAGAGTATGAAAAAAGTGTAAAACAATCTCAAATAATAGCAGAATAAAGAGAAAAGGATGAAGGAAATTTGAGAATGAAATATTTTGCCATCGATTGTAATTGAAGCCAAATGAGCAGCGAGCTTGCAGGACTACTGACTCTTTAATTATTCACGTGATTACAAAGAACAACGGCTGCCACGCCTTCTGCTACACATGTAAATGGCATTTTGTACTTATCACAGCGAAACTCTGTTGCACTCTGCGTATACGTTATATACTTGATAAAAACTGTAGAGTGTGGGAATAAATGCTGTTGGAAATTAGAATATTAAGGTAGGCCACCATCTAATTGTAGATTTATAGAAAACTAAAGGAAATCTAAACCATCTCATTATCTGAAGAGTAGAAGAGCGCAGCCGCCTCTAATGGTCACGTCGCATGCAAGAACTTGTGGGTAGTGGGCACAAGCCAAGCACGAGCACAACGGGGCAATCCTTAAAGCTAAGCGAAGAGTAATTACGACTCTTAATTAGAAGAGCTGCTGCAGAGTGGGCCCACTCTCAGGTGGAGGGGAAGGTGAAGGGGGCCAGGGCTGTTACAATAAAATTCAAAGAGCATGAAAATGAGCGCAAATAATTTCAAGCGCGGAGCCGGCACTTACCGCGCTGATAGCTGCTGCTTGCCTGTGGCAGGTAAGCTTGCTGCTAGACATGACGTGTTGCAATGATAACTGTCGGTGCAGAAGGGGTGTGCTGGGTGCGGAGTGCGGAGAAGGGGATGTCCGTGAGGTAATTAGTATAGCGCAGTTAAATGTGATGTACACCTTCGAACAACGTGAGAGTTTTGCGCAAATGAGAAAAGCAAAGTACAAACGTAGCCAAAGTGCTTGCACTGAAGGTGGTGGAATTACACATACCCTGTAAGCAGCTGTACTCAGTGTGTGTTTACCAAGCAGAAGTGTCTTCTAGACTGTTGATCACCCTGCATACTGATTGTGTTGGTAAATAGGTAACTATGAATGGGAAACTATGAATAGTTACTTTCATCAAGGAGATCACTTTCTTCAAGTCTCTGCGAAGTCTTCCTGCTATTTATTCTTTGTACAAACTATAGCTACTAACTATACTAACTAACTAATTATACTAATTAACCAACAAGCTGTACAATAGAGCTGGAGAAACATCGATGTTTGCTAAGGTTTCTCATATAACACATCGATGTTTATTGATGTAACATCCATGATAATCTTGCTTTACTGTACATACATACATAAGTAATTAGCTGTACCTGATTCTTATTCATTCTGATACTTATAAATATATTTAGAAGGTTTATATAATACTAATATTCTAAACAAAAACATAATAATACATAGAACGTAATAAGGGCAGCTGACAAACTCCATTAAGGATTTTAGCTTAATACGTAGTTGGGTAATATTTGAATATCTGTACATTTGGTGTTGCTATTGCAAGTTTAAATACTTAAATCATAAGATATCTAAACATATAAAATGAATAACTGAGCGTCTTTAACCTCAATACATATACAAAGCTCATATTTAACAACTCATGATCTGCCAATAGCTAAGGTTTCTCAATTCACCCGTGGTACCTGCCCAGGTGGCCATAGTTATTGATGGTATCATCACCCCTTTCATCTTATATATTCAAAACTGAGCATTCCCCTTACTGCACTTTTGCAAAGGGTGTGGAAATCTTTATCTCCTTCCTTTGACTGTTTCGTCTGTTTGCTCTGAGTTCCAAATTGGAAACGAACATGAAACTGTGTGGTAAGCCCCCTTAATAAGTAGAATGAGGTCAACCTAAATATTTGTGCGCCTTCAGGTTGTTTATGATGCAATCTTACATAAGTAAGACTCTCGTTTCATTTGGTTTACTCTTTGCTTGTCGTTGCAGGTCTCCTGGGTGCGGCATCGGGACATTCATCTGCTGACCGTGGGTCGCTACACGTACACGTCGGATCAACGCTTCGAGGCGATGCACTCGCCGCATGCCGAGGACTGGACCCTGCGGATACGCTATGCCCAGCGCAAGGATTCAGGCATCTACGAGTGCCAGATCTCGACTACTCCGCCCATTGGCCACTCGGTTTTCTTGAGCATTGTGGGTGAGTGGCGGATCAATTAACCTGCGGTTCCTCTGCGAGTGCTCGCCTCGCTCCTCTGCCAGACTACTCTCATTTCCACACAGTGGGAGGAAGGGAGTCATGGGGGAAGGGGGAAAGGCTTTTAATAGCTTTGCCTACGTGCAAGGTTTAGCAACTACTTCGATGTTTGCTCGCACATTCAATCTGAGCAGAAGAAAGCTGGTGACCACTTGATGGCGTATCTATTTCCGGTTGCCTCTCCCACTTCGTTGCTGTCTGTCTGTCTGTGTGTGTGTGTGTGTATGTGTGTGTATGTGTGTGTGTGTGTGTGAGTGTGTGTGTGTGTGTGAGTAGCATGTTGTGCATGTGTGTGTAGACACCCCGCTTCGGCGTGTTGATTTTGCGAACATGTTTGTGTCGTTTTATGGCAGCTTTTTGCTGTTTGACGATTCCCCTGGGCTCCATTTGCACTTTATGGCTTTTCACAGACCGACAGCGTTGACAACCCACATAGTCTCCCTTCCATCCCCACCCCGCCCTTCCCTTTCTTTCCTTCTGCTTTACCTACGCCTCGTCATCTTCCCTTCTTCATGTTCCCACTCTCGACGGTGGCTTTTAGCTCAAGGTGTCGGGCTGCCGGCTTGGCCTGCTTGGCTCTGCTCTCTCGCTGATGACTCGGCTCATAAATTACCATTGTGCATGCTCCAAAGGGGCCACTCCCCACTGCCCCCTCCCCTACCCCCTCTCTTATGTATGCCCAAAGCGGCGTTAGGCGGATCAGGCGCCGCGTAGGCCTCGCTGCAGCTCATGAGGCTGCTGCGGCTGCATTAGCAAGCGTCGGTGCGTCATGTCGCCACTCCTTGATACCCTACACAGTTACAGGACAGAAGGTAGGCAGCTTAGCGTAACTGAGCTAGGTACACACGCACACTTGAAACACCCTGTGGTAAGGGTATCAAAATAAATAATGCTAAGTTGTTTATGCTTCACACAGTCGCCATATTTGACTTGTAATCCAAACAGACTATGTACATTTATGCATGCACTCACTCCTCATACATACACACACACACACACACACACTCACACACACATACACACAAACACACACACACACACATTCACTCGTACACGTAGAGATGCTGTCAAGCAGGACGAACAGCTGCACGCTTGCATGGAGCAGACTATAAACATTAACCAAACCATTATTATAATGTCTACACAAACACACATAATTCCACTTTCAACACTTTGCTCAGACGTTTGGCAGGCGTGAGCAGGCGAGGGGCGTGGCAATGGGAGCTGGGCGTGGCATGCTTAAAATCACGTATAAGCACATTTTGCAGTCGTTGTTTGCATGTCGGTTGCGTCTGGGAAATGGAAACAGTTTCCACTGCTGTGTTCACACCCACACAAACACACATATTTACTCGTGTATTGCTCACACACACACACACACACACACACACACACAAAGTAAGTTTTCAGTATTTGTCAGCGCTCTCGCGACGTTGATGAGCAATGTAAATGGTAACGACATGGTCGGTGGCCTGGCCCGGTGCGAAGCAGGAGTGGGGAACGCCAGAGGAAATGGAAAAGGGCTGAGCTGAGGCAGGAAGAGAGAGAGAGGGAGATACATAGAGAGAAGGAGAGGGAGAGGGGGGCAGAGAGAGAGAGAGAGAGAGAGGAGGGCAGAGCGGGCGACCCACTGTAGCCCCTAGGAGGGTCATGTAATTTCAGGCAATTTCTCGGCCTTCCTCTGCAGCGTATCGGAAAGTTGTTCATCGAAATTTGACAAACGATGGGCAACTGTGGAGAAGCAGATACGTAATTGTTGTCCAGACGGGTACAAGTTAATAGCAGAGTTTATCAGAAGAAGTTTGATGGGATGGCAAGTACCCTGCCTCAGGACTTCAACTAGTTCACATGACATTCATGTAGGAATGGGATAGTAGCTGGTTATATGGGCCCTGGTGCAACACTTCTAAGGGGCCCCAATTGTATGTTATTAGAATGTATATAAGTGCCTATAAAAATCTATTACTCTTTTTGGTATCATATTGGCATAATCATCAATAGTTTTGAGAGAGAGAGAGAGATCCCTATTTCAGGTCCGTCTTATTGTCGATTGATAATATTACGCTCAGCTACGGTCCTGATAGTAGGAGTGTAACAGGGATCCAACATCGTTGGTACCGCTACCTCTAGGGTAAAAGGATATTTTAACATTTCTGTCTGTCCGTCTGTGTGTCTGTCTGTCCGTCTGTCTGTCTGTATGAAAACGTATATCTCAGAAACTATAATAGCTAGGACAAATTTGATGTCAATATGTGTTATTACTGCCCGTAGATAAAGTTTGTTTTCGAACTACGCCCCTTTCCGATATCGTAAATCGATAAAAGCTTACTTCCAAGTGTTATTTTAATGCAGGATAGTTCATTTTTGATAAACACAATATTTATCAATGCCGAAATAATTTCTGAAAATTTGGTTCTGATCGCATAAATAACATAGAAGTTATTTAAGAAATAATTTAAATGAACACAATTCGAAGACGCTCCCTGAAAGTATGCAACACAAAATTCACAAAACATAGAAGTCACTTATTTTAAAGCAATCGTTCTGGTCAGGTTGTGTAGCTTTGATGCTTGTTTTATCTTTTATTAATTGATAGTTTACTTTGAACTGTTTTTTTGGTTTGCGTGTAAAAGAAAGAAGATTATAGTTAAACCCTTCGACCATTGAAAATGGTCAAAAAAGGGTATACTAACTTTGTGCAAATGTATGTAACAGGCAGAAGGAGACCCCATAAAGTATATATATTCTTGCTCAGGATCACTAGCCGAGTCGATTAAGCCATGTCTGTCTGTCTGTCCGGATGTCCGGATGAGCAGATGAACACACAGATCTCAGCTATTATAAGAGCTAGAGACACCAACTTTGGCAGGAAGGTTTCTGTGTATCAGGCGCAGATGAAGTTTATTTCAAATGTTGAGTGCCACGCCCACCGCCCCCGCAAATCAATAAATTAATTTTTGAACTCAATTTGTAATCGATGTATTAAAGATAAAACTTTCTGACTGTAACATATACTAAGCTGATAGTTATATCTACTTATTCTCTAATGCAATCCGATCGGATAATAAACACAAAAGTTATTCAAGAAAGTATGAGCATAAAACCAAGTGCTTGTGTCTACTAACAACAGAGGCAGGCGAGCGCAAAGCGTGAGCGACATCTTTTGAGAATAATTTCAAATCATGTGCATATGCATATGTGTACATAAATAGGAACGTGGGTCGAAGGGTATCCCACAGTCGCGTGCCGCGCGACTGTTGCTTTTCTTACTGGGTTTTCCTTAGTTTCAGTTAAATGAATAATTACTCATATTGTTTAGAAGCAAATCATGACAATCAATATTTCAATTAGTATTCCCACAATCATTTTAATATAGTATTCAGAGTGCAACTTACTTTGCCATACTTTCTACACACCCGCTCTATCTGCCAAGCCATTTGCATCGATCTCAGTCAAATGTTTAGCAAACTCCCCCCTCCCTTTCCACACACACACACACATACACATACACACACAAGTACACACGCCCACACAAGTTGTAGTTAAAGTTTCCCAAATACTTCGCTTTGAACTGGCCTAATGGGACTCTTGTCTGGGTTGGCGGTACAATAAAAAGTGTCTTCAACTAAGTCAATAGCGACAACAGGCAATACATGTTAATGCGAACAATAATGGGTGAACGAGACAGAGAGAGTGTGGATGTGTGAGAGAGAGTGAGAGAGCGAGGCAATTCAATTGAAAACGCGTAAAGGTTTATGGGCGTGTAACCCTTTCCTTATTGACGTCTCTGCGAGTACGCAGCACGTGTGCAGCCCAAATACACGCATGTTTGTCTGTATGCCTGTATATGTGTGTATATCAGTGTGTGTGTGAGTGTATGAGTATGTGTGTTGGATAACTTTTATGGCTGCCACAGCAATATCATACTGTTTTCACGCGAGTTTACGAGAACTTGACATAATGAAGTGAAAATGTGGGATCGGAAAGTGTCGCACATTATTGAAATATATATGCTAGAAAACAGTTGGCAAGCGGAGGAAGGGGGCAGAAGGGAAAGTACAGGGAGCAGGGCTCTCTAGCCTAATAGATTTCATCTTGCACACAGCAACCAGATTGCCCACTTGAAGGGGCACGCGGGTTGCGGGTCAACGAGATTTTATTTGAATTTTATTACAATTTATTGTTCAATTTACATTAGCTCGAACGACAAAGGTCCCTCAGCCCCGACTGCCGCCCTCGGCATGGCTCGATTTGCATTTGAAGAGCGAGATTGCTCTCGGGGCTTCCCTTTCGCACAAGAGGCGACCATAAATCACAATTGACTGCCGCGACATGACGACGTATAAAAGTTGCGAAATGTGAACTCTAATGCCGGCATTACGATTGACCAGGCGTATAAAAGGAAACAAATGCGAGGCCAGCACTCGCACAGCAGATACCCTGTGCGCTCATACAGCATTTTATGACTGTACCTTATATAGCTGTTTAGCTGGACACGCTTAAACTTCAGAGTGAGATGAATTTGGACAAGAATTACGATACCAAACTTGATGACTTTGGGTTTCACTTTGAATGGGAAAAAGATTGTGCGAGGCAACTTTTCATTATTACAGTTTCTATACTACGCTGGATCCCTACGATACTCTATTTCTCTTTCTCGAATGTGCCGAGCTGGCAAGGTGATCATAACTCATTTGAAACTGTCGTTTATTTGCTAGCTAACAGCAAAGTTAAGCAGATTAATCAGTCGCTCGGTGAATCGAAACGAAACGAATCGAATCGAATTTCCCATTTGGAATCGCATTCACAGTGCGGTCACGTATCTGCCCGGTAGATATTTGCCAGGTTTAGCTGGTAATTGAGTTGATAAGCGGCGAAAAACAAATATCACCATAGATAATCAGTAGAGTGGAGGGAGGAACTGAAGCAGAGAAGGAGTGAAAGAAGGAAGAAGAATGATCTCAGCAACAAAAGAGGGTGCTCACTTTAGGTCGAGCCCATCAATGCACCTCGTAAATTACTTCACAGAGCACACTGGTTCTTTATTCTCTTCTTTGAATATTTTTCAAGATAAAAATAACTTCTTGGAATATAATTGGTTTCTGTCTTGTCTCTTAAAGGTTTTCCTTAGGTCTTAAACTAATAAAACTTAGGCAAATAAGATTATCTTTGAGTAGAGCTAACTAAGCTGAAGTGTAAGTCTACAGAAATGTGGAACATCTATATGTACAATATATCTTCTTAGTTATTCATAATTGTAAGTCATGCGCCTCAGACGACTCATCCACAGGGGTCGGCAAATGATAAAAATAACTGGAAGTTTTATTCTTAGGTCTTTTGTTAAATTAATATGAGATATAGTTGACAAATTTTGATCATATTTGAATAGCATATTTCAAAGAAATGTGTTGAAAAGTCTCGGGATTCTTAAATATGATATATTAGTAAGAAATAAGCAAGACTCGTGAGAGTCTTACGATATTTATCATAAGTTGAAATACATAGTTCCACAACATTTCGGTCATTCAAGAACATGAATATCGCGTTGGCTACAAGAGGTTGTGGTGTGTTCAGTTGCAATATCTTTAAAATTTATAAAATATTGATTATAGTATATATGGAAGCTATATCTATCTGATTCGACTGGGAAAGTCACAGCTCGCTGTAATCAAAATTTTCTTTTATAACACAAAAAATGGAATGTGGTCCAGTGTGCAGGGCTGAGTGTGGCAGAGCAAGAATTGGACAGTGGGCACGAATCAAAAGAGCGGGGGGGGCTGGAAAGATGGAAGGGAGTGGGCATAGGTGGAATGACTAAAACCAAATATGAATGCGGATATTTGCTGAGCGGAATCGTGAATTTTTCGGTTTGGCGCACGGTGCCGCATGAACGGCATAAATAATAAACCTGATGCATGCCATAAGACACAAACACACGGCATACTCTCACAGACACACACACTGGCACACACACAAACTCTCACTTTACGCACAATAAAAGCGTGTTTGATGGTTTTCAGTTGGTCCCACGTGTTGTATGCGTAATACTTGTTTAATATTAATTCACCGCATGCGTGTGAGTATCTGTGTGTGTGTTTATCAGTGTGTGTGTTTATCAGTGTGTGTGTTTATCTGTGTGTGTGTGTGCCGTGTGTGCCAGACTATCGCACGCAGAATTTCTGGCTTATGCTGTGGCTTCGTTTGCCCGTTGCTTTTTGGCTTTTGTTTTGCACGGGGACTGGCAAAGTCCCCCTCAGCACTGACACCCCTTCCAGTTGCCTTTTCATCTATAACTCCATCTCCCTGCTGGCTTTGCCTGTGACAGCAGCAGCTTACGGCAAGAGGCTGCTCAAGTTTCGGATCAATAAATTAAACGTTTTTACGGTTTACTTTAAATTTCGACTGAAAAACCTCTCAATGGAAGGTGGGAAAGGTGTGCAGAGTTTGTAGAATCCTTCTGCCCGACGCACCCACGAAACGTAATAAATTAAGCATTGTTATTGAAAATTTGCGAATTCATTTGAGCCAGTTTGGCTAATGAATTTAAAAGACGACAAATTTATTCGCATAGTTAATAATGAATTTCCATGCTGACTTCCATTTACTGTGCATGGCACATAAGGCAAGAGAATCCAATTCAATTAGTGTTCATGAGATGAAGTATTTCTTTATTGCAATGAGCTTCAGTGGGCCCAATGGACTCCGGTTAGGAACTACGTAGTTCCTCTCGCATGTCTGGCAGAACAAATGAGAATTCCTTGAAGGTATTTCTTAAGATTTTTTCGCTCATTGAACTTGAGTTTACCCAAGCGTATCTCAATTTCAAGAAATCCTACGAATATTCTTTTTGTACTGCCTGCATTCGAAGCTTACCTCAAGTATATTTCAGGCAAACAAGAAATGTTTTTTATGATTGCAAAATGTGCAAATACAGTTGATGCATTTCCCCTTCACCCGTATAAATGAATGTTCTTGCCACATACCACATGGCATTAGCTTTTTCCGATCGTTTTGCATTTCTACATCTCTCTCTTTCGCTCCCTTTTGCAGAGCCCATCACTGAGGTCGTCGGAGGCCCCGAGCTGCACATCAACAAAGGATCCACCATCAATTTGACTTGCATTGTGAAATTTGCACCGGAACCGCCGCCCACCGTCGTTTGGTCGCACAATCGTCAGGTGAGTTCACAATCCCTCTCCTCCTCTCCCTTTAAGTACGCCCTAGGGGCCACACACTCAGACCATGTGACATGAGCACGTGCTCCTGGCCGGGGGTGATTAGATAAGTCATACAGTCGCGTCGGGAAGGCCCCGTCCTACACTAAAATATATAATTACGTTTGACAAGGGTCTTCTCTGGCTTCTTACGTTTTTACGATTATTATTTGCATATGACCCACATACCCACATGCCACGTTCTGAGTCTAAGGTAAACCTGTCAAAACACAGGCGAATAAGCTCGGGTATAAACGATTTATCACGGAGTTTGTGGTTCCTCTAAAGGAAACTTAAGAGATTCTAAGAAGTTTAATGCATTTCCTAAACTCTGACAAAGGCCAAAAGTATTTAGCTCAGCCTTGTTCTTGTCCTGTATTCAATATTCCGTAATGTTTACATATTTAAATACTTTTTTTTGTTTTTTTTTTATAGAAGCATAAGGGGTAGCCTATTAAACCGTTTGTGGCCATGGTCACTATTAATACTCCAACCTTCCCGAGGTCTCAACTACATCATATCTTTCCATTGTAGATGCACTAACTAATCTACCTTATTTAATCTATAGTGAAGACCTCATAAGACACAAATAAAGCTCACCTCCCACACGGTAGATGAATTATGTTGTCCGAGAAATTGACTAAGTAAATAGAAATTAAATATCCAATTACAGTCGGGGGCTTTTTCGCAAAGGTAAACGAACCAAAATTATAAAAAATTCCCGTTTAGAGTCTTTTATAATTTGAATGTAAGCGCAAATGTCAAGGGGGATAGAAGAGAAACAGAGTGCGTTGCTCAACGGACAGATACCCAGTACGGTAGATATTTAATTGTATGGTTGTATGAAGGTCCCAAAAAGGTTCTCTCTGCCTATGTAGGTTTCAGTTGAGATACCTCCCTAGTTACAGGGTAGCCGCAAGCAGGAATCAACCACTAAAATACCAGAATACTAAATACTTTACTTAAAACTATAGAAGAATTCGCGGAAGTCAGATGAAGTATGTGCTCAACGGACAGATACCCATCTGGATAGATGAGATTATTAGAAGGTGCCGAGAAGTTTTTCTCATCATGTGTACCTACTTTAACTCAAGACATTTCTATTACAGTGCAGTGGCAAGCAGGTGAGATTGTATAAAGGTGCCAAGAAGCTTCTCTCTGTACATTTAACTACTTTCACTTGAGATACCTTCTCAGTTACAAGGCAGTGGCAAGCAGATGAGATTTTATGAAACTACTTTTACTTGGGATACATACATAGTTACATGGTAGTGGTAGTGGAACTGTCAGCTGAGAGGTTGCAGGGTAGCGGCAAGCAGGAGCCACCCACTAAAATACTATCATTAATAAAAATGTAACTAACATGTTCGTGGGGATGTACGTTGACGCAGAGCAAAAAAAATGTTGTGTATCGTCGGGAGGAGCACCCAAAAAAAAAGTTGCAGCCACTACGGCAGGGACTCTGAGCTGGGCAGGGAATGGGGATCAGGGAATACCAAGGACGGACAGAGGAAAGAGGGTGCGGATGGAGGGGGGGGGGGGTTGGTGCCTCAGAGTACTGACTACTACTGCCACTAAGCTATTTGCTGTTTGTTTACATTTCTCTAACGCTGGCTGTGTTATTCATTTCAGGTCATAAATTTCGATTCACCTCGCGGCGGCATATCATTAGTCACCGAGAAAGGTGTGCTGACCACCAG
Source organism: Zaprionus camerounensis (assembly GCA_018904165.1). Lineage (NCBI taxonomy): Eukaryota > Metazoa > Arthropoda > Insecta > Diptera > Drosophilidae > Zaprionus > Zaprionus camerounensis. The sequence goes on from JAEIFS010000740.1 coordinate 2,217,708, forward strand.
CCGGCTGCTGGTGCAGAAGGCCATACAGCAGGACTCTGGACTCTATACATGTTCGCCATCCAATGCCAATCCGACGTCGGTGCGCGTGCACATCGTCGATGGTGAGTAGCCCGGTATGCAAAACGCTCGTTGTTTCCACCAGCCAGACCAAACTAAAGCTTTACAGCCCTCAGCAGCCGAGCGGGCGAGATCCGGGCGAATTGCGCCAAGCCAGGCCAGGCCTGGCCTGCAAGACAAATGTGCGGCGTCCAAAAGCCAACTAAGCTTGTTTAGCTTTATTTGACAGACGAGCGCCCCAGTGATTGACGACAACTTGTTTGTGGTCCACGAGCTGCGAGCTGCAAGTTCTGTGAGTTGAGAGCTGAGTCCAGCGACTCCACATTGGCGTCGACTGTGACTTCCAGTTCGACACAAAGTCTGACCAGAAATTAGCGGACAACAAGGCGTATGCGCAATGCGCAAAATATATTTCCCACAGCGCCCCCTCTTCGAATGTTAATGTACTTACACTAAGCCACCAGGTCGAGGATTCTCAGCCAAAAGCAATATTTATGTGAGCCAATAAAATAACAGTTCAATCTTCCCGCTCAGTTGAAGCCAGACACGACCAGACCCTAATGAGACTGGTGTATTTACCAAAATAACAAATACTCCACGGAATTTAGATTGCTAATTTATTCCAACTAAGGGTTCTTACAGTAAATTTAAACTCTCTTTTTGACCCAGTGATACATTCTTTCTCTTGAGATATCTGCATATCACCTTCTTTACTTTGTTCGTTAGGTTTATTTTATTTGCAAGATTTTTTTCCTAGACTTTTATTCTCTGTCTTTCAGTCTCTCCTCTTCAATCTCTTTAATCTATTGACCTTCTTTCAGTTACATTGACTTGAATCTGTCTACCTTCTATCATTGTTTTCTCTTCTCAGTCTTCTGCTCTCAGACATACATATCTCTTCACTATCTTCTGATATGAGTCTTTAATCTATTCACTTAAGCTGATTAACTCTGTCTGCTCTTCTCAGTCTTCTGTCCTCAGTCTATAGCCTTTGTCATTTATCCTCCCCTCTTCAACCTCTTTTATCTTCTTTCCTTAACCTTGTCTTTCTTCCAATTCTTCTGGCCGCAGAGATTCCAGTACTGTTTTCTGATTTTATTTCAGTTGTTTACCTTTTTCCCTTTACCTTGCATTCTCTTCCCTGTTTTCTATCCTCAGAGATTCCTTCACTGTCTTTTGATGAGTCTTCAGTCCTTCAAAGTGCTTCACATCTCTGTCGTTAATCCTATAACTTGTCTATTGTTTTCTGTCCCCAGCCTTCTCACTTTCTTCATCTTTTACCTTCTGTCTTCTCTTTTGTCCCTCAATTCTTTCTTCTCCCTTTGCCCTGCACAGTCTACTTTTGTTTCAATTATAGCAATCATATGCGTTTTAGTCAGTTACACAACTTTGTGACACAGTGTAGGCCAATTGCTGTGCACACACACACATCGCACACATACACACACACGTATTCACACATTTGCCAAAGTCGTAGAAAATTAGTTGGGAAAAACTTTGAGCATCAACATTTTCGCAAGTTTTGGCTCGCTTGTGCCGCAGCCATTCGGCAGTTTGACGCTTTTCTTTGTGCCTCGTCGCACTTCATCTCTGCGTCGCCGAATCTGTGAATGCTCTTCGCCTATCCACTCCACTCCATGCCACTCTTCACTCCACTCTCCACTTCCGCTGAGGCCGGAAAAAAGCGCTTACAAAGCAAAAAGTTTAACAACTTGAGCGCAAATGACTTTGGCGTGTAAGCGGCACGCTACAACAAATACACCATGGAATTAGACTAAAATAATAACAACAGCAACAGCAACATCGAAAATAGCAACAACAACAACAACTAGCGTAGTGCCAGCAAGAGCGACAGCAACTATAAGAAGAGCAACAACAACATGAACTTGTTAAGTGGAACAACTGCTGAAACTTAAGTAATTAACACAAGTTGTTTGCGCTCAGCATTTCGACCAGGCCGGAGAGGAGAAGAGTGAGAACAGTCAGAAGAGCTTGGGGCGGCGAAGACTACGGATGGGGTAGTGAGGGGACTGGGCGTCACTCTCCTGCGGGGAGGAGCTTTTTGGCACAATTCTAAGTAGTTTATTTGATAAGAAGTGCGGATACTCCCATCGAGAGTGCGTTAGTTACATACAACGCAAAAGAAGGCCCTCCAGGAAGACACAGCATGTTTAAAAATTCAAATAATAACAATTGCAACTTTGCAGATTGTTGTACATATGTGGGAATTAAACCCAGGACTACTAGAATAGTCTACCAAGATAACCACTTATCCAATGCAGCACAAAGGTCCTGCTTGACTTAATTCCATTATGACCATTCTACATATGGAAATATTGGTTACTTAGGTTGCTAAGGTTGCTAAGGTTGCTAAGGTTGCTCATGCTGTTCAGATTGATAAGTTGGTAAGGTAAGGTTGATAAGGTTGCTAAGGTTGATAGGGTTGCTTAGGTTGATAGGGTTGCTGAGGCTCCTAAGGTTGATAAAGTTGCTAAGGTTGCTAAGGTTGATAAGGCTGTTCAGGTTAATAAGTTGCTAAGATAAGCTTGAAAAGGTTGCTAAGATTAATACAGTTCCTAAGGTTGCTAAGGTCGAAGATTGAAATCGTTAATGTTTTCCTTATTATTGTACACTTCTTAAGAAATGATTAAGTATTTGTCATGTGCGTCATAGATTTGTGGTTGCTGCATTAATATTGCAACTGTAATACAGCTTTAAAGTAGTTTTCATTGTTCTACAGAAAAAGGGCGTGGCAAAAAAAATATTTAGCCGCTTACATTCCATGTGGGTATTGTTAGATAATGTTGTGGTTCTAGTTCTTTTAGTCTGTTTCTATTGTCCGATCACAATAGTGAGCTTAGTGTCAAAATCTGGAATACATTATTAATTTGTAGGGCCCTAGGCGTGGCACCCAACAATTGAAATAAGCTTGATCTATATATGGTATACAGAAACCCAAATAGAAAATTTACTGTCTCTTGCTTTTATAATAGCAGAGATCTATGTGTTGACACATCCACGCCTCCTTCTGGCTATTTTACACATTGAAAATATCTGATGTAGTAAATTTACTTGTGTTATCTTGAAAAAGTTGCAAAAGGACGGACCTAGTTTGTATAAAATTACCTTACCTTTTTCGTTAAGTCTCTCAGACATTTTCTTATCTGCAGTGTGTCAGCATGTCACTGATTTATTCTCTTTAAGCAGTCATTAAAGGAGCTTTAAAAAATCATAGAAAACATTTAACCAAAAACAAGAATAAAGTGAACATACTATATGTGTATGTATGTTTTCCTCATAGAGAAAGCGAGCCGAAAACTTAATAAAACCGATTGAAAATAATTGACATCTGATATATGCAGGCTATTGTATGTTCTTAATTACTAATGCTTATGTTGAAACAACTTAGCTTACATAGAAAATTCAGCAAGAATAGTTTTTGCCTGGCAACCTCTCGGAGCAAAACTAAACTATTTGAAATTCCCAAAAATGTTACTTTACTTAAATGTTACTCTTCTCTCTTGTACTGTGCTCTACAGTGCCTTGCTCTGCTTTATTCTACTCTTCTCTACTTCACTCTGCTCTGCTATGCGTATTGTCCTTTGTTTTTGATGTGGTTAGCCGCTTAATGCGATCATTACACCTGGATACACTAAACTTGACTTCGAGAGTTGCCACATCAAAGTCGGCTTTCCTAATTGAACCGCTCTGTCGCAGCGCTGTCTAAGCTGATGTACTTGTGTCAGCTGTGTACACAAGACACACACACACACACAGATACATATGTACATAGAAGAAGTCGAGCTGCGTCAGTCCACTTGCGCCAATCCAATTAAGCATAGTTCCTATGGTGCTTTTATCTGCAATTGCTGCCGCTTGCTTTTTAACGCACTGGGACCAGGCAGACTGGGGGATGGCAGGGGAAGGGGAGTGGGAGGAAAAGGAGTGGCAATACTGGGACTCCAGGCGTAGCAGTCATAAGTGAAATGCCTGATGAAACTGGCGACTGGTCTTGGTCGGGCATCATTGCCGGCTGCGACATCGACGACGTCCTCGGCTGCGTCGCTTAATTATGTCAAACCGTATTAGCTGAACTAAGCCCCTCTCCGACTCCCCTCGCTCTCCCCTTTTCTCAACCAGTCCTCCATCATACTAGGCTGCCCGTCGGTAATTAGTTCGCTTCGTCTGGTCTGCTCGGGTCCAAGTGGACCTCAGTCCAGCAGCTGGAGGCGCACAAAATATGACTAGAGAGACACAGAGGGAAAAACAGACTATGAAAAATTGAATAGTGCACGTAAAGAAACAAATGACAAATATTCAAACGATTCAGAAGTTCAAAAATCCACTTCAACTCGAATCTGTCGATTTCAAAGTGGGGCAGAGTATTTAATTCCAGAGTTGCTTAAGGGAAGCTCTTTTGACTCCCAACTGTAAGCTACATATGCATCAGATCTATAGATTGCAGTGGTTAACATGCAGAGATACATGTTACCTCTTCTGCATAAAGAGTTCGTTTTAATTTCATGAATATTTTACAACTTCTGTCCCACGAATTGCTTCGGGGCACACGCTGAAAATCCGAACGTAAACTTTCATTATGAACAGATGTTAAGCATAAAAGTTATTTGAGCAACAACTTGTGCGCCACCTAGCGGTCGTTGTTGTGGCTGTGGCATGCGTGGCACGGTTTTTCCATATGAAAGTGTATGTAAAAGTTGGTGCCATACAACGTTTCTTCTCGCAGGTTGATACTACCTACGATGCGAGCAACTCGATATGACGTTGTCTCCCAATCAGCCTCGCCCCCTCTCTCAGTGTCCCCTCTCTTCCTCCTCCTGTTGGACACTGGACGTGAGTCCCGCTCGCACTTAAGTAACAGCTCATGATGGGCATCAGGCAAGTCATAAAAACGAGCTATGCACGATAATTAAAACAGCTTCGGCGACACGACTCTCTTACGCGCGTTTCGTGCCCAAAATTTATGGCTCTCAATCTGCCATTCACATTATCCTCCTCTCCTCTGTCTCCCTCTTTTGTTGCTGCATAGTTGGCGCAGTTTTGAATACAACGTTTCTCTTTCGCATACCCAGTAGACAGTTCTTTCCAAGCTGAGTTGTTTGATCTTATCTAATCTGGCAGATTGTGTGACATATATAAACTGTCATTTGCTAACTGCTCTCTGTCTCTCCGCTGTCGCACTTCACTCACATTTGATCAAACATTTCAAGCAGCCCATAATACTTTTTATAAAAACTCCTGGCATCAATTAAAAAACAAACTGTAAACTATAAAAAATATGTCAAACCAGAAAAAAATACTTTTTTTGGCATGGCAAAGGTTTTATACTCTTGCAGGTTTCGGCTTGCACTTCCTCCGATTATTCCTATACTCCTCCTAAACTATTGTTCATGTATTCATGTAACTAATTTTAAATAATCAAAATATTTATTAGATGAATATTATGGAAATACTTATTTCAAACAGATTGTTCCTATAAAAGCTATAGGTTACAGTTGTCCGACTTTAATGAACTGGGAAAAGTATAAGAGCTTACCATAGAAGTTTGACACCATTAAATTGAGTTATTTCAAAAAAGAATACTGTTCTTCATATAAAAACCAGCATTTCGGTTGATTGTTCCGATTATATTGTATATATCTTGTACATATGCATATCATACGATATAATTTACATGTGATATAACATATAACAGATATTACATGTAATATAATTATTTATACTGTGGTTGCAATACTTTCAAAAATAATTAAAATTCGGCAGGTTGTATGGCTACCATACGATATATCGATCCGATGCGTGCCGATCTCGTCCGACTTTACAACATGCATACATATATATATTAGAGCGTCGCAGATTTCTTCCAAGTTGTTGCACACTTCTGCCCAAAGTTAATATACCCCTGCGAGGGTATTAAGTGTCAAATATTTTATTTTTTATTTTTTTTTTTTGTATATATCCCATATTGAATAAACTTCCTGTTGCTTTTCATTTCTATTGCCCTTGACACTTGTGCAACAATACATATGTCAGCAGCGTGACATACATATGTCACAGAGAGATGGCGCAGATTGCCAAATAATAAATGCGTCAATTATTTGCGGCGTTTGCACTCTACAAATATGACAAGTTTTCATTAAAGTTGTACACGCTTATCACGTGTTTTGACAGAATTCAGAGGGTATGCTGAGATCTATCAATTGACAGTTGATAGCGCATTTGTTATGCCTTTTTTTTAGCCAGAGTTGGCCTCTTTATTGCCGGCAATTAAGTAAATAGGCAATAAAGCTTTCGGATTTTCCCAGTCGTTCTGCATTTTGTTTTCGCTTCCCCTCGACTTTTGTCTCTATCCATCTATCTTTCTGCATATATTCTCATGTACATCTTGCTCTTTATCTCTTTTGCACGCAATTGTGTGCGCCTTCTTGCTGTGCTTATTGAAACCAAATCTGAAACTGAAACTGAATCTGTAATTTTGCAGGAGAACATCCAGCAGCAATGCACCATGGAAACTCGGCGTCACTGCAGGCGCCGGCGCTACTCCCGATGCTGCTGCTTACGTGTGCCATTCTGCTCCTGCTGAAGCCGCCATCACGTCTATCAATCAACTATCTGTCGTCCGCTATCCCAGTAACTGCTGCAGCCACCACTACAACAACAACTACTGCATTTGCAACTGAAACTGGAACTGGAGATGGAGATGAAACCGCAACTAGCCGCATACAACGAACAGAGAGCCGCGAGCGCAATCGACTGCCCCAGAGCCGAGTGAGGAACAGAATGACGCTGTCCGCCACATAGCTGCCAGGAATACACGAGATACACGCTCTAGGCAACATTTTCTAAGTTCATCTTCGCATATTCGGTTAAGTTCAACTTCCGTTGCAAGCACCTAATGTATCCATATAGGTTCATGATTTTAACTCTAACTCAGCGCTCGATCTCGTTATCACTAAATTAAGTAGTCAGTTTGCGCCAGGACAGGCCACACTTTTATCAATTTTCTAATATATCTATGGCTGAGTAGAAGCGTCGACATGAAAATGCGCTGAATTCCTATTGAATGGAATGCTGCAGGTAGAATGAACATCACAGATACAGATACAGATACAGATACAGATACAGATACAGATACAGATACAGATACAGATACAGATACAGATACAGATACAGATACAGATACAGATACAGATACAGATACAGATACAGATACAGATACAGATACAGATACAGATACAGATACAGATACAGATACAGATACAGATACAGATACAGATACAGATACAGATACAGATACAGATACAGATACAGATACAGATACAGATACAGATACAGATACAGATACAGATACAGATACAGATACAGATACAGATACAGATACAGATACAGATACAGATACAGATACAGATACAGATACAGATACAGATACAGATACAGATACAGATACAGATACAGATACAGATACAGATACAGATACAGATACAGATACAGATACAGATACAGATACAGATACAGATACAGATACAGATACAGATACAGATACAGATACAGATACAGATACAGATACAGATACAGATACAGATACAGATACAGATACAGATACAGATACAGATACAGATACAGATACAGATACAGATACAGATACAGATACAGATACAGATACAGATACAGATACAGATACAGATACAGATACAGATACAGATACAGATACAGATACAGATACAGATACAGATACAGATACAGATACAGATACAGATACAGATACAGATACAGATACAGATACAGATACAGATACAGATACAGATACAGATACAGATACAGATACAGATACAGATACAGATACAGATACAGATACAGATACAGATACAGATACAGATACAGATACAGATACAGATACAGATACAGATACAGATACAGATACAGATACAGATACAGATACAGATACAGATGTAAATACCGCTACTAACGTCACTTTCATTAAAGTAAATGTCGATCGTAATTGGTGTGAGTTGTTGCTTGCATATTGGATAGGTACATACATATGTGTACGTATGTATATGTGCTCCGATATCGGTCGAGCAGGCAACTAACGGCAGCACGCAAGCATACAGAAACTTTCTCTAGTACAAGATAAGCTATAGATGTCTAACCTACTACATAATGACAGATCCCATGGGGAGTCAGTGTTTTTTTTTATGTGTCATCGTAATGTCTAATATATAAGCTCAAGACTATAGGAAAACGTAAGTGAAACACAGCCAATCGAGTTATCGTTCGGGCAAACAGACACACATACATACATATATACATAGACATACACATACAAATACATATACATATTCATGTGCGACTGCATGAGGCAGTGTGTACAAGGCAAGATACGTTTTCAGTACTGCGTATAACGTGCTGTCAGGAAAACCATGCAGAGCCCGATCAGCTTGATCAACCCGATTTTACATACATAGATGAATACATACATGCATACATATATCGTCCAGAGAAAGGCGATCTACACACGTGTAAATATATATATCTAGCTAAGTGACTGTTGAATGTTGTTTTTTTTTTGACTCCAAGCGCAAACGGAGTATAGAGATACTCTCTGCATATGAATGTAGTGCGTACATGTGTTTAGAGCATGTGTGCGGGGAATACCCTGTATTTACTTAGACTGTAAGTGAAGTGGAAACCAATATGAAAATTACAAGAATGTTGTTGTACGTCTACGATAAGCAAGAAGAGAATAACCAAACTTAAAGCTAATATTCATAGTTACCTAAGTAAGTATCTGTCTCGCTCTCTCTTTCACACACACATTCTCTCACTTAATCACACACTCACTTTACTCTCTATTTCGCTTCTCCATTTGTCTCTCTATCTCTTTCTAACTCTGTGAATCTTAGCACTCGCCCTGAAGAGGTGCCCTTCCATCTTTGCGCTTAGGCAAGCTCTTTTAAGTGTTAACCAATAGAAATTGGCAAAGCTAATAATACGATGGATAGTCCCACCCCAAGCTGGGTCCAACCCAGACCATTCCAGCGCCAAGAAGCCAATGTTTGCTTTCTGTTTGAAGTCCCATTCCTCGATCCCTTTCCTCGCCCTCGCCCTCGCTCTCGCTTTCGCTTTCACTATAACTATCTCTTTCTCAATCTATGTCTAATGCATTTTCGCTCTTAGCACAAGAACCGAAGTAAATATACCAAATACTCTCTATAGATAACTTAAATTTATGGAAATTCATAAATACGATATATGGCGAATGCATAAATAAGCATTTGATAAGAAGGAAACGAAACGAATAGCAGATATTTAAATCCCAAGAATATATTTTATAAATGTGATGACGTTTAGCAAATTGCAAATTTATTCAATAAAACAAAAATACAAAACCAGAAAAAAACACAACATACAGAAACCAAATGCAGAGGTAAAACCAAAGACCAAAAAGCATCGATGTATTGAGAGCTATCGTACTTCATATAGTACACTTCCCCAGCACTTCCCCTTGAACGGCCACGGCACACACACACCAACACAAATCTCCACTCACACACATGAATTGAAATACATACATATATATAAGTGTATGTATCTACTCGATGTATGTATATGTAAATCTTAATGTACCAAACTAGAACAGCTCTCTCCACCCAGAGGAACACCCTGTATCACCCAGACGAACTCTCCAGCCCGCTGTCAAACTTACCAACACGTCCAGTTCAGTTTTCTGGAAATTGGTTCATATAATATAATTCAGTCAAATGGAGTGAAAATTAATAACAATACAAAACATATGATCGAGAACAAGTTTTTATTTGAACAATAACATCGATTCGAAAACGGAACTAGACCGAACAGATCTACTGAACCTGAACTCCTGTTCCGGTTCAGAATCGGAATCACCATTTGATTAAAATATTAAAGGAAACGAGAATGGCGAAGTGAGAAAACCAAAGGGTAAACCAGAGGGACGTACATACATACATATACTGATGTGTGTGTATGCATGCGGGGGCGGTCAAGAAAATAAATATTTAAATGTTTATAGAACAATTGAATTAAATTCAGCATAACCAAGAGGAAAATCAATAAATTATATGACACACAAATTTTCATGTTTTTATCAATAAGGTGAAAATAAAGTCCATGTTGCGGAAGCTAAAAAACTATAGATACATATAAAGTATATATATACATATATACTATATATATATACATACATACATTATAATTGAGTAAAGCAGTCATAAATATTTAAACTGTAAGCCGTAATTAAACTGTGTTGACCCTATTTTTTTGTAGAATTAATTAAAGACAAAATACACAAAAGAAACTTGAACTAAAGTGAAAAAAAAAACGAAATGGACAAAATGGTTTTTAAAGTAAATATGATGTATGTTTAAAAACGAAAAAAAAAATTAAATAAAAAAAAACGAAAGCGTACGAAGCGAACAATTTTAATGTGGTTAGATAAGACACGCGAAACGGAAACGGAAAAGAAGAAAATAAGAAAAAAGAAAATTCCGATCACAGTTTGCAGATCGCATAACCACTGTCGATCGGTAGCAATTCAAATTTAAACTAAACTAAAAGTATTTGTGAACACACAGAAGAACTACATATGTATGTATATCCGCAGATGTCTGAAAAATCCATAATAAAATACGAAAACTTACCAAAATAATCAGTGAAGTTTTCAAGTGGGGGCGATAAATCGATAAATAAATCGATGGGATAAATCGAGCACAACTAACACTAACTTTTTTTAATTAATTTTTTTCTCTTATTGTATTTAATATTTTTTTTTATTAATTTCGATTTTCTTATTTTCTTATTTAATGTTTTTGTTTTTTTTTAATTTGTTGTCGTTTATATATGTATATTTTATTCCCCATATCCCAGTTAAGTACGTACATCCGAGGGATATTTAATAGAAAAGACTGAACAGCAATACTTCTTTAAGTACCCCTTTTTATTTAATAATATTATTATTTTATTTATTATTTTTTTCGCTAATATCTGAAGATATATTTTTTATATTTTCCAGGGTATGCTGTGCAATACTTTTGCTTCCTAGTTTCAGCATTAATAATAATTAATTTCAGGCTGGAATTCTTGCGAGTTATTCAATTAATATTTTATTTCCGGAATCCAACTACACAAATGTTGTTCGATTTTGTGATAAAGTGGCACACAAAGATAATTAGCAAATGCGACTTAATGTTAACAGAAATTCTTCAGTCAACGACGCCCGACACCCATTCGCCAGCTGAAGCGGAAGCCTGTCGCCCATTTACATAATTATGCTGCACTTTATTTTGATTTATTGCAATTAATATTTAATTCGCGTGGCCGCCTTAATTACTTATCTCTTGCCTTTTGCCTCGGATACAGATTCCGAATCCGATTGTGATTTTGTTTCGGGGATTCAGATTCAGTTTCTGGCCCTGCTGCTGCCGCTTCTGGTTCTTTCTGGCTTGCGGAAGTGTCGTCTGTCTCCCCAGTGTCTTCTCTGTGGGAGCAGCTTCGTCGTCATCATTGTTGAATGTTTTATATGATTGAAATTGCTGTGTCAGATGCGTTTATATTTGTGTGCTTATACCCTGTTCGCTGGCTGAAAGGGTATGCTTTGCTGCTGGCCTACATTTGATAGACCAAGAGGAAGTTTGTTTGCTCTTTGTTATGCACTTAAGATCACAGATCAAATGATCATTATTAGGTTAACAACATTAAGATTCAATCGAGAACTGCTACCCCTGTAGAGTATTGTAAGTAAGTACCTTCTTTTGTTTACCTTCTCTTTATCACTTCACATCAATAGCTTACATTATACCTAACATGCTTTAAGCCTTTGTCAGTTGTTTTTACATATTCCAGGGTATCTGTCCAAGTAAGATTACCCATCTAGTAGGTTTAACTACTATAGCTTTAAATTGATTAATATATAAAATACCGCACATTGACTGTACACAATCGTGATCGACACGGAACTTGTACCTCATTTTGTGTCCTTCGCCTCGCCCTACCACGCCCACCCCATCCCCGGCATGCATCCCTGGCAGGGAGATTTATGTTAATGCGTGTGGACATAATGAACCAGACAACACGTTGTTTCACAGCCAATGTTTTCCACATTTAACTTAATTAGTTGGGCATTATTGTTTTTCAGTTTAATCAGTTTCTCATTCAGCGCTTCCATTGTGTGAAGGCCCGAAGGCCTGCCCGGGCCCCAGCACTGCGGCGTGCACGACTTTCCGAAGTATACACAGTCCCAATTGTTCGGCCATTGTGCTGTGCAATAATTAATATACATTATGGTACCATAGCATATAAAATATCTTTAAATTGCTCAGTATGTTTACTGAGTAAATATTTTGATTCATTTTCATTTCACACAGCACTTTAAGCATCCACAGCCGATGCCATGTCTCAGGGGAGTACGTACAATGTCTCTATTGGAAACTCCAAATAAATTGCAAACTACAAAAGCTGTCATGGTATTCCGATGATATATCGTATGAATATCTTTGTGGAATCAGGGATATACATGAAATTCAGATTAATGCTGCGAAACTTTCAAGTTCCTTTGAAATTGTCAAGACTTCCAAACAATAATTAACATCTTGTTTGAATCTAACAAGATTCCTCTTTTTTCTACTCTTTCGACCATGGAAAATTCTTGAGCAGGATTCCTAGACGAGTCAATTTAGACATGTCTGTCTATTGTGTACCTCTCTGTCTGGATGTCTGGATGAATGCGCTGATCTCAGCTATTATAAAAGCTAGAGCCACCAAATTTGGCATAAATGTTTCTGTTTGCCATGCGCACACCAATTATATTTTAAATTAAGTATGCAACGCCCACCGCCCCTGCAAATCAATTATTTAAATTTTGAATTTGTTTTGAAAGCGACCTAAGGAAGATACAACTTTCTGACTGACATATACTTTCCTGACTAAAATATCTAAATTTCTTCCGAATTTCAATCTAATTGGACAATAAACACTGAATTTATTCAAGTTCCAAAGTTTAGAGCATGCAGCACTGCTTGCCCCTTATGGTATGCTTTAGTTTTTGCAGGCGTGCCTTCACATGTGTGTTACAGTCAGCGAGATATATATATCTGAGTGTTGAGTATGTTACTGGCGGGCGTGCCCGACTGTAGAGTTCGTTTGGTTACCATTTGTAACCTTGTTAAGGTATCCGGTTACAATGCTTACCTCAACTCCATTCCGTAGTGCCTTCTTCTTTCCATCTTGTGGTTCAACCAAATTGCACCTCATCTTTAATCTTCTCATCCCAAAGTTTTATTTGTGTCCTCTTGTCATCTTCACGCACATAACAGTTTTGGGCTAGGAACCCCCTTTCCTTAACTATCTGTCTGTCCTTCAGATAATCTGCTGACAAACTGTCTGCCTGTCCAAGGATCTATTCGGGGCCTTCATTCAGTTTTGTACCCACCTTTATCGGTCGGCCTCAACTAATGGCCAAGTGCAGTGCGCACCTGTTCTTTGTGCTGCTTATGGTTGCCCTCGACATAGCGCAGCCTCCACTGCTCCCCTCCCCACCTTTCCACCATCCGCGTCCTCCCCTTAACTTGCCACGCCTTGTTGTCGACCCATTTGTCGTTGCTTTTTATATTATTTACGCTTGTTTAATTTTTTGCACGTTTTCGTTGGTATTTCTGTGTCCTGGTGTGTGTGTGCTTGTGCCTTTGTGTGTGTGTGTGCCTTTGTGTGTGTTTGTGTGAGTTTGTGTGAGTGTGTGTGTGGTATGTAGGCCTGTGTGTGTTCCGTCCTCTTTTAGCGCCGTCCAAGTATTTTAACAAATTTTACAACTTTTTAAGCGAACCTAAGCGAGTTCAACCTCATCGCTTCATCGTGGCGCCATCCCCCGCCTTCAAGCTACCCTTAGCACTCTCCTCTATCCAACCACCCACCCACCAGCCACTACCCCTACCACTTGCACCTGGCCACAGTACTTGGCCTTGGCGTTTTGTGCCCCTTGTCGAGTTCTTTGGTCGCGGCCTCAGTTGAACGTTTGCCGAGCATATTTGTTGGCCATAAATTAACACGCCCCTTGCTTGCTTAATCTTTTTATGGCCTAGCGGCACGCCCCCTTCAACAGCGCCCTCTCCCACTCCCACTCCGCCACCCTCTTGAGCTCATGCCCGGCTAGTTTCGGCCAAAAATTTAATAATTTGCTAAACATTAACCACTTGGCGGCCCGTCGGTTATCCTTGTTCCCCTTCTGGCTGCCCTTTCTCCTGCCCATCCTCCTCTCAATGTTGCTCTTGCTCTTGTCCTTGTTCTTCTTCTCCCGATTATTGTTGCTGTTCTTGATGTTGTTCTTGTTGTTGTTGTTGTTGTTGTCAATGTGGAGTGCTTTTCATTTCTTGCCTTTGTTTGCTGATAATTATAAGGGGATTATTTGCTTATTCACCAAGCTGCCTATAAATTTCTAGCTGCGACTGTTCGCCCTGCCACGCCCTCCACTCTACGGCAATTAGAAGGCGTAATAAGAATTTGTTCCACCTGTTCCCAAGAATAACGCGCTAAGATGTAGTCCAACTGGACGCCAGCTGCGATAGTTATGCAATTGTACAGCAAGCAAATTGCCAAATGACCAACGAGAACAAAGGAGAGAGAAGGAAGAGCTAAGAAGATAAGGGCTATCAAGGGATACAATGAAATATTTCAGAGTATTCTACGAACATGTCTTTGTAAAAGATCTACTACGTTGACCAGGCAAGGGGTTCACAGCCCATAACATACTATATTTCAAATATGTGTGTTGTGTTTTCAGTTTTGGATGCCACATGAATTAATAAAGTAATGTTTCGATTCGATTACTAAGCAAATAAATTGAAGGTACAACTTTCTGCTTTGGCATAAAACTAGCTAATTCAATTATAAACCTATTAAGCGTGTTGGTGGTTTAATTTCCAACAATGTAAATTTAGTGCGCAATTTAGTCACAATAGCCCGAATAGCCGTTTCAGTGGGTCGATTAAACTGACCATAAAATGGAGGAAGCGCGCAATGAACTTTCTTAACAGAGAACGCATTTTGATAATAAAATTCCATAATTTGCAAGCGTTGTTCGTTTGTCAGACGATTCATGGTTAAATTATAGACCAAACTGAAGATGTTTAACAGTGATACAAAACACAAAACGTGTATCAGCTGTTCAAACCAGTTATGCCAAAAAGATAATAGCTAGAAAATCACCCTTTATAATACCATAATAAGATGATTCATTGGGCTCTGATAACTATACATTGCAAAGGCCTCTTCATCTCTCCCTCAGTTACTCTGCAGCTTTGAGCCGCGCTAATTGGTGGCTAGTGAATATCTGCCTGGGCCTAGTTGAGACTTAACTTTCATTATTCATATCATTATAACTTTGATATGAGTCACTCCCTGTACCAGTTGAGTTTCTCCCCGCTAATCCTAACTCAAACTTGAGAACAAACTTCAAGCTGTTTTTTAGCTTATTTTGCAGGGAAGAAGGAGAGAATTAAATGCATAAGGCGAGCATGCACTAAATCTAACGGATTTAATGGATTACAGCTATTGTACAGTTAATTAAAATTTAGACAGCCAAGTTATTTGCTGATGGTGCTAAGGCAGCGCAGGCAGGCGGCAGGCGGCAGTCAACAGGGCGCTAGGCGGGCAATTAAAAGCGGGTTCAAAGTTCGGCGCGGGGCACACACACACACACACACACACACACACAAATTATATGCGCATTTAATGAACTGTGCGACGCATACAAAGCGAACTCATAGACAAACTCTCTCGCACTCTGCGGATACTTCACACATGCCACATGCGACATGCGACTACGTGCAGTCATTAAACAGCCACCTGCCACGCCCATGCCTACAAAATAGTCACCTGCGGGTGTGTGTGTGTGTGTGGTGGGAGGGGTGGTCCGCTTGTGTGTGGGCTAAGGTCACGCGCTGCCTTCAGGCAGCCAAAAAGGTCACTTAAACAAAATGAAATGAATAAATGCATGAGAACTTCTGTGTATCTGGAACAGGCGAAGGGTTGCCCCCCTTTCTTACTTTGTGGTGATATGTGGGAGAGGGGGAGAATGAAGGGGGAGGGGGCTACCCCTTGGGAGTAGAAGAACGCTGGCAACAGAGTTCGCCAAATGGCCAACTAAACGTTTTGTAATGAACGCTCTGGCTGCCAGGATTGAAACTTAATTGCGAAATTTTAACAAACACTCGCAGCAATAACAATAATTTTAACAGGTTACAGTTACGACAGCAGGGCAGGCACGGCAGAGCAGACAGAGCAGCACGAGCGGCACGAAAGGATATGGCTACACAGGAAAAAAAGGAAACACTTACAACTGCCAGCAGTGGCAGTCTTAAGACAAGGGCAAGACTCCAGAAAGAAGTTTTGCATTAGTCCGTTCCATGTATACATTTCATTTCTTAATATACAATGAACACTATAAAGCTAAGTTATATAGGAACATATATATGAGTAATATATGTATATATAAAACTTATATGTTTATCACATCCAAATAAAAGTGTTCCACAATGAAATGATAACTTCATTAATTTGATATCCAAACGAAAAAATAGATAAAGTTAATTTGTTCAAGATACTTTCCAATAATGCTATTATCAACATAGGTATATGTGTATTTAGACAGTAATATTAGATTCGACTATAAAACCACAAGATATCTATTTACTTAAAAGCAGAATATATCCACTTACTTAACTTAATGTATAATATATTGTATATATTGATAATTCTATCCGTTCGTTCGAAACCCTAGAATTCAGAGAGCTATCAAATATGGTGTCAATCTGTCTTATTAGTGCACGCAGATCAAGTTTGTTTTAGAATTTCACCATCTCCACCCCCGTAAGTCGATAAAAGCCGATTTCGAAGCAAAATTTTAATACAGGACATTTCATTTTTGGTAAACACAATAACAATCACCGCCCAAATGATTTCTGGAAATTTAGTTGCCATCGGATAATTAACATAGAAGTTATTCAAGAAATCACTTTAAGAGTTACTGAATTCCAAGCCGCTCTCTAAAGTATGCAACACAAAGTACGCTAAAAATAAAAGTTATATATTTAATTATCCGTTTTGTTTATAGTAAGTGGGTATATTACAGCCGAGCACACTGGACTGTAGCTTTCGTGCTTCTTTGTATTTATAATATAATATAACAAAATAAATGTATTATATACTTATTCGTAAAATAAACTTATATATACTATATATAATAATATACATATTCGTGAATATACTTTGTACATGTGTAATATTGTACAATATTATAAATAATACAAATATTATAAACTTATTCATAAATTTGTTTTGAATCCGATTTTTTTTGCTGTGTAGTGCGAAGAAGGGCTTGAGCTGTGTCGCCCACTGTGCTAGTTTCGAGTCCTTTGCTGCCAATAATTTATGCGCGACAGACTGAAATTAGAAACGTTTTTCTTGTTGCGCTTTGCCAACGCGATGCGATGCGATGCGACGCGACGCGATGTCCTTGTTAGAGGCGCAGAGTGAGCATAAGCAGCCAAAGCGTCGCAGTCGCTGCTAACGTCGCTGTTGCTGCAATCTCGTAGCTGACCGTCGAACATAAGTTGCTGCCACTGTTCTAGTTCTTGTTCTTGTTTCTGTCCCTATTCTTGTTGTTGTTGCAACGACAAGTGCACTTTATTAGCGCCTTTTCATTTGTCTCAGCACAGCGTCTGTGTCGCCTCAGTCGCCGTTGTCCTTGTCGTCCTTGTCGTCTCTCTGTCGTCTGTACCAGGCGTCAGCCATTTGCCTTAAATGCGATCATTAAAAGCGCATTGACTTCGTGCACAGTGGCACGCGATGTGCAATACAGGAGAAACATCAAAATGGCCACAGTCTGAGGCAGCATACTCGACTGTCAGTTATCCAGTGGGCAGTTCATAGTTATGAGGAGTTCATAGTTAAGAGTTTCGAGATTTATTAAGATCAAGTTTATAAATTTTAAAGGTGAGTAAGCTGTATATTTCATGTGTCTGATGGCGATACAAGTATAATAATATTCCGATAAAAAAAACGTTATTAAAAGGATATCGATAACACAAATAGATTAATATCTATGCAAATGAATATTAAAATAAAGTGTCACTAACAAATTAAGTATGTTACCAGATCCCCATAGGCTCATGTCAGTGTCTTTAAGGAAAATGATTTTGCAAATGTAGAACTAACCTAATTGACCTTTAAAAATACAACAAGGTCGTGCTGTGTATGATGCATGTTATGTAGTATATAAAACTTATATAGGTTTGCCATAAATTGGTCCAAGAACACTAACGCTTTCGTTTAAGCATCCCCTTAAGCTTTTAAAGGGTATTAAGTAGTCGGCTAGTTAGCAGTGAAGAATGTTCTCTAACATTTTGTGACTTTGTTAGACAGATCTGACTACTTCACTGTATGTACATATTTGAGTGTGACATGTTCCCTGACGTACTTTAAATTACCCTCTTACCTTTCTCGTCCCCCTCTCTTAACCCACCTTCACTGGCGACCAAGAGTCATCCCTCTCTTTCTTTCTTCAAGTCTCCACCGTGGACTGTGCTATCCTGCGGTGCCTGAGGGAGTGTGTTGGCTTCGTCGAATTGTTAAAAATGTGAATAGCAGAAACAGCAGTGGCACCACATGAATGATTATTCGCTGCCTATTGCTCGCCCTGCATTGCTTGGGGAGGGGGTCAGCAATAATGGGGAGGGGTGGGCAGGGCAGGCAGTTGCGTTAGAGCAGCGCCTTGAAAAGCATAATGAAGGATAATGAGTTCTTGATTAGTACAAAGTGGAAAATTGTGTATTTGTATACGTGTCTGTATGTTCCTTATCCCACAACTTCGAGCGTGCTCCCATTCTGCTCTCTCTCTCTCTCTCTCTCTCTCTCTTCTTTTTCCTGCTTCTCTCTTCCTCGCACGTAACTTATGCCCCACCTCCTTGCCCTTCATCTGGCTCATTTTGCGACATTAATTAACTGCAATTAGGGGCGTCGCATTTTGCGTGACCAGTGCAAACAGGCTGAATGCGTTGACGACATAACGCACAGGACGCACTATGCATAGTGGGGCAAGGCGTCGAATTGCCGGCTGAATATGGCGCGTTAATTAAAGCTTCGCAAAGTCAAGCGATGACATGGGCCAGCAAGTGAGGCGGGCAGGGGAATGCAACTAGTCAGTTAACTGCATAAAAAGCCAGGTACATTAGCGGCTTTAGTTTGTATTATAATAACAAATTGAAAATCAGAACGAAACCCTTGCAGGTTCTTATATCCCCCGTTAATCTAATAATAAATCTCTCTACACAATGAAAAAAAAAAAAAAAAAAGAAATAACAGATCAGCTATTGCTTTTTTATTTATTTATTTATTTCATTAGGGATCAGACTACACATATTTCTATAACCTAATGACCATTTATGGTTGTTACTTCTCCAAGACTACTTAGGATAATTGAAGCTATTGCTAAGATGCGTATTTTCCCTGCAGCCCCAACTTATGCTATACAAATGTTGCAATTTAAATTTACAGCACAAACTTATGCAACGGGAAATCCAAACATAATAGAGATCTTGAGTTTATTCAGCATTAATAGATGACAAGGACACAAAGGGGTTTGGATTTCCCCATATGACTTAATAAAAATAAAAGATAAAAAAAAATTAAAAAAAAAGTTTATTCAGCCGAAATCAATCAAGAATTAGTTTCAATAAGCCCAAATTATGCAATGTCATTTTGGCAGTTGTTCCACTGTGCGGAGTGGACTCCTTAAAGTAGGCAGCAAATTGTGAAAATGCCGCAGAATAAACGAAAATGCATTAAAAGCCACGGCGCATCACGTCGTATCGCGAGGTTTGCTTCGTAACGTCCTCAACTACATATATAAGTGAGGTGTGGGCGGGGGCGTTAGCGATGGGTCACGCCTCGCCGGATGCTCATGGCGTTCGGCAGATTGAACGGGAAATGCATTGGGTAAACAGTTAAGCCCAACACCAACACCAACCCCAGCACCAACACCAACACCAACACCAGTACCAGCACCAATACACGCGATCATGGACAGCCGCGTTAAGTGTCAAAAAAAAGATTGGTTGATTGACCAACGCGCAGTTCGGTAATGTAAATAAAATGGAAACGCGCATCCCACTCGAGCCACGCTCTCGAACGGTGAATACCCTAGCCGGATAGGGTCTAAAAATGTAATAAAGAATAAAACATTTTGTGAAACAGACTATGCAATACCCTAACTAAGTTGGACGTTGACTTGCTCGCTAACACATGAGCAAACTCCTTAAGGAATCAACTTGATGCTAGCTGCATAGCATGACTATCTGATACCCTAACTATATAAACTATATATATTTGTCTCATATAAATCTACCAACTTTCTTCTTCTCCTCTCTTTCTTTTTTTGTGCCACAAGTTGCAGAGGTTTGGGAGAAACCGAGAAAACCTCAATCAGATTAGACTAAGCACCGTTACAAGCTACATGTGCAGCACCTTAGGCCAGCGAGTAGGGTGTCAGACTCAAAACAAACACATTTCGCGCGAGTGCAACTACCCTTGGCATACCCTTTTTTATGACCGAGTCGGCGTTTCACAATTTTTTATTTGCAGGCATGCCAATACCCTGTAATACCCTGTAAACAAGCATAACAGAATAGTACAGCTGTGCTGGGTATAGGTCATTGCGCAGTCGGGCATGCCCGCTGCACAGCGGCAATGTTCTCAATTGTTTGAATCAACATTCGCATGCAAATGACCAGTAATAAAATTCCTTTGGGCAATTGTTGGTCAAAAAACCGTGCTTTTTTCGTTAACTGGCAGTGCGCACAGTGAGGGACAGAGAGAGATGGAGATAGGGAGAGAGAGGAAGAGAGAGAGGGATATTGCTGTGCAGAGTTTGTGAAGGAAGTGCGACAAGCCGCAAAAGTTGATTAAAGTAAGTGCAAATTTATCGACAAGTCTACTTTGATGCGCACATTTTCATATTAATCGCAGCTCGTGAGTCGTGAGTCGTAATTGGTGAGTCGTGAGTGAAGAGTTTAGTACTATCGATAGGCTGGACGAGGCTATTATAGTTAGTCTTAAAGGGCGACAGGTTTAAGGCCCCAGGCAACTCGAACAGCTCGTTATCTGTATACTTTACCCTCTCTCTCATTCATTCACTCTCTGTCTCTCTCTCCCCATCTCTTTTGGTCCTTCCGTACATACATGTAAGGCAATATGATTGCACGTTGTCCTGTTGTTTTCCAACTTGGTGCTTCTCGTTGCCTTTGCTTGCTTCTCTTCCTGCTGAATTGGACTTCCAGTCCGAGTCCGAGTCCGAGTTATGAAGCCCTCGAATTATGATGCCTGCGTTCAAAGGCATTGCCAGTTCGACTTATTACTGTAGAAAGGGGGGGAGGGGGATAAAGGAACAGTCCTGGGGCAGCTGCAGACGATGGGGTCACACAGGGCGTATGGCTGACATTGCACTCGACTGGAACGGCATCTGCAACTGCAACTGCAACAACTGCAACAATATTCGTTCGTTTTCCCTCCTCCCCCTCCTTCTCCGTCTCTATGCCTCTAGGGCACTGCTCATTTCAACTGATTTTGCCACTCGAAATTAATTAAAAGCGAGCACAGTGAATGGAAAAGCCAACGCCGACGCCTCCACGACGCTGTCCACAGTCTCGACACAAACAATAGTCACAGCGTGGCCAGCGCGGCCAAATCAAAGACAGAAGCAGATAGAATGGAGGGGAGGGGAGCGCGGGCATTGGCGAAGCGAAGGGGACAGTAGCCCCCACTAAGCAGCGAAATAATAATGAATGAGCAATAATGAAATAAGGCACAAAATGTACCCTCAGTCAGAGAGAGAGAGAGAGAGAGAGAGAGAGAGAGAGAGAGAGAGAGGAAGTCTCTCCCGAGCGAGCCACGTTAAATTTACAACCCATTTATGGTCGAATTGCACAAGCAAAACCCTCCATTCCACCCCCTCCCCCGCCCCCCTGCACTTACCTTGATTCAACACGGTCCTGCCCCTCGCTTGGCACACCTAATGCTGCGCTTCCCCTCGGGGTCGAGGCACGTCTTTTATGCGAGTTCCTGCTGAATGGGCCGGTATAAATTACTAGTTAATTAATCACCCTTCGCTTTGTTTATGCCTAATTTAATTAATTTTATGTCTTTTATTATTTCCGCCTCGCTCTGCTTTCCCCTCTCACTCTCCCTCTCTCGCTCTCTGTCTCTGCCTGTTTGGTGTACTGGGGATCAGCCAGGGGATCGAGGCACAACTAGACAGCTCCCGGCGGACTCTGTTCGCCAAAAAGTTCAGGTCAGGCCACCCCCTCATCCTTCTCCCTTCTCCCTACTCCCTTGCGACCCACTCGACGCAGCAAACGAAACTCAATGGAAAATGCCAAATCAGGCAAAAGATTCGCAAAGCACAAAACAAACTTGGCAGCAAACTAGCAATGGGGAGTAGGGTAACAGTTTCATCAGCGAATGCAAAACTCACGTAGAATGTGCTAACAAATTTACGCATGTTTATGCCTGCTCCAAATAGTTTCAGACACAATAACATAGTATATAGTATAGTATGTAAGCCCTTCCACCCACTCAAGACAAGAAGAAAAGAACATGCCAATAAATATAAGTTTTATTTTCTTGCTGACTTTAAACTATTCGAGGTATAATTAGGAATGATAAACCATATACGAATATAATATATTTATTATTGAAAGGGGGGATTTGTGCTGCGACCTATATTGTATGATACATTTATTGTACCCCAACTGAGCTTAGAGCTACATTATCATAATGTAATATCCTTTTTATCCTTCTGTCCGTCTGTCTGCCTCTTCTTTAAATACCAAGATTCCAGAGACAGCAAGAGGATGAAGTAGAAAATTTATTGACAATATGTTTTATTATTGCTCGTCTTGATAAAATCTGTAAAAGACATATAAATACACGGTCCATACCCAACTCTACTTAAATGTGAATAACATCATTTTTGATAACAGTATTTCATTGTTTTAAACTTCATTTTTTATTTTGAAATGAAAAATTTGCTTTTAAAATGCTGGCAGTTCGATACGAGTTTTCGATTGAATCAAAACTGTGAGCTACAAAAAAAAAAAAATTTTTTTTTTAATTTTTTCTGGTTTTATTCATTGTCCCAGTTGGTAACGGAAAGGACAAAGCGATTTTCACGTGTGTCAATATGACGCATAAATTTGTCAGGATTTTCATACTTGACATTTACATGGGCAGCTAACAGGAAGAATTCCTGGCGACGTAACAGCAATACGGAGTACGTTACGTCATGCCAGTAAGCTCATTCTCGGGTATCAATTCAATTTCCGGCGGCTCACAATCAATTTCGAATGCATGACATCCTACCGTAACAGGTCGAAGATCCTGGTTATATACATACATCATCAAAAGTGCAACATACAAGACCTTAAACTCGGATTTTGTGTTCCAAATGTTGGCAGCATTTGGATTCAACCTTGAACTTGTACGGAGTGGCGAAGCTGACTGGATTTGAACCGAGCGCTTAAACTTATTAACCATTATGAATGAAAAGATTTTTTTGATATAAAAAATATAAAAATACTAAAGTGCAAAACAGAATGTAATTTCTTTGCTTATGCTATTTAAAACCAGTAAGAAAAGCAACAGTCGCGCGGCACGCGACAGTGGGATACCCTTCGACCCATGATCTAGTGTAGTAAATTTGTTAAATTCATACACATACACATAGACACATGCTTGAAAATTATTCCCGACAGATGGCGCTCGCGCTGCGCGCTCGCCCGCCTCCCTTGTTAGCTGACACAAGCACTTGGTTTTATGCTCATACTTTCTTAAATAACTTCTGTGTTTACTGTCCGAACAGATTGTAATTTGGAGACTACGTAGATATTTTATTCAGCTTAGCATATGTTAAAGTCAGAAAGTTGTATCTTTTATATCGCGCTTATAAATTGAGTTCAAAAATTAAATTATTGATTTGTGGGGGCGGTGGGCGTGGCACCTAACATTTGAAATAAACTTGATCTGCGCCGAGTATATAGGAACCTTCATTCCAAATTTGGTGTCTCTAGCGTTTATAATAGCTGAGATCTGTGTGTTCATCTGGTCAGACGGACATCCGGACATCCGGACAGACAGACGGACATGGCTCAATCGACTCGGCTAGTGATCCTGAGCAAGAATATATATACTTTATGGGGTCTGCCACGCCTCCTTCTGCCTGTTACATACATTTGCACAAAGTTAGTATACCCTTTTTTGACCATTTTCAATGGTCGAAGGGTATAAAAATAGAAAAAAGCCACAGTCGCGCTGCACGCGAAATGAAAACCGAATCGCAAGACCTTGATAACAATTTTATGAGATTTATATCTTAAATAAGTTTTGTTTAAACAATCAAGGCGGGATACATTTCAAGACAGTAACATTAAGAGATTTTTTCGTGCTAGACAACAAAAAAAGAACAGGGCTGTCCTGGCAGACCAGGTGAGAATAGCTTTTTATATAGCAATTATTTATTTGCACTCCAGAGTTTTGCAGTCGCTCAGACTCTAAGGCCAATGGGACTGGGTTCGACTTCCCCGCGATTTATTTAATTTGATTTTTTGTTAAAGCACACTGAAGTGTGACTTTCCTGTATGTTAATTATTGTTCTCCTTCATATCCGAAGAATTGCATGATAAGTAGCTTAAATGAGAGGTAAATGATAATCGCATTGAGCTGTGCACGTATGCACGTGTCTGTACGTTTCCAGCTCACATAATTGATATGTTTCCACTGTCAATAATAAACTGCTTACTCAACATTCGATTTGATTTAATTTGCTCAATCAATTATAATTGATAATTATAATTATAGTTGATAATTATCAACTGTTCATCAAATTTGACTGACACCTGTGACGACCTTTTTTTCCCGGAACACTACAAATGTTATTGAATCCATTGAGTGTGGAATATATTAATAGAGCTCCCAATTCTCATGTATAAGAACCTTACCTTTTAGTTCGCGACTTTACTTGTTCAGAATTTCTGGACTTGGTCTAACTCTTTATTTCAATTAGGAATTTATTTCATACCTTATCTAACTGAAACAGGCTACAGTTTTCTTTATTATACCTTGACAAAGGCTACGCATCCAGCAATATGGCATTGTTATACCCTGCGACTGTTGAAAATTGTCAAAAAAGGGTAGACTAACTTTATGCAGGCGTAACAGGCAGAAGAAGGCGTGACAGACTCCGCAAAGTACATATATTCTTGCTCACAAACACTAGCCAAGCCGAGTAGATAAAGCCTAATCCAATTTCTATTTGTTTGTATGAACTAAACATACTAGAAACATGAAGTTGTTCATTATGATTCCTTTATATCACACACAGATCAAACTTATGTCAAATTACTATATGTATGCCTCGACAAAGGTTCAGTTAGTTTATAACTGCTTCTATGAGTACCTAGATGATTATAATATCAATATAAGTATAGAAAGTGTTTGTAAAGTTTTATCAAAATAAGCCAAAGGGTACTGTAAGGTCGGGTACGCTCATCTGTAGCTTACGTTACTTGTTACACCCTTCGTTTTTTACCTATTCCAACAAAGAAGCTTATCCGTATCTCCACTCTGGCAGACAGTGGTGCACAATAGTTTGTATACGCAGTAACGCGCCTCCTGTTGCTTTGCAACTTGTTGCATCTTTTTAATTGTGTCTGACGACGATTCTATGTAACGGAAAAATCACATTTGAATAGAATTTGAACAATCGAATAAAGCATAGAATAGAGCTCTGTCTGTGGAGAAACAATCATAGCTTGTTATTGTGCCGAGGGCGGGCAAAAAAGCATACTAAGCTACTAATTGGTATTGTCTCAAATAAGAGAAGTGTAAGGGATGCAATGGAAAAGGAGCGATACCATCGCCTCGAAACAAAACTAACCTAGAACCCATTTAGACAAAAATACTGAAATACCAATTGGTATTGTTGAAAGCCCTCAACCCTTGCAACGCATATTGCCTGGATGCTTAACCCAATCTAAAATACAAATATAGTTTACAGTTTATAGCATTTTTGTAGCTCCACTGCGACATTATGGGAATATCTTATTCTAACATCCTCCGAGTTCACAAATATGACGACGTACTCGTAAATACGGCCGTTGTGCCATATAAATTAATGTCATCGATAACAGCTCTAGCTCTTTCACGATAGTTAAATATTTAAACGAGTTTAGCACCAGGAAATAGCACAAGAGTGTCGAAGCGCATCCTTTTATCTTACAATTCAATTTAAAACTAATTTGATATTTACAAAACTGACGATAAATGATTATATTAAACTGCAACTGTTTCCTTAGTATTAAATTTAAGTGTGTTTGTTTATACCAAACCTTAGATGAGAAATGCCGATAAGTAATCTTAAAAAGATTCAGGAAATAGGTATTTCGATGAAGTTAGAAGACAATGCATTAGAAGACAATACATGTTCGTATTTATTAACAAAAGGCAGCCCTGTTTCCCCAATGCAGCCAAGCAAATCCTCTGTCGAGGAATGATATTATGATCTGCGAAGGACGGAAGAAACGGTTCCCAAATAATCTCTGCAGAATCTGCATTCTGTGTCCAAAGATGAACGCATCTTGGCTGTGGGGTAGTTCGCCACTGAGGTAGCCGACAAGGCGATTAAGGTCCCTCCTGTAGAGCAAGCCGGTTCTTCTTAAAGCAAAGATATTGGTTATGTACTTGTCCTGCCTCAGCCCAACCTTTCACTAGGGATGAGACGGTGGCCACCCTACACCACAAAATGGTTCAGCCCCAAGCAAGGAAGTGAGCTCGGAAATCGAATCAGTCAACTTATGGTAATTGTAAAGTGAAAGACGTTCGGATAATATATAATCGTAATAAACATAAATAAATTATTTATTTAACATAGTTTTATGGTGTTCTTTTTGTCGTTATTTCGTTTAGCTTGGCACCCGCCTCGCACGACTCGCGCTCTTCGCGTAGCTTCTGTTTGAGTTGGGTCTTTGCTTCCGTCTTCCGTCCGGTCCGAATGGCAATGGGTCCGCGGAGCTGGTCGTGGACTGAGCTGGGCTGGTTGTGAATACGATACGATATAAGATACGATATTGGGGTATGCGATGGAGCAATAAATAAAAAAAGCGATGCGAATGGGCCACGGGGACTATCGACATGGACATGGACATGGAGATGGACATGGACATGGTCGGTGGTACCGTGGATCATGGGTGATGGCTACATAGCGTCTATATGTATGTAGTGACTGAGCTTAGTTCTTGGCCTTCTCCTCGACCTCGGCGGCGACAATGGGCTCCAGCTCCTTGACGATGGCGCGCAACTCCTCCTCGTGCGCCTCGGCATCGGGCAGAACACGCACTTCGACGCGATTGGAGGCACCGTGCTGGTGGTCTTCCTCCTGATCTTCCTCCTGCTCTTCCTCTTCGTGCTGCTCCTCGTGATGCTGCTCGTCTGAGCGACTCTGCGCCTTGTGGTTCTGTGGCAAACCCCCCGCCGTCGACTGTGGCTGCTCTATGGCTGTGAGAATGGACTGCAGCAGACCCTGTGACAGAATCTCCTCATGATTGGCACCCTGTTCCAGCACATTAACACCACCAACACCTCCTGCACCTCCTGCACCGCCAGCACCGCCGGCATTGCCACTCAATGAGCTGCCAAACTGCACCTGGAAGTTCTTGGCCGGTTGATCCGAGTTCGGATCCAGCTGAATGCTCTGCGACTTCTGTGCCGAGATCACGTCCAGGCCATCCAAGCCGGGCAGTTGCTGCGGGTCGGTACCGTCCGGCAACGCGGCCACTGCCGACTTCTGTGAGGCGTAGCCGGAGTGATCGAAGTCGATGTCGTTGCCAGATGGTGGTGGGCCGTAGCTATCGGCGGGTCCAGTGAGGAACTGTGTGTGTTGCTCCGCGACGGGTATGCTCTGCGCGATGGCGTTGTATGCTCCAGCTGAGCTTGCCGACACGCTGCCGAAGTGCTGCAACTGTTGCTGTTGGAACTGCTGTTTCTGTTGCTGCTGCTGCTGCTGTTGCTGCTGTTGCACCTGGTAGCCTGTGCTGCTGACTAGGTTGGGTCCATGACCACAGTCGTGCACCACCACCGTCTGTGGCTGTGGCAGCTGATTGAAGCGCGGCGCCTGCTGTGACAGCGGCAGTCCCTGGGACTGCACGAACTGCTGCGTGTACTGGGAGGCACTGTAGGAGTTCTCCGCATGCTGCTGTTGCTGCTGCTGCAGGTAGATGGCGGGCGGTGGCAGGTACTGCTGCGAGGGTGGTGCGGGCTGGTATTGAGGTTGTGGTGGTGGGGGTCCTGGTGGGCCATACTGCTGCAGCTGCAGTGGCTTCTGGTGGCCAAAGGAAGGACCGGGCTGTGGCTGCGGCAGCTGCTGCTGCACTATCTGCTGGGGCAGAGCTGGAGGAGGGCCTCCGAAGTGAGCTGCGGGTGGTGGTGGTGGTGGCGGGCCACTCAGTGCGATCTCGTGAGCGGCAGGGGGTATGTAGGTAGGTGGCTGCTGAGGTGGCTTCACGCCAAACTGATCCAAGTGCTGCACGGTGGCGCCAATGGATTCCAGCAGACCGGCGGGCACGGGTGGGCGGTAGGCAACGGGTTTGCTGGGCTGCCCGGCGCCGTGCTGGGGGTAGGGCTGTGGGTTCCCACCAGCAGGTGGACCGTACTGCACATTGACATTGGAGTGAGACTGGGCGTGGCTCTGCGACTGCGACTGCGACTGGCCGTGGCTGCTGGTTAGCGCGGCAAAGTGTGGTGGTGGTGGCGGCGGTGGTGCTCCATAGTTGGGCCTGGGTGCAAACTGTGGCGGTGGTGGGGGTGGAGGCAGTGCACCACCGGGACCGCTGTGATACTTCTGGGCATGCACTGAGCCGGGAGCAAACGAATCCGACGGCGGCTTCGAGTAGGAGTCATCAATGGCGCCCAACGTGAGCTGCGGAATGAGAAGCGTGATCAGTTAATTCCATGCGGACATCCTGCGAGGAACATGCGACACTCACCTGCAGCGCCTCGGAGTCAATCGAGTTGAGTTGGCCATCGCCGCCGGGTCCGGTGATCACGTTGCCCTGCACATCACCCTGCAAGGCCACTGCAACCAGTTGCTCGTCCGAGAGTCCTTCCACGATGCTGCTGCCGCCTCCGCCCGACGCGGAGACAGCTGCTCCACTTGCACCACCCACGCTGTACTGTGTGCCAAAGTTGTGAGCCTGCGTTTGGATCTGCACCTGATTGTGGCCCTGGTTGACGCTGCTGTAGCCGCCCTGCGTCTCGATGTGGTTCTGCTCAACGTAGGCACCCACTGGAGCCGGTATTGGCTTCCAGCCATCGCAGGCGGTGTGGAACGGCGCCTGGGAGCCGCTCACGCTGTGTGTATGTCCCGAGGCATCGATCTGGATCTGCACCTGCTTAACGGGACCACCTCCGGGCCCGCTCGGCAACTGCTGTTGACCTCCATGTCCGCTTAGGATGATGGTGGTCTCGGGCAGACGATTGAACGTGGGGCCGGGTCCGGGGCCGGGCAGGTTGACGGGCAGTGGGGGTGGACCGTAGTTGGGAGGTGTATCGTACACAGGCTTGGGTGGCAGGTTCAAGGGTCCGGAAGCAGGTGGACCATACGAGGTGGCGGGTTGATGGGCGGGCTTGAACAGCGGTGCCGGATGCGGTGCTGGCAGTGGCTGTGGTGGTGGTCCAACGAACTGTGGCTTAGGTGCTCCGTACTGCGGTGCGGGGCGATGCTGCAGCTTCAGTGGTGGTGGAGGACCGTACTGCGGTGGAGGTGGACCATACTGTGGTGCGGGCTGCGGTGGAGGTGGACCGTACTGGGGCTGAGGATGTGGTGGAGGTCCTGCTGGTGGTGGTGGACCGTACTGAGCTGGTGGAGGTGGACCGTATTGTGGGGCCGGCTTCGGTGGTGGAGGACCGTACTGTGGTGCCGGCTTGTGCTGGATGTGAGGTGGACCGTAGTAAGGCTTCGGCACGCCAAAGTGCGTCTTGATTTGCTCGTGCAAACCACTCGAAGATGATGAGCCACCGCCGCCGCCTCCATTCAGGAAGTTCAGCTTGGGCGGACCATATTTCAGCGCAGGGGGACCATACTCGCGGAAGGGTATCTGCTGGGGCACGCCGTACTCGCGATGCGGCGTGTGGTGCTGCGGCGGTGGTGGACCGTACTGTGGTGCGGGTCGTGGTGGGGGACCATAGCTGTCGAAGCCCGCCTCCCGACGCTTAACGTCCTTTCCGTTGAGCACAGCCTGTGCGGCGCAGAAGCAGAGCGTCGCCAGCAGACTCAGCCGTAGTAGCATCTAGAGGGACCAAGGGGCAAGTGTGGAGAGAGGAGAGAGGAGGGAGAGAGAGACAGAAAGGGAATAGAAAGAGAGAGAGAAAGAGAGAGAGGGAGAGAGAAAGAGAAAGACGGTAAGTAAGAGAAGTGAAATGAACTCAAGAGATATTGATCATATAAGCAAAATGTGGTCACCCTAATATAAGGAAATGAGTTTAGATGTGCTAATTATAGCTAAACTGGACTAACAATGAAGCTCTAAGTAGATGCCTCTGACGATGTGAGATGAGATAAAGCGGATAATTGTCTCCATTATTATAACGAGATCATAAGATGAGAAGATCTTGATCATTTAAGCTATGGTGGGATAGGATCGATATGAGACAATGAGATAAAGTAAATGAGGTGAGCAAATGAGTGACAGAGACAGACTGAGTGATAGATATAATCGAATGCTGATTGACTTCATATCGATATTATCGGATATGCGCAAGAATCGAGTCGCATATTATGCACACTTACTAGAGCTGGAAATAAATCGATGTTCACTGAATCGATTTATTTTCAAAAATTCAATGAAAAAATCGATTCAAATCGATTTAAATCGAAAATTTGAAATATAAGACAAAACCCGTTTTTTGGGATGAAATTAAGAAAAAAATACCTTTTTATTGGCTTAAGAATACAAATAAATAATTTAGATAATATAATAAAGACCTCATAATGCTTTAAACAATTAACCGACTTCAGTTCTTTAAAAACAAATACTTATCCGTCTCACGATCTCTAAAAAACTAAAA
Organism: Zaprionus camerounensis; assembly: GCA_018904165.1. Classification (NCBI taxonomy): domain Eukaryota; kingdom Metazoa; phylum Arthropoda; class Insecta; order Diptera; family Drosophilidae; genus Zaprionus; species Zaprionus camerounensis. The sequence continues at coordinate 2,248,977 of JAEIFS010000740.1, forward strand.
TTTTGTACCACCACTAGACATGTTTACTAATTTAGTAGCAGTAATTTAGTACTTGTTTCAAATTTTCGATTAAATCGATTCTCAAAAATTAAATCGATGGATCGGAGAAAATTGAAAACATCGATTAATCGATTCCAGAATCGATTTAACTTCCAGCTCTAACACTTACACACTCACACACAGACTTAACCATTTAATAAGATGCAAATTGACATTCAACTTGAAAGCGCGCTGCCAGCTGGCGACCTCTGTCGCCTGTCAGGCGAACCTCGCTGCGGTCGCCGAGGTGGGCCGCAGTCGCAGTCGCAGTCGGCAGAGGCAGCGTTGGCAGCAAGTTGGACAAGTTGCTGTCCCCCTTCCACTCGCTCTGTCTCAATATCGCTCATTAGCCTGTGGTCACACTTACACACACACACACACACACACAGACAGACAGACAGGCAGACAGGCGCGTATTGTGCTCTAATTAAAACGTAATTGATGTCGCAGCTCGTAACGTAACGTAACGTAACGTTTCGCTTGTTACGTAGCGTAATCGCGCTGATTGACGTCGCGGCACGCTCGCCTCATCATCAATAATGCGGAGGAAATTAAAAAATAAAAACAAAACAAACAAAGCCAAACAAAACAAAATGCCAGGTAGGTGAGAAGAGTGCCAGAAGATGGTCGTGGACGGGGGAGGGGGGGAGAATGGTAAGGTAAGCGAAATAAACGCAATCCTCATCGTGGGGCAAGCGACGTTTAATTGGTTTTTGTTTTACAAGCGAAATTCGTACGCTGCCGTTTCGCCCTCCTCCTACCTCTCATTCTCTCCTTGTTTCTCTCCCCCCCCCCCACCACACACACTCCATCTCCTCTTACTATCACTCATTTCGAATTCCGAAAACAGGCCGCGAATCGACCGCGGCAGAGACGATTAGACGGGCGCAGAGCAATTTAAATACACTAGCCCACATTTGTATGTGCACAGGTATCACACACACACAGAGAGAGATAGAGAGAGAGGGAGAGGGGTAGAGTGATAGAAGGGGGTATTCTCTGACAGGTTAACAACTTGTCTATAATAACCATCAAATTTATTACCAAACTTTGCCTTTGCGTCGCAGATACATGTAAACTTTTGCTTGCAGTCAGTGTAAGAGCGAAGTAAAGAGAGGGAGAGAGAGAGAGAGAGAGTGGGAAGCTGGAATGTGGAAGAGGGAATGTGGAATGCCGAACTTGCTAGAGATGAGCGCGTGAGATATTGTGCAATGTCCAAACTGTAACTCACTCTCTCATTCACACACACACACAGTCACACACACACACACACACACACACCGTCACACACACGTTCCCCTTTCTCCAATTGCGTAAGACACTGCCCGATGGGCAATCAGCCAGCAGCATCGATGGCCGTTGATGATGAGCAGCGCGCATTGAATACATCAACCTCAATCACAAGTGAAGAGTTGAAGAGGGGTGTGGGGAGGGGAGGGGGGGTAAATAACAATGAGCAAAACGAACAACAATTTGGCCAGCTTTTAAATGTCATAAGCGCCCAAAGTGGCCGCAGATGGAGAAGCAGAAGAAGACGAAGAAGAAGGCACAACAATAAAAGCAACACGAAGAAATGATACGTCCGAAAACTTTCACTTCCCGCTAGGCAAGCAACAATAACAAAGTCATCGTCGCAGTTGATGTCTCTGCCGCTGGCTGCGTCGCTGGGCTGCGCTGCGCTGCCGTGAGGATGAGTAGGTGTCACAAATGCAGGCGGTGAAATTACGCCGCGAATAATGAAAATACATTATACAAGAAATGGCAAACAATTAAAACTGTGCAACGAACGTGAGAGAGTGGAGAGTGGCAGAGAGAGGGAGATAGACAGACACAGAGGAGGGGAAGGGGGGCGGTCATTGTGTATGTGTGAAGCGTGTGAAGTGACCCGCATGCTGGCGCAGTCAACGGCAACGTCGACGTCTACTGCGGCATCGCAGTAACTAACACAATTGTTTTTGTGAGTGAGTCAATGAGTCAGTCGGTCGATTGAGACTGCGGGCAGAGGAGGGAGGTGGGGAGTGAGTGTATGTAGATTCGGATCAGCATAGGCAATAAAGTCCTGCATGAATGCATTCATTTCAGTTGCCTTGATATACAGTTCTGTACTGTACCCATTTTGTACTGTACCCATTAATATTAACATACATACATCATTGAACAGGAGCAACTGTACTGAGATCTGTTGTACCCCTGCCGAGTTTAGAGCTGCATTACCAGTCTTATACTAGTCTTATACTTATACTCGGTACTCACTATGCAATAATTCCTGTAATTCAAACAAAAAGTGTACACTTTTTTAAGTACACGTTTGAAATAATTTAATACTTTTTTTTTTGATATGAGTACAACAAAAAGTACAAAATACTATGAAATGAGTTAATTCACGTGGACAATGAAGGAAATGGAAGGAAATTAAAGAGGGAACCCCTTATAAGTGTTTTACAGCAAAGGGTGTTGAAAAAAGTCTCACATATTTGTTTTATCAAGGCAAAAATACATGTATGGTATTTGTATACATTGACAATATTGTAGGTGTCACTAAAACACAATACTCTAAAATACTGTACTCACTGTCACTAAAATACCATACTCTAAAATACTGCACTCACTGTCAAATGAATGAGTACAGTAATTTACAAGGCAGCAGGTAAAAACACGTCATTCATTCACACTCAGTACACAGAAAAGTATACTCATTACTTTCATGAATGATTGATATGCCGTTTTGAATGCATTCATGCTGTACTCTATTAGGCATTCGCATCTGTATTCATATTGATATTGATTGACAGAGTATAAACAAAATAGATGACCGCCTTGGCAGAGACGGAGACTTCACCTGCGCCTTGTGCGTTGTCGTTGTTGTCGTTGTTGTTTTTGTTGTTGACTCGGGTTGTTACTTTGGGCAGCTTTCGTTCGATTTCTGTTCATTAGCATAGCCGACAAATATTTGTTATTGATGCTAAACAATTGACAAAACAACAGCAACAACAACAACAGCAGCAGCAATCCAAACAAATGAGCAGTAAACAGCAACAACAACAGCAGCAGAGGCAGAGGCAGAGGCAGCAGCAAACTGCGAACTTTCACTCTCGTTGAGAAAACCGTTCGAAGATGAACAAATGAACTGAATTGAGCTGAACAAATGAATGAACAACTGAACGAATGAGCGAACAAAGGAACGATGCAGGTGTGTGCATGTGTGCATACGTGCGTGTGTGCCCAAAGGATTGCCGGCAACTTACAGTGTGAGAGAGAGAGTGCAATCTATGCGCTCTCTTTGCCTTGCCTGACTCACGATCCAAGTGAAGAACCAATTTGCCTGTGTGTGTGTGTGTTGATTGAGGGGCCAAGTCAAGCCAAAAGGATTGCCGGCCACTGCCTGTGTGTGTGAATGAGAGAGGGGTATTCTATGCGCTCTCTTCGCCTTGCCCTGCTCATTCCAATTGGCATTCGCATATCTTCGCCTTGATTGCCCGGACACAGCTGCTCTTGCTACTGCTGCTCTGCTACTGCGCTGCTGCTGTCAAACATTCGCTCAAAAACAAGAATCGTAATCTGCGTTAATTAAAGTTGCCTCGCAGCAGCAGCAGCAGCAGCAACAACAACAGCAACAACAACAATAACAGCAGCAATAACAACGGCACAAACCTAACCTAGAACAGTACACGGGCAAAAGAAAAGAGTAGCACACGCACACAAACAAACAAACACACACACACACACAGGCACAGTGGGAAGGCAGTCGGAAAATGCGAATTATTTATGAATCAATTTCGATCATAAATTAATTATGTTGGCCCCCAAAAGGCAAAGTCTTGAGGCATTCCTTGTTTGCATTTGCTGGTCCACTTTATCGTAATGAATAATCTGGATATTTTGGCAATCCCCCCATCAATTCTCACTTGTGCAGAGCCCCTCATCAATTAATTCGTTCCGTAGGTCATTTTGAGGTCACTGGCAAGGTGAGCAAGCAGTGCAGAAGGATGAGGGAGTAAGAGGAATGCGGCAAAGAGAGTTGAATTTGTTCTATTCAACTGATTCGCGCTCTTTCTTTCTCTTGCACTGCTCCATCGACGCAGGCAGACACACACACACACACACACACACACATGTGTGTGTCTAGTTACTTTCATTCGCATTTGCACATCATCGTCATTTAAGTCATTTTCGCCGTCATCCGCGTCATCGTCTGCGACTGCGGCGAACTTCAGCGCAGCGGCGCTTTCTTTTTCGCTTTAACTCTCCCTTGCTTCGCCCCCCCTCTGCTCTAATCCGATCCTAATTACAAAAAACTTCCGCCAGCTGCTCTTAAAGTTCCGCCATCCCCTTCTCCGCCCCTGCTCACACCACAATAATGAATTTTAAATTGAAATATTTGTCGCGGCTGTGTTTGGCTTTCGCCTCATTCGCTGCGTAATCCTTGCAATGAATTCGCCCCAGACAGATGTAGAAGGGGGAGTGCAATGTGCCTGGAATAGGAGGGGTAATCTTTACCATGTCGGCTGCTCTGCAATAATTCCAGTTCCAGTTGCGGAAAATTAACTCTCGTGTTAATCGATGCGTTTGCTTCGATTTTCGTGGCACAGGAAAAAAAACAAGAACAATAACAACGATACGCAGTTGCGCTTTGCCGATCGATAGGCTTATCGGTTATTATCGATATCGATGCACAGTTCCGCGAGGACGCGACGAAGATAAATCAAAAAAAAAAAGAGGAAGAAGAAGAGAAGACGCGGATCACGGATATTTTGGCAACGGATCGTGCGGATCGTACGGCACGGTTTGGCGTCCGTTGCTTGTCACTCTCGGATTGAAAATGCTGCCGCTCAGATGATAACGCCAGCTCATATAGGTAATAGCCGGCGTCGTCATCGCCGTCGTCGTCGTCATCGTCGGCGCCGTTGCCTCGGCGGCTGCGCAGCCGCCGCAATAGAGTCGAAAACCCGAAACCGAAAGTGAAGAAATTTTGTAAACGTAAAAAAAAAACAAAAATAAATAAAGACAACGACGACGCTGACGTCGCAGTCGCAGTCGACGGCGCTGGCAGAGCGCGCACAAGGTGCTCGCTGAAGGGACGGAAAGCGAGAGCGAGACCACGCGAGAGTGTGGGAGAGAGATGGCAGAGAGAGCGGGGCGTCTCTGGTACGCGACCAGTTTTGCAACATTTTCACACAGACCTTGCTGCGCTTGCCACACTCCGCATGCAAATTGCCTGCAACTCCCTCCTCCTCTCCTCCTCTCCGCCTCCCGATCCCAGATAACAAAAGCCGAGGCGGATTTCTGATACGGTTACGAGTCACCTAGCATCGTGGACATGTAATCCCCAGGCACGCGCCGCCAGAATACCAAACCAGCAGGCATCCCCTGGGCCTCCTAATCCGACCTGCACTTGCTTTCCCATCTTCACATCGTTTTGCATCCACTTAATTTGCTAACCCAGTTTCATTATAGGATAGTTAATGATATAGTTGATATAGTGTGCTCATCCAATTAGCGACAACACGCGAAACTCGTCGTGCATATTAAAGAGATATTCAGACATTCCAAATTGGGAAAGAAATCTATTACTTTCATCCTTTATTTCCATCATTTCCTATACTGACTATTTATAGCAGTTGTGAAATAACCCAATTTCATTCATACTTCATGTGCAACAAGTTTAATTATCGAAACTGACCATGCAGGCTTTATTTTATCTGATTTCAATAATAAACAACGCAGACAACAGTTCACTTTTTAACTTATCCCTCGTTAATCACAGAGGTATAGTATGTTCCTGCAAATTCGCATTTTCAACATATTAGTACAAAATTTAATATTTCATCAAAATCGACTCAGTATAACCTATATCTGCCATAGGAACAATCCGCATAAATGAAGGTTTTTGTATGCAGACCAGTTTCAATTTTAGAATTAACTTAACTTATCAGTGTTCAAGCAAAGTAAGACTTACAATTCTGCACCATTCATAATATATATATACCATTCATATGTATATATATATATATAATAATATGTCACTAGAAATATATATAGAAATAATCAGAGGATATAAGGAGCGACAAGGATAATAGAACCTTCGGCATGTGGACGTAGTTTTCCTTTCTGGTTTTGGCATCTTTGGCCTAAAAATAAAAATATAAAATATATGAATGATCTCGCTTAAACTAAGCAAGCAACCTTCAATAAACTGATCTGCATTCCCGAAGTATAATTTTAAGTTGTGAGCTTATGCAACACCCTTCTAAGGGAAACAATTCTTCCAGGGCATCGCACATCATGTCATTAAATCCAAGACATTATTATGTCAGAAAGTGTTGGAGGGAAAAGGCTAAGTTTTAGATCATAGTAAACAGGAAGAGAGAGAGAGAGAGAGTTAAGTAGACAGAGTTGCTCAGAGAGTTACATTTAAGTAAGGGCCAAGTGTATATGTTTTAATATTGATAAAATAGATAATTTCGACAAGATATAAAGTAAATACACCCTGCATCAATATAGCGGAAAAGTGGACTTGCTATGCTGCGCAACCCTCCAAAACCTCCTCAAGCTGTATATAGCTTTATAGTGAAATGGACATGTGATGTTTTAGTATTATATATAATTTAAACCAACCGTAATATATCTAACTGGCAGAAGGAGCCCACAAAGTTCAGTCCACATAGCCTCGTCTCCCTCTCGGTCTGTCCGTCTCTATGAAAAATCTCAGAAACTATGAGAGCTAGGTCTACCAAATTTGGTGACAATATATATTAATATTGCACGCAGATACTACTAATTTCAGACATTTGCCACGCCCCCTTCCGTTCCCGTTAATCAATTAAAACCTATTTGCAAGCGTAACTAAAATTCTTAGTTTACACAATTTCTATCACCGTCAAAATGATTACTGCAAGTTTGCTTGCGAGCAGATAATTAACATTAAGGTTCTTAAAGAAGTAAATGATATAGGGTAGTGAGTTTAAGAGCTGTGGATGGCAGGTTCATCACATATCGAGCACGCTCTACTGTAGCTTCCGTGCTTGTTTAGCTGTAAGTCAGCAAGCTATATAACATTGAGCATTGAGAGCTAAACAAGCGGAAAGATTGCGCAAATCGCTCAATAAGATTGGTATAATTTCATATAAATATTGCTGTTAATACCTTTTCCCCGGGGGGGGGGAGGTTGGCAAGGTCTTGGGGCCGTACTTTCGAATGGATTTCGATGTCAGCTGCTTAACGGTGATTATCATTCGTTAACTGATCGGCAAACACACCTGCCCGGGCATTGCGAGCAGTCGAAGACGGTTGCGAGGTTTCGACATGAATCCATCAGCAGCCTCCGCTGGCGGGCACCGCCTGGTTAAGTCATCTGACTGCAGCGCAACAAGCAACAAGCAACATGCGGAGTGTCGTGACGTGTCGCATTCAAGTTGGGTTGCCTCGTGCCGCAAAGCAAGTTTTCCTCGTGCTGCCGCTGGCAGCATTTGCGTGCTTCGATTTCGCTTTCATTTGCATTTCTTGTTAGCCATTTCTCTTATCATACACACAGACACCGCCCCCCCTCCCCCCAGGGACAGCCCCAGCCTTGGGCAACAAATACTTTGTTGTGTGTAGCCTCTCTTCCGAATCTTCCCAAAAACAAGCGATGAAACTAGTAGAAAAGCTAAAGTCGGCTGTGCTCGACTCTGATATACCTATCAGATTGTGATAAATAGTGTACATCTTTGCAATAAATGTTTTTGCGGCTTAAATCTGCGAGACGGGGCGTGGCAGAATTCTACAACAAGCATTATCTGCGGACAACAACAATATCAATTGCTGCCAAATTTAGTAGCCCTATCTCTTAGGGTCTCTCAGATCTAGGTGTTCATACGAACAGAATGCATATCTTTTGGTAGATACACCTTCGTTTGGTAGAAAACTATAACACCCTCCTACCATACTCCCTTAGAGTATTTCCTAAATACCTTTTATGTTAATTATTTAATAAACTCTTAGATATCATATACTTTGCTAGATACACTCTTCTTTGGTATGGAACTATAACACCCTTCTACCCTATGGGTAGCAGGTATGTAAACTGGTTTGCTTTGCCACCAATTTTTGGGTAGGGCCCTAAGCGGCGCGTCAATATTTGCCTCCAGTTACGGATTGTCAAATTTGTTTTGATCTCGTGTGCATTTGTTTTCGAAAACTAAAACGCTGCAAGTCACTAGCAGCCCTCTCTCTCTCTCTCTCCTTCTCTCTTTGTCTCTCTCCCTCTCTGTCCCTCCCTCTGTCTCCCTCATCCTTCTTGAAATGGCACTGCGATTTGGCAACGGCGCCAAGCCTGGCCTGGCCTGGCCTGGCTGCGGGCTGGTTACATACTCAGCCAGTTTTGTCGACCAGGTGACTTAATACGTCCCGCCTTACCCCGCCTTGCGGCACGACAGCTGCGCCAACCGTGGGGCACTTCCTGCTGCGGGTGCTCTGTGCCACTTGACCAGGTGGCAGCCTCATCGGCATGTGACCAACCGACCGAGCGACCGAGCTCGATCGCTGCAGCGGCCAACCAACCCGACAACAACAACAACTGCAACAACAACTGCAACAACAACTGCAACAACAACTGCAACAACAACTGCAACAACAACTGCAACAACAACTGCAACAACAACTGCAACAACAACTGCAACAACAACTGCAACAACAACTGCAACAACAACTGCAACAACAACTGCAACAACAACTGCAACTGCAGTAGCAGCTTAAGCACCTTTTGGCCATATTTCGGCCTCATCTGTTCCAGTTGCCTTTGTTGTTGTTGTTGCTGTTGTTGTTGCTTTTCTCTCGCGCTTTCTGTAGGATTTCGTCGCAATTTTTTGCGCTTTTACTTCCTCACTCTGAGTGTCTCTGTCTCAGAGGCTGAGGCAAAGGCAGAGGCCACTTTCGTTTTCAAAGATGCGGACAGCGACTGACCGAAGACAGCGTGCATAATGAAGGCTCCAAGCGTGGTGTGTGATGGAACCTATATATATATATATATATATATAATATTGTATATATATATATATACATATATATACATATATAAGCTGCCTCTTCATGTTGCATGTCAGCTACCTAGATGTAGGCACTTTGAATTGTGATGTGGAAACCTTGTTTTAAAGAAAAACTTCAGAACTGTATCCATTCAAAAAGATAATATCTTTTATATATATCTATATCTAATATATTATAGAGTTTTCGAGCCAGCTACAATGAGTATATCTAATATATATATATTATATAATGGCGTGGCCTGTGAAAATTATATAATATACAATAGTTAAATATTATATATAATAATTATAAGAATTAGTTATAATATAGTAAGAATAAACAGAACTATTTGTTATTCTAATCTATATCAAATAAACATAATTGTATTTTTTAAGAAATTTGTTTCGCTGAGAATCCGTTTTCTTTTCCATACTTTAATAGTCCACTCTGCAGCTTACAGGGTATGCCATCTTTCGATCTCTTTCTCTTCTCTTCCATTCTTCATTCACAACTTAATTCTTCATTCACAACTTCGTAATTGTCTCCTCTATTATATCATAATAGTTACGAACGCCAAATTGATTTCTCGACTGAAAATTTTCCATTAAAACGTTGCATTCATTTCGAATTCTTTTATGCGGGCATTATACAGGTGTACATACTATACATATGTTTATTGTAATCGCGTTATTGCCCTGAATTTTGGTGAGTCATTGCAGATGAGAGTTGCTATGGAGGTTGGTTTGTATGTACGATTTTATAACATTTGTAAGCATGTGCTCATGAGTTAAATATAAAACGCTATTTAAATGATTGCAGTATTATAATATAATATTATAATCATACACATTTCCCTCTGAGAAATATAAGATCAAATTAATGACAGGTGAGTTTATTAGCTTAATAAAATGCACACCCATTAATTTGCGTTTATTGTTTGAAGTTATTACATTACATTAACATATAAAATAAATGTATTTAATTTAATGTATTGTGCAAAACATACTAACTTTTAGTATATTTGTATATTTATATGTAATATATCAATATATAGGGAGTAAAAAACATTCTTTAAATATTTTATAAATAATTAAGCTCATTTATTTCAATTTATTTGAATTGAAACTTACTGTACCCTTGCTAGAGGGTGTATTCATTTTGGCTAGATGTTTGTAACGACCCTATAAACCACCATGGGAATCGAACTAACTATGTCTGTCTGTTCGTCTGTCTGTCCGTTCGTCTGTCCGTTCGTCTGTCCGTTCGTCTGTCCGTCCGTCTGTCTGTTGCAACGCAAACTAGTCTCTCAGTTTTAGAGCTACCCTGATGAAACTTGGTACACATGCTTCTTATTACTGCAGGCTGCAAATAAGTCGGCACCAGTCGGATCTGACCAATATATCGTATAGCTGCCATACAAACTATCGCAGATTTTTATAATTTGTCAAGATATTGCATTGCAACTACTACTACATCTACAATCGAATCGCTTTAACATATAGTTAACATAAGTAGAAACAATCGGCCGCAATGAAGATTTTTGTATGAAGAGCAGTTCTGATTTTAGAAATAACTTTATTTATCAGTGCCAATTCAAGTGAGACATAATATTGAATATATCGTACACAATACCATTCAATTCTGCACCGTTATTATTGGAACGATCGGAGGAGCTAAGAACCTGCAAGGGTATAGAATCTTCGGCATGTCGAAGTTAGCCTTTCTTCCTCGTTATTCAGTCCGTAGTTCTTTTTATTATTGTATTTTTTATTATGAGTTTTATTAATAAATATGTATATATTATTTATACTAAATTTGAGTATAGTTTCTATTTGTGAAACACGCATACATCACATACATACATACATATGTACATACATACTATACTATACATACTACAATATATCGTACATATTATACAGATACAGACACGCACAAAGGCTTCTCTAGTTAATTAAATAAAATCGCATAATTACAATACATAAACACACATAGACGTATTTTACAGTTGTATGTCTCTCACTGTCTCCCCTCTTCACCCTTTCTCTTCCTCTTCCTCTGTCTCTGTCTCTCTCTCTTTCTTTGCGTGCGTGTGCATGCTGCGTAAGCTGCGTGCCAAAAAGATATTTAACACTATCGCCGTCGCTGTCGCTGTTGGCGTCGCTGTCGGCGTCGCCAGGCGAGGCACAAGGCGAATGACAAGGCAAGGCGCAACGCACAACAATTGAGAAAATATTTAAAGAAGTGAAATTGCATTCCAATGTGTTGAGACGCTGTCGTCGCAGTCAGCGTCGCTGTCCGCGTCTTCGTCTTGGCGGCTGCGGCGCGTAGGCCTCGCCCACATTTCGGTTTGGCTCAGTTCGGCTGCAGGGCCCCAAATTCAGGTGTAGCACCAATTATGCGGGTCCAGCCACAGACTCTCCCTCTCATTCCCCCGCTCTCTCTGTCTCCCTTTCTCTCTCTCGATTGGCGTCGCGCTTGATGGGATGACGCAAATATTGCGCAATCCGCTTTCTTCTTGCCGTCCTTCATTCTCTGTCTCTCTATGACACTTGACGTTGCTGCCACTGCTGCTGCTCTGCTGCCGCTCTGCATCCGCTTCTGGCGGCGTCGCGATTTGCAATTTGTCATGGCGAAGTGCTCCAGAAAGAGCGCACTCATTGATTGCGTACCCAATTGCCACAAGCGTCGCCTTGCCTCGCCTTGCCCCGCCTCGCCACGCGCTTTCACAATGCCAATTTGGCTGCCTCGACGTTGACGTCAGCGCCGCAGTCAGCAGCCGCCTGCGTCGTAATTAATGCTAATTAAATGCGCTTATCGGCAGGCGCGGCTTATCAGGCACCTCCCAGGCGCTGCTCGCATTCTATTTAAACGCTTTTTTTACGCTAATCAGTTAACGATATTTTCCTCCTCCTGCTCCTGCTTCTCCTCATTCTCTACTTCTTCTTCTTCGTCTTTGCATTTTTACTGAAATTTGTATTTGAATTTTCCACAATTGAAATTGTAAAGACAACTTCTTCTTCTCTTATACCCTTTCCCTTTCCCTCTGCCTCCCCCTTGGCAATAATTGCGACAGCCAAGAAAATTGAAAATTGTTTTTCATTGCAGACTGTGAGTTTGTACCACTGTTCACTCGGAGTCACGACAAGAAATCGTCTTTGTTTGTCTATCTACATCTCTTTTTGCCTCACTGCAATCTGTTGGATCAAGATGATTCGCGATTATCACAGAGAGTGTCAAGGTCTGCAGCAAAAAGGGGTTCCTTCTTGGAACTGACCTCAACAAGCTGTTGACTTGCGACTCTTTGCACCTTCATTTACCCTATATACTCTCTATTCCCAATTAGTATACTCTTCCGTCTCATGTCCGTCCTGTCGATGATAATGCTTTAACTATGTTAAGTTATTCACAGCTTATGCTATTAGCAGCTTGTGTTACTTACAGCTTGTTTATGTATGTTATGCATGTAATACGTATGTCATTCCTAGCTTAACCTATTTACAACACATAGAAACTATCAACCAAACGGGAAAACTCATCACAAGTAAGAAGAAATGCTTATGACTTTAAAATTTTATCCAAATATCATCATAATCATACTTATACATACATATAGTAGTTGGCAAAGGAACAATCGTATTGTTGTGAAACTCGTAGTACCAATTTAAGATTTACTGTGGACTTTGTCTCACTTTTGAAATTGGTAAATTTAAGCAAACTATTTGCATTTAAGCAGGTAAGTTGATTCAAATATAATAATAAAATTTAGTTTGATCTCATCGATCAGTTTTGTCATAAGTGTTTGATATAGGGAGATGCGTGGATATTAACCTTAAGCGGCAACCACCTAAAAGAGGAAGTCCCTATTCTGTCTGGCTCTCATAAAGAACATTAGATAAACTAGTTAACTCGACAAACAAGGGAAGAACAGTAGCCCCACTGTGTGATGAATACTTGGACATACCAGGCAAACCAGGGAACGAGAATGCTGATAGATTAGCAAAAGCAGAAGCAGAGTGTACAATGATTGGGCTACAGCCGATTAACGGTATAAGCAGAAACACTATCAGGGAAGACCTAAGATCAGAAGATCAGGCTTGTGGCAAGTCCCAATCGGTAGGCTTAAGCATATAATGAAGCTAAGCAGGACCCTGTGAGAATCCTCACAGGGCACCTTAGCAAACTAGGATTCTGTGCAGATTCTGCGAGTTACAGCACGAGAGTTTTGAATACGTCCTTATACATAGTACAGTACATCCGGTACTAGCAAGCACCTTCTAGAGGTTAACCAGTCCAGGCAAAGTTATGAATTTCCTTTGATAAGGTAGACTGGATGGGGAGATAGAAGCACAGTAGGGAATACACTAGATCGCAGTACATTTCCCTACATTCACATTTACAATGTCTTTAAATGGAAAACCCTATATAGATATATCAAATAGAGATGGGGAGATAGAAGCACAGTAGGGAATACAATAGACCTACAAGGTCGTAGTACATTTGCCTACATTCACATTTACACTGTCTTTAAATTGAAAACCCTATATAGATATATCAAACGTGAATCAATGGAGTGTCTGCAGATTTCAGTGCCTGCAAAGTGTAAAGTTTCTGAAGTTCTATGCGGGCAGTGACAAAAGTTTATGTATACATATATACAAGTATGTGTGGCAAGGAGTGTGTACACATTATTCGTAGTTTGCAAGTATTTCAGATATTTCACAAATATTTTGTCATGTCTCGCCCGGCAATCCTTCCTGCCGTACGTCTGCCTGTCCGACACTTTGCATTTCAATTCGGTTGCTCGCATCTCATTTGCATGCACAAGCGGGGCAAAAGGGGCAGGGCGAGTAGGGAGAAACGGGGGCAAGTTAGGGAAGGATCTGTCTCGGCATTTTTGGCATTCGGAATGCGATGCTTCCGCCACAGGCTGCCAGACAGAGATGCTCGTGTTCAGAGAGAGAGAGAGAGACAGACATTAGGAGAGAGAGAGAGAGAGTGAAAGAGAGCGGAAGAGTGAAGATTTTGATGCGTTGCTTTGCGGGGTCATCGATTATCAAATTAATCGTTTAAAGGTGTCAAAGCTCTCGGCGCACCGTGTCGCAAGCGGAAACCGGTGAACTGTGCCGCCGGGGTCACCTTTTCCGCCTTTCATCGCAGCATCTTCATAAACGGCTAAACGATTTTTCGAAGCATGAACAACAACAACAACAGCAGCAGCCACAACAACACAGCAGCAGCCACAACAACAACAGCTAAGTCAACAGCGACAGCCGCATCGAGTGTGTGCGGCGCCGGAGACTTTCACTTGTTGCGCAAAGCGCGCTTAGAAGCGACTGAGCTGCCTGCCCCGCATCGCTTTGCAGAGCAAATAAAGGCGAGCAAATGGCAAACGACTAACACACTGCGCACTTGTTGCACCTCCCCCCATCCCCATCCCCATCCCCTTCTACTCTCTAATGCCAATCCACGCTTCGCTCCTGTCTTACGACTTATGTCATAAGCGCCCTTCCACGCACGGCGCCTATCAATCGCAGTTGGTAATCACTCAGGTTGCCCCGCTACCCCTTCTGTACCCCTTCCCTGTCTTCACCCCTGTCCCTCCACAGTGCGTTCGTTCAATTTACTTTCTCCGCCTAAGCCGCCACTGACACATATTCATGAATCCATTGAATACCCGCTGATTAGGCGAGCCCTCAACTGGCCACTTGAGCAATTGCTTCGATGAATACCTTCCCGGATTATCGAGGAGAATTACCCGTGCTGAGGCAGGTGCTACCCGTGGCTTGGTTGAATGATACCATGTCGCCACACCAGCTTCAAATTCTCAAATTAGTGAAAGAAAGCAAATGAACAAATGTTCAGTTCGACTCGATTCAACTCGATGCTCATGTATAGTAATGTGGGTACAAGGTGGGTACTATTCAGGCCCGTAGCGAGGCGTGTGCAGGGTGTGCAGTACACAAGGGCACCCGCTTGCCAGGGGCCCTCTGATACCGATGATGATTTAAACAGATTGAAATCGAGAAATTAGTATTAAGTTTCTTCATTTAATTTTAAATTATTATATATTACCGATCTGATTGGTTTTTACTGGGTTTACCTCAATCCCTCGGCAACACATGTTGAATCGGTTTCTTTTTATTATCTCAGTTTACATTTTAAATTTAATTTTAATTTAAACAAAATAAAATATTAGTAATTTTTTAGTTCACTTACACCATTTTACAAATTTGTATTAATGTATAATTTTAATTCCTAATTTTTATTGTAAAACCTTTCCCAGTCGACTGCTATTAGTCGAGATTAAATAAATAAAAAATCGTATTATATTAATTTAATTTATACAAGGGAGCCCAAAACCGTTGATACGGCCCTGGTATATTTGTCATGCATACCTATGTATGGTCATTAGAGATTAAGATTAGCATAGTAGAATATAGAAATATTCAAGCTTGGAATACAAGTTATGGAGTTAAATAGAAACAATAAATTATAAGGGTCGTTTGATAAGTCCGTGACTTTTTGTATTTGCCGCGCACCTGCTCTAAATACAACACTGCTCCTGTCAGCAGTTATCGATTAACAGCTGACTGTAAAATTTTGAGAAAGCTGCGTTTCTTAGTTTGCGTTTTATAGGCATTGAAAGCAGACGATCTCGTGAATTTTAACGAAAATGGAAAAAAGTGTATTTCGTGTGCTAATTAAGCATTATTTTTTGCGTAAAAAATCCATCACCGAAACCAAGGAAAGACTTGATAAATATTATGGGGACTCTGCACCATCAATTTCAATGGTTAAGAAATGGTTTACTGAGTTCCGTTGTGGTCGTACCAGTACAAGTGATGCCGAACGTTCAGGTCGCCCAAAAGAGGTCGTCATGCCAGAAATCGTCGACAAAATCCATGGAATGATATTGGATGATCGGAGAATGAAAGTGCGTGAGGTAGCTGAGGCTGTAGGCATCTCAACTGAACGGGTACATCACATTTTACATGAATATTTGGACATGAAAAAGCTTTCCGCGCGATGGGTGCCGCGATTGCTCACACACGACCATAAGCGCAACCGTGTGACCATTTCAAAGGAGTGTTTGGCGATGTTCAACCGCAATCCAAACGAATTTTTGCGCCGTTTCGTTACCGTAGACGAAACATGGATCCACCACACCACACCAGAGACCAAAGAACAATCAAGACAGTGGGTTTCTCCGGGTGAACGTGCACCAAAGAAGGCCAAGGTGGGTCTGTCGGCCAACAAGGTCATGGCCACAGTTTTTTGGGATGCACAAGGTATCATTCACATCGATTACCTTGAAAAGGGTAAAACGATCACCGGCGAATATTATTCAGAGCTTTTGGACAGATTCGATATTGATTTGAAGCAGAAACGACCGCATTTGGCGAAAAAAAAGTGCTGTTCCATCAGGACAATGCACGGGTGCACACGTGTGTAGTCAGCATGGCAAAATTTCATAAATTGGGCTACGAACTGCTACCCCATCCAGCATATTCTCCAGATTTAGCCCCCTGTGACTATTTTTTGTTTCCAAACATGAAGAAATGGCTCGGCGGTAAGAGATTCGGGTCAAATGAAGAGGTCATCACAGAAACAAACGACTATTTTGAGGGCCTTGAGAAAACCTATTATTTGGAAGGAATAAAAAAATTGGAAAAACGCTGGACTAAATGTATAGAGCTAAAAGGAGATTATGTTGAGAAATAAAACGCTTCTTTGACGAAAAAAATATATTTTATTCAAAAAGTCACGGACTTATCAAACGACCCTCGTATATATAATAATAATGATAAGAGAAAGAATATTACATCCATAAAAATGTCTTAATTAGTATTTTTCGAATCCTTCAACAAGTCCATAAGGTTCTCTCAGTAAATCAGTCGGGCAGCCTTGGTGACTGTGGCATCTCAGCGGTCTTTGAGCTCAGTTGCAGCCCTGGACGGTTTTCTTTGGGTCCGCATCCGGTTTGGTTTCCCATTCAGCTTCCCGGGAGCCAAGCGCGCTGCACTTTGTCAATGATTCACTTTGAAATGCGCTGCAAAAGCTACGATTCTGACAAAAGTGTCTGCCAACTTGACGGGCTGACAGTCGTTTCCTATTGTGAATGCTCACCCCTCGCCCCCCTTAACTCACCCCTCACTGTTTCCGGTTCCCCTTCTTGGTGCCACCTGCGTCACTGGACACGGCAGCGCAGCAGAAAGTTGTCGATGACAGCAGCAGCTGATTGTGTTGAGTTTGGCTCTGTCTCTCTCTCTCCCTCTTCCCTCTTTCTCTCTCTCTCTCTCTTTATCTGTGCCCCCTCTTTCACTCCCCCCAGCCCCCTTCCCCTTTCTCTGTCTGTACGGCGTGTTTGTTTTGTGTTTTGTGCTCTGCTTTGTGTTTGATATAAACAGCATAAGTTGTTGATTTGCCTGGCACGGATGCAGCAGCTCGCAAAAGTGTCCCGGGAACCAGGCCAGCTGCTCCTGACTGCCGAGTGCGTGGGCGTGGCAGTGGGAGCAAAGGTGAGAAAAGGAAGGAGGGGAGGGGAGGGGAGATGGGAACTGTTTGCGTGATGCGGAGCAATCGCAGGTACATGCGAAGTTTATTTCGGGCGAAAGTGCTGGCAGCAAAACGCGGCTAAATGCGAAAATATTTGCGAAATGCCATTGCCAGTGCCCCGCCTTGCCCCGCCCCGCCTTATTCCCGCATTCCCCTATTTCACAGTTGCCCACTCCCCTCACTGTTCCCTTTGTAATCATCATTTGTTTGTTGCGCCCCGACGAGGCCGTAGCTGCCCGCGGCGCAAACTCAACTACAGCCCCAACTGTATTTGGGCAATTCACTTGCACACACAGTGCTCTGCAAAAGTCTGCGTACATACGCACAGTGCGTACGGCACTTGCAGCGCGCACAGCTTCCTCTCTCTCTCTCTCTCTCTCTCTTTTGGCTCATGCAAATATTTTTGCAACCTGAAGCCAAGTGCGATTCCGACTTCACTTAGAGAGGGGTAAACTAATGGAAAGAGGCAGAGGAAAGGAAAGAGGTTCGACTGCCCAATAATTTGGCTAAGCGGAGACTACGTGTTAAGTGGCTATGTGTAAACCTACTTAAAAGGCCGAAGAAGGCGTGGCAGAACTCAGCAGTCGTGCTCGTATGTCTGTCTGTCTGTCCATCTGTCTGTATGTCTTTCTTCTTGTCTGTCCTTCATCTCTTTGTATGTCTGTCTGCCTGTCTATCTGTCTGTCTTTAAATATGTCTATCTGTTTATATTTTTATCTGTCTGTCTGTATGTCTGTCTGTATGTCTGTCTGTATGTCTGTCTGTATGTCTGTATGTCTGTCTGTATGTCTGTCTGTCTGTATGTCTGTATGTCTGTCTGTATGTCTGTCTGTATGTCTGTCTGTATGTCTGTCTGTATGTCTGTCTGTATGTCTGTCTGTATGGCTGTCTGTATGTCTGTCTGTATGTCTGTCTGTATGTCTGTATGTCTGTCTGTATGTCTGTCTGTATGTCTGTCTGTATGTCTGTCTGTATGTCTGTCTGTATGTCTGTCTGTATGTCTGTCTGTATGTCTGTCTGTATGTCTGTCTGTATGTCTGTCTGTATGTCTGTCTGTATGTCTGTCTGTATGTCTGTCTGTATGTCTGTCTGTATGTCTGTCTGTATGTCTGTCTGTATGTCTGTCTGTCTGTCTGTCTGTCTGTCTGTCTGTATGTCTGTCTGTATGTCTGTATGTCTGTATGTCTGTATGTCTGTCTGTATGTCTGTCTGTATGTCTGTCTGTATGTCTGTCTGTATGTCTGTCTGTATGTCTGTCTGTATGTCTGTCTGTATGTCTGTCTGTATGTCTGTCTGTATGTTGATCAAGTTTATTGAAACCCTGGATGCATTGCGTACTCTGGCGACAGTTGGCAAACCCAGTTGTAGCCAATCATCATCATCGATAGTAGACGAGCGTTGCCACATAAGAGAAGTCAGAGAGCTGTCGGTCGTATTGCGAATATACATATTTACATAGATGAAGTTGCAACCGCAAAAGTTAAAGCGTATTAAGAGTTGCAAACTCGATTTGAAGTTAAAAGTTTTAAAGATCTTATTTTGTATATAAATATTATCAATATAATATTTAACTATTTCAATAAAACATTACATACACGTATATCGATAATTTAACTTAGATTTCCATTATCAGTTCCACTATATTATATGCACCTATTCTCCTTATCCGATCAGACTATGGTCGCAGCAGCTAATCAAGGATCTGAAGTAACTGAAAAGGCTAGAAAAGAGGTATTTTACAGTTCAGTGCGTTCGATCGTTGCTTTCTTAACTTGTTTTGGTTTGGAGACTCTTCTGCAAAAATATCATAGCTATGTGAATTCAAGATAATTTCTCATTTGATTACTGCAAATTGTTGTAAAATGACAGAGTATTCTTATTTCAACTTTAGTTCGTACTTTGCTGACAAATTTCTTTTAGACATAACAAGCCTAACGTATTTACTTTTCTATAGCCTTGAGCTGTGACTAACCCATCGATTTGGCGTGTTATAAATGTAACCTTAAAATTTCATAACGATCTCAAAACACGGAAGTCAATAAAAACGACGACTATTTTGCATAGACCCAAGCGGAGCGAAAGCAGCGTTACCTGAATGGGCTTTCCAAGAGCCAAGTGTGCTCTGCCCCTCTCCCTGCCTCATCGCCATCCCCATCTCCCACTCTCTCTCTCTCCTTCTTTCTCTTCCTCTGTGTGTTTGCATACGTGCTATGGGACGCTCTGCGAGAGTCTCGTGCCCAAGTTGACGGGGACACTGGCGCTGCATCTTTACGGTCTCATTATGTATTTAGCTGCTGTCGTTGTACCCTGTACATGCCTCAAAGGGGTATATTCACATGCATATTCTGGTGTGTCAAACTGTTAAAAGAAGAAATATTCAATTTCAAATTTAATTAAGACCTTCGCTTGCACGCTTTACAGGGTATCTGACAGTCTTGCTTGCACTTCTCTGCAACTTTTTTTTGTGTCTTGTTTGCATTGACGCGGCGATAAACTGCGAGTGACTGTTGGAAGATTGGGCCGAAGATGAACAAATTCGAATCGGTGCCAAATGCAAATACTCTTCACTCGAAGTTGCCCCCTCTCTCCCTCTGCCCTGCAACACTCATCGCATTATCTTGGCATTATTATGCAATCATCATTACTGGGCTCTAATCGAAGCGTCCGCCTTGAATCGATATTGTCAGATTGCTCAATGTTTACCGAAGATTGAACAATTTATTTGTGGTAAGCAGTCTTCCCCCCGTTTTCAGAGAGTGTCTGGGATGCAAGAAGGTACCTATGTATGTGTGCTTCCCACTAACCTTGCTCACCATCAATCATATCAGGGCTTACACATGCCACATGCAGTGCAGGCTTCCGAGCTACGAGAAATCAATGTGATCATGGATTAAATAAAGAAATTTATAATCGCGGCTTATCTAAAGCATGTCAGAGCTTAACATACTCGCATTTGGATTACGAAATCGTCCGACTTTGTGCATAATTAGTTTCGATTTCGAAATTATCTATGAAAGTCGCAGATATAACAGGAAACGGAGATGCAAATAATGGTGAAGCTCCTCCACAAAGTGATCAAAATGTTTCGCTTTTTCAGCATGTTTCCGTTATCTATCTGTATCTGCATACTCATAACGGCAAACAGAAGATACCCTGTAATTAGTAAGCTCAGTTAACCAAATGGCAAAGGTAAGTTTGATTTAATTTTACAGTAAATCGATTTGTGAACAGTTGAAATAGACAAAAAAGTATTTTAAATCATGGCAGAATATATGAAATTAATTTGCGCATAAATTACGCATTCAAATGTTGCGTATTCATTTTGTGGTTGCTGCTGTGGGATCTGTGAATGCCTTACACTACAAATGAAAGTGTGTGTGTCTGTGTGTGGGTAAACATTCTTTGTGGCAATAAATTAAGGTCAGCAGCAAAATAAGGCAAATAATAGAAGCCAAAAAGGCAAAAGATTCACTAGACAGAGTGTGTCAATGAATAAATAATTACAGGGTAGCAGCCTGTGAAGTGAGGGTATAAATGTAGGAACAGTATGCATCACTAGAGGAGTCCAAAAGCATTATTCGATAAGTATCGGTTGAGTCTTAGATTTATATCGTTTAGGCTAAGTTCTGTAACATGCAACCCTGCAATCGACAAACGCAGAGTCCATTCGAGAGTGTGTGCTGTGTCCGTAATGTGTATTGTATTATTTTATTGGCTATTCAAATAAATACTTGGAATTCCACAATATTAATAATAACTTAATAAAGTATTTTATTATATGAAATTCACATATGTTGTTGCAACTTTGCTGCAACCCTAGATACCCTAGAGGTTTCTTAATGTATCTCAATGAGGTTTTTGGTTATATTTAAATAATAATAAATACATTTTATAGCTCATAGTAAAATACTTCCTTTATTTGACATCATGCATCTCAACACTACCTTACCCTACTAGACTCCCATTGCCAGGGATAACCTCAAATGAATTGTGGCAATACCAGAAACGCATTCGCTTTAGAGACTCTTCAAATGGCATCAAAAATGTGGTAATTGAACTAATTGGCTTGTTAAACTGGGCAAGCAATAAACCTTGAACTCGGTACCCTCCCAACTGCCCTACCAAGTGAGCCTACTTCAAAATGTAAGCGAATTGCAGTTGAAATACATAAATGACTCGCACGCACTTACATCATGATGCATGTGTGTGTGTGTGTGAGTGTGTGAATGTGCTGTACAACACGAGAGAATATGTATGGCAAGATTTACGTAATTAATTGCCCGACAGGTAGTTCAGCAAGCCACGCTTTATGTGTGGCAAGCGACCTCCACATTGCAGCCTCAGCTTCAGCTTCAGCCTCAGCCTCTGTCTGAGCATCTGCCCCGGTTTCAGCTTTAGCGTCGGCGCGAATGAAAAAACCTTTTAATAACCCAACAATGACACACGGAATTCCGTCAGTGTGCTGACTTAGTAAGGTTGGGGGAAGGGGAGAAGGCAGCTGGGCATGCGGCGGCAAATAAAACTGTTTAATTGTCAGCACTCATAAGTGCTGACCCCAGTATATGTGTTAGTGTGTGTGTGTGTGTGTGGGGGGGTGTGTGTGTCATGTATCTCATGGATACTGCAGCTCACTGGAGCATCTACATATCTGACAGGACGAGCGACTTGAATCGTAAATTTTCAAATCAATTTCACCCAAGTTGCAAATAAATATTTGGCTTCCTGCCAGCGGCAACCTGAGAGAGCATACTCCCACCACCACCACCACCAGCACCAACAATAACAACAACAGCAACAACAACAATAACATAAACAACAACAAAAGGTTACTGCAGTAGCAGCAACTTGAAAACTTTTTTGTTATCGGTGACAGTAAAAACACCCAAGTGATGTGCAAATACTTACGCAGACCCTGACACGTGCTCATTACACACACACGTACACAAACACACTTGCACTCACTGTATCTGTGTGTGTGTGGCACAACTTCAACGTAATCAGCAGCTCGACAACAAAAGCTGCTCATGGAAAACACAAGCCGAGCTAGAACCAGACGAAAGAAGCAACAGTCAAAAACTCTCAACTCTAAAATACCCCTCGTCAACTTTTGAAGAACTCTTGCAAATGTTTATGTTACACTACAAATTAAATTAATTAATTCTAAATTACCATTAACATTAGTCTTATATTCATATGCAGCCAAGTCCAGAAGCATAACTTCTTTGTTTATTGCACCATCGGATTTGGTGGAAAAGAGAGAAACCTTAGTCAGCGTAGGAATCTGTCAAACACTGTGAACTGTGTAGACATTAACTGTTCCCCTTAGATTATATATAATATTAGATGTTTACATTGTAAATAGACAGCCTGTAAATTAGGTAATAAATTCCAAATTACAACGCGCTCTAAATAAGCGTACTTTCGGTTTATTACCATCGGATAACTATATCTCAAAGTTATATATCTTATTTTATATGTATATATTATATATATATTTTGTAATTGGGTTGACCGAAAAGAAACTGGTTATTATATATATATAATATTATTTTTGACGTTACACTTTATACGGATTGACTTCATTACATTCTTCCCCTCTTGCACAGTTATTTTAGGAGCTATATTTAAATACATATAAACTAGGTAACATAAATGAAGTTTTTTCTGTAAAATTAACTTTTTCGATATACGAGGGTCGTTTGATAAGTCCGTGACTTTTTGTATTTGCCGCGCACCTGCTCTAAATACAACACTGCTCCTGTCAGCAGTTATCGATTAACAGCTGACTGTAAAATTTTGAGAAAGCTGCGTTTCTTAGTTTGCGTTTTATAGGCATTGAAAGCAGACGATCTCGTGAATTTTAACGAAAATGGAAAAAAGTGAATTTCGTGTGCTAATTAAGCATTATTTTTTGCGTAAAAAATCCATCACCGAAACCAAGGAAAGACTTGATAAATATTATGGGGACTCTGCACCATCAATTTCAATGGTTAAGAAATGGTTTACTGAGTTCCGTTGTGGTCGTACCAGTACAAGTGATGCCGAACGTTCAGGTCGCCCAAAAGAGGTCGTCATGCCAGAAATCGTCGACAAAATCCATGGAATGATATTGGATGATCGGAGAATGAAAGTGCGTGAGGTAGCTGAGGCTGTAGGCATCTCAACTGAACGGGTACATCACATTTTACATGAATATTTGGACATGAAAAAGCTTTCCGCGCGATGGGTGCCGCGATTGCTCACACACGACCATAAGCGCAACCGTGTGACCATTTCAAAGGAGTGTTTGGCGATGTTCAACCGCAATCCAAACGAATTTTTGCGCCGTTTCGTTACCGTAGACGAAACATGGATCCACCACACCACACCAGAGACCAAAGAACAATCAAGACAGTGGGTTTCTCCGGGTGAACGTGCACCAAAGAAGGCCAAGGTGGGTCTGTCGGCCAACAAGGTCATGGCCACAGTTTTTTGGGATGCACAAGGTATCATTCACATCGATTACCTTGAAAAGGGTAAAACGATCACCGGCGAATATTATTCAGAGCTTTTGGACAGATTCGATATTGATTTGAAGCAGAAACGACCGCATTTGGCGAAAAAAAGTGCTGTTCCATCAGGACAATGCACGGGTGCACACGTGTGTAGTCAGCATGGCAAAATTTCATAAATTGGGCTACGAACTGCTACCCCATCCAGCATATTCTCCAGATTTAGCCCCCTGTGACTATTTTTTGTTTCCAAACATGAAGAAATGGCTCGGCGGTAAGAGATTCGGGTCAAATGAAGAGGTCATCACAGAAACAAACGACTATTTTGAGGGCCTTGAGAAAACCTATTATTTGGAAGGAATAAAAAAATTGGAAAAACGCTGGACTAAATGTATAGAGCTAAAAGGAGATTATGTTGAGAAATAAAACGCTTCTTTGACGAAAAAAATATATTTTATTCAAAAAGTCACGGACTTATCAAACGACCCTCGTACGATACTCTCTAAAATGCAACGATATGTACAATACATATGCATACTTGGAAACGGAGGGCCTCCACTTGAGCCTTCCAACGAACTCTGTTTTGCGCTGTTTATTTAATATGCTTTTATATTCTTATTCAACTATATATTATAAAAAATATATATGCAAAAAAAGCTAGAATTAGATTGGTTTCACAATTGAAAGGTTTTTAAGTACGGAATTTGGCTTAATCGCTTATCGATTATTTGCGCATGGAATTTCATAACTTGCCGCAATTAACAATCTGCCCACAACTGACAATTGATTAAAATTGAATGAGGTTTTTGGTTTTTGACACAATAAAAGAGGTTGATATAGAAAATATCAAATTTATAATTAGAGAGTTGTCCAGTTGCAGTTTATTAAAGTTGCAATCTGTCGTTGTTTGTGGGTAACAAATGAAACCGCTCTGGCAAGCGAGATGTGTCAAACTTTTGGATGACTTGTAATTATTTTTGTAATTTAATGTAAAATGACATAAAACAGAAATTGGAATATTTCGAAAGTTGAAATTCGAAACGAAGTTGAGTACATATGTATGTGCAAATGTGGCATATATATATGGTATATACTGGCAACATATACATATAAAATATGGTAGATAGTGTGGGGTACTATGTGACTTGCCTGAGTCGCCTCACAATGGAAATTAACTTTGAAAGTTGCCAACACCCACACAGTCACACACACACACACATGACAAGGACGAGGAACTTTCCTTTGGCAGGGAATACTGCCCGAACTTGGAGTCCCCCTTCCCCTCCCGTTCCCCTTGCGAGGCATCCACGTTCATCTGCTCGTCGGCATAAACAAACGAATTGTACATTTGGGAAAATAAAACTTGTTGTATGATTTCTGAAAGCTCTTGCAAATGCTTTCATAGTTTAGCAGTGCGCACACATACACACCCATACACCACAGCACATACACAGGGATGCAGAGTGTATCTCATAGATACGTAGATATGAGGAACAGAGTTGCCTGTTGAGTGTTATCTGGCTTCCATTTGTCGTTGGCCACTCGACTGGGCCTTGCTTTCTTCCTCGTTCCCTCTCCCTCTCTCTATCTCTCCATCTCCCTTTCTATGTCTCTCTCACTCTTGCATTTGCCGACAATCTGTCGACTGAATGTTTTTTCTGTCCTTTAAGCAATTAAGCCGAGTGCGTCTAGATAAATTATTTTATATCCTAGAGAGATACCCGGTGCCAGTCCCTCTCTCTCTCTCTCACACGCACTGGGTCCGTCTGCATTTGAATGCTTATTACTTATTCTTTATGTCGTTTTGCATACCCTTTACTGCACTAAGGGGTATATTCCCTTGTTCAACCCGACTGACCTAACTGAGTTGCTGTTTCTGTTCGCTTTGCTGCATTTACAGGGTATCATTCAGCTGTGGCTCACACTTCTAACTAACCTTGCACATGTTTTTCGGCCACCCTGCTCTGGTATCTATCCCTCTCCTCCCCCTCCCCCGTGTCACTTGTCACAATTTGAGCATTTAACATATTTATATTTCTCTTATCAAAATTGTCAGCATTGCCAACTTGTTTATTGCATTTCAGTTTCTGTTTCTGTTTCTGTGTCTGTTTCTATTTCAGTTGCCTTGTCTGCCCAAAGTGGCCATATCACTAACACATCGTTAGAGGGCTCCGTGATGAATGAAGGTTTGCACTTTTTGAGTTTATAATCCAAGAACAAACTTGTCTGCACTTCAAGCTACTCCACTGAAGGATACCCTGCCAATTAGTGTGTGTGCATGCCCATTTTTTGGCTCGTGGCTTTAATATTCTACAATACTAAATATTATTTGCATAGTGCTGATGCTCTGATGGTGTGTTCTGTCGCCAAACATGCTCGGTATGCTTTAATTGTAGGGTATACAGGTTGTTATCAATTTACATTGAAAGCAAACTGAATGAACCCTTTTAAAGTCTTCAAAAAGTTGAATGAAGGCTAAACATAGCTGGTACCATTTGCAGTGCATTCATATGGGCAGTGTTGGTCATTTTGCAGGGTATTAATGGATAATACATATCTTCTAAGCAAACAGTCATCAAGATAAAGTCGATTGAAGTGGTGAAAATAGTTTAACGCATCATCAGTTTATATAAGGGTGGCCAGATTGCGGTGTATACAGTAGTGGAAGTAGAGGAGACTTTTAACTGAGCTGGCAATGGATTAAATCAATAAAATATGTATATTTACATATGTATATATGTTGAACAAATAAATGAAATATATTAGAAAAAACGTAAATTCTGTGGCTCAGCCATAAAATCGTTTGCCGAGACAACTCTGCTCTCCAATCAAATATTAAATCGCATTTACATAATTCACATATTGGTTTCAATACAGAATTGTAGAGTAGGACCCTCTAGTCCAGACAGAGGGATGAGGCAGTTGATAAGCCAATGGAAACTGCTAGTCTTGAGTTTAAGATCTGTTCTTTTGGCTTCCATTTTTGCAGGTTGAGTGTGAATGTTACATACTCCCAATTTCGGTTGTTTATTTAGCCAAACTGAGGCCAAAAACAGGTTAGCTTTAGCAAACATTTTTAATTATTACTCGTACCCAATTTGTATAAAATAATAACTAATGAGTCCGTATTAACAAACAAAACATCTTCTATTACCTTTACTAAAAATCAAACAATTAGAAGTAGAAAAAGTTTCAAATATTTACAGGGTATGCTGATAGCTATGCATATTGTTCTCTTATATTCAAAGAGAAGTTTAAAACTAAACTACGATCAAAAAAGTAAGAAGCAAACGCACTTGCAGAGAGAAGGAGCAAGACAGGGAAAGAGGTACAAGCACAGAGAGTGTAAGAGTGTGAAAGAGAAAGAGAGTAGGTGTGAAGGAGAGAGAGAGGGAGCTAGCGACTGCCGCCAAGAAGTGACCCATTTATGGTGGTGCGTCTCAGGTGAGTGCGATGTCAGATAAACGCGGCAAATTCCGATGCATAGAAGAGGAAGAGGAGAAGAAAGACGAATTGGAAGCCAATAAATAAGCCCAAGCAGCAGTGAAAAAGAGGTATGGAAAGAATGTAGATGCCAAGGGAGTGGGAAGGAGGGGGGAGGCGCTGGCTAGGCAGAGGCGCGTGGTAAAAGTAACGCTCTGTTGTGGTTGCGGTTGCGTCACAAGTATCTCGAAGATACAAACGACGTACGCGCGCGATCGATGCGAGGCGACGACGTCATCTCTCACATTGTGCTGTTGTTGTCTTCGCTTTTTAATGCTCATTGAGCCAAAGATGTGAACTGACACGGATACACACTGGGCGAGCGGAGAAGGGCTGAGGGGGAAATGGAGGCAGGCAGGCAGATTAACTTTTTAAATTGTGACATTGTGCGTGTCACAAGGCGCTGGCAAGGTAACTGAGCATGAGCTGCCTAATCTGTGGACAGTTGCCAGACGACGATGGGCTGAACACACACACAGGCACACACACACACACACACACGCACACATGCACACACTCAGGCACAAAGCATCTTCACCTCATTTGTTTGTTTGCAGTTGACAAGCGGATTTGCATGAGAACGTGCAGCAAATTGACAAGATAATTAAACAACGAGCGCAGCACAAGCAACAAATGCAGACAAAGCCACAGAAATAGATACAGATATAGATACAGATACATATAGAGATACATCAAAATCTGCAGATGCAGAGACAGCTGTGGATACAGACACAGATACAGTTGCAATAAATGTTGCCGGAAGCAACAGCAGCAGCGGCAGACTAAACTGCTGTCAACAAGTTCGAATTGAAATCAAATCTTGTGAACACTTCTGTTTTCAGTTTTCTCTGTTCTCTGTTTTCTGTTTTCTGTCTTCTGTCTGCCGTCTTCTATTTTATTTCCTTTTGCATTTTTATTGTCACTTTCTTTGACATTTTCATTCAAATTGTCGAGCACATGTTTCTCTCCCTGCACCCGGCTGAAAGTTTATCTTTGCATCTTTTGGTCTCTGCTCGGGCCATCAAGTTCTTCATAACGCTTTGTCTCTTTCTCTCTGTCTCCGTCTCTGTCTGCATTTCAATCTTCATCTCTATTTTCATATCCGACGCAGTCTCCGCCTTCGTCTTCGTCTCCCTCTCGACTTGCCTTCAATCAATTGCACAGCACATTGAAAGTGCGCAGTTAATTAAACGGTATTTCAATCGAGAGCCCTTCATTGATGAGATAGATAGAGGCAGAGACTAAGAGGGACAGACAACAAGGGAGAGAGAGACGAATGATGCAATTGACAGCACTGTCTTTTTATTAGCTTCTGCCTTCTGACAAGCTCCAAGAGAAACATGCATGTTCTCGTCTTCACACATTCACCAACTTATAAAGATCTTTCTTCCCCAAATGCGATATTACAAAGATAAAGCAACTGATACAACATTTAAACTGTATATTATTTGCTTGGGGAATATGTACTGCAACCTATTGTACCCCCTGCCAGAGCTCCAGTCTAGTTATTCTAAGGAAATCCATTATATTGCTTGGACTGGCCAACCTTGTCTAAAGTTAAGCTTAGTATTTAAGAAATTTGAGTAACCAAGAGTGGAAATGGAATGTTTATTCAATGAGTCTCTTGTAGAACACTTGTTAACCGATTTATAAAGAAAGAAGAACCAACATTAAGCCTATTTCTTTAATTGCCAATCAATGCAGTATATTCCTTACAGACTTATAAATAGATGCTAAGACAGTAACTGTTATTGCTGCAACTTTTGATGGTCACTAACACAAAACCCATTTATCATATTGAATCGGGTTCCAATTAATATATTTAACAGACATTAGAGAGGGGCGAATTAACGCAGTGCCCAAACTAAGTAGAGCGATTTTCTGTTTACTTTGCGTTAATAAAATTTCCACGATCGTCGGATCGGTATTCAATTAGCTTTCTAGGAGCGGGTCTGGGGCCTGGGGCTGGGCTCGGGGTCTAATCGCGATCCACATCACACATTCACCTGAAACTGTGCTCGGTCAACGGGTCGCTGGGCCAAGATCGAAGCGAGAAGAAAAGAGAGAGAGAGAGAGAGAGAGAGAGAGAGAGAATGAAATGAGGAGGGAGAGACGAGACTTTTACTTTGCTTTTGAGCTTAATGAATTTCAAGTTTCGCTTTAACGCGTCGACGATAAACAAAAATCGTTTCTCGTTCGTTTGTTTGTTTTATGCGCATAATTTGAAATTTATTTTATGTCTTATTAATTTTACATAACGTTCCATCGCGGTCTCTTCTCTTGCACTGTTGTAGTTGTAGTTGTGGCTGGTGCTGTCTTCGTATTTATTGCTGCAGCTGGTTCTGCGACGCTTCCGTGAGTGTGGGAAAATATAAATAAGGAATGGTCACCTCGTCCGTCCATCGACATTTTATGACGCATCTCTGCCTCTTTCTCCCTCAGTCAGTCTCTCTTTCTCTCACTCGAGCGCAGCAATTAACAGCAAAAGTAAAAGTTGAAAGAGAAGGCAAGAAAACAAAAGCAAAACCGAAAACCTTCAGTCAATTTGGAAACTTAATCGTGTCGTCTTTGGATCTGAATATGCTTCACCCATGTCAATCGCCAGCCGCCCCCAATGAGCTCAGCAGGTGCGCAAAGGAAGCCAAGCCAAGCTGCTAAGCCGACAGCTGCTCCAGCTCTTTGGCCATGTGGGAGTCCTCAGCTGCAATCGAGTTCGCTTTCGACGATTGCTCGACACTTGACGCGATTTGAAAGCGCCTTCATTGTTGCCTCAGGTAGCAGAGGGGCATCCCAATTGATTATTTATGGCACCCTCTGTCGATACGAATTTGTCACAATCTCTTGAAAGCGAAAGTCAGAGCGAGATCGACACCACAGAGATCGGTTAGAGGCACGACAACCACAACCACAACCACAACCACAAGTGATTTCGTCGCAGTCATCGCGTCGATACGTACAAGAGTTTCACGCTGCTCATAGTACCCGTCAGACAGTCGACAACAACAGCAGCGGCCCAGCAGCATCATCATCTACAAGACCATCGATCCAGCATTTATCCAGGAGCAGCATGTCGCACTATCACAGTACAGAGCTTCTCATGGCCACACTTGCACTCATTTGCGCCGTGTCGGCCAAGCAAGAGAGCACAGGTAAGAGTAATGAGAAACAGAGAGGGTGGAATGATAGTGTACAAGAAGAGCAAGAGAGAGAGCACGTAATGCAGAGAATGATAGACAAGTGAGAGAGCTAGAGAGAGAGAAGGAGAGAGAAAAGTAGTTCTCATTTGATCTAAGCTAGATTCGATTTCATCTCTTTATGTTCCACTGTAACGCTCATGTCACAAGTTAATATTGAAATTGTCTCGTTTATTATTTTAAAAAGTATAAGATATAAAAAGTATTTAAATATATTTGTATATATCCAGCAATATTTTAGTTTTTCGTCATATTTCAATCCTTACGGGCCTCTCAGCCTGCTTGATAACAGTCAAATGAGGAGTCAGTTTCAGATCTTAAATTATATTATATTTGAGTTGGCAGCATATTTACATATATTTACATATTTATATATATATATATATATATATATATATATGTATGTATATAGCCTATAATTTTCAGATTTCAAGTGAGCTTCAATGTAACTCTGTTTCTTCTCTTACTTTATTTTCAGTTCGCCAATTTGGTGGTCAGAACTTTGGCAATGGCCTCGGCCAGGGCGTGGGTCCCATTGGCGGTCCCGGCCTTGGTCCCGGTGGCGGCCCCATTGGTGGGCCGAGCTTTGGCTACCCCTCACTAGGTGGCGCACAGGGCTGCCCGCTGTGCGACTCGTCCGTTTATAGCTACTGTTCGCACAAGATGGTGCACGACGCCTGCTGTTGCGATTTCTCAGGTAAACGATAAATACGATATAAATAATCTGGCACTCATCCTGCCTCCATTGCTCAATCTGCTCTGGATTTATTCGCTTTGATTTCATTTAATCGAAACTCTTGATTTACTTCTTATTTTACTTGAGTCATGATTGAATTTGGATGAAGGTCGAACTATGATGATTGAATGTCTCTCTTTCCTGTGTATTTCAATATTCAGGTTCCCCTCAACTTCGACCTCCCCAGTGTGCCTACTACGACTGCTCCCTGCTCTACGCAAAGTCGTGCTATGAACACGCCCTGATCAGGAACTGCTGCTGTAACAGTCCCTACTAAGGATGAATGGACAGCTCAGCTTCATTTTATTTATTTAACTCTTATTTAACCAGTGCAATTTATGTTCTATTATATCTCAACTAACTTTATGTTCATGCTGAAATATTAAAGATTTATTTATTTAGAGTATGTTTTTTATATTTATTTTAATTTAATCTGAAGTAATGAAATCTAGCCAAATACAATATTTATTACAGAGGATTTGGGATTACCCAGACCAACCAAATCAGATTGGTTGATTCATATGCGTTCTTAGGATGAAGCATTATGGTAACAAAAATATACAGTGGGATAGAATAAAGGGAGGACTCTGAGATGAGTAGATTATTATTAAGAGTACAAGTTATAATATTAAGAGTACCTATTCATCCCAGAGTCCTCTCTTTATTGTCATCAGCACAGTGAACCGGAAAGGATTATGAAAGCTGTAATTACAAAGCCCAGAGAAATTGATGTGGTTGAGTTATATAGGGAAAGCTAAATCATAATTGTTTTTCGGAATGATACAATTGATCAATTCTTAACGTTGTTTTGAGTAGAAGAGAAGACTTAAGCAAGCATTCTACCACTAAAGTTGGGAGCAGTATTAATTTGAAACAAAAATTTTATTTGAAATTAACTAAAAACAGATGGAAAGATGATTAAGATGGATAGATTGAAATACGATACAATACATATTAAATTTAAGGAAGAAACTAGTTCAGAACACAGTTCCGATTTGACAGCCATATGAACACCATCTCCAGTTTCGTAATAACCAATCACATCTATAGGCGGTGCACTTATTAGATAAAGTAATGCAATTTGGTACTTAATATTATTATTTTTTAGTTAAATTTAACAAGATTTGTTATAGAGATTTTGAATTGGATGTATGGTTGTACATCTTCGATCAGTATCGGGAGTATCTTAGGCTTAACAGCGAAAGAGATTTTATATTGGAAGTAATGCTTTGAATATGATCACAGTGGAATTGCCGTCTGTGCTAATAAGAATCTTGTTTATAAATTAATAGATATTCAGAATCAGAATAGGTTAACAACAGTAGTTCTATAATGATTATATAGTACATACGATCTCTTCATATGTTGCAATGCAAATGTAACCTACAGTCACAGTCCTTCATTAATCGCATGTTTATAATCCTGAGGCAGGCATCTCTACCCGCCATTTCAGTATTGTTTTTTATCATTTTTCCTTCATTACCTTCACCTTTCCTCCTCCCCCACAGGCACATTAATCCTCAACTGGAAAAAACCCTTTTCCTTTTGCTTTTCTGCGTCTCTTATCTTCTTTCGTTTGGGATAAAATCTTCTGTAGAATACGCTTTGCAGCATCAAAACAATCCTCGCTTCTGCTGCGCGCATTTCTCGTCCCTTGAGAGAGAAAGAGGAAGAGAGAGAGAGAGAGAGAGAGAGAGAGTGAGAGTGCAATATTGCTGTCGCTTCTAGGGAGCTACTGAATACGCTTTTGCTTATTCTTTTCCTCGGAATCGGAGCTTCCATCTGCACTTAAGCCGCAAGAATAAATAAAGTTTACTTTGACAGCGCGGCTCACAACAGGCGCAGGGAAGTAGGGAGGGGGGAGGGGGTAAGGTACTTAGCTATTGTCGGCGTGGTTTGTTGTCTGTCCACGGGAGTCACTTAATAAAGCGATTTATGCTAATCAAGCAAAAAGTATTTTTAAGTTACAGAAACT
Source organism: Zaprionus camerounensis (assembly GCA_018904165.1). NCBI lineage: Eukaryota > Metazoa > Arthropoda > Insecta > Diptera > Drosophilidae > Zaprionus > Zaprionus camerounensis. The sequence continues at coordinate 2,282,457 of JAEIFS010000740.1, forward strand.
GCTGCGCCCCATGTGGGGAGGAGGGAGAGGGGGGAGAATATCTGAACCAGTCTCGCGGCGACAACAGCGTCGCCATGAATGAAAGTGAAAATTCCTACACACACAGACACAAATATATGCACACTTACACGCATAATATGCTGATGCTTATGAGGGAAGGATGAGGGGGGAGGGGGGAATGCCGCGCCTCGAACTTGGAATTTCTGTTTCACTTGGATTACGAAAGACTTTTGAATATTTTTAATATTTGATTTAAAATGTGAAAGCGCAAACATGAACCCAGAAGCTGTGAGCTCAGGGTGTTGTTGTTGTTGCTGTTTTTGTTGTTTCTTTCTTTTTTGTGAATTTATTGTGGATTTTGCTTTTTAATTATTGTTTTTCTCATAATATTTGTTTATAAAACACTCTGATTTGCTTTTATTTAAATATATTTCGAAGTTCTCTTTTTAACTTGGTGTGCGAGACCTGTGGGAAGTGTGGCAACACTAGACATCTTCTGTTATCGACTGGGACATTGGCAACTATAGCTAAGGTGATTGCCTAGCTGATCTGATTCTTTATTATCTTTTACTTATCCCATAATTTTACTCAGCCTTCCATTCTTATTTGAATTTAAGTTGTAAATTATAAGTTATATATGTTATAGTATATACTAGTATGCTTTGTCTCGCTTGTCCTCTTTTAATGAACTGGTCAAGGGGTGTAATGCGGTATTACAAATACAATTTATATTCATAACATATGTACAGCTGTGGTCATCATAAGAGAAGTGCTCGGCAAGCTTTTCGAATTTTATTTATACTTTTCCGCTCCCTTAAAGAATCTAGTTGATTCCCTGACATTTATACCTGTCAAGATCTTTAGTTTCGGAATGTATAATAATATTCACCTATCCCATTGCATTCAGTTATTTTATTCGGTTCAATAAAATAGGAGTGCTAAAGGAAACATGTTATGCTTATTAAGTTATTTCACGTTTGCATGAATTATAGTTGTAAAAAACATGAAGGCACATTACTTTTTTAAGAGTTTATAGCTTCTCATTTCCAGTTTGTAGGGCCTGTACAGTCCAGGGGCAATATCTTGTACAAAATCGCTAAGATTAAAGGCAACCTGCAAATATTATCCCTTCTACAATGATTATATGTATATTCAATATGATATGATATAGCAAATAAAACAAGAGATATTGACTAATTGGTCAGTGGATCACCTGGTGACACAGGAGAGGAAAAGAGGAGTCTCTTCAAAGTCAGCTGGGTCGTTAAAAAACGTATTAAATGTGGATAAGTTCAGCAAATTACAAGATGACACCTTAGAGATACTAATCTAGTCTTGAAAATCCAAGAAAAGTTGCAAGTAATGTATTTTAGCACGTGATACACAGCTCGTTTAACGTTTGCCTCGGAACATGGAAAATGAAAATTGAAGGAAACTATTGTAGTAAGACAAGTAACGAAAATAAGCTTGACTGCATAAGTAAATCATGAAGAAACTAGCTAAGGATCATTACTTTCTAATAAGTGGGTCACTCTTTTTATTTATTTATAGTTATTCCATTAGGATTCAATTGCAGTAGAAGATGAAACCCTTAAGGATGCACTACATTTCATAACTCTTCAAAACCTTATCGACATAATCCACAGCATCTACAAACTCGACAAACTCCATAGCTAACTCACAACCTTTAAACAATTTCAATACCTAAACACACTCATTGCACACCTTGCAATGTACGTATTGATGTGGTCAGGGTATAACAAGGTCGGGTTCAAGTTCTGTTGACGCAACAATTGTGCGGGCAATCAAGTGTTTGTGCTTCTGTTTGTGCCTGTGTGCGTCCCCTGTTTGTGTTGTACTGTGTACTGTTGTTGTGTGTGTTGTGTAGTGTTGTGTGTTGGGTTTCTGTTTGGGTTTGTTCGCAAATCGACGCCCACGAGGCGTGCCGCATTGATGCCAATTGGGCGAAAGAAATTTAACTTTTTCGCCGCTTTCGAGCAATTGGAGAATTGGCGAATAGATGGAGAACAACTGGCCAGTGTTGAATGCTGTGGAGAGCGGGCAGGGGCAGGGGCAGGTAGAGAGAGAGAGAGAGAAGAGAAGCGCCAACAATGAAGGCAACCGAGATAATCACAAAAGTTTTGTAATATTTTCAATTTTTTCCTGTTTTCTCTGCTGCTGTTGCTCAGCTTAGCTTCTCATCTCTTCTGCTCTCCTTTCCTCTCCTCTTTGCTCTTCTTGCCCTCTCTGCTTGAGCGTCTCCTTCGTCGTCAGTTTTTTGTATTTTTTGTGTGTTTTTATTTAATTTTTTTGTTCGCCGTTTGCACTTTTCTAACAATTTCGCTTCAAATGAAATCTTTAATGGATTTCAAAAGGAAAATTTATTTTGACAATGACAATGAATTTTTCCGCCTTTCCTCCCCATCCCCCACTTCTCCCTTCTCATTCCTCGATCCACGTTCCAAGACCCTCGACGCGAGCGCATTTTATTTTATTTATTCATCTCTTCAGTTTCTGCTACTGTTGTTGCTGTTATTGCTACTGTGTCTGTGTCTGTGTCTGTGTGTGTGTGTGTGTTTACTTTTTGTGTATTTTTTAGCTTTATTGCCGCTGCAAAAGTTTTTAATGAGCGCGCGTTGAAATTTTATCTGAGCGCTGAGCTACGCCGACGCCAAAGCCGGCGCTGACGGCGACGCCGCTGCTCATTTTCCCCTTCGCTTTTGGGTTTTTCCTTTATGAAGTAAACACTCGGAACACGTTTACTTCATCAAATACGCTTAATTAGAATTAGCATCGGAATTTGGCTGGCGAGAATGTGACCATGGCGCCAGCTGAACGGCGAATCCTAAGCAGGGATAGGGGTACAAATTAAAACGGTCCAGTCTAGGGTCCAACCCACGAGTATATTCCCTGTAAGTGGCTAGAACAGAGTTGAGAATCACACTAGCTTCTAGGACTCGTTCAGAACTGGACTCGGAATCAATTGCCTTACACAACTTAACTACCAATACCATGTTAGGGTAGATAGAAGGACCCAACACAAAGGTTATACAGGTAGCACCTTAAGGAGTATTCTATGCTGTAGCCAGCACAGTCTGCACTTTTCAAACCTTACTAAGTGACAGAGTTAGTGTAGAGTAAGAATTTCTTTGTAGTCCTGCTCCTTATACATATTCAATGAATGCATAGGTGCCTTCACACTTAGGTGCCTTCACACAAAGGTACCTTCACACATAGGTTCCTTCACACATAGGTTGCTTCAGACATAGGTTGCTTCAGACATAGGTTCCTTCACACAGGTTCCTAAATAACAGACTCACTGCATTTGCCCATTTCGATACTAACAATTGTTGTACCAGAACCTACATAGTTGCAGTTTCGCACTCTTTAAAGGGTATTCAAAGCTGTACCCAACCCAGAGGGCCTTGGTAAAAGAAACAGCTATAAGCAATGTATGTGTACCTAGGCCAGGATGGGGAGGAGAGTGATGTCTCGCTTCTTTGTCTATTTTTCGGTACGCCTTGCTATTAGAGAAACAGCAGAGGAATGCGAAAAATTTGTAGAATATGTCAAAAGGATTGAAGCTGCTGCCGTTGTCCTGGCAGCCTGCTGCAAGTGGGTCAAGTGGTTGCGGGGCCTGGAGACGATGAGAGCAGACAAATATTACTGCCTCACTACCAGGTGGAGACAAAGAAACCAATGGAAGCAGCCACGCAATAGCTACAAATACTTCAGATGCCGAAAGAGGAAGAGTTTGCCAACTATGCAATAGTTGAGGTAAATCAATTGGGCCCCCTATAGCACGAGCTCTCCATACAAGCTCAGCAGGCTCTCTCTCTCTCTCTCTCTCTCTGATACCCTGTACTTGGAACTGATTCGCCCTAACCTCTGCTTCGCACTCAGACAGATACGCACGCAGACAAACAGAGAAAAGTTTATTGCTGCAAAAACTTTGGCTTGTTTGTTATCTGATTATTCTGATGAAAAATTCAGGTAAGCCTCGCACTGTGGTACGATAAATGTATGTATGTTCGAGCAGGGCTTATATGTGAAACAATCTTTAAAATTAGGTTGCCAAATTGGAAAGAGAAAGTGCTCAAAGTTCAATTGCAAATTTAATATTCTTCTAATGTGCCCAAGTTCGAAGTCTCTGACCTGTGCTCGACATGAACTTTATCGGCTAGACTCCTCACAAAATAAAAAGCACAGCTATTTTATGGTCTCACTGTTGTGTCATACAAAATATACATATGTATGTTACACAGCCCCGCTCTCCCAGGTAGGTTCCTCCTACCTGAGTCTGAAAAAAATGTTGCATCCATTTTATAAATTGAAATTGTCAGTACAAACAAGAGGTAACGATATTTTAGTATAAGAGTGTGAATGTATGTGGATCTGTTTGGATATTAAGCCCGTTATCCTTATTGGATAATTGGAAATCAACGCAGTATCCAAATAGCAAATGTTTTTTTCCCCGAACTTTTCATTTGCGTAAGCGAGCACTTAGTTGAAAAAAACAGTTTCTGCCTGTCGTCAGATCAGCCTCGCTTGCCACGTCCATCCACCTCACCTTAACGGGATTAATACATGGCCGTGAAGGGTAAAAATTACACTGGTGCCGATCACGACTGTAAAGTTAGTTTCGCAATGTAATATATTAAAAAAAAGCACAAAAGTGTGCTTAACTCTGATATACCCGGTACCCGCTTTATTATTTTGTATTGCATACTTACAGGTGCTCATGTTACATTTTTCTGGTTTAGTATTAAATTCACGCTTTTAATTCGATTTTGCTTGGTTAACGGGAGTTGAAGGGGGCGTGAGCAAATTCTAAAATAAACTTAACCAAGAATGCATATACTTTGTGGGGTCTCTCTCCTTTTGCCTGTTACTTCGTTTGGCACAAAGTCATAATACCCTTCTACCCAATGGGTAGCGGATATAATGAATGAATAAGGCTTAAAAAATGTATTAAAACTTTGCGAAACTGCATGTAACTGTTCGAGAAAATTATCAGTAATCGCGAAATATTCCTAATTTACTTTGACAAGTGATGTTGATTGTATTTTTTCAACTTAATGTCGCCATGCACAACTGGAGTCATCGATGCTTATAAGCTTATTAATCAGGATTAAAGTGTCGTATTATAGTACACTGTTAAAAAAGTGGTGGTGGTTATTTCCAGTTGCCCACGGTCCGGATGTACAATGAAGAATGCCAGTAGGTACTCCTTAAAATAGACCTGCGGTAACTATAAGTAACCAAATTTACACACAACTCTGTACCAAACGTCCTATATACAAAATGTACTTTGTATGGTATTCAAGGCATACATATAACAATATTATTGACTAGTATCTTCTCAAATTGCCCTGTACTTTCTATACCCAAACTTACACAATCCGGGTCCTCTATGCCAATGTAAGGAGTACATATTTTCTTGATTTACATTCCACATTACTGTTTAGTTGCATATACATCTTAAAAAGTTCGTAGTCAATCGGCATATCTGTTATGTACCATACAAAATAAGCTCTCAAATCTATCAGACTTAACGTTAAGAGCAGTACATCTTGCCCTTCATTGAAGCTCAGAGAAGACAAGCCAATGAATGTCTGTACCACAGACCTGGCAGGTACACACCGAATACATTGTAGTTAGAGTTCTCTGACTACTTAGATTATTTTCATGGTACACTCCCTGATAACTCAGTATCGTCCATTGTGTTGGCTAATTGTTATTATGAGGACATTTTTGCCATGAGTAGTCGACACAATAAAATGCACTAGCCTAGGTCGCACAAGGAACTTCAAGGGCGACACGCCAGGAGGAGCAGGAGGCGTGACTGGGCGTGGCAGGGAGAAGCTGCATGTGAGCATACACAATTTGAGGGCAACAAAGCGTCGCGCCAGACAATAGCAATGGCACAAAGTAAACAGGAATAAAAGGGGCTATTTCATGATATAAACCAAGATGGGCAACAACACATTGTTGGGCATGTCCTGGAATTTACTGTGTTTTCAGCCGTGTACCGTGTACCGTGTCGTCGTGTCTCAAGGAGAATGTTGCAACAATGGCGAGAAAGCGTTGCAACGGTCAACGGTTACGTTGCAAGCACAAAACTTTGCACATCATGAAGATATTTTCCAGCTCCAAATGCGATTTGTACCCAATTTCAAGAGGCTTTATCAGAGTTTACACCTGTACTGGCACTTTAAACAGTCAGTCGATGCCACGAGCACTCTCCCACTCACAAACACACACACACACACGCTCACACACACACACTTTCTTATGTTACTCAACATGCCAAGCTTGTACACATATCGTTCCAAATATCACTGCATACTTTCAGGCTGAAACTTTCTGCTTGCTGCGATACGAAAGTTATGAACTTTTTAAAATTGACTTGTGAAACAGTCAAGCAGTATGTGTACAAAGAAAACCACACAAATCAATATATGTGTATATGTGTAGATACGTGCGAGTCAATCGAATATTGCAAGTGTAATGCAAGGTACCTCAGTGACTCCCCAGCATTGGCCGACAAACACTGAAGTACCCGTTTTAATGGCATGTCAAAAGCATATTACAGCAATTAGTTAGCTCGCAGTACCAATAATAGAACTAATATTTGTTGTTTTTTTAAATATATCCAATTTATCAGAGAAGCGTCGAGTAAACGAGATAAACGCCAGCAACGTTTCGCTTAAAAAAATCGAAATTTGAAACAATATGTGTACTCGCTATTTTACTAGCGGCCAAAATTAATTGAAATGACAACACACTGCGAGAAAAAAGTGACGGAAAATATGCCTCAAACGTGCATTTTCAAATGAAAACGTATCATATTCATTGTACACAGAAATGAAGGATCTGCACGTATTTTTAATCAATACACTAAAATAAGCGTCCAGTTGAATGCACAATTGCAAAGAGAGAAACTAATGCAGATGACGCAGCAATCAAATTGATTTGCAGATACCCAGTAATACTATTTGCCTCAAGTGTATCAACTGTTCTCTACTGCGCCAATACACCCCTTAGTGTACTCGCACTCTGCCTTGGGTATTGTAATAAACACGTCGCTCGAAGTCAACTTTGGGGCAGCTGACAATGGAAATAATATTGAAAATATGCGAGATATTTTTCCACTTTCACCAGACAAGAAAAACATTTATTTTTTTTAGATTGCCCCCTCCCAACTCTGCCTGCCACCAACTCGGTGATTGTGCGAGCATACCCTGCAGGCAGCCATCAGGCAGGCAGGAAGCAGGCTGGGCAATTATCTCTTCGGACTTCGTTTTGTTTCGTTTCGTTTGGGGCACAAAGTTTATTTGCCAAATTTGAAATTATCTTATGCTTCTTACTTGCAGGAATGAATATACACATATATGTACATATATATATGTATATATGCATGAATATGTATGCGTTGTATATATGTATCTTCAAAATACGATATAAGCATTCAACTACACTCCGTATCTCCCTCTCAAATCTCTGCTCAACTTCGCCTTCGCTTTCAATTCTAGCTCCGCCTAAATGTATGCAATACTTTTGCTTCCATTGATTCACAATTCGAACTGAGTAGAGCGGGCTGTGCTAATGAATCTTTATGGCCAAACAAGTGCTCGATTCGATTCGCAGTGTGCGTGCAATGGCTTAATGGGCAAAATTAGGCATAAATTGTCATGAACTGTGCCGAATGACTGAAGAGCACAACTCAAAATAGACGTAAATGCCTGTGAGGCTTTCCTCCAATCGGCATGCCACATGCTGCTTGCTGCATGCTGCATGCCGCCTGCTGCGTTGACAACTTTCCACAATTAAGTGCAACAACGTGAGCAGCAAGCACAAAATGGACACACAAAAACCACCGGAAAATTCCAGCTGCAGCCATATTTGTACCCCTCTCTCCCTCTCCTTCCACACACAGTGGGTACTTCTCATAAGCTGCCCCGCTAAGCCAATGCGGCACAGTCCAGGCGAGGCGACAGGCAACGCATCATAAATGACACAGAAAGCGACCGCGCTCAACGTCATTTTGGTGTGGCGAAACGTTGAGGGATTATGCAAAGCAGCAAACTTGGGTACATTGTACCAATCTGACAAGAGTGTACCCCAGTGGTACATAGATATTCTAAGTTGTCGGTATTACTCAGGTATTACTCGGGTACATTGCAGTAATAAGTGGTACATATGGTATGTGCTCTCTTAATGTACCTAAAAGCAGAAAGAGGAAGCATATATATTTGTATCATCTTTGCTTAGTTCATGGCACATGTTTTAATACTTCAATGCCACATACTTTACTGTAGGTACTTTAGGCGCAATTCGTTTTACATGAGTACAAAGTGGATTCATTTAAATTCTTCACAAATTGGGCAACAGCTTCGCAATGTTTTCAACAAGATGCTGAATATGACGACACTATCTTCGATCGCCATTTAAAACTCTTGTTTATCCAATGCTGAAAGGTGCCACGGTACAGACATGGTACACACACACACACACACACACACAGACATACACGCTCATTCACACACATATATTTGATTGTCGATCGCAAGCCAGAGCTTTAATTTATGTGCCGATACCCTGCTCTGCTGGTACAGTGGTCCTTTGCCAGCCTCTGTGCCCCTTCCCTCCACGATGGCAATAAAAACGTCATCCGACTGGGCGTCGAGCGTCGCTTCGCGTCTCCCACTCGTTGCAGAAGTCGCCGAAAGAAAATGCCGATTTATTGTTTGTTTCCGTTTGCCGATTCCTTTGCCGTTGCCAGGAGCTTCAGCTGCTGCTGCTGCTGCACCTCACAAAAGCTTCAGTGGCAGATTCATGGCAATGGGCACCTTCTCCTTCCTGCCTTGCACCATGCGGAGCTTGCCAAAATGCCAACTGGCTGCAATGGCGCACAAACTCCACCTGCCCCTCTCCCCCTGCAAGCCAATATTCGCCCTCACGACAACACACTCATTAGTGCCACCGGGTGGCGCCGCGCTCGCCTCGAGCCCCACTAGGGCGTGGTCTAATTGAATTGCAACAGCTTCGAGAGTCGCTTTACTGCCACGCAGTGAAATGTGCCACGTGTTGGGATCCGTCATGTACCCCCACCAACATTCGGGTACATTGTGCATTCTACTTGAACAATAAATAGTCTGAACAGACGTTCAACTTGTTTGAGACTTCCCCTTAAAAGCCCAAATCGAATCTGCCTAGTTGCATTGGCATTCCATGGCACTTGCATTTTCGGTACATGGTAAATCAGTGTTGTTGTTGCTTTTTGTTGAGTTGAGAGTCGAGAACTAAAAGTAAAAGCAACGCAAATACCGCACAACGTAATACAAAATGAAAACAAGCGAAAACCCAGAATCACAATAACTGCAACTATTGCGAGTGATCGACGCAGACTACCCTCTAGTCAAGAACTTGGGTGTATTTGGACTGTACACATATTTAATTACGACGGAAGTTGTGCTACAAATGTACCTAAGCTCCTGGAGAGAGTGGACAGCACGTGATTGTGCTACTTTCACTTTATGGTACAAAGCATGCTAATACTTGCACAAGTGTACCTACCCTAATCAAAGGCGTGGTACATCTGTACATGTGTATTGTGATTATTGTATGCATATTATTATTGGTACATGTGTACCTCTTTCACAATTCGTTGCAAATTAAATTGTACCAACTTGCAGTTTGCAGTTTCATCTACTTGTACCTATATTGGTATTTATACATGTACCTAAGCTCAATCACAGTGGCGCACATGACAGTAAGAAGTACTTGCACTTTATGGTACAAATCTCGCTGATAATACGATTGTTGTACCCCTGTGGTACACGGCATTATGAATCGCACAGAGGTGAACTTATCACAATCAAAGTCATGGTACATCTGTACTATTTTTAAGACTCTCTTGGTACATGTGTACCAATTATATTAAACTTAAAACAATTTACAAACATGCTCAGGTCAAATTGTACCAACATTTATAGAGTTGCATTTGCATGTACCCATATATCAATTAAAATTAAATTAAAAATGTACCTCGGCTCATAGACAGACAGAGAGAGAGAGAGAGAGTTGCAGAGCGGGGAGTTCAAATTTCAAACATTTAAAAAGTTTCATCTGCATGTACCCATATGTGTACAAGGTGCAATTGTACCCATTCGACAAGCCCCGCCGTTTTAGCGCTCTGGTGCAGGGCCTGAAAGCAGCAGCGACTGCTAGACTTCATTTCGCTTTGGCTTTTTGGCTGCGTGTACATAGTACATGTTTGTACATGGGTACATGTACACACACATACGTGCACATATGTAAAAATGCTTTCGACAAATACATTTTCGCAACAGATAAATCACATTTTATACGGCAAAGCCAAAGGCAGACAGAGAGTGCTGCAGAAAGAGAGCAGGCATGAGGGGGGGGGGGGGGAGGAGGAGAGGGAGAGAACCTCCACAGAAAGAAAAACAATTTGGGAAAAGTTAGTGAATAACGAAGACGGGATTTCTCTCCGCAATCAAATATAGATTAATTGATTTCACGCAAGTTCTTTAAATTCGAAATGCGAGTTGAAAACCGAAATTCATTTTTCATTTGGCAATTGTAACTGAAATTTAAGTTGCCATGTACCTAAACTTGGCCAGCCCTGCTGTGCTGCTGCTGGCGCTCTTGCCCGCCCTCCCTTTCCCTTCCCTTTGTTTCCCTTCTCTTCTGGCAGCACTTTCAGAAGTCTGCCGCCCCCCCCCCGGCAACTTGGAGTAGTGGGAGCATTCCCGGGGCAAGAGTCGAGCTGCCCTACCCGAAAGGCAGGCAATACACCGAGGAGTTATTAGTTCAGTTTGAGCCCCAATGTGTCTAGGCATTTGCGCAGCTACCCCTTGACCCTGCACCCACAGCTCTGCCACCCTCACCCCTGCCTGTTTGTTGTTGTTCTTTTGGGCCTTTGGTTTTGGTTTTGCTTGTGGGCAGGGGTCGCCTATTTGCACAAGAAATATTGATTGTTGCATGTAAATTGACTTAAATATGGCTTGGGCCATGTACACGCATACACACAGGCACACACACATACACACACACAGACGCACTCGAAGCTGCTGTGGGTGAGCATTTTTATCTGCTGGTAGTTGGCATTGATGATGTTGCCAGTTTTGGGTTTGTCTAGCAGTTGTTGTTGTGGTGCCTACTCACAGTACATCCTCTCCCCCCCCCGTCACCGTTAACAACGCTACCTCACACACGCACACACACACACTTGCACACACTCACACACGCACACACTCGCAATCAGCTACAGTTTGCACAACCTTTTCGACTGCTGCCGCCTTCAGTTGTCGCAGTCCATAAGCATTTGCCGCAACTTCGTGTACCCCAACCTGCTGTTCAACACCCCTCCCCCCCCGTTTTCACTCTCCTTTAGTAGCATTTGAATGCCAGCTTTGCCACACTGTGCACACTGCACTACGAACAGGTAAGATTAGCTGCAGCAGGACCTGAAGACAGAGCGCAGGAAATAGAAAGACTTGAGTTAATAATAGAGACAGTTGGGAATATGGCATAGGTACAGGCACAACATGCATATACGTACATATGTATAGGAACACCCTGCTAGCTGCTCGACACTACAGGGTATACGCTAGTCGGTTAGCTAGTTCCCTTTGTGCATTGCTTTAGCATTGATTTAACATTTGCTGATTTTTAGCGTGGCACAGCATAAGAGTTGCCACAAGAGTGCGACCAGCAGAGTGGAGGGGGAAGAGAGAAGCGAGAGAGAAGAGTGAGAGAGGAGGATGAGAAGAGCGTATGAGGAGTGGAAGTGAGAGTGAGAGGCAGCGCACGTGAGTGTGAGACCTTCGCAATTGGAGTTTGCTGCCTTGCTGCAGTCTTTGCCAGAGAACTACAAAATATTCTACCACGCGCCTTCTCTTCCTGATCTACCGCCCCCCCCTCTACTGTAGTCCCCCCCCCCCCATTAGCCAAGCGTGTTTTGGCTGTTTGCTGTTGGCTCTGTTGTTGCTATAATTCGATTAGATTTTGTTTCAGATTACAAATTCAATTTAAATTTCAATCATGAATTGTAGCATTTCTGCCTGCTGCCTGCTCCGATTGCCAGCAGTGGCAAGTGCCATGGAGCATGGGGCATGGAGCATGCGGCATTGGGGAGTGAGGTGTGTGTGTGTGTGGGATGTGCTCAGTAGGATGGAGGCGTGGCCAGAGTGTTTGCGGTGTCGGTCTGACTTGGATTTCATGCTTGTTAACACATCGTTTGCAAGGCAAGGGACAAGGCTGGCCAAATGAATTGTGCCTTCAATTGCGGCTACTCTTTAATGTGATGAGCAAGGGGGGCAGCAGAGGAAGTGGAGGGGGTGTGGAAGCGATAGTTATTGGGCAGACTGTCACGAGTCACGAGGCCAACTAAGGATTGCGGCTAAAGCGCGAAGACGTGACACGGCAACCTGAGCGACCTCAGCAGGAGTGGGAATGGGAATGGGAATGGGGGAAAGTGAAGCAGCAGAGATGGAAAGTAGGGAAAGTAGGGAGTAGGAGGCAACAGTAGGAAGAGGCTCAGCCGCAGCTGCAGCAGGATGTCGTCGTGGGCGTTGCTGGAGAAGCTGCGCGGAGTAAGGGACGCAATTCTGGCTCCACTGTGTGAGTTAAATTTTGTGGAAAAATGCATTCATGTGCATCGAACAGTGAATCCGATGGAGCACAGCCACGCCCCCGTCACCGTCTCCGCCTCCGCCTGCACCTTCGTCTGTCCCTGTCCCTGCCCCTGCCCCACTTGCCAACAGACACACTCGCAAGAGTAGAGGAAGAGGGACTGTGGGAGGCAGCGGCAGAGGTAGAAGAACGGGAACAGACAGACAGACAGACAGGCAGACAGACAGACAGACAGACAGACAGACAGACAGACAGACGCATGTGCTTACATGTGTCGACTCCGCGTCCGCTGCAGCTCATCCACACATCCGCATTCGCATCCGCATCCGCATCTGGCGGTGGCGTCGATGCCTCTGGCAACATTTTATTTCTGAGCAAAGCCAGTGTGTGTGTGTGTGTGTGTGTGTGTGTGTCGCTGCTTAGAAATATATTAAACGTCGCTCAACCTTCTAGCACAGTTACTCCTGCTCTTTCTCCCCTTTCCCCTCCCCTCTTCTACATCTTCCTCCTGCCCCCTATCCCTGCCTCCCTGGCCGCAAGGCATGACTGTTATTTAACGTTGTTGTTGGCTGCCGCTGCTGCTGCTGTCGGCGACGTTGCGCGGAAGTATTGAAAATATTGAATGCTATAAATCTGTTGCCACGCCCCCTTACCAATGCCAGCCGCCCACTTTGACGCATCGCGTGCAACCAACAACAGTTGCAGCAACAACAACAACAACAGCAACAACATCAATAAATGACCCACCATAAAGCAGGCAAAGAGTGCGGACAGTGTCGCCGCTGCTGCCTCTGCTGCCTCTGTTGCCTCTGCTGCCTCTGCTGCCTCTGCTGCCGCTGCTGCCTCTGCTGCCTCTGCTGCTGCTGCTGTCGCCGTCGCTGTCGGCGTCACTTTTGATGCAGCTCACGTGACTTGTCGCGCTGCGCTTTGTTGTCCCAGTTGGTCGATCATTCAATTACTTTCCCGGTCGACCTACTCTCTATACACTTCCACCCCTCCCCCCTTCCCTACACCCCACCACCCTGCTCCTGCCTGTGGCCACATCACGCATACGCCGCGTACGCACATCAAGTCGTCCCTAACCTAATTGAATAACGATATGTTTGCAGCCGAAATTCTCTTTGGGCTCTTGATTTTCCTCTGGCATATTGCAAATTTCATTTGACAGCATTTTCCCGCATGTCAAGCAGCAGCAGAATTTCCCATTTTCACATCACAATATTTCTTTTCCCAATCATGAAAATGTTCCCTTAATTATCGAAACAGAAATAGATACCTCCATTGGATTAATGATCAAAATTCTCTTGGTAAATCAGCTAAAAAAGTTCACTACGTTTTCGTGGCCATATTTGGAATAATTCTCGATGCGAAACGGAGCAAACCAAAGGTCGTTAATGGTGATGCACCGAATTATATCAGTTTGCCGACAAAAGAGATACAAAAACATCACGAAATAGACAAATGCTAAAGTCGGACGTGCCTGAGGTTGAAATACTCTTTGCGAAATTGTGAAAAACCTTAACAAAAACATTAAGAGTATCAAAGATCGAACTCTCCTGTTGTCTATTGCTTTCTCACTATAACATACGATGTGCGAGGCATGCCTACAAAAACTAGTGCATAACATCAGGGGCAGGCAGCACTAAGGCGCTCTGCTTGTACCTTGAATAATTTCTGTATTTATTCTCTGATTGGATTTAAATTTATATGAGAGATAAATAATTTAGTCAGCTTACTTTATGTTAAAATTGAAGAGATTTATCTTATATGCGTCGCCTACAAATCGAGTTGAAATCATTAATAATTCATTTGCGAGAGTGGTGGGCGTGGCACTTAACATTTGAAACAAATTTAATCTGCACTTTGTATATAGAAACCTTCATGCCAAAATTTGGTGTCTCTAGCTTTCATAACAGCTAAGATCTATGAGTTTATACCGGCGGACAGACGGAGGCTAATGATCTTGATGGCGCCTCCTTTTGCCTGTTACACACAATTTCACACAGTTGGTATACCCTTTTTCGAGCATTTTCAATGAGGGGTAGGAAAGCGAAGATTGTTGTTGGACATTTCCGAATGACAGCAGTGAAAACTTTGAAAATTGAAACTTCTATGATGCTAAACCAGGACTTAATAAGTCCCTTGCCGAAATTTCTGAATAAATTTTGATAAAGTAAATACAATTTAGTGTAGATTAACTTTATAATTCACTGCACATCGTCATCCTTGTTTGAGAGAAGAACAATCTCAATACACCCTGTTATTATTAAGATCTGTTCGTCTTCCTCTTCAAAAGATTCCCTTAAGCATTTCAAGGTGGCAAATATTCATCAAATTGCGCATCCTTTTCGCACCTTTCAAATAAAAAGAAGAAAATGCACGGTTTTTAAGTAGCTTAACCCAGCCAGGGGCGTAGAGGGGAGGCGCAGCGAAGGAGGAGGGGGAGGGGCAGAAGAATGCGACAAAAACGCCCGCCGAATAATGAATTAGATAAATATTTTGCCTGTAAATGGAACGTAATGAAAAGCTCGCTTAAGTTACTCCAAAGACAAATCAAACACTGAAACATTGCCGAAGGGCAGGCGTATTGACAGAAAGGGGTGGGCCAGAGGGGACAGAGGGAGGGGGTGTAGTCAAGGAAGACAAGAAAGGATGGCAATGATGATGATGATGATGACGATGGTGCTCAAGTGCATGGCAACACTGGACACGGGTAACTGGACGCCAAGAGATATTGAGACTTGGCTTATCGAGTGTTCCGCAAGAAGAGAGAGAGAGAGAGAGAGAGAGAGAGAGAGAGAATGAGAGAGAGAGAGAGAGAGAGGGAGAGAGCAGGTCAAGGCGACAATTAATCATGAGGCTGGTAAAAAGGCTTGGGCAAATGGGAAACAAGTGAAGCAGAAGACCAATTAATTAAATTATGCCCGTCTTCCTCTATCAGAGACACCCCCGCACCAGCCCCTCCTCCCTCTCTTTATCTGCTAGCGGGTGCAGACTGTAGCTGCAGCTAAGCGGAGTGTGCTCTTATGATATATGGCAGGCAGCAAGGCAGCAAGACGGCAAGGCAGGCAGGCAGGCAGGCCGATGAGCTACATATGTAAGTGTGAGCGGGTGACAAACAGTGTGTGAGTGCTGCAAGGGGAGGAGGGCAGGGTAGGGTGGTAGACACACTCGTAGGCACTTGGCATAGAGGCAACAAGAGAGAGACAGAGAAAATAACGAAGACAAAAGCCGACAACATTGGCGACTTGCATGACGTATTATTCATTTCACTCGAAATTGACACAACCACTTAGAGCAACAATATCGGGCGCCATTACTCATGCAGTGCGAGCGACAGAGAGAGACAGAGAGAGAGAGAGAGAGAGAGAGAATGAGAGAGACATGCAGCAAGATGTTGTCGGCCATGTTTAAAACAAAAGACGCGTGTAGGCAGCGCAAGCTGAGAGAGACAGAGAGAGAAGGAGGGGAACAGACCAAGTTGGAGGCATAGGCAAGCAGGCTGGCACAGAGAGAGTGTAGAGAGAGAGGCGAGAGAGATGGAGTAATGGGTTAGAGGCTAAGGGTTACAGGGTTACGGAGTGGGAGTTGAGCTCTGGCAACAACAATACATTTCCGACTGGCCTTATCATTTCCGCTTTTGCGCTTCGAGGGCGACCTGTGACCCTTGACAGCGTCGCCGTGAAGTGGGTCGAGTGGAGCAGCATCAGCACCAGCAGAGTTCACAACTCTAGACAGCAGGCAAGGCATCTATATATACACATATATATATATTAATTCTTGTATCTTCAGTTGACTCGCGTGTTACTTTTCATGGAGTTGCAAACGATCGAGCACAAATGGCCACAAGACTCCGCGCTGCAATTGCAATCATTTGCGGTACATATATACATAAACACTACAAATACTTTATAGCATATGTATGCTATATAGTATATAATATATATCTGCATGCAGTTGCGACTTATATCGCGCTACTCAAGCTGGGCACAGTCATCATTTGGCACCGCAATGTGATGCCAAAGCAAATTTCTGCAACTTGTCATATTTACATTTTATTTTCAATGCCTCTCTCTCTCTCTCTCTCTGTGTGTGCGTGTGTGTATCTGTGTGTGAATACGTATGTTTGACAGGCTGTTTAACTTGCGGCAGGCAACAAGGATCCACTTCCCTCCACAGCAGCACCCCTCCTCATCAGACGGGGACTTGTTATGCTCAAGTCGAGTACTCGACTCCGTCTCCGGAACTGTGAACTCTGCACCAAGGCAGCCTCCGCAGTGCCCTGCCAACTGCTTCTTCTTGCCCTCCCACCCCCTTTCCCTTCCTCTCCCCACAGCTGTGCTGTTGCCACGCCTATTTACAAATACGCAATTGACAGTTTGCAGCACGTAGCGCATACAATAACACAAGAAGGCACGAACAACGCCAGCAACAACAACAGTTACAGTATTAACAACAGGCATTACACGCACACACACACACACACAGCACACATACACACACAGACACACGTAGTGTACACATATCTGTGGCTGGCCTTGTAATAGTTGGCAATAACTACAGAAAACATCCAGGCGGAAATTGATGGCGCCCAAGCGATAGAGCCACCTGCAGCTGTTCAATCATTTCATGTGAAGCCATTACACCCACACACACGCACTCTCAGACACACACACACACAAACACACACACACACACACACCAGGGTAGTGCGTGGCATTAGAAACCGAAAGCAATTAGCAGTTACTGCATTTGCGTAAATCTGCCTTGGATCAATCGGGCAATCAAATCATGAACATGCTAAAATATTTGTACACACACACACGCACGTACCAATGTGTACCAATGTGTACTAATGTGTACCATCGCGTACCATCATCGTGTACCCAACGGCCAAGGGAGGCAGCAGGCTTTTTATACCTTTAGCGGCGCAGATTCTAGCCTAATGGGTTCCGCCTAGTTGCATAATGTGCTTAGGTCCAGGCACTTTGTGAATCCAAAACAGTAACAGAGAGAGAGAGGGAGTAGAGAGAGAGATGAAGAGATGAAGAGAGAGAGAGAGAGGGGCAAATGTAATGCAGAGTTCTTTTCTTGTTGCTTTCTTTGATCTACTTGGAATTCAATATTGAACAGAATCCTAGCAATGCGTAACCTGGACTGAGGTTCAATTACATTACGAAAATAGATACAAGCAACTTAAAAGTGCAAGTAACACTGATAGATACATTGGGTGGTGCCAATTCTAGGGTACCATGTCTCTCCAAGGTAAAGCAGTAAGCAAGAAGTAACAACAATACAAATAACATAAGTGCCCTGTAGCTTATATATCTGTGAAATACTCTGAGCTAAGATATATTCATTTCCTACTCCATGGTATTGCACAGAGGTATCCACATATATATATATATATATATATATATATATATATTTATATTTTATACATATATATATATATATATATATTTATATATATATATATATAATATAAATATATATATATATATATGTACATATATGTGGATGCCTTTGTGCAATAATATATATTTATATTTTATATATATATATATATATATATATATATATAGTTACGATATATAAGATGTATATTTAGAATCTTGAATATAAATGACCTTAATTTAGGTAGAGGTTATACAGAAGATGGTATTTCGAAGATAAGATCATTTAAATATGAGATGCAGTAGACTTAAGTGTCACTTAAGAACTGTATTGTCAAACATTTGTCAGTTTTAAAAGAAGAGTTAGACTCATCTGAGAAGAGTCTCCTCTAAAAAGAGTAATACTCCTCTGAGTGGAGTTAGACTCGTCTGAGAAGACTTTGATTCGACTGAGAAGCGTTAGACTCTCCTCTAAAAAGAGTTACACTCCTCTGAGAAGAGTTAGACTCGTCTGAGAAGAGTAGGACTCCCCTGGGAAATGTTAGACTCCTCTAAACGGAGTTAGACTCTGTTGAGAAGAGTTCGATTCCCTTGGGATGTGTTAGACTCCCCTGAGTCTAATTCGCCTGCAAAGTAAGTTAAGTATTTAAGTTCCTCTGAGAGACGTATGGTTCGTTTAGAAGCAGTTAATCTCGCTTAGAAAGAGTAAATCTCGTCTGGGAAGAGTTATTCTCGACTGGGAACAGTTAGAGTCACATGTGTAAGTGGCTGGGTGTCACCTTTATCATTACCTGGCTCGAGAACAGAAGCCGCGCCAAAAGTTTTAATGTCTCAATATCATGCTTCGCTCAGTCTCGCTCTGCCTGTGTGTGTGAGTGTTTGTATATGCATGTGTGTGTGTGTGTGTGTGTGTGTAGTGTGTTCCACTGTGCATGGAATCACTTTAGTTTGGTTTTTGTTTCCAGTTGCCGAACTCGGCTTGAATGCATAATACGCGTTTGCTTTATGGCTCGAGATGCGGATGGGAATGGCAAGGGGCAGGTGAAGAGGAAGAGGAAGGGAGACCATGTCGTGCCCTGTATCGGTCGAGTTTTATGGCCCCGATGTTGCTGCTGCTGCTGCCGTTCTCGCTCCCTCTCTCTCTCTCTCTAATATTTATATTATGTTGAGTGCTCGCTATTAACTAACACCAATGAACGTGCGCAGCGTCGGGGCACGTGTCGTATGAGTGATAAATAAACGATGCGCCAATAGGCCTAGCAAAGCGCTGCCATAGCGTACTTGCATGGACGCACACACACAGACACACACACACACACAAAGAGACAGACAGTGACTGGAACTGCGGTAACTTGTGCTGTGTCTGTCCTTCATATTCGAGAAATAAATTAAAAACTTTTTCAATTGAATTTGCTGCTACGTGTTGAAAAAACAGATTTCAGAGGGGAGAGAAGAGGAGAGACGGATACGTGTACACACGCAGACACGCATGCACATACGCTGCCCACCTAGATATGCGATATACAGGCACGATATATACGATATGCCATACATACGTAGTTATAAAAGATGCTCCCATATACTGGGAATATATATTGAGCTTTTTCGTGCACGATTTCAATTAATTTGACTGAAGCCGCCAGTGATGGCGCCTCCACTCGGCTTGCAACCCAATCCTACTACCCTCCTCTGTGTGACACGCCTCCACACAGCGCAGAGACGATGTGTTATCCCCGCTTCCCACACCGCACTTCCTCCCCCTCCCACTGACTCCACACGGAATTCAATTAAGCTTATGAAAACTTGAAGCGCAAAATTTAAAGCATCATTAACACTTTCGCTGCCATGTGCGTGCCTGCCTCTGTGTGTGTGTGTGTGTGTGTGTGTGTGTGTGTGTGCGTGTGAGAGAGAGAAAGTGTGTGTGTATGTGTGTGTGGCAGAGAGAGAAACTGTGTGTGTGTGTGTGTATCTAAAACACGAGTATATAATAAAATTAACAACTTTATTGCACAGCCGACGCCGCCGAAGACGACAACGCACACAAAGAGTGACAATTTTCTTAAATGTTGCAGGAAAATGACAACAACAACAAGAACAGAAACAAGAAGAACAACAAGAACAGCAGCAACAACAACAACTGGTCGCCACAACAAGGAAAAACAGAGAGCTGAAAATGTCAAATTGGCTGGCAATCTAAAAGTGAAAGCTATCCAAACTGACGGAGTGCCGATTAGAAAGTTTCCCACACACACACACACACACACATACAGGGTGAGGATGCCTAATGAGGCCACATACATGACCTTGACGGCACAGGGTGTTCTAGGATGTTTCAAATTACAGTATTCTGCATCCTTAATTCGGCTTATCGTCGTATACAGAAAAGAATTAAAAGACGCAATAAATGCTTTTAATTGAATCAGAGTTAAATAAATATTTTAAATTAATTGCTGAATTAATTAATATATAAATTAAATTAATAATAAATATAAATAATAATATAATAAATGAATATCATTAATAAATAAATACCATAATAAATAAGTAAATAAATAAATATTTAAATAAATACAGAAATGAACAAAAGTAATGAATTAATTTATAAATAAACAAATAATAATATAAAAAGCTAAATTAATAACTTAATACATAAATAATCAAATAAACAAATATCAAAATACGTACATAAATATACCGCAAACAAAACATATAAAAATAAGGAATTTAAATTATGAAATTATGAAATTATAAATAACTACAAAAATACCTAAATAAATAATGAAAAATTTATATAAAAAAAACTGATAAAGAAATACATTGATGAATAAAGATATATACAAATCAGTATCTATTTTTTACATACATATGGTAGATACGTTTATATGAATGTTGAATGTGTATGAATATTGAATTGAAAAATCGCGGGTTAACTTCGAGTAAACTCTTTCATTTTGAAGTTGGCAATACTGTCAGTGCGATATTTGAAGCCATTATGATTATTCGACATTTAGTTAATGATTTTAATTGATTTTGTACACATTAGTACTAATAGCATACATCCACATATGGTATGTGTATGTTCATATAAAATGACTTACATACATATAAACATATCCCAGTTCTGGCTTTAAGTTTCTACAATAGAAATAGAAATAAAGTTTCTATTGATTTCTGTGTTAAGAGTTTAAGGAGTTACTGGTAGATATATACCATATATTAATATATATATATATATACATATATGCATATAACTAAATATACATATGTATACATATGAGATATGTACATATTTTGGTTTCTTGCACATATCAACGACTTTCCACTTAGATAGCCAATTTCATCTAACCTCAGACAGCTTATATCATATTATCAGGCCCGTTCTCAGCTCCTGCTTGTGCTCTCTAATGCAAATTGATTCATTTTGCCAAACAACTAAACCCCCCACGTGTGTGTGTGTGAGTGGGTGTGTGTGTGTGTGTGTGTGTGAGTGAGAGTTTGTGTACCCCACATACATTTATCATTTACATATATTTATCAAAGCACAAAGTCACCTACGCAAAGGAAAGAAGAAAAAATCCACGCAAATCGGTAAAATGTCTTACCACCTCCCTCCTGTCCTGCCCCTCCCCCTGTGACTCCACCAGCTGTGACTTGTTAGCATACATATTCTCATGTGCCCATTAAAAAAGTAAAGCAGAGCGCAGCAAAAAGGAATATGGAATATCTTTTAAGCCTCATTCGGTAACTTACTGTCTTTTATGGCGGCGGCTTAGAGAGCAGCGGAATATTCATAAAACTGTATCTAAATGAATGCCAAACCAAGCTCCACCCCTCCCCCCTTCACTGCTGCCCCTTCAGCCACTGCTTGGCCATTTTTTCTTGCAGTCTGTCGCCGTCTCTGTCACTCTAATGTGCATAATTGAAATATATGCTTAAATTCATTTAACGAACTGCTGAGCGGCTTATGATCCTTCTTGGCTCTGACTGAGGCTCCCGCGGCAGCTACTCACACACCCACACCTGCGTGTGTGGGTGTATGTGTGGAGGGGTTGTGTGTGTATATATATTTTGCATATTTAACTATGCATTTGTGCGATAAGCTTTCTTAGTTTATTATTTAAACAGGAACAGGCAACGACGCGCACAACGACAACGACAAACGGCGACATGTAAATGTGAGTGAGTATGTAAGTGGGAGTGTGGGTAACTGTATGTGTGTGTGTGTGTGTGTCTGTGTGTGTGTCTGTGTGTGTGTGAGAGACGACACAGTCGGGCCAGGTTATTATAATGCTAAACAACTTTAGATACACCTTTGTCTGCCTGGGCGCGCGTCTGTTTGTGTTCTGCCTCGACCTGCTGCTTGTGTGTGTGATTGTATGTGTATGTGTGTGTGTGTATGTGCAGGGTTTGCATGTATTTAGCATGCACGAAATTCAGCTAAATGCTGCTGTTTCCAGAGTTGCCAATGTCGCCTGTTACAGCATCGCATCTGAGCCATGCTGCCAAACTATTTAGCCGAAAAGCGGCTAAATGGGCAACATTTAGCAGAAATTATGAGACGCAGCCAAGCGAGGAAGTGCTCGACGAGAGGCGTGCGAGAATACGCGGTATGCGCGTATGCAAATCACTTTAGAATTGTTCGCCTTGTCAAAGCCTGCAACCCACGACCTTCTCTCTCCAGCCTCTTCCCCATCCTCGACGCCTTGGACACATTGTCATTAGGATTATGAATTACCATTTGTAAAGCATTTTTGTCTGGCTTGCCTCCTGATAAGGTTAACTTATGCACTGGGGCCACAGCAACAGCGACTTCTCTTGATTAACCGACCTCTTTCAAAGCTTTTTTCAAAGCATATTCAATTTATTGGCCCGTTGGTCTAGTGGGAAACTGAAACTGTTCGTCATATTTGAATTCCATTCACACTTTAGGGGATAGCTGCGATTTGATTGTTTGTTTTCTAAAGATAACAATAACTCCTATCGATAACAAACTTCCCTATCGACAACAATCTTGAGGGGATAGCTTCGATTGTATTGTTTATTTTCTATCAATAACAATAATCCCTATCCACAACAAACTTATGTGGATAGCTTCGATTTGATTGTATGTTTCGTAACGATAACAATCATTCCTATCGATAACAATAATGAAGAGATAGCTTCAATTCGATTCTTTGTTTTCTGTCGATAACATTCTTGACGAATAATTGCGATTTGATTGTTTGTTTACTATTAATAAAAATAATTCCTATCGATAACAAACTTCCCTTCGACAAAAATGTTGAGGTGATAGCTTCGATTGTATTCGGCGTCTTCTATCGATAACAAACTTCCCTATCTAAAACAATCTTATTGCGATTGCTTCAATTCTATTATTTGTTTTCTATCGATAACATTTTTTCCTTTTAATAACAGTCTATCCTATCATAAAAAAATTATCACCTAAAACCCTCTTGCCACTCTCACTGGTTCATCTTGCTCTTCACGTATGTTAGGTGTTTGTCTCCCTCTTACTTATTCAGTTGAGTTCTATCATTAGTTCTTTAATTTCAATAAATATTTAAACATAGTCGGGTCCAGTAAGTCGGAAACATAGCAATAGTTATGCAAAATAACGATCACCAAGCTTCTATACATACACACAAAACGTGATTTTTTTCACCGTTTTTCCTTTTTTTGGATAGGGTCTTTAATTACAGGATTGGAAGTCCTGCTTCTTTGGTTCACTTGTAACTGAGAGAGCTATAAAAATGCACCTCTGTTATAGAACAAAAAAGTCACAGCAATGGCTTTGAATGATGCTTTGACTGGTTTGGCAACTGACGACAAGTCCCTTCTACCTTCATCCTGCTAGAGCTCTCACTCTCCGTCTCTCTCTCTGTGGGTAACTTTGATGGCTTAATTAGCGGACGAAATGTCAATCACAAAGCCTTCATGCGAGGAGCACATTTGCATTCCCCATATCAGTCGCTGCGTTTCTGTTTGTTGCCAAGGTAGCAGCACCAGCGGCAGCCACCAGGTTGCCAATCTGAGGTGCGTACTCGTCTGTATCGCGTAACGAAAGTGCCATAGGAAATGCTAATGCCACAGCAGTTGCAATCCGCACCGTCTGGTTGGAGCATACAAGCCAAGTGAACTGGGGTAGTGCCGAGTGTTTCGTTTCATCTGAATACATATATGTAGCTACATATGTATGGTATGTACATATGTAAATGGGTCATTGCATAGCTTATGCTGATATAGTGTGTGGTAGATCTTGTGATTCAGTGCAAGGGTTTGTTCTTCTACCTAATCACAATCTCCCCATTTTCATTTTTGGATTTTATTTCATTAAAGACTTGAATTATTACTGTTATGAAACTGAAGATGGCGGTACCCCTACGGCCAAAGAAGAGGTTCATAAATACAAGACTTTAAAAATATAAATACAAAACAGTAATTTTACTAAAATTTTTCACTTTAATCTCACTTAAAAAATATAAATAAATTACTTTAATTACTACATTTGGGTTTGACCCATCAGAAACCTATTTCGATAAATATGGTTCTTAGATGGACGAGTTCACAATCGAGCAGTTGCCATGTGTGTCATACTATTGTGATCGTTGAGTTTATACTGCAGCTGTAAAGTAGCGTTCTCACTAATTAAAAGGGGCTGATTGCAATACATACGAGTATTGTGTAAAAATATAGGGCATTCATACAGACAGACAGACGTACGGACGGACAGACAGACAGACATGGCTTAATCGATTGGGGATGTATCCTTACGCACATTTCACATGCCGACATGCCACAAACTTTTTAAAATTCAAATTTTACAAAAATTTAATTTTTCAATAACAAAAAGTAGAACCTTCTTTATTTCCAACTGAGAAAAGGAGGAAGGGGCGAGAAACTTGTGAAAATGTTGTAGCTATTGTCTTTGACTCATTAGGCTTTCATATTCTACGGCTATTTGCATGCTGTACATTCATGTTGTAACCTGACCGAGAGAAACAGCCAGCTATTGGCCGCAAATCGCAGTCCAACAAGGCATTATGCAATACAGCTTCAGATTTGACTGATTAACCATACCGGGCCAAAGCGCTCGAACATCGAAAAACAAATATGAGTATGACAGCAAAATGCTGGAACACGGAAACGCACTTAAATGGCAATCGATTGCACTTTGGCCGATAAGTGCGCATATAAAGGACACTTGACCGAGACGAAGTAGTGCCTTCCCCCGCACTCCCCTAGTAAATGTACAGTGCGTGTCAACCTTTCGCTCAGCAGCGTAGTGCGCCTAACATGAGTGCGCTCCACGGGAACGAGGCGACGAAGTGAGAGAGTGGGAAACCAAAAACATGATGTGCAACACAAGAAAATATTTGTTTTACTTTCACATATTTGTATACATAGTTTGTACATACATAGTTTGTACATACATATGTACATACACTATACACTACAGTGGCCTCGCCATACAAACTTTAAAGCCTGGACGAACCGATATTTTGTATTTCATTGTGCAAAAAAAGAAACAGAGAACGAAAAACGACAACGCAGAAAAGTGCGCTGAAAGTTTAGCACAGCATAAAAAAAGTTCAAATAGTGAAAAAGTTTTGTCGACCAATTTTTCTTTTACTTTTAGAGAAAACAACAAAAAAAAAAAGGGAAGCAAACATGAAGAACATCGAATTTTTCTTGTTTATTAGATATCATACGAAAACATAGAATTCAAATTATGCGCCAAATTG
The DNA here is from genome assembly GCA_018904165.1 of Zaprionus camerounensis. NCBI lineage: Eukaryota > Metazoa > Arthropoda > Insecta > Diptera > Drosophilidae > Zaprionus > Zaprionus camerounensis. The sequence continues at coordinate 2,308,258 of JAEIFS010000740.1, forward strand.
AAGAAAAATATAAAGAAGAAAGGTTGCATTTCCTCGCTCTCTGATAACTCTTTGATGCTTAGTCTCTCTTTCTCAAAGACTTAAAATATATTAAGGTCTTTAACAGCAATGCCCTACTCTTTTATATTTGCATTGGATTGATAAATGAAAAACAAAGTCTTTCTTAGTTACACATTTTGATTATGCCTGCAACTGTATTTGCAACATAAAACTTTAACACCAAAGTTTAAAATGTTTGGAAAATTAATCGAAAAGTATTTGGGAAGTGACTCGAAAGGTATTTGCAAAATTACAAGAAATAAACAGTTTATTCGCAATTTTTAAAACGTGCCTACCTTGCATTCTATTCAGACGTCCTTCCGGTTTGATATTCTGCAGATCCTGGAAGCCTTTGACGAACATTTTCTTATCAGTGATTCCGTCCTCATCATGGCAATAAACAACCCCGATTGGATCAAGTTCATCAAACTGATTCAACTGATCCAACGGTATATCCGGAGTATGCGAGGGTGTATCTTGTTCAGACTTTATATTGTCTGCTGTGGCCATCTGCTAGGGACATTAGTTCTTCTGTGGAAAACCGTTTGGAATTATTTTGTAATATATGTTGGAAGTTGAAGTTAATTTAAATTAATAAATGTTTGACTAAAAAGTTCTTAGGCGACATTAAGGCCTACTATTTCTCGATTACAAAAAACAGAAGACCAATTTTACGATTACAAACACTTAAATACATTATACACTTTTGCAAATGTAACGTTTGTCGTAGAACTCAAATTCACAGGAAATTCAAATTCAGTAAATCAATAATAACCGTTTGCAAGCATAATTTTAATATAAGAAACTTTTTTTTTGGTAAACATAATAACTAAATATATAATAAGCATCCAAAATTTGGTTCCGGTCGGATAGTTAACATAAAAGTTATGTAAGAAATAATTTTAATTCTACACACTCCTAAAACCAGGTGTTCAAAAGTAATCGGTATATCGATGAGTTAAAATACAAAATGGCGGCTGTGCTGTACATTAGCGTTGGCTTGTATTGAAATTCTGAATTAATTCAATTAATAAAGTAATTTGATTAAATTCATTAAGTACATAAGCCTTATCATAAGCTCCATGTAATCAGAGAGAGAGAGGCTTGTTCACATACAACTGCGCAATTAAAGTCTGCAACAACAACAACAGTTGAGCTAATGAGCAGTGGAAGAGTCTGCAAATTAATTTGCCGCTTTAAATTGTAAACAGCTGTGAAATAGTTTAACAATGAACAGAATAATGAATACAAAGCAAAGAATGCTCATTTACAGAATGTTCATATGCCCTTAGCTGAAATTAAGAAGTATCTAGACTGAGGCAAACCATTGATTTCATTGGTTTCACAATTTATCGCAGTCTGGCCAAAGTGAATGGAAATCGCGCCACTATGCATAGCGTAAGGCACCGCCTTGCACTACCCACTTAAGCTGGACAAATCTGTGTGGGCAAATCGCCACGGAGTGGGGGAGAGGGAAGGGGGGCACTTGTAAGCCGAAGCACAGCAGTAAAAGCGGAGGAAAAAACTGCAATGGGCGAAGAAAAATTGGAGAAGCATTGCAATCGCTGAATAGTTGTGTCTGCACTTTGCACTTTTACATTTTGTTTTGACATCTGCGAATTCATCAGAGCTTGCAGATTGAGTTTGTCTCCAATACCATCGAACCCCATCGTCCCCCTCCCTAGTGGCATGACAAGGTGCAGCAGCCTGAGTGCCAGTCAGATCTCCCTCACTCCATTTCCAAGTCCCCAATCTCAGACATCCGCCAAAAGACAATCAAACGAATGCAAATTGAACTAAAAACGATTAAGCTGAAAATGGAATTGTGTATTTTATGCCATTCGCTCGAAAAAGGTTTCTTCTCTCTCTCTCTCTCTCTCGTACTGTCTCTCTTCCTCTATCCTTTAGTCTTCTTCTCGACAGCTTGACAAAACAGCTTGACTCGGCAAAGTTTTTGTAGGCCGCGTCAAGACTCGAGACGAAATTGTGACTCGCAAAGTTTCCGGTACCCCCGATTGAATTTGGATCTGACTTTGGGTAGAACGCAGAGGGGGTTGAATGCTTTGGTGTGCCACCAGATGATTTGTGGATTCTGCTGATGCAGCATCCTCGACTGCGATTCACACGAATTGCAAACATTGCACAAAATGCAAACCGAAATCTTGGCTAAAGTTAACTCCGCAAGAGCTCAAGACAACTTTTCGCACAGATTCACCATATAATTACAGGCATGCGTGTGTGTGTGTGTTTGTGTGTGTGTGTGTGTGTGTGTGTCTGTGTGCTTGTCTGTGGGTCCGTGTGTGTGTGTGCATATCCAAACTATGCTGCAACACTATCGATAGATGCAAAGATAGTTGCGATAGTGCACTTCTTGGAATAGTCAATTGTGAACTGAGTTGATTGGTAACCTGATGTTATATTGTTCTGTATATAAAAAAGATATGCACTCAGGGGCACCTATTTTATTGTGTCACTTTGAATGCGTCATGCAGCAACTCTTTTTCAAGAAGATACCCCTCTTAGACCTTCTACCGTTCCTTACCACTTCCTAAATATTACCTCTATATCATTTACAAAAAACATTTCACAGAAAACTCCATTGCTTATGTTTGAACTCGTATCTTCACTAATCTTTCAGCTATTCGTGTTACTATTTCATATATATATATATATGTATATATGTATGTTATACTGACCCTAGAATATCGCATTGTCATGGTGAAGTTCGTCACACCCGAAACAAGCGTAGCATCAGTTTTCATTTTAAGCTGGTTCAATTTTCAACAGAATCGGAAAACTTTCCCCATTGTGTGAAAAATTGCAGCTCAGGGGTTTTTCGAAAACGTAATCGGCTTTAGCTGTTATCGAAACATGGACTACGCCGGAAACACACACACAGACATAGACACACACACACATCTACACACACAGAGGCATACACAGAGACACACTCAGAAAACAAAAAAACACAAAAGATTGGGAAACGAAATGGGCCAAACAAAATTCATAAATGTTGCCAAATTATCGGAAGTCCGAATCTCGGGCCCAATGCACAGGGAGTAACAAAGGGAAAGTGTGCAAGGGGGGAAAAGGGGGAAAGGAGGAAGAGGGACGAGGCTGGGGCTGGGGCTGCGGGAATCGGTCGACACTTATCGATTTTATTAGCCAAGCGTTTTAATGTTTACAGCGTCGCCAGCTGCTTGAATATTTGTGGCATATTTGCAAAAACGACCAAGTGCCACGCCCACACCCACGCCCCACGCCCACGTCGCCTTTACCTCTAGGCCACCACGGCACCAGGGCATCGGCTACTTGACGCGCACCGCATGTTTGAAATTTTGAAATACACAAATTGTTGGTAAATTAAACGAAAATATCTTGCGCCTGGCATTTGATTGAGGCATCCGGAATGGTGGGGGATGGCTAAGGGGGGAGGGGGAGTGCTGGGGGTGCAAGCTGTTGTGTGGCATAAAGACAGCAGCGTCAAGCGGCCAGCAGACGGCGGAAATAGCCTGAAAGGCAAGCAAAGAATTCAGCAGGACAAAGTTGCCGCCTGGTCGCAGCTTGTCAGTTTTTTTTGCTCCTCTTCTCCATCGGAGTTACCTACCTCCCTCCCTCCCTCATTCCTAACCAAGATGTTTAATTCCGACCATTCGGTAATGTCCTCTCAATATGTAATTCGCCTTAGCTTGAACACAAATTAAGTCGTTAATTAAACATTAACTTCAAATTCGAAACAGCAAAATGTTTATGGTATTTACCAATAGTATACGATAGTTAGGTTAGCACTATCGTTAGAGAAGGGTTAATGAGATATGCTCTATAATCGAATATATGTTTGTATGTTGTATGTTGGTCTAGTGAGTTTATCACTCAGGAATGCATTGAACTTTTGTAAATATTCTCTATATGATGGCAACTGTTTATGTTCACAAATCTAAGACCTAAATATATCGCCTGCTTATGCCTATTTAATTCTCGGCTGGCATTCCCTTCTACCATGCGGTCAATGGGTATATAAATTACCAAGCACTAAGGGCTACAAGTTATTCGATTAATTGATTGTCAATATTAAAAATCGAGGATAGAGTTCCTAATATGTAATTGAGAGAAAACGCGATGTATTTAGTATTTAGTGGATTGTTTTATGTACTAAATATATACCATATTTTATAGAAAGGCAAACACACTCAGAGCCCCCGAGACCGTCGCGACGGCACTGCTCATTAAAGATATACTTCTTTAAACAACTCTCTCCTTCTCTGTGGTGTAACTCCACTTAATAAGATAGCAACTCGAAAACATATCAATATGAGTGAGATAATACATAATGCTTTGGTAGATATTATATTTCTGCCATAACTCGTATAGTTGCCACAACATATAATGGTATATCATACTGTACTTACCTTGTACATTCAGACAATACCCGATTTCTTCTGCTGTCAGTCTCTTCTTCGTTTTAATCTCTCTTCTTCGTTTTAATCGCTCTTCTCGGCTATTTGTTCGTACTTGTTTTGATTTGTTTTGTTCTCAAGTCGTTGCGATTTAGCACAACTTGGACTCTCTACGGCCTGAAAGGAACTCACAGAGAGCGCTGGCGAGTGCCTTTTCTATCCGGCGTTGCCTTAAGTGCGACAAATTCGGCAATTTACCTGCGGCCACGTCCGAGTTCGCGTGCTCTTGCCCCCCTTTCTCTTCTGCTAGCTCTCGCAGCACTCGTCAGCTGTCCTTATGTTAATTTCATGTTGGCTTTCAGCTCACGTCAACAGGAGGCGAGTCGAACTTGCCGTTGCAGGAGTAGATAGATGAGGAGGAGAGGGCCGCACCGTTTATTTGGCCAACAAATTTGGTATTGCCTATTTAGCTCTGCCAAGTTGGTTGGCAGCAATTCAAATAGCTTGGCAAACTAAAACTTGGCGGCGGGCGAGCAAGACCAGTAGTGTGGGGGGGAGGGGGAGAGCTTGCATACTGTTTTCCCTCTAAATATAGCTCGCATGCTGTCACAAATAGTTGTTTCGGAGGGCCATAAGGCATAAGGTTGCCAATGGATCTCCACTAGTTGCCGACGCCAGCGACTTCTGGTCGAAGCGTTGCTCAAACCTTATCGCGCGCCAACATCTTGCGCCAGCTGAAGCTGCTCTCAGGCTGTGAGCTTTCTCTTTTCGATATTTAGGTCCCACCTCCTCACTCTTCTCACTATCTTATCTATCCTTGTCCGCCTTTCTAGGCCTTATCGCCCTTTGGCAATCGGCAGCCTTTCAAGAGAAGCTCAAATGCTTTGCATGCTGCTTTCTCCTCCTGACATATCCTGTAGAAACTACAAAGAGGCATGCTCACAGCAACAATGCAAGCCAGCCAGATGAAGATGGCTGTCCAGCTAGCTGAATATGTGAATTTTGATTAAGAGATAGTTTTCATGACTGCATGGCTCAGCACTTAGGGCATCTCTAAGCCATAGGGAACCTGCTTCCTCCTTCTGAAATGTGCGGCACAAATAACTTACCAACTACTGGCACTCCCCCCAGTGTCTGAGCATCAGCTCCGCCCACTCGTGTACGCTGATGCCGAGTAGGAAGCATGTTTATTAGCCGTATCAGCGCAGCTAATGCCAGGTGAGCTACACTCAATTAACCTGCACAAACATACAGGGGGGCGATGATAGGCAGCGGGGGTGCAAGCCGTTTGTGCACAGTAAAGACTGACTACAACAAAGCGAGCGCAAACTATTTCATTAGCGCAATTAGTCGACTAATTGTGCCTTTTCACATCGCCCCCCGAGTTAACATTAGCTCGGAACTTCTTAATACGCAATGCAAATACGACCACAATTGCGATTATCATATCGTTAAGTTTTATATATGGTGATGTAGATGTTAGTGGATCAGTTATAGAAAGAATTTGGCGGGAAACTATGTTTATAATTTCGAGAGTGACTGCAAAGTTGAAAACACTGGACTGCAGTCATGTGTTTTTATACCCTTCAACTTTGGGCAATAAATCACGTCTGTGTTTACTGACTAATCGGATTATTTAAAACACCTAATGCTTTTCAAGTAGGTTAAGGGTATACAAGAATTGGTAATCAAAAGAGTGGATCATTTAATATTCAGTTTTTTGTAATTGAGCAACAAACATTTATAAATAAAACACTTATAAATTTTGAGTAAATCTTTACTAACACAACTTCAAACTTCCAACTTCCAAAGGTTCTTCCACTGACGAATTAATGTCCCTAATGGTCACAGCACACAGCACCCTTGCATACCCCGGATAATCCGTTGGATCAGTTGAAACAGTTTGATGAACTTGTTCCGATCGGGGTCGTTTATTGCCATTATGAAGACGATATCACTGATAATGAAATGTTCGTCGAATGCTCTCAAGGTTTGCAAAATATCAAACCGAAAGGACGTTTTCCACTGGAATTGAGTATCTCGCTGTTGTCGATCGTGATAAGATCGAGTGAATTGCATGTTATGGTATTGTTTGTGGGCACCCTTTCAACATTATGAATTTCACTTTGCTGAGGTCTTTTTCCAAATATATGTAGTACTACTAATATATATACTAATATAGAACTATGACATTGTAGTCTTATGGTTGCAAACATTGAATCCAATTAAATGGTATCCAACACACTCCACTTTTTGTGTTGCTTTATGACGAACGTCATCCTCAGTTGGGTCACCTGTCGCAGACATTTGCATATGTGTTATATATATGTGTGTGTGTGTGTGTGTGGGAGTATAATATTCACACCAGGCAGCACAGCGCTAAGTCTAGTGCCATCTCGCTGCGACAGCAACTGTTGAATGGAAAACTCTGCCAGCTAATTAGAAAAGCAGTCACGCTGCGCTCAGCGTACTCTGTGCCAGTATGTACAAAATTATATAAGTGTGCGTGCATCTGTGTGTGTGTGTGTGTGTGTTTATGTCAGTGTGTGCACACTCTCACAAAGTCGCCACATCATATTGTTAGAAGTTTCGCACTGGCAGCGAAAGTCGAAAGAAAAACTTTTCGCCTAACATGAGAAACTGCGTGTGGTGAGCGAGAGAAGGAGCGGGTGCCTCGAGGAGGCAAGGAGGTGAGGAAGGGGCAGGAAGTATGCTTGAAAGTATTTGCTATAAATGCCTTCGCTTATTGTTTAAGACCTTCTTTAAGCTTCATCCGGCATCGATTTTGACTGCGGTCGTAATTATTCGCCTTGAAACCGTCAATTATTGCGCATTTGTCTGCGAGCGAAATTTCAATAAAGCCCGTTAAAAATGGACGCGCTCTTCAACTCATGACTGCCACTTTCTCACCCCCTCTCCCCCTACGCCTTTCTTTATTGCATTGAGCTGGCAACGCTGGCCACGAAGTGCGCTCAGCCAAGATGTGAATCCGACCGCAAGTGAACTGAGCCAAGGCGCGCCGCAGCTTAGGCAGCGCTTAACCAATAAGGCAACATGCAGCAAACAGCACGCAGCAAGCAGCACGCAGCAAGCAGCAGGCAGTGGGAAGAGCGCAGCGCGCATTTCAGCTCCGCTGGCAGCAAACTAATTAAGTTTGGCAACCAAGGACGAGAAGACAGCGAGCAGTGAGGGAGTAGCAAAGAGAGAGACAGAAAGAGTTAGACTAGTGAAAGGAGAACGGAAGCAATGGCTGCGAAACTTGGCCATCGGCATCGACAACACCAAAAACACCAATAACAACAACAACAACCCCATCGACGTCAGCGTCAGCGTCGCCGTCAACGTCAGCCACATCGTCAGCGTCGTCGTTGGCGCCTGCTTTCGTTTTCAGCTTGCCTGGCAACATTCACAACTAAATTAGAAGCGCAAACTTTAATTTATTGCCCAGTTTATGTCCCGGCGACGTGCGCCCATCAAAATTCAGGACGCTGCAGAAAGGGTAGCGCAAGCATTCTCAAGTAACATGGCCGGATAAATCGTCTGGGCAAAGTTTGCATTTGCAGCAGTAGCAGCAACGGCAACAGCAACATCAACAGCAACTCCGCTCGCGCTTGCCACAAGCCTGAAGGGGTTTGTGGCCATTGTTGGTCACTTCTCATTTCCCACTTTCCACTTTTCGAATCTGCACTTAATTCTTGTATACGTAAGTGACTCTTCTTACCTCTACTAATGTGGTAGAGGGGGCAAGCACTGTGCTCGTCTGCATACCCTATAGAAAAAAGACCAGCATGAAAGAAAGTTCAATGTTTCATACTCTGGCAGGTGGCTCTCTTCTATAATTGTTATATATATTTTATATACCCTCTGCAAGGGTATTAAAAGGTAAACTAACTTTCTGCAAATGTATTTAACATGCAGAAGGAGGTGTGAGAGACCCCATAAAGTATATATATATATTCTTGCTCTGGATCGCTTGTCACGACGATTCGGCCATATCTGTCCGTCTGTCCGGATGTCCGTCTGTCTGTGTGAACACACAGATCTAAGTTATTATTAAAGCTAGAGATACCAAAATTGCAAGAAGGCTTTTATATACTTTACGCTAATAAAGTTTATTTCGAATGCTGTGTGCCATGCCCCCCGACCTCGAAAATTAAATATTTAATTTGGCAATTCGATATATGTATATGCAAAATACAATTTTCTGACTTTGACATTTACTTAGCTTCTTGAAATATCCACATATTCTCTATATTTCATCTTACTGTCGAATGCTTTCGTCTGTTGATCTAGTTTTTTATTGATCCAAGTAACCCATGACATTGAACCTACTGTCGAATGCTTTCGTCTGTTGATCTAGTTTTTTATTGATCCAAGTAGCCCATGACATTGAACATACTGTCGAATGCTTTCGTCTGTCTATCTAGTTTTTTATTAATCCAAGTAGCCCATGACTTTGACCCTACGTAAGAAACCGAATGTCGAAACATTCTTCAGTTCACATGTAGTCGTTTGTACAGTCACAAGTAAAATTTCTGTAATAATATTTTTATTTGTTTAAAAAAGTTTTTCTCGCGATATAAAAAACCTATATTATATATAATGGCACGCAACCCCGTTTAATCAAAACCCATCAAGTCTATCCCAAGGTTAATGATGATAATAATAAGGATGCTACTACGTCAAAGCCGAATGAAGATGAGAAGTATTTGGTCCTTTACTGCCACGGAGATGAAGAACGCACTACGTATATAACGAAGGACACTCAAGAAGGCACTCAAAAAATATTTGGAATCTACAGACCGAGAACCTAAGAAATAATACTGTCCTTCGTCCTATATATGACGACGCATTCTCAACTGGCAATCAAAATCGGATTAATATCTATTTAATCTTGTTTTTAAAATTTGAAGTCTGGAACATATAAATATATGATATTAAATTCTAATACATGAATTACTAAATCTTTTTTCACGTGTTGATTCCTTAGAATTTAAAATAGCTTAAATCGGTTAGCTTAAGAGTGCAAAAGGACCTGTATGAGCAGCAAAACGACTCGAAAATGAATTGTGTCGAAATTTAATTTAATGTCCGGATGTCCGCCTGTCTGTGTGAACACACAGATCTAAGTTATTATTAAAGCTAGAGATACCAAAATTGCAAGAAGGCTTTTATATACTTTACGCTAATAAAGTTTATTTCGAATGCTGTGTGCCATGCCCCCCGACCACGAAAATTAAATATTTAATTTAGCAATTCGATATATGTATATGTAAAATACAATTTTCTGACTTTGACATTTACTTAGCTTCTTGAAATATCCACATATTCTCTATATTTCATCTTACTGTCGAATGCTTTCGTCTGTTGATCTAGTTTTTTATTGATCCAAGTAACCCATGACATTGAACCTACTGTCGAATGCTTTCGTCTGTTGATCTAGTTTTTTATTGATCCAAGTAGCCCATGACATTGAACATACTGTCGAATGCTTTCGTCTGTCTATCTAGTTTTTTATTAATCCAAGTAGCCCATGACTTTGACCCTACGTAAGAAACCGAATGTCGAAACATTCTTCAGTTCACATGTAGTCGTTTGTACAGTCACAAGTAAAATTTCTGTAATAATATTTTTATTTGTTTAAAAAGTTTTTCTCGCGATATAAAAAACCTATATTATATATAATGGCACGCAACCCCCGTTTAATCAAAACCCATCAAGTCTATCCCAAGGTTAATGATGATAATAATAAGGATGCTACTACGTCAAAGCCGAATGAAGATGAGAAGTATTTGGTCCTTTACTGCCACGGAGATGAAGAACGCACTACGTATATAACGAAGGACACTCAAGAAGGCACTCAAAAAATATTTGGAATCTACAGACCGAGAACCTAAGAAATAATACTGTCCTTCGTCCTATATATGACGACGCATTCTCAACTGGCAATCAAAATCGGATTAATATCTATTTAATCTTGTTTTTAAAATTTGAAGTCTGGAACATATAAATATATGATATTAAATTCTAATACATGAATTACTAAATCTTTTTTCACGTGTTGATTCCTTAGAATTTAAAATAGCTTAAATCGGTTAGCTTAAGAGTGCAAAAGGACCTGTATGAGCAGCAAAACGACTCGAAAATGAATTGTGTCGAAATTTAATTTAATGTCCGGATGTCCGCCTGTCTGTGTGAACACACAGATCTAAGTTATTATTAAAGCTAGAGATACCAAAATTGCAAGAAGGCTTTTATATACTTTACGCTAATAAAGTTTATTTCGAATGCTGTGTGCCATGCCCCCCGACCACGAAAATTAAATATTTAATTTAGCAATTCGATATATGTATATGTAAAATACAATTTTCTGACTTTGACATTTACTTAGCTTCTTGAAATATCCACATATTCTCTATATTTCATCTTACTGTCGAATGCTTTCGTCTGTTGATCTAGTTTTTTATTGATCCAAGTAACCCATGACATTGAACCTACTGTCGAATGCTTTCGTCTGTTGATCTAGTTTTTTATTGATCCAAGTAGCCCATGACATTGAACATACTGTCGAATGCTTTCGTCTGTCTATCTAGTTTTTTATTGATCCAAGTAGCCCATGACTTTGACCCTACGTAAGAAACCGAATGTCGAAACATTCTTCAGTTCACATGTAGTCGTTTGTACAGTCACAAGTAAAATTTCTGTAATAATATTTTTATTTGTTTAAAAAAGTTTTTCTCGCGATATAAAAAACCTATATTATATATAATGGCACGCAACCCCCGTTTAATCAAAACCCATCAAGTCTATCCCAAGGTTAATGATGATAATAATAAGGATGCTACTACGTCAAAGCCGAATGAAGATGAGAAGTATTTGGTCCTTTACTGCCACGGAGATGAAGAACGCACTACGTATATAACGAAGGACACTCAAGAAGGCACTCAAAAAATATTTGGAATCTACAGACCGAGAACCTAAGAAATAATACTGTCCTTCGTCCTATATATGACGACGCATTCTCAACTGGCAATCAAAATCGGATTAATATCTATTTAATCTTGTTTTTAAAATTTGAAGTCTGGAACATATAAATATATGATATTAAATTCTAATACATGAATTACTAAATCTTTTTTCACGTGTTGATTCCTTAGAATTTAAAATAGCTTAAATCGGTTAGCTTAAGAGTGCAAAAGGACCTGTATGAGCAGCAAAACGACTCGAAAATGAATTGTGTCGAAATTTAATTTAATGTCCCGATGTCCGCCTGTCTGTGTGAACACACAGATCTAAGTTATTATTAAAGCTAGAGATACCAAAATTGCAAGGCTTTTATATACTTTACGCTAATAAAGTTTATTTCGAATGCTGTGTGCCATGCCCCCCGACCACGAAAATTAAATATTTAATTTAGCAATTCGATATATGTATATGCAAAATACAATTTTCTGACTTTGACATTTACTTAGCTTCTTGAAATATCCAAATATTCTCTATATTTCATCTTACTGTCGAATGCCTTCGTCTGTTGATCTATTTTTTTATTGATCCAAGTAGCCCATGACATTGAACCTACTGTCGAATGCTTTCGTGTGTTGATCTAGTTTTCTATTGATCCAAGTAACCCATGACATTGAACCTACTGTCGAATGCTTTCGTCTGTTGATCTAGTTTTTTATTGAACCAAGTAACCCATGACATTGAACCTACTGTCGAATGCTTTCGTCTGTCTATCTAGTTTTTTATTGATCCAAGTAGCCCATGACTTTGACCCTACGTAAGAAACCGAATGTCGAAACATTCTTCAGTTCAAATTTAGTCGTTTGTACATTCGCAAGTAAAACAAGTAAAATTTCTGTAATAATATTTTTATTTCTAAAAAAACTTTTTCTCGCGATATAAAAAAGCTATGTTATATGTAATGGCACGCAAACCCCGTTTAATCAAAAGTCATCGAGTCTATTCCAATACCTCGGTTAATGATAATAATAAGGATGCTACTACGTCAAAGCCGAATGAAGATGAGAAGTATTTGGTCCTTTACTGCCACGGAGATGAAGAACGCACTACGTATATAACGAAGGATACTCAAGAAGGCACTCAAAAAAGATTTGGAATCTACAGACCGAGAACCTAAGAAATAATACTGTCCTTCGTCCTATATATGACGACGCATTCTCAACTGGCAATCAAAATCGGATTAATATCTATTTAATCTTGTTTTTAAAATTTGAAGTCTGGAATTTATAAATATAATATGATATTGAATTCTAATACATGAATTACAAAATCTTTTTTCACTTGTTGATTCCTTAGAATTTAAAATAGCTTACATCGGTTAGCTTAAGAGTGCAAAAGGGCCTGTATGAGCAGCAAAACGACTCAAATGAATTGTGTCGAAATTTAATTTAATGTCCGGATGTCCGCCTGTCTGTGTGAACACACAGATCTAAGTTATTATTAAAGCTAGAGATACCAAAATTGCAAGGCTTTTATATACTTTACGCTAATAAAGTTTATTTCGAATGCTGTGTGCCATGCCCCCCGACCACGAAAATTAAATATTTAATTTAGCAATTCGATATATGTATATGCAAAATACAATTTTCTGACTTTGACATTTACTTAGCTTCTTGAAATATCCAAATATTCTATATATTTCAACTTACTGTCGAATGCTTTCGTCTGTTGATCTAGTTTTCTATTGATCCAAGTAACCCATGACATTGAACCTACTGTCGAATGCTTTCGTCTGTTGATCTAGTTTTTTATTGATCCAAGTAGCCCATGACTTTGACCCTACGTAAGAAACCGAATGTCGAAACATTCTTCAGTTCACATTTAGTCGTTTGTACATTCACAAGTAAAGCAAGTAAAATTTTTGTAAAATTATTTTTATTTTTTTAAAAAACTTTTTCTCGCGATATAAAAAAGCTTTGTTATATGTAATGGCACGCAAATCCCGTTTAATCAAAATCCATCGAGTCTATTCCAATACCTCGGTTAATGATAATAATAAGGATGCTACTACGTCAAAGCCGAATGAAGATGAGAAGTATTTGGTCCTTTACTGCCACGAAGATGAAGAACGCTCTACGTATAAAATGAAGGACACTCAAGAAAGCACGCAAAAAGATTTGGAATCTACAAACCGATTTGAAATCTAAGAAATAATACTGTCCTTCGTCCTATATATGATGAGGCATTCTCAACTGGCAATCAAAATCGGATTAATATCTATTTAATCTTGTTTTTAAAATTTGAAGTCTGCAACATATAAATATATGATATTAAATTCTAATACATGAATTACTAAATCTTTTTTCACGTGTTGATTCCTTAGAATTTAAAATAGCTTAAATCGGTTAGCTTAAGAGTGCAAAAGGACCTGTATGAGCAGCAAAACGACTCGAAAATGAATTGTGTCGAAATTTAATTTAATGTCCGGATGTCCGCCTGTCTGTGTGAACACACAGATCTAAGTTATTATTAAAGCTAGAGATACCAAAATTGCAAGAAGGCTTTTATATACTTTACGCTAATAAAGTTTATTTCGAATGCTGTGTGCCATGCCCCCCGACCTCGAAAATTAAATATTTAATTTGGCAATTCGATATATGTATATGCAAAATACAATTTTCTGACTTTGACATTTACTTAGCTTCTTGAAATATCCAAATATTCTCTATATTTCATCTTACTGTCGAATGCCTTCGTCTGTTGATCTATTTTTTTATTGATCCAAGTAGCCCATGACATTGAACCTACTGTCGAATGCTTTCGTCTGTTGATCTAGTTTTTTATTGAACCAAGTAACCCATGACATTGAACCTACTGTCGAATGCTTTCGTCTGTTGATCTAGTTTTTTATTTATCCAAGTAGCCCATGACTTTGACCCTACGTAAGAAACCGAATGTCGAAACATTCTTCAGTTCAAATTTAGTCGTTTGTACATTCGCAAGTAAAACAAGTAAAATTTCTGTAATAATATTTTTATTTCTAAAAAAACTTTTTCTCGCGATATAAAAAAGCTATGTTATATGTAATGGCACGCAAACCCCGTTTAATCAAAAGTCATCGAGTCTATTCCAATACCTCGGTTAATGATAATAATAAGGATGCTACTACGTCAAAGCCGAATGAAGATGAGAAGTATTTGGTCCTTTACTGCCACGGAGATGAAGAACGCACTACGTATATAACGAAGGACACTCAAGAAGGCACTCAAAAAAGATTTGGAATCTACAGACCGAGAACCTAAGAAATAATACTGTCCTTCGTCCTATATATGACGACGCATTCTCAACTGGCAATCAAAATCGGATTAATATCTATTTAATCTTGTTTTTAAAATTTGAAGTCTGGAACTTATAAATATAATATGATATTGAATTCTAATACATGAATTACTAAATCTTTTTTCACTTGTTGATTCCTTAGAATTTAAAATAGCTTAAATCGGTTAGCTTAAGAGTGCAAAAGGACCTGTATGAGTAGCAAAACGACTCGAAAATGAATTGTCGAAATTTAATAGAGCTCCATTTCCAGTTCCCTCTTCAGTTCCCTCTTCAGTCTCTTCTTCAGTACCTTCTTCTGTTCCCTCTTCAATCCCTTCCCCAGTTCTAGTTGCGCGTCTGCTGCCAATTGTCATACTTTTTAAAGAAGCCTTCTGCGAGCGCAGCAGCTGCTCCCGCCTCTCCACTTGTCCTCGTTTCCTCGCTCAACCTATTCATATTGGCAAATTAAACAAATTTTGACTACAATGTGTAGCACATACACACACACACACGCACGCACGCACACTCGCTCACGCATTGCGGCTGCTTTAATGGACGCTTGTCACCTCCCTCTCCACACCTACGCCACGCAGGTGGCCGCCATATTGGTTTTTGATTTAAAATAGCAGCGCACTTTTTGATGTTGTCGCGCCCGCTCGAAGAATGCTTCATCTAATTGAATTTGTGGGCGTGAAACAGATTGGCTGGCGTCGCAATCGGAATGGGAATGGGAAAGAAAACTGGAATGGGAAAAACGTGGCAAAGGCAGTGTCAGAGTAAGGGAAAGGGATAGGGGGAGACAAAGAGAGAGAGTGTGAGAGAGTGAGAGCAAGAACGGAAGAGAGACGAACTACGGTGCGTGCCTGCGGTTTGTTGTGCGTGCCTCGCACATAATTCAAAGCCAAAATCTGCCGCTGACACTAGCTGACAACAAGAACAGCCGCAACAGTAGTAGTAGCAGCAGCAGCAACAACATGAGCAGCAGCAGAAAGCAGCAACTGAAAAATGTGTGCTGCAATAGTTTAAACAACAAACTTTCAGGACGCGTGAGTGTCGGAGCGCCGTGAAGCACACAGGCTGTTGAGTGTGTGCATGTGTGCGCTGTTAGTGTGTGTGCTGTTAGTGTGTGTGCTGTAAGTGTGTGTGTGTGTGCGCCCAAGAGTTGCTGTGTGCATAGCTGTAAGTCATTTAGATTGCAACAGTGTTAACCACAAACTTCCGATTGCATTTTCACATAACACAAAGCAACATAATAAAGCGACAGCGACGGGAACAGCGACGTCAATGGCAGCAGAAGCAACAGTACCAGAAGCATCAGCAGTACCAGCAGCAGTTGCAGTAACAATGTCGCGTGTGTGCACGACAAGTCACCTTATTTTTAACTCAAGCTGACAAGGCTGCCGCCCAATGAAGACTTTCTCTCGAATTAGAATGTTAAACGCAAGAACTGTCCGATTATAATCATGAATGCAGATTTGTAAAGGTCCTTTGGGTAGGTACTAGTAAAGGTCCTTGTTAAGGTCCTTGTTAAGGTCCTTGTTAAGGTCCTTGTTAAGGTCCTTGTTAAGGTCCTTGTTAAGGTCCTTGTTAAGGTCCTTGTTAAGGTCCTTGTTAAGGTCCTTGTTAAGGTCCTTGTTAAGGTCCTTGTTAAGATCCTTGTTAAATTCTAAATTCTAAACTGACCGAGACTGGCATTATAATAAAAGTTTTCTTTATACACATATTTACACCTCTTCTCGTGACACACATCTTCTAGCATCCTACGATCTCCTTACATATGATATGTTGTGCAAAGCTACCATACTAAATAATACTTGTTAATACGTATATAGTGCAGTGTTATTCAAGTAAATTTTAGTAAGAAGATTATAGAATATTCAATATAAGGTATTCTCATTTGACATATCGAAATAATGTCAGCTTAAAGCTCTAAAAAGCAAGAAAGCGGAAAGTTTAAAACAAGTGAAACACTTAAGAGACTATTTTGTCAGGAGTTTGGATATATGAAATTATAATATAAAATTTATACAACGTATATCTGTGGGCGTGGCATAGATAATTAAAAACAAAAATGATCTATGTATGTTACCTATATGGAACCTCCATGCCAAATATGTTCTCTATAGCTCTAATAGTTGCTGAGATCGGATGGATGAACAATCGAGACGGATACTCAGACAGACGGACATAACTCAATTAATTCCACTTGTGATTCAGATCACGAATATTAACTTTGTGGGGCCTGTTACATATACATATTAACGTTATTGATATGGTCACCCCAAAAAGGAGTTTAGACAACTTGCTAGCTTGCGCTGTAATAATACACATTACATTATAGAAATCATAACAGACTGACAAAATAAAACTGAAGCTCTTTGCTTTTCTACTTCAAATGGACCCTCTAGTTTATCAGCAATCTGGCAACCCTTGTTCTCAAGGAAACTAAGCACAACTAGTTCATGACACGTCGCATCACATCGACTGATCAAGCAGTGTGGAGTGGTTCGTGGCAGTTCGTCGCCCTAAGTTGCCTGTGGCCTTTGAAGTTTGAAACTTGCAGCAAGCAACAAACTGTAAACGCTGCCGTTGCCGCAGTCGGTGGCCATTCGAGAAACCGTTGAACCTCACGCGCCCTCGGGACTACGCGGTGGCAAGAGAGGGAGTTGGAGGGGAGGGGGCAGCGTGGCAGAGTCCTCAGGGGGAACCGTGGGAACAGCACAATGAAGTGTGAAGCGACAAGTTTGTCAAGTGGGAAGAGGTCACACTGAGGTACGTGGTCGAAAAGAAAAACAAGTGTCAGGCAGGCGACCATTGGGTGTGCTCGACTGGCAGATACCTAGCAGATATGTGATTATTATGATCATGATGAAGTCTTTCCTTTTCTTTCTTTACAGGGTATTCGAAAAGAGAAAGAAAGATTGTGTACTGACGCTTTGGAAAGACATCTTGCTCTATCCCTCAGTGCCTTCCCGTGGGACCTTGTTGCCTTGGCAACAGGGTATCTCTGCGGCAACTCTCCCTTTCTCGCTCAGCGTGTGCTCTCTCGCCTGCTGTCACTAAAACAATATGATGCAGACTAATATTAACTAAGGCGAAATGTCGTGAAAATTGTAATATTAATTAAAACTAAGCACTCGCTGGGGCACTTACCGTGCTCGCTGCCGAAAAGAGCAGATTGTTGTACCATCCCTTTCTGTCCCTCTCTTTCTCTCCCTCTCTCTGCGGCTCTCCATGGCATCCCACGTGTCATCATCTGTGCTCATCATCGCTTGTTGTGGGTAGATTAATTTCAATTTTAATTTTTTCCCAACATATTTGGCAAGCTTTTAATTCAATTTGTTTACTCTCCCTGAGCGAATTTCCCAACACTTGCAAAAACATCCCGAAGCATGAGAAATTCTTATTATTATTATTTTTTTTTGCACTCAGAAACATTTTACACAATGTTTTTGGAAACTTTCCCAACTGCTTCATCAATAAGTTTGAGGTCCCTTTGTTGTGCTTGGATTATAAAACAAAGAACTACTCGTAGGTAGTACGAAACTTTATGAAATCCGCATAAGTTGTCGGATTCGTAGCACACACACACGCGCACGTGGAGAAAGGACTGGCCTCAGCTGGAGTGAAAGCGAGAAGGGCAGTGCGACAAGCTTCAAGTTCGAAATGCTTTCCCAATGTTTTCAACTGCAGAGCATAAAATGAAAAAGAAACTCTGCGCCAAATGCGACGAAAAAACCCACTCAATATCGGGAAGAAAACTTTCTAATAAATAACTTATTAAAATATTAAGAAAAGCGAGCGACGATTGAAGGCATTTGACGACCCGTTCGCAATCGCCCCTTATCCCCCCGCCGCCCCTCTCGACGCCTTCATAAGACGGTCTTAAGCTGGCCTAAGCCAAAGTAACTTTTAAAGTTCCTTCGAGTTCTTAGTTTGCATTAAAAATCACACAAACAAACCGAACCAAACCAAGTCGAGTCAAATCCAACTAGCTCAATTTTTGCCTCTGACGGGCAAGAAAACTTGATGCCATACCGACATCGGACAGCTGTTTAGTACTTAACCAGACAAATGCAACAGACGTGCATGCCCGACTGTAAGATACCCTTCGTCCAGTTTTCAAAAAACTTAAAAAATACACCAAGAATACCTAAAGACAAGGTCAGCTGCCGCCTATTGCCTGCTGTAATGTTAAGGCACGCCTGCAAAAACTAAAGCATACCAGCAGGGGCTGACAGCACTGCATCGCTTTACTTGGACCTTGAATAACTTATGTATTTATTGTCTGATTGAATTAAAATTTGGAGAAGAGATAGAAACTATAGACAATAAACTTTATATATAAGTCTGAGAGTTGTAAACGTAGCTTACAAATTGTATTGAAATAAAAATGCAGTTATAGATTTGTGGATTTTTGTCGGTGGTCGTGACACTCTTCTGTATTTGAAATAAACTTGATCAATTGATGGTATAGTTAAGCCTTTGTGCCAAACTTGGTTACTCCAGCTTTTGTAATAGCTGAGATCTCGATGTTCAAACGGAGTGCCTCAATCGATTCGGCTGTCGAGCATGAGCAAAAATATATACACTTTGTGGGGCCACGCCTCCTTCTGACTGTTACATACATTTGCACAAAGTCAGTATACCCTTTTTGGACTATTTTCAATGGTCGAAAGGGTACAATAAGCTACGACTTTGCACAAATATTATGGCATTAGAAGTAACGAAAGTAATGAGCGAAGAAAAAACAGTAGAAATTGGAAATGAATATATAAACATATATTATTATCTATAATAGGAAATAGAGTACCCATGCTGGAATGAAAGTTTTCTCAAATAAAAATTATAGCTAACTGGCCTAAAAAGTTTGGGCACTCTAGAAATGAAAACTTAAGAAAACTGTGCCGACTCACGGTGTCTTCAATGTCACTCCACTCAATTGTAGTGAGACACAAAAGATCTCTTTTCTAAAAGCTAAATATTTGGGCCTCGTTTACCTTGTTGCCGAAAGCAGACTTCATTGTTATACTTCTTATGCTCATTTTTACAGAATATGTTAATGTTAATGTTCACTTATCGATATCTGTACACAAAAGTACATAAGTAACGTACTGTTGTCATATTTTGTGCATTTAATGAATTCCTAATTCGAAAGGAGATTTCAGTTCAGTTAAGATCTCGACACATTACATATAGTGTAACACGTAAAGAAGACACGTATTGTAACATAGATTAAATTATATAGTACTTTATATCTTATCTATCATCTATCTTTCTATCATCTATCTTTCCTTATCTGTCTATCAATCTATCTCTCCATCTCTCTGTCTCTATCTCCTGCCTTTTTACTGCCTCGGCCTCTCTCGCACTACACCACCCCAGCTGGGTTCATAAACATTTGCTAATCTAAAGTTGCAATTGATTTTTGGCTTCTTCCCCATCCTTAACTTTTCCCCCCTTTCTCTACTCCTCTTGCCGCTCCTGGCTATGCTCTGTGGCCACTTCTCGAAGATACTTTCAGAGGCCCATTACCTGTCAAAAGTGTCGGCACTTTTGCAGCGCGCTGCAAATCGAAGGGAAAACAAATTATGCTGGTCTCCCTCTCACACGCACTCTCTCTTATCGTCTAGCTCTCCCGCTCTCTCTCTCTCCCGCTCTCTCTCTCTCCCTCTCTCTCTCTCTTATTTATGTGCCAGAAGTTTGAGTTTTGCTGGAATTATGCTAAAGCTGACTTTGTCGCTTCACACTTTGAGGGCTTGTGGAACAAAACAGCAGCTGCAGCAGGAGCAGGAGCAGCAGCAGACGCTATCAACATATTCATGTCACATGCACCAGGTTCCAGTAGCACAGTATAACAGTATAACAGTCTGCTCGTGTGGGTGCCCGTGGGCACATTAAACACGTAAAAAAGGCAATAATAAAAGCGATAACAATGCAAGTACGTGACGTGCTCGTGATGCCTGCCAGTCGCCATGTTCTCTCTCTGTCCCTCTCACACACAGTCTCTTGTCTCTCTCCCTCTCTCCCTCTGTCGCTCACCCTCTCTCCCCTTTCTTGTTGCCTGTGTAATCCATCATTAGGCGTTGTAATTATGACTGAAATTAATAGGACAGCAAAAATGCTGAATTCAAAAAGAGGTTCTCGCTCGCTCTCTCTCTCCCTCTCTCTCTTTCTGTTTCTTTCTCGCTCTGCCACGGAGGCAGGCGCCAGCAGCGTGTGCACGTTGTAAAAGCGGCCCCAGCTGTCAGTTGGCATTAGCTACACACACACACACACACAGGGGTACTTTGACTGGTATAAGCGGAAGCGTGCCTGTTTATGTGTTCGAGGTGTCGAAACTATGCATGCGTGCCACGCCTACTGACCCCCCATTCTCTAGACCCTCTTGGCCTATAGAGCAGCAAGTACTCTTTGCCTTGGACCTGACGGCAGCAAATAAAATGGCGGCAAATCTTTTACTGCCAGCAACTTGTTTCATTGAAATTGGGCTGCCTTCACTCCTTCGCACTCCCTTCGCCCACCCCACGCCTCCATTGACCTTCGACCTGCCTGCCGCAACACACGCATTTATGCAAATTAAAACTTAACGGCAGTTTTAGTACATCTGTACCTGTGCATCTCTGAGCACACGTTCACATACAGTCTGTATCTAGGAACTATATCTGTATGTGTGAATATACTACCTATATGGCCTATCATTATCCCGAATTGCCTTCATATGGTTTGAGCAAATGGAAAATATGTGTTGCAGACACTGAAGCCCTGCGCCTGACACACATTATAAATTGGAATCGGGTAGTTATGGCTTGTAAGTCTGCATTTGGAAGTTAAGGTACCTGAAGATGCATATAGATCAGTTGAATTTTGATCAGTTGACTGATTGCTTTAAGGGAAACTATTAGATATATGTATATATTGTAGTATGAAATATATACATATGTGATATACAAAATATATATAGATATACAAAATATATTTAGTATATTTAGTTTGTTCAGTAAATTGTAGGGCTTTAATTGGTATAGTTCAGGTACGGTATTTTGAAAAGCAATACTGATTTTCATACAAAGATTTCAACTGAAAACAATCGTACCAATGCCAGCTATATATCGTATACAGTCAGTCAAGTAACTCTTTACACAAATGTAAACATTAACATGTACATTTGTGTAAAGAATTACTTGAGTAACTGTATATGTTATTTACAGTGTACATTAGTTGGAATAACCTCTTAAAGAGACTTGTGTTGCACGTTGCAATAGATGCGGCACAGGAACATATAGATACATGGATATTGCGTTGGTCATTCTTTCATTGATGCTGATTAGGAATATATATGGTATGTTATATACACTTCGAGGACATATCTATCCCCTCCGTGCGTTGATTACTTTTGGAGAAGATACCCTATTAAATAGAATTGAGTAAAAATATTACCTTGTTAACTTTCTTTACTTTATTCTTAATTGAGTTGAATTTATTTTTATGAATAATTTAATTGTATTAATGTCAAATTTTAATTCAGTAGAGTGCTCTTAGTCGACGTAAAATAAATATATGACTATATAAGATGAATACACTAGATATATGACGACATGTAGAAGATAATGCAGATATCTCGAAGATGTATGACGAAATAAGACGATATAAAATGAAAGACAAGGGTACACAAACATTATTATTAATTTTAAAGTTCCTTTACATTCGTATGCCAATTAATGTCGATCTTATTTGGGATATCTTTGACGTGCGTCGAGTATAGAATTTGTAGAGGAATAATTCCCAGGAAGCCAACAGTTTTCTGAATGTATTCCTCTAAGTCCTCCATCTGAATGCCTCATCAACATTTGTTTCATTAAATGGTACTAATAACGCATATTTCTCATCCCCATACTCAAGATTCGTTCGAATTCAATTTGTTTTTCAGCCTGATTTGCATTTATATCGAACTTATTTGTCACTTTTGAAAACAAAAGATAGTCAAAATTGTTAATTACCAGATTACTATCATCATTAATGATGTAAAGAATCTAAGGAACATAAAACTCGGTGGATAAATATTGAACAAGTGAAGCCAGCAAGTCTCCAGAGTCTGTTAAAGAGATAAAAGGCAACTCGGCTATAAAACTAGCTTTAACTTTATGGACTATCATCAGATTGAATATTAACCAGATGCAGTGAAACTTTAAATATTCTCGTTCCAAGGAACGTTCTGTTAACGACTTCGAAATGACCGAAACTCAACTGGTTTTTGGTAGGGAAAACGATTCCATTTAATTTCGAGACACTCAACCGCATAGAAAGTTCCAAATGAAGTCTGCGCATTAGTTAGGCAAAGGACATGGACAGAACCGAGACACATAACTAGAATGCTTCGTCTCTTAACCATGCACCCCTTTCTCCTTCTCCTTTCTCTCTCTCTTTTTCTCTGGCCATTCGTCCTGTGCCAGCGACAATACCACAAATGAACAATTGCCGCAAAGAACATAGAAAATTGATGAAATTCTTGACCCGCAGCAAATGTTCGGCAAAGGCAATGAAGACGTTTCCCAATTCTAGAATTTGCAGTCGACAGTGCTCGGTTTTTTGGTCTTTCTGCGTCTTAACGGTAGAAGAGAACGAGAAAGAACGACTGTCGACTACACACACCCAGCCCTAAACCTTTTCCATAATGTCCGGCTCTAAATTTGAGCAAACTTCATTAGACGAAAATGATTGGATGGCCAAGTTCTTTATGCGCTGCTCCCTCTCGGTCTCGCAATCTCATTCTCATTCCCTTTCCCTTTTGTCTCTCTGTCTTAGTCTCTCACTAGGCTCGCTTGCATTGTGCTTGTCCTGTGTGTTATTTTAATTAAAAGCACATAAACGAGCCGAGCTAAGGTTCTGTCCAGTCAAGTTAAGTCAAGTCAAGTCGCCTCAGTTCGGGTAGGTTCGGGTCTGGTCCCCGAGCAGATGCCCCCCAGTTTGCGGCGGCAGAAATTTATTATATTTATTCCGAAAGAAAAGTGTCCTGGAGAAACGCAGAGAAACTTTCGTAGCCTCTTCGAAACTTGGGGCAAGTGTAGCCAGAGCAACCGATAAGTGAATGCCGAAGTTAGTCCGTAACTTGGGTGACTTCAACTCTCTTCACTTCAAAGTGTATACATCACCATGAATGAGGAACAATTATTAATTAAATATAAATAGTTGCTCGAGTATGTTTTTGCTCTTCAGCTCGAGAGGGCCCTGTTCGCGTCGAGAGCTGAATTGCTGCGACTTTCAATTAAAACATGCTCTGACAGTCGAGACTGTGTTTAATGCGAGCGGTTAAATAAGCATTTGCACTGTACCAATTGGAAAGAATGCTGTGCATGTACCTATTGTACAATTCTTGGATAAAGTACACATTGAACCATCATGAATAAAAAGTACCATACTGTAGCTGTACGTGTTGTACAATTCTTAGATTAGGTACACATTTGTGGGTACCGGGTACCCCATCTAAATATAAACAGTATAGGGCGTCTTGCAGTATACCAACTAGAATTTAATGTACCATCCTGTACCGGTTGTACTTTTCTTAGATTGAGAATTGTGTGTACCCTGTCGGGCGTCTTTCAGTTTACCAATTAGATTATAAGGAAGTACATGTACTTGTTGTACCATTCTAACATAAAGTACACATGGTGCCTACAAGCATAAAAAGTACCATACTTAAACTGTACCCATTGGTACAAAGAGTACACATTGAATCCTATTGTGGGTACCCAATGCTAATGGAAACAGTATAAGGCATCTTGCAGTGTACCACAGTGTACCCAAGTCTCAAGTGTACTCCCGCTTTATCAGCTATATCTACCAGGTATCTCAAGGATGAGCACCCTTCAGCGGAGACCAACTAGACTCGTTCAACTTCGTAGTGGAGTTCTCAACAAGTGTTCACACTCGGCTGTTGCATCTGCGAAACATACGGGTACACTGTACCCACTCTGGCAGTCGCAGTTGGAGACTCGCCTGGCAATTGAATTCAGACTCGGACTGCCAGGGATCCTTGCAAGTTGCAACGAATTTGCAACTTAATTGAGTAAATGCGGTCATCAATGGCATTGCGGACGAGCTGCATCACCACCACCTACCCCCGCTCCCTCTGCCCACACCACTCTATACCACTGTGGCAACTGGCGCTGATGCTGTCGCTTTGGCAGAGCGTCGACCAGTTGCCGCTAAGCAGCTTAAAGGGAGCAGGCGAGACCATCCCGCAAACGAAGAACCGCTGGCGCTGGCGACCAACGGCGGCGGTGACGCTGCGGTGGTGCTGCTGCTGTTGCTGCTGCTGCTGCTGCTGTAGCTGTTGCTGCTGTTGCCTGTGATGTTGCCAATTGCACGAACTTTGTGGCTTGGTCTCGGCCTGGTCGGGGCACAGTTTGGACTCGGCATTGCCTGACCAACAGCTTCAGTTGCAACTCCAACGCCTCCGCAGTAAATTAACATGTGTGCAAGGCGCTTGGGGGGAGGAGACGTGGCAAGGCTGTCGAAATGGGGTATGCTCGGCCAGGCAGTCAGCTCAGGCTAAGTCGCCCACAAACAGCAGAACTTACATTCAGTTGTGCAAACACAGACCCACATACACACACACATACACATAGATACACACACACACACACACACACACATAAAATACTCACTCACAACATACTCACTGACAACACACTCTCACACACACACTCACTCCAACGACTTTGAATGTTTGTGCTGCGCTTTATTTCATTTCTAATTTGTGCGCAGCCCCAGAAAATTGAAACATTTTGTGCAGTGGAAAGTGCAATCTGCTGCCCAGCTGGGGTCAGAGTGCACCAAGGCGGGGCCAACATTGTCGACAGCCGCGCGTGGTGTCGTCTCAGTAAGTGGCTTTGCCTACGAGAATTGTTGAGTGTTGCAAAGGGCAGCAAATTGAAGAGGGCAGCGTGTTCGAGAAGCGAACAATATGTTTTATATAGAACCGACTAAATTGATCAAGCAAGAAACTCAATTCCTCAATTCCTAAAAGAGTGTGCAACATTTCAAATCATTTCTAAGGCTTAGCATTATATAATCTTATTAGAGTACTGCATGAATGAATTTACTTCTAGGCTAAAGTACTGTACTATACTGTTCTCATATTTTATTATACTCATAACTCACTTCACAATAATTCATTTAATTTAAACGAAAAGTGTACCCTTATTTTCAAGTACCTTTCTTAAAATGAGTACACCAAAAACTAGTCACTGAAAATTACTATAAAATATAGATAATAGAAAGCAATGGGAGAAGTGACAGGGTGAGATACAGCATTCAATCACGTTCATTATAAGTGAGTACACCAAAACGTGTACTCATTTCTTTTATTAAAGATTCATTTGGCGTTTTGAATGTACTCATGCAGGATTCTATTATCTATCCCATATAGCATAAGAAGTGCTGTTATGTACCAGTCTGCAACTCTTTATGTTGGAAAACCTCTATTCACACATACAAAATTATCGTTATACAACACAACATTAAGTATTTTATATTAATACCTAGCATGGTCACACTTTGCCCTTCTTTTCTCTCTTAGTTTAGAATAATGAAATCATAAGATTTATAAATATTTATGATTGTATACAATTCAATATAAATATACCTAACAATACTAAGTTTTCAAACAGTTTACGTATGAAAGGTCGCAGGCTCGTTGCAAGGCGTGTTCAGAGTGTGCAGTGCACAAGGGCCCCCGGCTGCCAAGGGCCTACCGATACCGACAAAAAAAATGGAAGAAGTAGACTAAATTATTGTATACTGAAAGCTTCATATCGAATTTGGTTTCTTTAGTTTCTATAAAGCAGAGATATTGATGTTCAAACGGACAAACTAAATTGACCGATACTGACACTGAACAAGAATATATATTTCTCAAAAATCCTTGATGAATTTACCAATAAAAAATCGAGAAAAGAGTCAACGTAATTTGTGTTACGTTTCTTCATTTTGTGAAATGTTTAATGAACCAACCTAATTACGATATTTTATATTTTTACAGCAAGTCAATTACAAAAGGTGCCCCCAAGAAGTTTTGCCCAAGGGCCCCCTAGACCGTTGCTACGGCCCTGAAAGCTGCCCAGTTTAAACACTTTAAGGAGGTGGCAACATGAATAGTACTGAAATTGAAGTTGCAAAGGAATTAGTTTGCATCTTTTAGTGTTTTTCCAATTATTGTGAATACTATTCACCTTTGAACTGTAATCGTAACTGCTCCACGTTGGATTAGCTCTGCTGTAGACCCAGCTGGCAGCTCTCTCAAGAGTTGGTTCGCCTCAAGTAGATTGATCCCGCACTGAGTACTTGGAGCAGCTTGTGCGAATCGCATTCGATTTGCTCAGCGGCATCTTCGACCTGCGCCAAGTGCAAAGTGCCTGGACGCTGTTGGCAGTTGAATGAGTCGACGAGTCCATGCTAATCCATCATGATGGGAAGGGGGGGCAAGGGCCAGAAGGAGTGGCAGAAGCAGGCAGGTTGCGTTGCAAGAATCGAACTAGTTTTTGCTGGCCACGATTGATTGATTGCCACAGCTAGAAAAAGCTGAAGAGAAAGAGAGAAAGAGAGAACTAGAGAAAGAGAAAAAGAGAGAGGGAAGGGTAACTGAAGGCACAGCCAAACGTTGCAGTCTTAACCCACTAGTTGTCTGCGGACAACCTCAGCTTAACCCCACAACTCCCGCAACTATTGCAAATACCTGTCTGTAAGTGCTTGTGGTGTCCACTACAAGTGTGTGTGTGTGTGTGTGTGGGTGTATGTGTGTGTGAGTGTGTTTGTATGTGAGTGTGTGGAGAAGAGGAGATGGAAAGGGTGGGAGAGTGTGTCTTATAAATTCCTTATTGTTATCTTGAAGTGAGCATTCAATTATTTTCAATTTGTTCGGGTGTCGAACTTGAACTTGAGCCCAGCCATAATTGACAGCTCGTTTGGGCGCAGCCAGGTGTTGTTGTTGCTGTTGTTGTTGTTAATATCACAGGTGTTGCTGTAGGTGAAGAGGGGCAGATGGTAGGGGCAGCTGAGTTATGCTACGAGCGAAATTAAAAGCCAAGTGCGAGCCGAGAGCAAGCCACATACACAGCACAGCAGCAGGCAGCGCGAGACAAAGATAGACAGAGTAAGAGAGAGAGAGAGAGGGGCAGGGGTGTGGAGGCAAAACGATTGCCTTGTTTCATTTGCAGTCCTTGCAGGTAGCTGCCTGCCTGTCGGCCTGCCTGTCTGCATGTGTGTGCGAGTGTGTACAAGTGTCTGTAATCTGCTCCGACGACATTGCATTGCTTCGGTCAGCTGCGACTTGGGGTCCGGGGCAGCCGACACACGGCCACAAAGCGGCATCAGCAGCAGCAGTGGCAGCAGCAGCAGTGGCAGTGGCACAAGTAGCAGTAGAATCAGCAGCAGCAGGAGTCGCCACATGTCTATCCATGTGAGTAATGCTGATGGTGTGTGCTTCTGTCTGCCCCTGTGTGTGTGTGTGTGTGTGTCCATAGCTTACTGCTGTCTCTTTGAAATTTATTTGCCTCATAGGTGTGGCATGCTCACCTACACCCCCCCCACACCTTCCACTCCGTCGACGCCCCGCTCGCCACATCATTATTTCAGTGGGTGAACAATTGTTGTTTGCCCAAGGACATGTCTGGCAGGTCCGACTCCTGCTCGGCAGCCGACTGGGACTCAGACTCGGACTTGGACTTGGACTCGGACTTGGAGTCGGAGTCGGAGTCGGAGAGGCAAGTCGTTGTGCGAGTCTCCACACGCCACTTGACATCAAATGATGTGCAAGCGGAGCAGGCGAAGCAGCACAAGTTGGCAAAGCCCTCAGCCAGGGAGCGGATTTATTTGTTTTCCTCTCATTTTTATTGCCAGCAATTTAGCAATGACTACAAATCGCTCATTTCTAATGGACTCGCATTTGCTCAGCAGACAGCAAGACAGCGGAACAGATGGACAGTGGGACAGTGGAACAAAAGGACCCCACGGAATGGGGACATCACACAGTGGGACAAAGGACACGTGAAATTGGCGCTCGCCTTCAGCCTGTGATTCATTCACTTCAATTCGTCGAGCGTCGCGATTAATTGAAAACTGAAATCAACTGTGCAGGCTCCGCTTGCGTCCTTCTCCCCTCACCTCACCTGGCCAGCACATTTGATTATATCCATCAGCAAAGAGCAGCGATGGCAGCAGGAAGTCTCTTGTGTTTCACATACACAAATCGAAGTTTACTAGATAATATGAAAGTAGACTTCCTGCCAAAGCAAGCGTCGAAAGATCAATGAAAGGGTGAAGCCTTTCAAAGAAGAAAAGGAGAAAACGACTCGCAAAACGGACTGTGTACTCGTACTACTGGTTTGGTGACCAAGCTGAAAAGTTGTTCAGTGATTTCCTTCTTTAAAACGGACAAGCTGATTACTAACTGAACATACATACATACTTTATTGAACATACATATACTACACATGAATATATATATGTTTATCGGATAGTGATGGATCGCAATGAAATTACTTATTGAGAATTCTTCGGCCGAACTGTTCTCTTTGGCCTGCAAGCTAGCACTGCCTTCAGCCGGCATGATATGTATTTCTCTTCTGTCTATTCTTCTCTTTCGGCTCTATCATTCTTACATCGCGCCACACTCAGTAGACTCTTTCACTCTTTCAATCCGATTAACTCAATGTTATTCTTTACTTTCATACAGCTAACCTTAACATAGTGCTCTACATTCCGTCTTTTATAATGTCTACTCTGCGACATATATAACATATATATGCATGCATATAAATATACAAAAGTTGGTCTACTCATCTTTCTATCTAACCTCTCTCTTTCTCTCTGTGTATTTCCCTTTCTTTTCCAATGTGTTTCTTTCAATGTCTCTCTTTGATTTCAGCTAGCACTGGCAATCATGTTCAGGGGATGTCTAAATGGAAGCCTGGGTTACTATATAGCCTGCGTTATCAGAGCCCACGCATGTAGGTTGCGAAATGTATGAATGTGTAATCGACTGCGTGTGTGTGTGTGGGTGTGTGCCTGCTCTGTTCTCTCTGCCGGCGCATTTTGTTTTAATTGAAAGCAATTAATAATATCGAAGCTGGCTACGTGGCAACACCTACCTACGAGTGCGCTGTCATATTGTGAGCATGTCGAGCCGTATTTCAGCATATGCGGACATAAGTATTTGCATAAATACATGTTGCACGCGCACATACAAACAGGCACACTGACACACACACAGGCAGCCACACGGATGGGCGCACACACACCTGGCCCACATATTGACAAATGGTGTTTTTAATTAAAGGTAATATATACGAGCTGCCGCAGAACAAAGAAAGAAAGCAAAGCCAATCCAGGCAGGGCGGGAGAAGAGCGACAGAAGAATTCTGACACCCTGTAATCGGCTGACTCTGCCTGCCCCCTCACCCTCTTCCTCTCATCCCCTCTCTTTCTCTCTCTCTCTTGTTACAAGACCATAAATCAAAAGTGCAACTCGCTCGAAATCTATATATAGTATTTGAGATATATGTGCATGTCTGGAACAGCATATCGGAAAACAGAAGCCAAGGGATAACTCCCAGTCAATGGCAATAACTCGCCAGTTCCATGATCCAAAATTCAAATGGTTTTTATTGAACTTTAAAATGCTCCTTGCATAATTCAAGAGATTCCAATTCAATTGAACAGCAAAAATGAAATATTTATCCTTTAAAATATTTTTGGAATTCCTCTCGTTACATTCAATTTTGATTTAACTCGATGCTGAAATGGGAAGAGTCCCATTTCCTAATACTTTCGATGCAAGGAAAAATCTTAAATCATAATCTTATTCTAATTTTAGATTTAGTAATATTAAATAAATCATTTTCTCAACCTTTAAGCCGAATAAAATTGTAGAGTAAAAATGTAATTATAGAAGAGAATGAACTTAATAAATCAATAACATTTTCATCACTCACAATAGTTATTTATTTATATCATTTGCAGCAAACAAATGAATTTGAGTTACACAAGATATGCAATCTTTTACCATCAGTAATAAACTTTTAAAATAAATATAAATTTAATTTAATTTGAGTCAATGATACTCTTTGGCTACACTTAGATGAATACAACAATAATAGAACAAAATGAACTTCACTCAAAAAGAGATGAAGAGAAATGAACAAGTGGCGAGTCATTCCAAAAATCATATAATTCCCAATAGCTAAAATAAGTGTTTATTACCTTATCGACAATTAAAAAGCTAAGTGCATATAGTGACTATTCAAATTTGTGTTTGCGAAGCAGAAAATCTTAACTTAACTTAATATCAATTGAGTAGCCCGTGGGTAGGGACTGACAGACGAACATGGCTAAATCGACTCAACTTTTGAGTTCTTAAGCCTGTCAAGTCACTTTCTGCCTTTGTAGTACAAAATTTGTGTAAACTTAGTAAACCTTTTAGTGAACATTTGCAATAGTCGAAGGGAATAAATAAATCAAAGAGGCAATATTAAACTATAAAATATCAAAGGTTCATTTGAGTTATCATTTACAAACTCCTATGGTAAAGATATTTCAGAATTAATTTGAGCTATCAATTAATAATTTAGCAATATATGGATGCTTTCAATACCTGCATACAGAACAAGAAACGGAATTACTGGTTTGAAATTTAGTATATCTGCATTAAGTAGAGTTGAAAACCCTTTAACTGCTTTTCAGCAATATGCTCGAGGAGGAAACTTATTAAAAACAATTTGTCATCTAGTTACATCGTTTAAAATTAAAGTCAACGCAATCGTGACTAACTGTACAGGCTGAGCAAGTACTCGGGCAGGCCCCAGTGGCCTGCTTGAGCCATTAGAGCGCTACAAATTTATAGTTTCACATTAAAAACTCTACGGCACGACATCGTTCAAGATGTGCACTGTCCACTCGGCCACTTGGCCAGTTGGCCACTTGGCCACTCGAGTACGGGGAGCACAAGGAGTGCGACCGACCAGTGGGAGAACTAGACTACTTGAGCGGCACGTACATATGCACTCGCTTGCCGTCAAATGCACTCGCAGGACTTGTCCCCCCTCTTGCCAGAATGTGGGGAGAGCACGCGCGACGGGCACAGACAATTTAATTAAACGCGAAACAAGCCCGAGAAGATGCTGTATAATGGATGTGTGCATGTATTTCATAAGTACGAAGACCGAAGAGGGAGAGAGAGCTTTGTTTGCAAGCATTCGGAAAGAAGAGTAAGAATTTCTGGGAGGTTTAGCACTATAGAACAGAGTATGTTCCATATGTACATATATACAACAATAAATATATTATATGTCATTATCCTAGTAAAGAATTGTAACAATTATTGCTGAACACGAATAAACTACAGCTGTAGTAGTATATAAAACTAAATGAGCTTGTGAATAGCTCTGTTTATAAGTGAACGTTGCTTGGGAATACCCTCGAATTTCTCAACCGGATAAGGAGCAATTTGTCTAGTCCCCTACCAACCCTCACCCCTCCTCGACTAACATCGCAGCTAACGGCACCTGTTGTGGGAAATCCTTTAATACATGTGTCAATACGTTCGCCCCACACTTGGCTCGCCCCATTTGCCTCCTGGTCTCGGTGCGGGGTCCTTAGCAGTCAATAATAAACAGCGCTGTAATTGCCGGAGAGGAACAGGCGGTGGAACAGATTAGTTAGACCACATGTCTTCACACATTCCTGGCCAAAGTAAGTGTAAGTGTAAGAGTGTGTGTGTGTGTGCAAGTGTGAGAGAGAGTGAGAGAGTGAGAGTGTGTGTTCTGTGTGCCTGTCGGTTTGTTTTAATGCATCATTAAAGCGATAATCTGTCTTGAAGTTAAGCTGCGCTATCAACGCACATAAGACCTTAGCTGCCTCCCCTCCTCTCCCGGCTGGCCACGACCTAGACGGAGGGACTTAGTGGACTTGGACCTAAATTGAGACTGTCACCTGCTGACGTCGCGACGCACTGTCCCAAATTGGCTAATTTGTGAGTATAAAATGTGAAAGTGGATACTAAGAAGCATTTTTGTCATGTCAACTGCGCAGCATAGGATCATGAGGGTGTCAAAAACAAAATGACACCTTTATGAAATTAAAGAAATCTCATAGAAGTCATATTGGATTAGATACACTGAATGATAATCAGGTAACATAAGCTACAGTCCAGTGCACCCCACCACAAGTTAAAGCTTCGCCCAGTTTACAAAAGCAAAAATATATATATGAGTTTTTAAGTTATTTTAGAATTTGACCACGCTCCTTTCCTTTAATTCTAATATGAAAATGAACCCTACTTGTTGGGTACTAGCTGGTAACTGGTATATACTTTAGTTAGGCATATAGAAGTAATAAGTGCCAGTATTTATTTTGTGAGAGTTTAGAGAGAACTTCACAGCTGTACTGCTTGAGGATTGCAGGATGCCAACCCTGATTGGTATGTGACTGTCCTGGCTGTCCTGCCAGTTTAGCCAGCCGAGGCACTCATCAACGGACCTATTTTTAGAAAACGTCTGAAAATTTATTTGTTTGCGGCAAATCACGTTCCAAGCTGGCGAAAAGTTGCAAGTTGCCGCTGCCAGTTGTCGTTTGGCAGCTGCCTGTTGCCACTTCGAAATGCCGAGCGACATTATTTGCCTACGTGAGAGTGTGGACGGAGATGGGAAGGGGTCATTAGGCTGGGCAGCCATTAACGGGCAGCGCGTGTGGCATTGTTAAAGCAGCCAGGCAAGTTGCTTGTGCATGTTGCGTAAGGGGGAGAGCAGATGAACTAATGTATGCCTCAATTTTGTTTGATTAGAGGCAAAATGAATGAACTAGCGAATGCACGAGAATAGTGGAAAGTATAAAGTGAAGGAATAACAAGAAGGAATGAGCATAGGGTACGTGCGTCCCTATACCCTTGCGTCGTATTACGAAAATGTTCCAAGGGAGTTGACTGCGAGTTGGTGCACAGACAAACCACGTTTCTAGTTAAGATCTACATACAACCTATGAAAGTTAATTCGAATGCGATTCCATATGCTAGATTGAGCTACTCAAAAATATTAATAATAGTTAGAAATTATTTAGAGATTTGCGAGATTTCATAAAGCTACAAATTCGATCATGATGTTGTTCACTCCTTTAACAAATTTCCCTTAATTATTGTTAATTTTTGTTGCTCTTCTTAATCAGAAATGCCATGTATTATATTTAAATATCCTTTTTGAACCACTTCTTATAGCTGAAAGTTAGACAAACGGAAAAGCTTTTCGATTTCTTCAGAGAGAATAATGCTAACATACCAAAGTAACATGTTTTCACAAACTAAGACTATAAAGTTACTTCAGAAAGACAGTCATTATACCCTTTTTTTCATAAATAGCTTTAGATGAGAATCTAATTTATTTGATTATATAAGAAACAACTGTTGGAACAGTGTCTACTAACGAATACCTGTTCCTTTATTATAAAATAGTCTCCTTCTCCCTGCTCCAACGCCCATTCACCTAAGTATAGTCTTCGCACTCCTCAGGCTTGCCTACAGTCTGTTAGTCCAGATGTACAGGGTATAAATGAGGACACGTGTGGCATACTAAGGAGCTAACATGAGACTCTGTCAAGAAGTCGGCCAGTTGGAGCTTCAATCAGACAGTTAGTCAATAAATAGCAGCAGTTTCACTACCGCTCTTGGGGAGGGAGGGGGTAGCGTTTTGACTATTGATAAGAATGGCAGAACGTGCAAATTGAAATGGTCATAAAAGCAGGGCTGGTGGGCCGTGGCTACGAAGTGAGTGAAGGGCAGATTGGTCGGGACAATAAAGCTACGCAGGACTAAAGGCCATGAATCTGCCTTTATTACAGTACAATGAAAGTCTTGAGGTACACCGAGACTGGGTTCAGCATGCGAAATTTACTTAGGAAATTGACCCGACCTGACCGGCAGTTTGTTCCACAATGGGGCTGCAAATAGTTGTCCTCGCTGCACGCACTTGCAGAACACCACTCGCATACCAAAACTTGAACTTGCAGTTCAGCTTATTAAATATGAATCGACGAAATAGTTCGTATATCAAATGAAATGCATTCAATTCATCTACTCGTACATGTAATTCTCCGTGTTCCTTCTGCAGATTCTATGGAGTGCGATGCTTTTTATATTGTGTACCACATAAAACAGTTTTAAGCTATGCCACGGCAAATTAAGCTTTTTATACCCGCTACCCATAGGGATAGAATAACTTTGTGCCAACCGAAAATGAAAATAACAGGCAGAAGGAGGCATGGCAGAACCCACAAACTATATATTATATATTCTTAATCATCATCAACAGAGACTATAATAGCTGAATCTACCAAATTTGGTATCAATATGTGTTATTATTGTACGCAGATGAGGTTTATTAAGATTTTAGCCACGCGCACTTCCGCCCTCGTAAATCGATACCGAATTTAAAACGTAATTTTAAGGCAAGACAGTTTATTTTTGGTAAAAGCAATTAATACTAGCCCACAAATGATAGCTTGAAATTTGGTTGCGATCGGATAATTAACATAAAAGTGTTTTAAGAAATAATTAAAATGTACTGATTTCCATGCCGCTTCTTGAAAGTATGCAACACAAAATACGTAAAAGAAGTTATATTTTTTAACAAATCGTTTTAATCAGTTGGGTAACGGGTATTTCACAGTCGGGTGTGCTCGATTATAGCTTTCCTATTTGTTTTATTTTTCAATTTGCTTTTAAACGATTTATTTTATTACTAGTTCCCTTGTCAATTGAATCGTTAAAATGTGAGTTGATTCTGCCTGGAACTCTGACTGATGGTGTAAATCTGTGCTTGAGATATTTTTTAAAAATTACGTGAAAAGTATCTTAATGTCGAGTGCGACTGATTGTAGCTTTTTTAATTGTTACTCATTAGTACGCGCAAAGTAAGTATAATGGTTGCCAGACAACGAAAAAAGCACACGCGAGCTGCACCTGGCAGGGAAGTATCAATTACCAGGGTAACGCATTACAGAGCTCTGCCTAAAAATTACAAAGTCATGGCAGCAAGTACAGTACTTTTCAACTCACTTTGATAGGTATAAGAGCTTGTGTAGAGGAATGTATTAAGTTGACTGTAAGCCTTTAAAGGTAAGTATTCCATACAAAAATTTGATGCATTCAATATGCATTCCTCATTCAAAACATTTCTATAAATGTTTCCGAGAATAAACGAAAGCGAAAAAAAGGACGAAAGAATGGAAACATCACCATGGTGAACGAGACATTGCGAACAATCGTCATTAATGAAACAAGCCACGAAAAGTGTGTGAAAATATTCAGAAACAACATCATGAAATTTTAAATGGGACACTTGTACTTGCTTTTGATATAGCCAAGACGGGTCTGACCCTTTTTAAAGGTGTTTCAGAACACTCTCGCATTGACGCCTCTTGTTCAAGAAATAAGAGAACGTTTTAAGACACTTTCATGCGATATACCAACGAACCGCGGAGCACGTATTTAAATATCTTTAAAATATGCACAAACTTATTTCCAGTAGAACCAGCAAGTAAACCCTTTTGCAGGGTACTGCCATTGCGTGACTTAAAATGTTTGCTTAAACTCTTTATTTTCAATTAAAAATTTCCAAAATTTTAGACACCAAACAAATTGAAAGCAAGAAACAGCGGCAAATTCGTGGAATCGCATACCGAAATACCCTCGTAAAGGAAAACCTGTAAAATTGTATGATAAGGTTAGACGATTTTAACGAAAAGTAAGACAAAGATACATATAACTGTTATATGGTTAGCCAGTATTTATAAGATTGGTTGGCTTATCTGATGTTTATTAAGTGACAAACTTTTAATTCCATTCAGTCAAAAAGTGTAGAGGTCCATCTATTATGAACTAAGCACAAAGCGGGGACAAGTTCGATTAAAAACTGCTTGGCATGAGTTGTATGTGGTAGTAGATCGTAGTAGATTATTCGTATAATCAGCTTCATACAGTGCACTTACCCTCAGCTAGGAGAGTATCTTGATGCAACAGAATTCGCAACAACGGCGCAGTTGCAAAAAGAAGGAAAACAACTTGAAGTCTTCAAGCTTGCCAATTAACTTTCATGCGGGTGGTATGATGGACTGACGGAATGAAGAGGGAAGACGGGTAGAGTGGATGTGGATGTGGCACCAGGCTGATGGCGCCAAGCAAAGCACTCTGCAGCCTGGAAGAGGCTCTGCGAAGTCTCTTCCTGCTTTGAGGCGATGAATATGCAACTATGAAAGTTTTACGCTCGCGCGCTCCAAAACTTTTCAGGCAATTTACAAATATTTTATGCAACTATTTATTTTACTCATTATTTGCGCATTTAATGTGGGCAGTAGCTGGCTACCGAAGGGGGCGTGCCAGGCCATTTAGCCTTTACAAAAGCGCTGCCAGAGGGCTAAAAAAAATAAACTCGCAACAATCGAGCGAAAAATACCTGTTGGCCTGTACCAGGCAAACTTTTGCAAATTATGTTGAAGGGCGTAAGAGAAAAACGAACGAAACCTTAAAAAGTGTATATCTATAAAGTTTAGATTTTTTTCGCGGTAAACAAACGTTTGCAAAAAAACAGCCATCGATATCAATGACTTCGAAAAATTTGAAAAGTTTGGTGAGATTGCAGTTTCCGAGGCTATATCTTCTAAGCTAAGCCGAAAACGGATAATTTTTACTACATATTTTCGTCTTATCTCATCGATATCTTTAAGAATCAATCAACAGATAACGCATTTTTCCTTGGAAGAAATATTCCCTAAAAGGAACTTCTCTTGTATGGGAGATTGCAACTTATAGAAGGCTATATCTCCTAAACTAAGCCAAAAAGGGAAAATATTTACTTGATATTTTCGTCTTATTTCCTCGAAATCTATAATCGTCAGATCTTGGCGCTTCAATCTACAATCGTGTCTAAAGTTTATACCTTTCTCGCTTTACGTTTCTTTCTTTCTCGCTTCACAATCTGCTGCGAGGTTGCGTAGATAGCTTTAATTAAATTGTCGTAAATTAGGCGCATTTACATCGTTAAAGTTTTTAGCCACTGACAGACGCAGGCAGATAATGGGCTGGAAGGGATCCCTCGAACCGTGGCCACTCAGTCGTGACTAAGACAAGGAGTCACATTTGAGAGCACATTAATATTTCATGGCATCCGCGTGCCAGCATCCAAATCACAATTGAAGCCTGTTAAACAAGGCCATTCCATGCAGCTGTCGGCTCGTCGGGCACAAACCCATGTCCGAAACTATCTCTGACCTTTCCGATGTTACGCACTTTATGCGCGCCACGGCCTTTCCCCCTCTACATAATTCTTCCCCTCCTCCTGCCAGATGTGCTGCCTGTTTCTTTTATGTTTCAGATTTTCTTGACTATTGAATTGAAAAGTTATTTACTTTTGTACGAATTCACCTTTGCTGGCCGGCTTACCAAAGCCATGGGCTCGCATTAAACAGTCCACGTACCGATGCGCGCACTCTCTCTCTCCTTCTCTTTGTCTTCCCCTCTTCCCCACTTCTTTCTCTCTCTTTATCTCTCACTCTCTCTTTATGTCAAGCTGCTACTTGTCTTCGTTGAGGCGACAGTGTAAAATTTTTTGGCATAAAGTTAATAGCATTTTTGATTACTATCTAAATAGGTTTTTATCCCATTGAGCACAACAATGTTTTGTCCCCTCATCCCGTAGATGCTTCTCCTGCTATTGTTGTTCTTGTTGTTGTTGTCGTAGTTACGCCCATGCATGTGATATGTCCTATTCCTGTTTATTCACTGAGCCGACCCGAAATGCTGCACACAAAAGAGACTTAAAAGAAGAAAAAAAACAACCATCAAAATCGTAACTCAAGTGAAAGTGTTTTGCTCATTCAAAGTGTGCGACAAGTACATACCCTGTACTCAGTAAGTGAGTATACTATAAGTTCAAAGAAACTAAAAGGGCTTATTTTTCGCAACAACAAACCTCTTCTGAATTCTTTCGAATCTTCAGTCTTACTCGAGAAGTTCCTCTTACCCAATCAGCGCCTTTATTTGTTTGACCAAAATTGAGTGAAGGTGTCAAAACGATTTCAGGTATCGTTTTCCCTTCAAATTCAGAATTGATGAAATGCGCTTGTAACAATCTAATCGAGCATCATTTGCAATCGCCCAAAGGTAAAGCGCACCGTGCCAAACTTGTGGCAATCGATTGAACTTTTGCGAAAGTCGGTTAGCCAACAAATTGGCCACTTTTCGAACTTCCGAACGAATTTCAATATGGTATTTTGATTTGGCATATTGAGTAAATTTATTCTAGCACGCAATAGCAACCCAGTCCATAAATGTTTGCCAGTTAGAGATTAGTATCGTCTCCGGGTTTCATAGTAACCGAATAATCAATCGATTCAGAATAACCAGGCATGTTAAACGGATAATTTGATTACTCCAAGATTCAAATTTCCAACGAGTCCAATTCATTTTAACAGAATGTTTTGCGACAATAGGGAATGTACCATAGAACACTAGCAGTATTTAACTGCTAAACTAGCCTTTAAATTTGCTGTGAATATAATCATATTCTGATAGAGAAGTAAAAACAGATGCCGCTGTTGATAGTATCAACCATCGATACTATCGACTTATCGCCCGATTACTTATTACAAATAATATTTTCATGTTACATAAGGTTGTTACAATATATTAAATACACTTTATGCAATTTCAAATAAATATGGTAGATATATTTCCAAGAGAATTTAATAAGAAATGATCGATGGTTTCCACAGCTAAGCCTTTATATTATACTATCGATACTATCAATTATTGTTGTACAAGGAAGCCCGGCTACCAGGGACACGAGATATAAAAGAAAATCTACAGAAAGGAATCCCTTCTGATTTCCAATAGCATTTAAAATAAACTTGATCAATTGATAGTATACAGAAACCTTCAAATAAAGTTTGATTTCTCTAGCTTTTATCATGGATCAAATGGATGGACAGACAACGGTGAGGCCGTATAGACGGACTATGTATTTAATCCACTATTGATACCGAAAAAACAATATTTATTAGCTTAATACTATATTACATTTTAGGCCCTTATATATGCAAGGTAATTACAATACAGCAATTTTGCAGAAGGGCCCCCGAGACCCTTCGGTACGGCCCTGCAAGCCTGCAATCCAATGGTTATCAAAAAAGCTGATTGCTACGCATTAGCGCGAGGTTTCCAAGAAAAAACTAATTACTGTACAACAAAATGAGATAGAGTGCTCAATTAGTGTTGAATGTTCGACTTTTATAGATGCTCTGGCTTGCATTACAGCAATCGTAATCGAAATGCGGCACTCTTATTGAAGAACTCTGTAAAGTTGCATCGGGTTTGCTCTCAAATTGCGACGAATGAGCACAAGGCCTAAAATATTGTCAGCAACTCATAACTGCACAAGCACAGACAGAGCCAGATAATATGAAATAATAAAGCCTCTTGAGAGGAATCTTTCTCTGCATACCTTTTTCCTTCTGCCTCGAGCAAAACTCATTTTAATTGCAGAGATCTCAGTGCGAACCGGGCTACCGTTGGACCAAAGCCACTTATACATATGTATGTACATATGTATGCATGTATGCGTGTATGTATGCCTGGACATATATCCTCTTGCATTCTTTTACCTCCTGCCAGGCAAGCGCAAACATTCCTCCGCCCCCTCTCTTTGAGAGGAAGGCAAAAAGGTTCACCTTTTCGCAAGCTTCATTGAATATTTCCCTTTAGGAAGTGAAGCAATGAAACGTCTACTATAAATGCACACAGCGAATGCGGGAAAAGTAGGGAAACGGAGATGGCACGAGAACAATACAGACACACACGTGCAGGCGCACACACGCACACACATCGGGCAAACACCGGCATATCCGCATGGGCAGGTGCTATCAACGCCTTAGGATCTTGCCGGTTAAACTGACTTAAACACCAAAGATTTATGCCCTTTTTTACAAACGTGCGGATTTTTCAACATCCGCAAAAATACAGACCCATACACAGGGCCTTCATCATATTCATTTAAGTGGCCACGCAGTGAGGAGGCAGAGGAGGTAGCCGGATCCGGGGCCAAAACGATAAGGGTCCGTCCAAGGGGTTTGTGTGGATCAGTGTGCCATTAATTACCTGTCGATCGATAAATACCAAGAATCGATTTGGTGAGTGAGGTCGATATACAATACAATATTTTAAATTGATTGAAATGGAAAGAAACGTATGAAAGCAAGATCTGCACATGATATACAGTTAATTATATAGTACATACAGTTCAGTCACTCTAGCTCTTCAAACTACGAAGATCTACCAGCCCTTATATGCCATTTGGTACCTCCATATGCACTGGTACCTATTCACATTAAACTTGCGCACAAAAGCGTGCTACAAAAACGATATTGATTACAGCGTACAGTTAATGCCTTGTTTTAAACCCAAAGAAGCGTAGATAATTGGAAAAGTAGTCCCATTACCCATTTCGAAATCGTTCCCAGTTGAACAATTCCTCGACCCACACGCTACTCTTTGCACCTGTTCATGTGTGTTTGCCTCTGTGTCTCGGTGTGTGTGTGTGTGTATGTGTGGAGGAATGGGCGGGACCTCTCTTCGATGTGTATCGAAGCATATTATTCACACCCATAATGAATAAGGGATGTCGGCACCTAGCGAAGAAGTCAGACGAAGATGACGGGGAGACAATAAAATCGTGCCTGAGTTGGCGCTGCCTGACCCATTGTAGCTTGTCTGCCAGTGGAATGCCAAAGGAGTCGCTCAAGAAGAAGAACACACACTCACACACACGCAGGCACTGGCAAACTGGCTGTCTGTCGGTCTTTCTTTGCTCTCCTTACTGAGCTACTCCTGGCATGTTTGTCCCGGGGGCTCACTCATACAGAATGCGGTCAAGCGTTATTGAAGGCATTTTGAAATCCTCTTATATGGGAGCTCAACTTGCACGACATCAAACCGAGAGGAAGCGGGCGAGCACAGACACAGATACACACCAACAGCATAAGCCGGAGTTTTCCGGTGTTTTTCCCCGTGAAATAATACACAAATTGTCAATGTCGCAAGGAAAAGACGAGGACGAAATTGACACACTTGAAAATTAGCTCTTCTTTTCTCTCTTCGTTTTCCTTTGAATTTATTAATCAGATGATTCAGTTAATTAGACCCTTTGCCCAAAAAAAAGCACAAGCAGCGAGAATCGATTCACTAAAAAGAAAGGGGGCGTAGAGAGGAGCAGGAGAAGAGGGTAAGCCTGGGAGCGAACATACCTTTCTGTGAAAAAGGCCCAGGCGGTTACAATTAACGAATGCATTGTTTATTCACTTACTCTGCCTCTCGGTAATTAGATGTGTCGGACACCTTGACAAGGGCGTGACAGGCCGTCATAATGCCAATTAATTAATAAATGTTATTAGCACCGAATACAACGGGACAAATAATCAAAACAGATAGAAAGCCTTTTAATATTCTTTGCCTTTTGATTGTTTACAAAGACGAAATCACATAGAGCATTTAAAATTTAGAATATACAGCGTGCTTTGCTGGGAATCGGAACACAAATTGATTGAAGATAATAAAACGAGAACGAAAGCTACTCTCGGCATGCCAAAGGTTCTATACCCCTGCAGGTGATTATGTCCTCCGATCGTTCCTATACTTGTCATATATAATGGTGCAGAATATTATATCTAACTTTGATTGACACTGATAAGTTTAGTTTTTTCTGAAATCTGAAGAGATCTTCATACAAAAACCTTAATTTCAGCCAATTGTTTCTATGGCTATGATGAAATTTTATATGCATATTATATATGTAGAATAAGTCCGATGTAGTAATTTTGGATATAATAGCTTGACATATAATAACAGTTTGTATGGCTGCTATACGATATATCCGTGCGATCCGGCGCGTTCCGACTCTGTTATTGTACTCCCTTATTTACTGGCATTACTCAGTCAATAGCGAAGCTAATAAAAGGTGTTCTATGGGTGGGTAACATGCACAGTTTGATGTGCTTGAGATCTTCACCTTAGTTATTGAGGAGTTGTTCACTCAACTCTCCACTGTCCAGTTGCAGCAACCCTTTACTGGGCTATACTGGGTACAAGCATCTTATTCAAAAACCAAATAACTTTTCCATTCCTTTATCGCGAGTCTGTTCTAGTCTAGAGTTATTGCCGTAATAACACTTGGGAAGCTGGTGGGGACGTGAAGGAGGAAGTGAATCAATGGAAGACAGATGCCAATGCGACTTGCATTCGACGTCATCCAGCGAAGCAAATAAATTTGAACTTTTATTAAAAAAGGATCGCGAAAGGAGTCCAGGACAGAGGTCAGAGTCGTACTGCATTGATTCTCTAGCAACGTGCTGACCATGTGAAAGGAGCAGAGCGAACGAACAACTTTGAATAAGCTGCCATAATGTTTGCCTGCGCTTTGACCGACAGCCACTGGGGAGACGGGGGACAGTGGGCACACTATGCACTGGGGACTGCAGACAGTGGGACAGACTGTCTGCTATAAATACGAATTACTTGCGTACACTTCAGTCTCGGCGCCGATTTAATGAGATTAAAGCAGACACCCGACAAACTTCAAGTCTAATGCGGAGTTCCAAATTCCCTCGTGCCCCAAACCCATTGCCATCCCTTCCTGGGACTGGGACGGGGACGGGGACGGGGGGATAGGGACCCATCTGCCAGCTTTCCCGGGTTACATATTTCTTTTGCCGACAACTTTTCGACAGATGAATGAACTGTGTGCGTGTTTTTGCCGCGTCGAGTTAACTGTGTCAATAAAGGCAACACTTAACCCTTTGGCAGCCCCGCATGGAGTCGGCGCGAACTGGGAAGTGAATTAAGTTCAACCAGTTGGGAATGCAGTCCCCCTTGAAGCTAGTCTGCCGATGAGTGCCCCCTTTGAATAGATGCGATGGAATGCATTTGCAGTGCCTCTGCTCTGACTCTTTGGGGTAGGGTATTCGGCAGTCGGTTCGTTCTAGGGAGCAGTCGATTCGGTTCTCCTTTCTTATCTTTTCATCTTGAATGCAAACTTGGATAAATAGACAAGAGTCTAAATAAAGCAAACAAAGTCAGACGCACGCACGGTCATAAAGTGTTGGGAACACAGAAGGCAACACAAACACAAAGTGCGAGCGAGACAGGCACAGGCAGAGGAAGTAGGCAGTGAGAGAGAGAGGGAGAGAGCGAACAAATACTAGTACTATAGGCAATGTCGGGGTCGCAGTAGGGGCCTTCGCAAATTGACGCTGAAAATTTAAGCCGTTGGCAATGTTTTCCTTTTCGTTTTCCTTTTCGTTTTCGTTTTCGTTTTGGTTTTCGCTTTCGTTTTGTGCGTTTTGCGTTTTGCGTTCTGCCTGCGCAATTTCTCTGTGATATATGTGACTTTTGAAGAGCATAACGAAAGTGCGAAGAGGGAAACTGACGAAATCGGGCTCGGGGAACGGATTAAGGATAAAGTGCCGTTTGGGAAAAGGGGAAGAATGAAAGGGGGAGCGAAGAGGAGGAGGGTAGACCTCTTGGTAGATACTTCAATTGTGCCGCCTTAGGCACTCAGGCAATGCGTTTCGACAGTTTAATACAAAAATTTCATTGCGTGTCCCC
The DNA here is from genome assembly GCA_018904165.1 of Zaprionus camerounensis. Lineage (NCBI taxonomy): Eukaryota > Metazoa > Arthropoda > Insecta > Diptera > Drosophilidae > Zaprionus > Zaprionus camerounensis. The sequence continues at coordinate 2,352,670 of JAEIFS010000740.1, forward strand.
TTTGACACGTACACTGCAAGAAATCCTGGCCACGCATAAGTGCGAGAAAGAAAGATGTTAAGATGGTAGACGACGTGCAGATGCCCTTGCAAAATGGTTGTATTATCTTTATTGAGATTGTAAAGTGTTTAACGTTCAAGATAATTACAATTGAAATGCTCGACTTCTTTGCTTTTTGATTGCGCCTTGTATCCATTTGTAGAAATGGACAACACTTGCATAGACTGCAGGCGCATTGTTGCCCCAACCCCAGGAAACAACACCTACGAGCTTTCCATGGACTACCAACGGTCCGCCCGAGTCTAATCTCCATGGACCCTTGGCTTCATTGTATGTACAAAGCGTGTCTTCACTTAAACTTGAATATATTGCAGCACAAGTTTCTTGATTCAAAACTGATGTTTCCAGGCCTTGCAATGTCAATGCAGGTATAGAATTCCTGTAGTCGACGCTTCCCCAACCACTGACAAAGGCAGCATCTCCAGCCTTGGGAGCTTCTTGTGCCAATTTAATTGGTTGAACTCCTATACCGAATATCAGTGGTTCCACTAGTAGTATAACACCAATATCGTTAATTACTCTCATGGTGTCCCACTTTTCGTGAACTAGAAAGCTCTCCACCTCTAAAAGTTGTCCACCAGATTTCCAGTATGAAGAACCTGCACGCACAGTCAAGTTTACGGGAAGCCAATAGTCGATACAATGTGCTGCTGTTAGGATAAATCGGTTGCTCAAGATAGAACCGCCGCAGTTATGGCTAGAATTCACCAGAATTGAGACCTGCCAAGGTGCTTGGCGAATACCAATAGTGTTCCCGTTCACAATACGTTCCTCAAGCAGGCTCTGCGACTCTCGAATCGCCGAGAACAGACAAATTAGTAACGGAATATAACTTTTCACAGACATTGTTCAATTTGAAGTGCTTGTGTTCAGCCAAAATGTGTCGTTTATATAGATATTTGCTTGCACAAGACCTTGCTTATAGATATTTGCTTCAACTTTGTTGCCAGCTGCAATTACTGTCAATCATACTCCAATATACGCTGTAGCATCCATAGTTGATTGAGTGGTGAAATCTTCGCTAAATTGTTGGCCGATTGGGACCCTAGTTGCAGCTAGCTTACAATCGGATTGGGGGGGTTCGTTGGCCAAATAATAAAGCCTTCACTCGATCAGAAAGCCACGTTGAATTAAATTTATAGTCCCGTGCCTATTACGTAGTTGAACAAAAGTTATAATTAATGCATAAAACAATTTAAAAGAAAGAACAAAATTCGAAGAGCTCATGGGTGTATGATGCTGCTATGGCAGTATCTCTAATGGAAATGAGGCTACACTGATGGTATAGTAGCCCGCCTCTGTACCCACCCTCCATGATTTACCTTTGGCACTATACGGTAAATCCCTATGTAAATGTTACCCTTTCATTATACGCTTCGCCTTTTCACATTAGGAAAACTATTGTTATTTACCAAAACATTATAATAATTTTATTCATTTAATTATAAAATAAAAGATAGTATATAAGGCCATGCTGCCTTGTTGATAAGTTTTAAGAATAAAAAAACTTAATTTGATTTCAATTTCCTGTTTCAGTGGCTAACTTTAATTAAATTCACTTAATATCAATTTGTTTTCTTTCATAATTCATAATTTTTTCTTTCTTCATTTCTTCTTTTAATTTCTGTAATTTCGTTTAATTCTATATTTTATTTCAGTTTCACTAATTTAATTTCACTAAACTTTTATTGAATGTAACTTTCATTTTCTTGTCTTTCACTTTTAATTTGTTCCTCTTAATTCTTTCATTTCATTTAAGTAGGGATTGTGCAATTTCTAGGGTATTATATATGTATGTATTTATTGGTATATGTTCACGTAAGCAAGTGTAAATAAAAAGAAAATAATACATTCACTTACCCAAATCCATCCTATGGGCCCAGAGGAATTGTTGTTGGGATTAAATTATTTAATTTAATTGACTGAAAATATGTTTACACTTGTGCACCTATACATATTATATATACCCATGTATGATATATTGCCAAACAAAATGCCTTGCTTCTAACTAAATTAATAACTAATAATAATAATTTTTAGCAATGCAAGAAACTAAAAATAAAAGTAATTATCGAATAAGAAAATTATAAAGAACGAAAATGAAAATCATAAGTATGAAAATTTAAATTAAAGGCCAGTTAAACTAATTCTTTGTTTTGTTCCTTTTTTTCATTTTTTTGTTACTAATATTAATGCTACTTCTGTTTTCTTTCTTTCTGCATGATTTTTAATCTTGCTAAATGCTAATTAACTCATTGATTATGTAACTGTGTGCATGTATGTGTAGGGCATTATGTAATTTTGTGCATCACTATTTATGTATGTTGCATTGTGCATAAATTCTTTAATTATAGTTGTTTTGTAGTTGCACTGTTCTTGATATAGTTTGTAGAGGTATAGTTTTATAGGTGTAGATGTAGGATATAGATGTATATATGTAGATTATAGATGTATATACAGATGTAGAGGTTATGTTTTTTTTCTTCTCCCAGCTTGGCAGGGCGAGTCAGCGAGGTTATGCGTTCGCTGCTCGCCAAGATTTTTCCAGTTTTCCAAAAGAAAGATGTGCAGATCTGGTGGGTGTGCAGTTCGTTTTGCTGCACAGAATCCCGATCTATGGCACTGTGGAGCCCTATCCGCAGAGACGTGCACTCTAACAGCCGGGGTGCTCCGCTGGCCGTTGCAATGTGCACGCTCTGCATAAAAAATAAAATCTGTATTAGATTTAATCAGATATAACTCCTACATTTTTATACTCACAGATTGCCTTTTATACAAAAAAATATAACACAGCACTTTTTAAAGTTTTAACTTTTCACTTTTCTTTTCCAAATCCACGTGTTTCCTGGAGATCAGAAAAACTTTTGTCGCAGACTCCACATCTGTTCTTTGCGAAAGCCAAAAGAGAAAAGAACTCTCTGAGTGATTAAGTATCTCTCGAGCAGTGCAAAGCTCCCATGCAACTCAAAGTTCTAATTGGAGCTTTGAGCCGTTTAGAGTTGAATTGGAGTTATCTGATAACGACTCCGAATTATCGAGATAGTAACGGTTATCGAAATATTTTATTCTTTTCAAAAATTCAAATTTATCGTTTTTCAGAGTTAAGCGTATTTTTTTTCAAAAAAATCAAATACAATTGGAAGGGCTGTACATTACACCACAAGCCATTTGTAAGTCGTTCAGGCCGGGAAATGGCTTGAAAAAAAAGAAGCCCTGATTTTTCGCTGTAATGTTTATCATTGTTTGATATCTTTTGCATGATAAGTACCAAGTTCTCTTCCCTGTAGGTCTTCTAAGACATAATAAGAACTCCCAAGTTTCGCTTTTACGCGTGACTTTAACCATTGTGGATTTAATTTGGCATTAATTTGTTTAGAAAAATTACTGTGAGAGAAATTACGACGAAACACCTCCTGACCGACCTTGAAGGATATTTCTCTTGTTCTGAGATTGTATTGCCTTTCATTTTGATCGTAGGCTTTAGCAATGTTTGCCTTAATTTCTTTTCGTATCAAATTTAGCTGATCTGTTCTGGCCAAAATATTTACAGATTCGCCTAACAGCTGAAAATTCTTTAATAGGTCGTAATGTTTACCATGAGTTGCCATATCGAATCCGTATAAAGCAAAATACGGAGAACACCCAATGCTCTGATGGTGAGCGTTTCGCAATGCACAACTTATTGCGTGAATGTGCAGATCCCATTCGGTGTGATTTTCCGAAAGAAAGGCTCTAATGCCTGCAATTAAGGATCTATTAACCCTTTCTGAGGCATTTGATTGGGGAGAATATAAAGCCGTATAAATATGCTTCACTCCCAATGAAGTCAACCAAGCATTGAAATCAGACGATTTAAATTGAACTCCATTGTCACTTATAATGCAGCGCGGTACTCCATATGTCAAAAATATATGATCTTGCAGAAACTCTTTTATAAGGGCCGTATTAAATTTTTTCAATGGGCACAGCCAATGAAATTTTGAAAGGTGATCAACCACTATGAGCAAACCAATATATCCTCGTTTGCTTCTCGGATAGGGACCTAAAATATCTACATATAAGCGTTCAAAAGGCCTGTCAGATATGGCTGGCTTACCCATAGGAGGCTTTAAGGATTGATTTGGTGCCTTAGTGGATTTGCACACATCACAAGAGCGAACATACGAACGCACCTGTGACACCATGCCTGGCCAATAAAAGTTACGCCGTATAAGATCCAAAGTCTTAGCCATGCCACCATGAGCGGTCACTACCGACTCGTGAGCCCGATGAATAACACTTTCTGTCAAACCTTTGGGTATCCATAACTTCCATGCCTGCTGCATAACTAAATCTGTGCCATCTTCATGTTTAGTTCGAATATATAAATATTTACCTACCACTTTTAAATCTGGATATTTTCCTTCCGCAGTTTCTGCTTCATTTCTCATTCGGGCATAATCTGCCGCATCAAAACATGCAGAGTCTAGATCAATTTCTGGCTCAATCAGCTCAATGGCTGACACATCCTTTACGTGCATTCTTGAAAGGGCGTCTGGCACTATATTTTCGCTACCTCTCCTATGGCTAATGGAGAACCTATAGCCCTGCAAACGCATAGACCATCTAGCCAACCTACCTTTAAGATTCGGCTGTCGCATAAGCCATAGTAAACTAGCATGGTCTGTTATGAGCTCAAATTCTTGGAGCTCCAAATAACACCTAAACTTTTCAATTGCCAACACAGCCGCCAAGCACTCACGTTCGGTAACGCTATAATTGCGTTGTGCCGTATTTAATTTTTTGGACATAAATGCTACTGGGCGTTCAACATTATCCTGTGAAAGCTGCACTAATACAGCACCCACCCCACAATCGCTTGCGTCGCAATGTACGAAGAATTTCTTAGAGAAATCCGGGTTTTGAAGGACCGGTGCCGATGTGATTACATTCTTCAAATTTTGGAAAGCAGCCTCCGCTGCGTCTGTCCATAAAAATTTCTTTTTTGTTGATAGGACTTCGGTAATCGGGAAGACTAGTTCAGAGAAGTTACTGATGAATCTCCGATACCATCCAACCAGGCCTAAAAAGCTTCTCACTTGTTTGATCGTCTTAGGGGATGGCCATGTTTTTATAGCCTCAACTTTGTTAGGATCAGTCGCGATACCACCATTTCCTATAATGTGTCCCAGATATTCAACTTCTGTAACGCAAAAACGACTTTTAGCCACATTTAAAGTCAAATTTGCCCTACGAAATTGTTCTGCTAACCTGATAAGAATGGCCATATGTGTGTCAAAGTCTTCTGATACTACACACACATCATCAAGGTAACCAAAAACACATGTTTTCAAGTCTGCAGGGATCAGTTCATCGACTAACCGACACATGGTTTGTGGAGCATTACAGAGACCAAACGGCATTACAGTAAATTGATATAATGGCCGCCCTGGCACTGTAAAGGCTGTAATGGCTTTAGCCGCATCTGTGAGGGGTATTTGCCAAAATGCATCCTTCAGATCCAATTTGGTTATGATATTGGCTTTGGGAAGCCGAGAAAAAATGCCATCTTTATTCGGCAGCGGGTACGCGTCTTTTTTTGTGCACTCGTTAATGCGTCGTGCATCTAAACAAAGGCGTACCTTGCCTGGCTTAATGACGAGCCTCATCGGAGAGCTCCAAGCACTCTTCGATGGCTCTATGACGCCTTCTGACAACATTCTGTCCACCTCCACGTAGATAAGTTTCTCTACAGCCGGAGAAACGGGATAAAAACGATGTTTTATTGGCTTAGCGTCACTGACGTCAATATCATGGCTTAAAAGGGATGTTTTTCCTAATCCCTGTTCTTTATAGTTAGGAAATAAATTAATTACGCTCTCTAATCGCTTTTCTTGAGATGAAGAAAGTGGAAATTTTTTCAGATTAGTATCAGTACTATCTACCATTGGATTAGAAGTATCAATGCTAGATATTATACCTGGTGCTAACTGAAAAATTCTCCAAAAATCTATCCCTAAGATGACACGCTTGTTTATTGATGGAATAACATAAAAATCGACACGTTTTGTTAGCCCATTATAGGCTACATCCGTGCTAATAAAACCAGTTATTTGGTGGCTGCTACCATCAGCAGTTTTCACACGTGATGATATTTTTTTAAAACTTGGACAGGATGACCAATCTTGGGCAGCCAAGTCTGCTCCCAAACAACTTATATTGGCTCCTGTATCTAATAAGCCAATTTCTATTAGACCTAAAAAGGTAATAGAAGCATAAAGACGACCATCTGTCTGGGTGTCTACAACGGAAGATACAAGTAGTTTGCGCTTGCATTTAATCTTATGCCAAAAATTACGCATACGAAGAGTGTTCCGTTTTGTAACACGATCAAGTGTAGTTACTTCTGAAAATATTTTTGCTCTGATCTGGTTATAATGAGCTAATCTCTCATGATATGGTTTTATTTGACGTAGTAAAAGAATGTCCGAGTGTGGATGTGCAGATGCCTGTTTTAAAAGTGCAGGCATCTGCCGTGGGCAATCTGATTTTGCAGATTGATTTTCATTTGCGGATTCTAGTTTTGGGCCATTCGCCTGCCGTCGACGAATGAGCCCTTCTTGGAGTTTTCCGCTCTCTTAAGGCATGTTGGGCATTGAGGTTTATAGAAATCTTTTGCTCCGCACCCATAGCAAAAGATTCTTCGTTCTGCGAGGCACATGTCCCATGCGTGTCCTGGCTGATCACAGTTCCAGCAGACCATAGGTCGTTTGGAAAGTTGCAAAGCCTCTACTGATACAGACTCCGTCTCTGAGGCCGACTGTAAAGACTCTTCAGTCTCCATAGCAGCAACGGCTCTTTTAAACACCCTCGGTGGAGTATTCCCCTTGCTGGATTGCTTAAAATCTGCATCTCCTAGCAGATTCTCACGTTTCTGGACCAGTTGTCGCAGATGAGCAACAGAATGAATGGAGATGTATAATAATACTTGTCTTAGCTCTGGAATTAAATTCCTTTGCAGCTGCTGAACAAGTCTGTACTCGTCTAAAGGTATAGTTAGTCTAGAAACGATTGACATAATGTCCTCATAAAACGAGTCAAAGGGCTCTCCCTCTTTCTGCTTTCTAGCACGAATTTCTTCCATAAGGACATCATCGTCTTTATGGTCCTGATACTGATTTTTTAGTGCTGCACAAAAATCTTCCCATACTACCTCAGGGTTCTCTTTACGGTATCTCCAATACCATTCTCTTGCTTTACTTGTCAAGAGAACATGTAAGTTTTTGCATACAATACCAAAATCACCGTTTAGACTATCTATGGTCAATGCTCTTACTCTGTATAAAAACTCCTGAACTGTAGGGCCATTAATTGTTCCGTCGTATTTTACTCCCCAACCCTGAATGATCTGGGTGACTTTCTCTGGACTCAACATTGTGTTTGAGCGCGTGTCACTCGGTCTTGCCGAAGCTGCACTAATGTGAGACACACGCGGAGATGGAAGTTGCCGAGAACTATTAGGAGAATGTAAGCCGTTTGATAGGTTTAAGTTGTCAAATTTGGCTTGTATGAGATGTTCGATCCTACTAAAAATTCTGTCATAATCGATTTCTCTAAAATGATGTGTAGGCGGATCGGAAATTCGCGGCTGATAGCGAATATTTCTATTCCGGCCTCCACCACCCCTAGGCTGTCGACCTTGGGTGGATCGTGAATTAGTTTTTCGTTGAGTATCTTGGCTTTGTGACTCATTTAAGTCAGCTGCCCCTATCTCCTCATCTACTTGTTGGTTTAGGGTTACCCCAGTATCGGGTTTTCCTTTACTTCGTGTGTTGTGTACTTTTAAATTAGCACCTTTACTAGTGCTTGCTTGAGGCTCTAGATGTGCTGAGTAATGCAAGTCCTGTATTGTACTAGGTGCTTTGCACTCAGGACACTCTGGATATTTTTCTAGATGTGCCACGATACACTGATTGTGAAATCTATGGCCGCATTCAGTATAAACTATGTTTTCTGTTGCCAGCAGATGCTCAAAGCAAAGATTGCAAGTACCTTCCGGCTGACGCAAGTCCTCTCTACTGTGTGCTAAAGGCATATTTGTTTTGTTAGTTTATCATAAAATGTTTATTTATTATTTTATTTATTTTTAATAATTCATAAGTTATTTGTTTTCCTTATGCTACTCAGGGAAGATAATGAAAAGGTAGTTTCAATTAGTTTTTACTAAAATAACAGCAGACCGCTTGGGTCATACACTCGCGATGACTCTTTAATTTATAAACTTTTCACGCTGTAGCTTTTCAGCAAAACCTGCATAATAGGGTGATGTTTAGCCGAGCTGAACTTATCACATTCCATATTAGGCCGATTTCCTCTGCTGAATACTCCAACAATGAAAAGTTATTTGATGGTCAATAGACAACGACTCATCACCATCTAGTGATTTCGGTAGCCTCAATAGAAAGTCCGATTCAGTATTGAGGTTTCTCTTCATTATTGTGAATGCGTTAGTCTATTGGTAAGTTTACTTCGCTTCCTATTTAGTGAAAGAGTGGGCCATATTTTTTTTGTATGAGAAATATGCTTCCTGCTCTATTTTATAATCACGTTGTGGAAGGTCAAGTGAATTAATTTGCAGAATTTACTTTAAAATGAACAATTATTTCCGATCACTGTGCATTAGCAGGTCCGTCGGATATTCTCTGAGACACGATCCTCAGGAGTATAGTTCCAGACAGAACTCAATGCAAATAAAACGGATATAATTTCTCGACAACTAATTTAAATATCTCGGATCTAAAGAGTGGACGAGTTTTTCCGGTCAATGCCAAAAATCGTTTTTCCTATTCTTCAGCTTCGAAAACTAAATCAGTTTGCTTCTATAGCATATGCACTTGGGATAAGTGAAGCCGTGATCGCTTAATTTTTTTTCAAGTTATTGTTAACAGTCCGACGTTGACTTGTACCTAGTGGTTTCTGCGAGGCCCCACGTTGGGCGCCAAATTCTTTTTGTAGCATCCATAGTTGATTGAGTGGTGAAATCTTCGCTAAATTGTTGGCCGATTGGGACCCTAGTTGCAGCTAGCTTACAATCGGATTGGGGGGGTTCGTTGGCCAAATAATAAAGCCTTCACTCGATCAGAAAGCCACGTTGAATTAAATTTATAGTCCCGTGCCTATTACGTAGTTGAACAAAAGTTATAATTAATGCATAAAACAATTTAAAAGAAAGAACAAAATTCGAAGAGCTCATGGGTGTATGATGCTGCTATGGCAGTATCTCTAATGGAAATGAGGCTACACTGATGGTATAGTAGCCCGCCTCTGTACCCACCCTCCATGATTTACCTTTGGCACTATACGGTAAATCCCTATGTAAATGTTACCCTTTCATTATACGCTTCGCCTTTTCACATTAGGAAAACTATTGTTATTTACCAAAACATTATAATAATTTTATTCATTTAATTATAAAATAAAAGATAGTATATAAGGCCATGCTGCCTTGCTGATAAGTTTTAAGAATAAAGAAAACTTAATTTGATTTCAATTTCCTGTTTCAGTGGCTAACTTTAATTAAATTCACTTAATATCAATTTGTTTTCTTTCATAATTCATAATTTTTTCTTTCTTCATTTCTTCTTTTAATTTCTGTAATTTCGTTTAATTCTATATTTTATTTCAGTTTCACTAATTTAATTTCACTAAACTTTTATTGAATGTAACTTTCATTTTCTTGTCTTTCACTTTTAATTTGTTCCTCTTAATTCTTTCATTTCATTTAAGTAGGGATTGTGCAATTTCTAGGGTATTATATATGTATGTATTTGTTGGTATATGTTCACGTAAGCAAGTGTAAATAAAAAGAAAATAATACATTCACTTACCCAAATCCATCCTATGGGCCCAGAGGAATTGTTGTTGGGATTAAATTATTTAATTTAATTGACTGAAAATATGTTTACACTTGTGCACCTATACATATTATATATACCCATGTATGATATATTGCCAAACAAAATGCCTTGCTTCTAACTAAATTAATAACTAATAATAATAATTTTTAGCAATGCAAGAAACTAAAAATAAAAGTAATTATCGAATAAGAAAATTATAAAGAACGAAAATGAAAATCATAAGTATGAAAATTTAAATTAAAGGCCAGTTAAACTAATTCTTTGTTTTGTTCCTTTTTTTCATTTTTTTGTTACTAATATTAATGCTACTTCTGTTTTCTTTCTTTCTGCATGATTTTTAATCTTGCTAAATGCTAATTAACTCATTGATTATGTAACTGTGTGCATGTATGTGTAGGGCATTATGTAATTTTGTGCATCACTATTTATGTATGTTGCATTGTGCATAAATTCTTTAATTATAGTTGTTTTGTAGTTGCACTGTTCTTGATATAGTTTGTAGAGGTATAGTTTTATAGGTGTAGATGTAGGATATAGATGTATATATGTAGATTATAGATGTATATACAGATGTAGAGGTTATGTTTTTTTTTCTTCTCCCAGCTTGGCAGGGCGAGTCAGCGAGGTTATGCGTTCGCTGCTCGCCAAGATTTTTCCAGTTTTCCAAAAGAAAGATGTGCAGATCTGGTGGGTGTGCAGTTCGTTTTGCTGCACAGAATCCCGATCTATGGCACTGTGGAGCCCTATCCGCAGAGACGTGCACTCTAACAGCCGGGGTGCTCCGCTGGCCGTTGCAATGTGCACGCTAGATTTTATACAAAAAAATATAACACAGCACTTTTTAAAGTTTTAACTTTTCACTTTTCTTTTCCAAAAATCCACGTGTTTCTTGAAGATCAGAAAAACTTTTGTCGGAGACTCCACATCTGTTCTTTGCGAAAGCCAAAAGAGAAAAGAACTCTCTGAGTGATTAAGTATCTCTCGAGCAGTGCAAAGCTCCCATGCAACTCAAAGTTCTAATTGGAGCTTTGAGCCGTTTAGAGTTGAATTGGAGTTATCTGATAACGACTCCGAATTATCGAGATAGTAACGGTTATCGAAATATTTTATTCTTTTCAAAAATTCAAATTTATCGTTTTTCAGAGTTAAGCGTATTTTTTTTCAAAAAAATCAAATACAATTGGAAGGGCTGTACATTACAACGCTTCCCGTTTCTGCAGCTAGTCTTATGTAAAGCTTTAAACTACATTAAAGAGATAACTACCATATCCATATATTACAAGAACGGTTACCTTACTCTTGCATAACTATAGTACGGGTAGTTTTAATAAGTCGCAGCAGAGTGTTGCCAGCGTTGTCTTGAATAACTTTTGTGTGCGATCGGAGTAAATGATAGAAGAGTTTTATATAATATCGTATTCAACTAAGTTGAAAAGATTGGGGAAGAATGGGAAAAAGTCTCAAGTGTATATATATATATATATATATATGTATTTATATATATGTAGCAGGCAGAAGAAGGCGTGGCAGACCCCACAGAGACTATAAGAACAAGGCAAACCAAAAGAATATGAAAAAATTTGTCTTATGTTATTGTTGCACGAAAATCAAGTTCATTTAAAAATCTGACCACACCCCTTTCGCCTCCGTTAATCGATTACAATCAAAAAACAAGAGTGATTTAAATACAAGAAGTTATTTAAGAAATGATTTTCATGACGCCGCTTGAAAGTATGCAATTCCAAATATACTAAACATAGAAGTTGAATCAGGGCTGCCAACTATTATTCACAAAAATAGGATAGATTAAGGTGGAAAATCAGAAAAAAACAGATAGACAAGAGAACAAAGAGATACAAAAAAACAGAATAGGCTTTTGTTTAGAAAAAGTCTAAAATATAAGTTTGTAAATTTATTTATTTATATATTATATATCTGATGCTCAATCTATAATGTTCTTTATATGTTGAAACTGATTCTGATCGAAATATAAAAATATCAGCAAATATTTATGAAATATTCGTTTCTTGGGAATGTTCCTTTTTATTTTAAATCGAATTGAAAACCGGGGTAAAGATTTATAAACAAATTATATGGATCTACACCGATGGTTTTAAGAACATTTTCATTAAAATCATAACAAAAATACGTCATATTTGATAAATGAAAAAGGACGGTAAGACTTAAAGATAAAAAGACATTTCTGGCCTGACCTGGCAACCCTAAGATGAATATATAAAAAATAAAATAAAAAAATAAACCTTGACTGTAGCTTTCGTTCTTGCTCATTACAAAACAATTTAAATACGGTAATAAAAATTACAAATAATCAGCCGGAAGCTACAGTAGGGTGTACTTGACTGTAAGATACCTTTCACTTAGTTTTAAAAACCATTACAAATACACTGAAAACAACAGTTTTGAGCCGACAGCGTCAAATTTTCCAATTGGATGTTTATTCACTGCGCTTTGTCTCACTGCCTGCCTGAGTGCCCCTGCTACCCCGGCATTCCGGCCAAGGGAGAAGTCGAGGGCAGAGCGAGCTTAACATGCAGCCCTCGTATGCCTCGGCAGTGTCTGTTAAGTTTAGCGTACAATTTGCCCGCACTGTAAATATAATATGTAAATGAAAATACCTCAACTAGAGCTGGATGGGAATGGAGACGGAGATGCAGATGTGCCTGGGGGAGAACGGGAGCTGTGGGGGCGAGCCTCAAGATGGAAATTGCATTTTTGGGAAGGTGCACAAGACAAACAAACCCAAGTGCCTGATACGACTGTACTTGTCGGGGCATTCTATTTATGTACAGTTGGCATTCCCATAAATTTGCGAGTAAACATTTTGTGTAATAAACTCGAGCGCTGTATGCAGTTCCTCCAGGAGAGGTGAGTAGAAAAATAGGAAGCAAGGAATTTCTCATTTTATTCGGTGCATATTACAGAGTTCTAGTACAGTAACTACAAATCAGCTGACACTATGTGGAAGACCGAATGAAGATAAATCTAAGTAAACAGGAACAACAGCAACAGACGGACAGACGAACGAGCGGACAGACATCGATTCCACTGACGATACTGATTCAGAATATATGTATATATGTTACATTATGGGGTCTGAGATGTCTACTAAGGTGCGTTGCAAACTCCTGGCCGAAATTAGTATACCCTCTGCAAAATAAAATAAAATAAACCTTAATACCCCTATTACCCAGAGTAACATCAATTACATTTCTTACATGAGTTTCCTTCAGTTTATGCTCAGGCGTACTACACAAGTTGAGATTAAGTACAAGTATAAAATCGACATATATTGGAAGCTTCATCATGCAACTCTCTTAAACTTTTCGACAAAAAGTGCATTGGGGGCACTCATTTGCGATCTCATGGCGTGATTTCAGTTTGCGGCTTCACTGGTCACGTAATGCACGAAGAAATTGATCGAATTAAAATCCAATTCATGGTACTCATAATTACATTCAATGTATTCGTGCACGAACTCGGCCGCAAACGAATGCAACAACAGGCCTGTAAGAGTGAATAAAGATGGAAGGGTCTGGCGAGAGGCGGAGCGGGACGAGGTGCTGCTGTTGAATGGGGCCAAACAATAAATTCATGACACTGTCAAATTGAGTATAAATACATTTAAATCTATTCACTGCGCTCCGCCTGGCTGGCTGGCCGATCGAATGCACTTTGCCACCACTTAACGAAATGATTAATATTTTATTTTATGCATTATGCAGACATGGTAAACAAATAAAAATTAAGTGTGGCATTTAAACTGTTGCACGTCGTCCACGTTTCCACATTGTTCAACGTTGTGCAATTTCCGCATGCAGGAAAAACTGTTTTTCCCTTTGCAATGCTTCAGTTTTTCCAACACTCCAGTCGGATGATGAGTGGCATATCAAGTGGAGAACTTGTTTCTCACATTCCCAAAGTGCCCAAGTAATAGATACGTATTCTATCTTATTACAGAGTATCTCGCCATCAATTACGCTGGCGAACTATTGTAGTTGTATTCGGCAAAAACATAAAAATAAAATTGCTTCAAAAAATTGTACACTCGCCCAGAAAGTATTCGTCGCTTTGATATCCTGTAGAATTGACTCGTAAGGAAATAAACATCTTTACGATCGCCCCCATTTGCCTTTTTTATGGCAAGCAATCGAACAGTCGCACATGGCAAATGTTGTACATTGTGCCATTGTATATACTCCTTGTTGTTGCCCTCCAGGGCGCAGGGTATGAAAACAATTCGGGGTTAATTACAATTATTTACACACAATGACATCACTGATTATGCTGTTGATTGTTATGACTCAATTAATGAGCTCCGCGAATAAAAAACGCAATAAAAATAATAAAACAAAGCGATTTTTTGCGAGTAAAGCACTTACTGATGCTGGGCAGCCATAATATCGTTAGTAAGTGCGATTATAGCAGTGTCAAGGTCGTCATAGAAGCGACATCCTTAATATTATATTATATAACACTCGTTTCAGTTAAACAAAAACACAAAGGCAGTGCTCCTTTTTCAAATTAAAGTCCAATTTCATATCTTAAAATTCTTGGAAGAAAGTCGCAGAAATACAAAAAAAAACAATAAACATTTTAAATTTGTAGTTCTATATATAAGTCGGTTGATGAAGTACAAAACGACGACTATCGAAAGAGCGACCCAAAAATTTCTTGCCAATCGTTTCACTTCCGGTTCTGTATTTTGCAAATCTTTTTTGGTTGCTTGTTTAGCCTTCTCCAAGCCCTTTGTTTTATCATCACTTTTATTTACCATCTCATCAGCGTTATCTGGATTCGGATGCTCCGACTCATCCATCGCAACCGACTCGGGAGCCGGTTCACGCGACAATGAACTCGAACGTTTGGTAAGTTTGCTTATTGCAAGACTCATATTTCAAAATGAAATTTTATAGTTAAAGTAGAGTTGATCAGAAAAAGAAATACAATTTGGTAGTTTTAATACTGTAAAGGCTTGGCATAAAACTGATGGATAGCTAGACTGACAAACAGATGTTAGAATAGACAAACATGGCTAAATCTACTCGACCAAACATGCTAGAACAAGTATAGATGCTAATTAGCTTTGCCAACAAGAAGTTGTGGCCATTTTCAATGGTCGAGGGTTATAACGGTTACGACAGCAACTGTGGAGCATGTCCGACAGTGAGGTACGCTTTGTTCT
Source organism: Zaprionus camerounensis (assembly GCA_018904165.1). Taxonomy (NCBI): domain Eukaryota; kingdom Metazoa; phylum Arthropoda; class Insecta; order Diptera; family Drosophilidae; genus Zaprionus; species Zaprionus camerounensis. Next base: position 2,367,829 of record JAEIFS010000740.1, read on the forward strand.
GTTTTAATAGTTATGGCAACTAAGGTGACATTAAAACTGTCACCTCTATTGTGCGATCGGATTGTAATTTTAAGGAGGATAGATACTCAGCTAACGTACAAGTCAGAAAACCGATAAAAATCGCATTAAAAATTGTAATAAATATGGATTATTTGGTGGTAGATGGCGTGGCACTTCCCCTTTGAAATAAACAGATGGTATGGAAGAACGTTCATGCTAAATTTGGTCTTCTATCTTTATAGCTAAGATCTCGATGTTTAAACGAACAAACAGACAGACGGACAGACAGACAAAGGGACATGGTCGTTTTAGTCTCTTTTTTACATATACAACTAGTATTGCAATAATCGGAGGAGATAAGAGCCCGAAAGCGTGCCGAAGTTAGCCTTTCTTCCTCGCTTCATGTTAATCTCTAATTCTTTGTGAGGGGCAGCTCTGGCATGAATATATACACTTTATGGAGTCTGCCATGCCTTCCTCTGCCTGTTACATGCAGTTAGTATACCCTTTTATGAGCATTCTAAATGAGATGCCTGCTCTGAGGCTTGGTTCCTTCTGTCCGCCTTAAAACTGCCATGTTGGCATGTAAACATTGTATCGATTGCAGATATCGAGCTTAACAGCGAATGTTAGCTAAACACTTTGCGCACACTAAACTGAAATACAAGCGCACTTTCTCACACTGGCTTCACAGGGTGTCTCCTTTCTCCTCTCTGAGGTCTGCGCGGGGCGAATGGCCGCACAACTTGTTATTGTTTTTATTATTTCTCGTATGCGCAGAAAAAGTCCAGCTGTGTAATAGCATTATCTCCTCTTCTTGCTTCCCGCTTTAGTCCGCTTTTTATTTGATTTCATTCCTCTGCTCTGCAGCAGCAGCAGCAGGAGCAGCAGCGGCAACAACGACGGCGGCATCAGCAGCAGCTGTGCGCGCCGCAGCGCAGCGTGAGTATGCGGATATGTATGCGGATGTGCGGATATGCGGATGATGGCGGGCGGCGGGTGTTATTTATGAACTGAGAGCGCCCGCCTGCCGCCTGCAAGTATGCAGCGATTATAATAACTTTAGTTCATAATGTGTTTTTCCAAGTCCGCGTCGCCATCGCCGTTGCCATCGCCGTCGTCGTCGTCGTCGTCGTTGCCGCTCCGTCCGGCAATTTGCTGATTTATACGCACTTAGGTGGCTTTAAGTTACCCGTCTGGCAACGCGCCGTGGGGCCAGCTAGGGTTCTACTAGTGCTGAATCTGCCATTGCAGCAGGACACACTAGTCTCTGTGTGTGTATGTGTGTGTGTGCCCATAACTCTTCTGCATACCTTGTTGTGGCTAAAGGCAGCCTGCCCTAGCGCTGGCAGTGGCAAGAGTAACTCCTCCCCTCTCCACACCCTCCTCCCCACTTCTGCTTGCTGCTGACCTCAGCTAGCCTTCAGTTAAAAATGCATTATCGTAAATCAATGGGGGCTATGCTCTTATGATTGGCGTTAAATCTATCGAAAGGATGGCGAAGGCGCAGCAGAAATTAGCTGGCACTCTCACGGCAGAGAACGATGAGAGATTCGAGCCTTGACTGCAGTGGATAATGCGACTTAGGACACTCATGTTGTTCGTACATGGTAATACAATACTTTTACTATATATGTATATGTTTAAGTTGATGACGGATGCACTGGTTAAATATATTCTACTTTTATAGGGTGCGCCATTTCCTATGTCGCTATGGTAACATTGAATAACTTGAACTATTGACAGCCGATTGACTTGTCTTCAATGGGTTTGAAAACGTCGAGTGAGTTTAACAACAAATGCCTGGATGTCTGATGTTAAATAAATAGCCTCCTTAATCTCCGGATTTGATTTCTTCGGACTACATTTTGAAGGCTTATTGGCAAAGCAAAAGGGTTAAAGCCGCAGACAATTGAAGCGCTTGAGGAAAGTAGAAAGTGCAAAACACGCAAAAACTAGTCTTAATAAATTGCAATTCCAATCCAATTCCAGTATAGATTTCCTCATATGTTCATCCTTGAAATTGAAGCAAGAATCTCGTGCAAATTATAGAAATGAAGGCACTTTAAGGACTTCAGTTCAATTTCTCATTTGTGCATAAAAGACAATTGCAATCAAGCATATCAAGTACATGCCTCACAACCCCAACATAACCCCAAATAACATTCAATGTGTTTGCCTAAACAAAGACCTTTGTGTTTCCTACAAGTATATATAATATGTTATTTCTGACTGCACATTTCCTCAAAATCAATGAGAACATGTCGAGGATATTCATGAAATTTTCTCATTGAAGGGTGTGCAAGGCTTGAGGCTTTCCTTACATACACGTACATACATGTTTGCTTATCAATCTCTATCTATCTGTCTCCGTCTCTCTGTGTGTGCATGTGTATGTTTGTGTGAGTGTATGTGTGTTTGTGAGGTAAGGTATTGTGTGGTGTTTGTCATCACTGCAGCATTCTAGCCCAATTAGTAAAATTATTTTTAGGCTTAATCTACCTTAATGAAAGTATGTCTATCTTTCACCTCTCAGTCTCTCTCTCTGTACCCTTCTCTGTCTCTCTCTTCCCTTCTCTGTCTTTCTCTCTGTCTTCCTCCTTCTCTCTCTCTTTCTGCCTTTATCCAAATGCCTTTCTCTCTTGCTCTCACTGTTTATATCTGTTTACATTATGTTTATAATCCGTTCTCTGGCTTTGTTCAACGAAGGAGCCAAGGAGCTAAGCCAGCTTGGCAAAGCTTAAATCGTAAATCGCTTAAGCATCGTCTAAACTCGATGAAAGGACTATCAATTGTTCTAGCAAATAAATAAGCAACAGCACCGTATGCCAAATGGCATGAGCACTTGCATAATGCAATAGCACCTTCATTGTTGCAACTCACAACAACTAGGCACAGTGGGCCTGCAAGTGAATATTGAATGAATTATGAAAAGGCATAACTTTTGATTGACCTATATATATTTCTGATCTAGGACGGTACATTTTATTTATTGATTAATATATTTTATTTTTGTGTTTCTTTTAGTTATTTTATTTATTCCATTTATATTATTTATATTATATATTTGTTTTAATTGTTTTTTTAATTTTATTAAATTTATTTAATTTATTTCAATTATTTATTTAATGCCGGTTAAAGACAGGAAATAACGAAAATACCTATCCTCTTGATTTCACCGCAGTCTCTTTCTTCGCGTGTGGCTTCCAAAGGGTGTCTTCCTTCTCCAAACATAAAAGATATTCAATTTATTAATTATTACATATTCACTCTACTTTCTTTATATTCTTAAATTTATTTTTCTTAGATTTATTTTAGATGTCAGTTTTTAAATTGAAAAATTGAAAAATAAAATAACAATAAAACAGAATTAATATAAAACAAATTAATACAAAACAAAAAGATTTGAAAATTTTAGAGATAATATGAAAAATGTTTTTAAAATTAAATTTACATATGTTTAATAAATAAACAAGTTTTGGCCTTCAATTGGCAGGCAAATGCACCGAGTTTCGTCCCACTGTGCACTGTGAAAATAGCCAGGGGCCATGCAAAATCAAATTACATGTTTAACAAACAAAGCACTTGCATGCCACGCACACTGACGCGTTTATTAATACCGCACACACGCACACACACACACACATGTGTGTATATGTACAGCAGACGGCTCGAGCTCTCTGGCCAGCTAACGGTTTGCCAAAATGCCCGAGCGCGTTATGCTTCAACTAATTATTCACATTAATTCCAATTTGATTTGTTTGTTTTATATAACGCAATGTGGTTACGAGCGGGAGAGGGGCGTGGCACAGCAAGTGTGCATCTCGTGCCACTTCTGAATTGCTGAGCATCTCTGAACGAGTGCGTACGTGTGTGTTGAGGGAGTGAGAGAGATAGACGCTGTTGGTCTGCGGACAAAATTCAATTCGATTTTATTGGAACGTTATTAAATAACTCGTTGGCTGCGCATTCACTCGAAGCATTGTTTAATGTGCACTCGTGAGTGTATGTGTGTGTGTGTGTGTGTGCGTGTGTGTGTGTAGCACATAATGCGATCTGTTGAACCCATAGAGGAAGGCGGAGGGGGCTGCGTGTGTCCTGCGAATTGATTCGATTTAAATGCGAGTCCGAAGTATTCACTCGACAGCCACTTGCGGCCCGCAATTATTGCCTCCGAATTGCTTTGATTAAATCTTTTTGTGGACGTGCCAATTATCTCTCTCGACCACTCTCACTTAGTTGATTATGTCCTCTCCCTGCCCCCCTCCCTCATCCCCTGTGCACGGCCTGGCTATCAATCAAGTTGCCAGGGAATGGATGACACGGCAAAAAGCTCTCAGCAAGATCTGAGCTGCAGGGGAAGGGAACGCAGCAGGGGCAGGACGTGTGGCGAGTGCGTTGCACAGATATTCCAGTGGCATGTTTGGCATGCGAACAATGCATTGCAATTGTAAATATTTACTTATTTACTTTAGACAGCTCGATGTACCACGCAATGCGCTTAGCTGTAAATCCATTTTGGGCCAGTATCTGTGTTAACTCGTCCAGTTGGGTCCTGGTATTTGCCTGGCCAATTGAAATTGCTTGAAAATATGCGAAAAACTAAAGAATTCATTGAGTACTCTAGCGTATATTAAAGTTAAACCAATCGAAATAATCTTTTGGATAAGCGCCTCTCGCGTCAAAGTTGCCAGCATACATATGTTCAATTTTATATGCTGAAAAACTGCGTAATTTTTACATATTTAATTCTGCATAAGCGGCTACATTTATGTAAATTATTTATTATACATATATGTATGTACACATTACATACATACGTACTTTATATAGATTTATTGCTGCCATTTTTTCTACCAGCTCTTACTATTTTTGAAACGTGGCTGCAGTGTTGCTAACTCATCTTTTTTCTAGCGGAAAATCTATATTTATTTCTGGTTGCTACATCGCTAAATCGCGTAGTTTTCTTTTGTTTGGGCAAAATTTAAATTCAAAGGCTTCTTATTCATCCTATTTAGGTTTAATTGTGTAAATATGTACATATTGTTTGGAAATAAGACTTACACTATGGTATAAGTAATTAAATATAGTAACAGTAAGCTATAAATAAAAAATATTAAAAAAAATAAATACATAAATAAAGGCTTCTCTTTTCGTTGCATACTTTCGAGATCGTTTGTAAGATATCGATACTTGGCTGTCATAAAATACTGAATACTGCTGGCAAATATACTATTTATCGATGCAGAAGGTTAGTGCCGATCATCGAGTAATCGATGCTTTGCTAGTCAAGTTAGTTGAAAATACTACACCTTAAGGGTATACGTAAGTAGATCAAATTTATTTTAAATGTTCTTGATTAAATTGTTTTAACTTTCTGCAAAATGGGTAAGCGGATACTAAAAAACAGATATAACCTGCTGCAAAACCGTGTCGCATTTTTCCCATGTTATCTAAAACAAAATGACAGCATAATGAAATTATATAAATAAATACATTATGATAAGCAGGTAACAAAAGCTTTTAATACTTCTAAAAGAACACCCGATCATAAGTTAAACTTCGGCCAGCTCATTAAAGCACCAACAGCACTTTAAATAGCCAAGACTATATTCTGAAAATCATAGATTAGTTTTTTTTCAATTAGAATTTCAATTGTCAAGCTTTATTAAAACTAAATTAACATCATTATATAATATATACACAACCAGGAAAGACTTATTTCGTTATCTTTAATGCTGTATATTTGTTTGGTACTGAACATATGTATATATATATATATATATATATCAACCAATTTGAATACATCGGAGTTTTTCTATATATAAAATATGTCTATAAGCTTTCATTGAAATTGGAACACTATAACATATAGCTGCCATAGGAACAATCGGCCGAATAAAGGTTTTAGAAATAACTTCACTTATCAGTGCCAATATATAATATATCACCAGTATTGGAACTAGTACTATATATGATATAAATGCTTGAACCCTTGTAAATAAAGAACAACAATGTAAAAATATAATTAAGCAATAATTGCATTGCTCTCCGAAACAGTTCTAGTTCACACGGTGCCAGTAATTGTGGTGCACTGCATGTGTGTGAGTGCGTGCGTGTACAGGGTGTGCAGGGTGCACAGGGTGTTGCACAGACATTCGAGCCAATTAACACAGCTGCAACTAATTTAAATGCAACGCATCAAAACTAATAGCGCAAACTGAATTAATTAAAATGCAGCCGAAAAAGCAAAAAGGCAACAAAGTAGTCGCCACTTGCCACTTGCCACTGGCCACGCCCCCACGCCTCCTCCATGCCCCAACGCCGCCCAACAAGACGCTTTCAATCCGGCAATGTCAGCAGTGAGCGCCATATTGTTAACATTCTGTAAGCCAAATGGACATGCCCACCCCCCCCTCCCCGTGCCTTCATACCCTGCCACTGCCGCCCCCAGTTGTGGCAGCAGCATCCCAGCTCAGCATCCCCAGCCCCCTCTCCCACTCTCCCCGCCACGCGGCGCTGTTGTGTTTAATTTCTTTTTCCCGACTTGCACCGCATGCAAATGAAATGTCATAAAAATTGCAACTCTGCAGCGCAGCAGCAGCAGCAGCACAAAGCAGCGCAGCAGCACAAAGCAGCGCAGCAGCAGCAGCACAAAGCAGCGCAGCAGCAGCAGCACAAAGCAGCGCAGCAGCGTCGCTGATGGCCACGTCACTGCGCAGCGCGACGCAGCGCAGCAGCAACCGCAGCGACGATGCAGAGCGCATATTTTGCAGCCATTTTTGTTGTTGTTGTTGTTGTTGCTGTTGTTGTTGCTTCTTCTTCCATGTTGTCTTTTTCCTATTTTTAATTTTAATAACGCAGCCATTTTGCTGCAGCCGCCGCTGAATGAAAACGGGAATAGAAAAATGCACTGAGGCTGCCGCGGTTGTACACATTGCCAGCGCTGCTGCTGCTGCTGCTGCTGTTGCTGTGCTGCTGCTGTTGCTGCCGTTGCTCCTGGGACTGCGGCATGGCAACGGCAACGGCAGGCAACGCTGCGACCCTGCGACAGGTTAGAAAATGTGGAAAGTATTAAATTTCAGCGTCAGGCCACACAGCAACAACAACAACATTAACAAGAACAACAACAACACTATGAAGAACAACAACAACTGCTGCTGCTGCTGCGAAGACAACATCAAAAGGGTTTGTGGGCTGTGGGCTGTGGAGTGTGGAGTGTGGATTGTGGGTCGCAGTCCCGGACCGGAGAGCAGAGCAGCGTCGCCCCCACTGTGCCATGAGCGACCTAGTGTCGTTTTCCCTATACCCCTACCCCTACCCCTACCCCTACCCCTTCCTCTCACCCCGCTGCCACCCCTTGCGTGTTCCTAACAAAGATTGTGTGTGTCTTGATAATGTCAAGTCGCTGCAAACGCTTCCGACTTGCCTTGTTCCAGTTCACGGAATAAATACCGCCAGGAGTCGGACTAGAACTCTCTCGCATTATAATGACAATGGTCGGCGCTCGAGGCTCTTCCGCATCGATGCGAGGGGATTGTTGCGGAAGTTTGCTTCACGAGAAACACCTTTCTTTGATTCAGGTTCTTGAAAACATATGAATCAGTTGGCCTTATCATATAGCTACAGTGCAAACTTGGTTGGGGAATGAGGAATAAGAAAAGTGTCACTCGATTAGAATATAATCAGAGCGGAATAAGTTCTCAACAGAGTCGAAATACTGCGAGATTCAATTCAAACTAGATCAGTTGTAGTATATATTATAGTTGTACATTTATAACTAGGTGTCAGCCCATTGTACTCCAAAAGTGTGCTCGACTGTGATATACCCGCTATCCAGCTGACTAAAATTATTCTATAATATTTTTGGCGTATTTTGTGTTGCATACATTGCCGAGGGCGCCCTGCAAATCTGTTCCCCTCAAAATAATTTCTTAAATATTGTTTATATTTGATAAGGGTATGTACCGCGATCCAACTGATTTATTGTATTCCTCCTAAGCTCTAAGCTTAGTGCAGTTCTCCTTATGAATTTTAGGACTGTTTGTGCTTATCTCAACAGTTTCAAGAAGGTGCTTAACTAGTTTATACGGCCTAACGCCGGACGTAATGCGATTATGTGCTAAGGCACTTTAGCCTCTGTGTCGTAGAATCTGTAATCCACAGTGCCTACAGTACCTAGTCAGATCATTCGCATAACTTACTTACTTATCCAATCGGAAATACCTTTAACAATGTTAGTAATTGTGTTAAACAGAAATGAACTGTCTGTATAAAGTTATTATCGATGTAAGTGAGTGAAAGGGGGCGGGGCCAAACTGATAAATAAACCTGGGTGCTGTACTAAGACTTATTGTCGCCAAATTTCGTAGTCCTAACTCTGACAGTCTCTAAGACTCTGAGGCAGAAAGGACAGAGAGGTGACTGGATATATCAACTCGGAGGTTGATGTTGATTATGAATATTTATTTATATATATATGGTGGAGTGTGCCACGCCTCTTACTGCCAGTTACATACATGTTCAGTTGGCATTCCACTACCCTGAAGGTTTTGGATATATAAAGAGATTCTCCTTAATGATTTAAAGCTTAAATCTTGTGCTTCAACTGAGGGTCACCTAGTCCGCTCCCATTATCTCATCAGAGGTCTCAATTAGTATTAAATTCCATATTCCCTTAGTTGAGGATCATTATCATTTCACTTCATACACAACTTCTGCTGCCACTCGCCTTCAGTTCGCATTCAGAATCGCTTAGAAAACACCTTAACTTCCGCCCGAGCACCCTCTAACGAGTGGAGCTAAGTTCAGTTCAAGCGTGTCCCATCTTGAACAGCGTAGTGCATCTGCTGGCCGAGCAGGCCAAGAGCTTTGCTGGACAGGAAATGCTTCTTCGACTTGGGTTGATGATGTCGTTCTGGTCGTCGTTAGCTCTGCCCTTGTGTTGCACTTGTTTTGTGGCTCTGGCTCTACTGATGACCGCAAATGCCACAACACTACCAGGGCCAACTCTCACTGATGCAGCTCCAGCCCCCGGTTCCTGTGCCTGTCCTGCCTCCGAGTTTATTTTGTGCAATTGCAGCATTCTGGCAAAGTTTCGCACAAAACTCTCCGGCCGTATTAAGTTGCCTGACCGGCAGATGCGCCTCTGGCCACGACGAGGACGACTCGCTTGGCAAATTCTCCCCAGACCGAGTCGGAGTCCAATTCCCAATGCGAGATACGCAGATCAAAATTATTTGAAGCAAGCAATTTTTGTAATTAAGCGAACAAAGCCAAACATTACACACCACCCCCCCCCCACACCCCCCTGGGCTTCAGCCGCCTCCTGCATTCTCTTCTTTCAGCGAGTATCACAGGAGCGGAGGCGGGCGCATTCGGGTGCGAGTTTGATTGTTATTTCTGGCAGTGCTCACAAAAGTTTGGATGACCATAGAAAAACTGCCTCATGCAAATCGAAAAATAATTCAATTTACAATCGCTGGTCGAGGGGGGGGCGAAAGGTCTGAGGGGATGGGTCACTTAGGAGTCGAGGTCAGCTTGGGGAGAGGGAGCTGAGCTGCTCTCAACTGGACACAAGTAAATACGATTATATCCAGTTTCGGCTGTACTTTGACAGCACTTGCAGTTACCCCCCCTCTCTCTTTTCACCTCACCCCACCACCCCCTCCCCCTCTCTCCTATGCTGGACATTAGAGACACTTGCACAACGAATGGTTTCCAATGACACACACACGCACACCCACAAAGTTTGGGAGATAGTCGAATGTAAATAAGTTTAAGGGGAAAAAGAGGAGAACTTTGCCAGCTCAGTCAGTGTCGGGTAGCTGCTGCTTCTTATTACAGACCCCTCCTCCCTTCCCCTCCCTCTGCCATAAAAGGAGGCGCCTTGCCACACCCCCCCCCCCCGACACTATTCGCATGCTTGGCAAAAAATAATTGTTCCCAACTTTTCAAGCTCATAAAACTGCTCCCATAAAGCCATTCAGCCTTCCCTAGTGAATATGTATATGTTTCTCTATCAGCTTGTCTCCGTGTGTGTCTCTGTGTGTGTGTGTGTGTGTGTGTGACATTTTAAAACTATTGTTCATTTCAAGCACCAAGAAACTTGACAAATTGTTGTTGAAGCGCTCTTCAAAACTTTTTAATTTTTACGCCTTCTGCAATTGCTTCTGTAATCTATGACCAACTTAAGTGGAACTGAAAACGGAACTAAAACTCACTAGGAACACAGTGAGCTCCTTAACTGATGTTGCCACTCGATTCTCCTATTCATATGCATCTCTTACTTTCTCTTACCTCTTTGCGTACAGTCTATTCGAAATGAAATACAGTCCTCGCTGCAGTCGGAACATCTTTCTCGGCACTCTCAGGACCGTAGCAAGGCGTGTGCAGGGTGTGCGGTGCACAAGGGGCCCCTGCTAATGAATTTGCCAATACAAAATTAAGAAGAAATTAACATGTATTTAGTTAGGGTTGTCAAATAGATGTTGTGTGAAATCAGTAGTAAAAATATGCAACCCTATATTTGCTATTAGGTATCTTTATTTTGTGAAATGTTTTCTATATTTTAAAGCAGAGTAATCACAAAAGGGGCCCCGGCAAGCTTTGCACAAGGGCCTCAGAGAACGTCGCTACGGCCCTGGGCACTATCAATATGGAAATATGAATAAACTACACAAATGCTGGTGCATTTCATTTATTCCCTTGTCTGAAGACTTTCTTCACATACTACAAGGTGTAATAGTTCCATGGCAGGAAGAGTTTGCATGCTTAAGCCCTAAAGAAATGGTACCTTCGGCCAAAGGTCCTTCACCCTATCAGGTTTTAGTTATTATCTCCTCCGATTGTTTCCAATCTAGTTACATATATAACAATGATACAGCATTTATAGCATTACAACTACAATGACTCTAATTGCTGGATATACATATAAACTGATTGTTCCTAGAAGAGCGTTATGATATTGATAAAATGGAAACAATACACATATTGTTTAACTTTAATGGTTACTGATGGGTTGGGGTATTTCGAATAAGAATGCTGATCTTCATACAAAAACCCTTAGTTCGTTTGATTGTTCCGAGGCCAGTTATATGTTATAGAGCTCCGATTTTAATGAAATTTTATATGCAATTCTGATGGTTGCAATATCTTGAAAAAGCATTAAGAAGCATGTGCCAAGATTCATCAAGATAGCTCTAAAACTGAGAGACTAGTTTGCGCTGCAACAGAAGGACAAAGCGAGTTTGACTTCCCTGTTAATCATGTTACTGAATATATGGTATACCCTTTACACGGTCGATAAAATATCTCCTAAGATGCTGTGCAAAATTAATATATCCTACAATTATACAATACTACATATATACAATATAATACATTATATACAATACAATATTTAAGATACAGAATTGATTAAAAATACAACTCGAAAGAGTTTCGAAAATTATTAGAAAACAAGAGTCACGACTGGGATACACTCGGGAAAAATCGCGAGAAGAGTTTAAATTATAATCACAAAATATTATGATTACATTAAATATTAACTATAAAGAATATTATATAATACATACATATGTACATAGCTGAACGACCTATTGTCGACCTATTGCTTCAATGCTAATTCTAACCGAAATATTAAACTCGAGTTAGCTAAAAATACTCATATAATATATTACATTATATATTATACAATTACTTTATTATTTATAATTCATTTATTACCTCAATCTTAATTTCATTCTCGAATATACCTTAACTTTAATCAAATAAATATGATAAATAAAAAATAAAAGATTTAAAAAGGATTCTTTGCTAATGGGAGCGGATCAAATGAAGATTTGATTTTGGTAGGCTTAGTCAGGCAAACACAAAAAGACACATAAGACCGGCCCATGTTGTAAGGAGATGTTGGTCTAGTCCAGTAAGCAAAAGGGGCTTAACCAGGCTTCTACAGGGTACCTCCAAGTCGGTTCAATTTTGACAATGGGGGTATTCCCGCTCATTTGTAGTTATCGTTATGGAATACAAATTTTACGTTTGTCCCAAACACACCGAGGCGGACACACACCCACACACACACGCGGAATAGAAGCAATGCTTGTTGCGTGTAACACACACACACACACACACACACACTCGAACACATGCGAGATTTCTTGGACGCCGTTGGAAATGGCAAAAGCAGTAAAAGAAATTTGCATTTTTATAACAACTTAAGTCACTTTCCATAAGGACTTTCCTTGAACTGCTTGCCGTATACAAAGTTTTGCATGCGTGCAGTAGAGCGTAGTCCCGCCCCGCCCCGTGCCGCCCCCGCTACACCGCCTACTTGCCTGCATATCGGCATATGTATCTAACTACATGCCGGCAAGTGTGTGTGTGTGTGGTATGTGTTTGCATGTGTGTTAAATGTATGCATGTGTGTGCGTGTTAGATGTCTGTGTGTGTGTGGTGCGCCCGCGTTTATAATATCAGTTATATTCTCATGCACTATAAAAAAGAAGAACAAGTTGTAAAAGGCAAAAAATTTGTCCATTTTGCAATTTGCCGCAGGCGCGACGCAATAAAACATGAAACGTGAAGCAGACACAGAAGGCAAGGGAGTGGGGTAAGGGGGAGGCGAGGATAGTAGACGCAGGGGCCGCAACTGCGCCAGCGGGCATTGATGCAGCGGCGGCAGGCAGACATTAATGGCGGGTACTTTCAGCAGCAGCGTGGGATAACAAGCTGCTCGCAGGCAGCAAATAAAATCACCTAAGCGAATTGAGTTATTGCCTAATTCCCGCCAGGTCACGATTTGTAATGGTCGCATCGCGACTTGCGACTCGTTACTCGTTACCCGTTACCCGCTACACGAATTTAATTCATTTGATTATCGAGTTATTGCAGAATGCAGATCGTTGTTCAAAATAGAGACACTGCATGCTGCACTGCTTGGCCGACAGTGCAGTGCAGTGCGAGCTTCAGTTGCCTTTATGCACTGCTTTGCCGACCTCAATTAGCCACTGCTTTGCTGACAAGTAAATGAACTTCAATTAGATGAACCTCTCTGAGCACACCTGATGTGCAATGCAGTGCAGTGCAGTCTTACCTCCACTTACGCAGATCGTTGCTTGAAAGAAGACATTACATTCATGCACTGCGTTGCCGACAAGTGAATGTGCCTGAATTAGAAAAGCCTCTCTGCGTACACTTGACATGCACTGCAGTGAATGCAGATCTTTGCTTAAAAGAAGATACTGCCACTAAGCAATGAACATATAGAGTACTCAAACAGCGAAAAGTACTTGCCCAGTGGTCTTCGGATTATTATGACCCCCCGGCCCGAAGCGTTTCACAAGAGAGCGATCGGCTCTCTTTGGTGAGCAATCCAGAAACAGCGAACAGCGGCATCAACTCAGTCGCACAACGACAGCGAAACGATGAGCATGGGCATATTTCTTTGCGCTAGCCATCGTTTCGATGTATGTGTGCTATGTATGCACAAGCTCGCATATGAATGTATGCGTTGCTTGTGAAGTTTGACAACAGGCAGCCTGAAGTCAATTTTCTGTTTCGGCGTCGAGAGCCAAGAGACTGACGCACAGTGGGCGAAAATGGTTATCGATAACGTTCCTTTTATACACGGCAAAGCGGCAATGGAAGGGTCGATAACGTTCCTTTTATACACGGCAAAGCGGCAATGGTTTTGGCGATATATCAAATATGCGATATTTTTTTGGGATATATTTGATAATTTTTCGTTGGTCACACTTGCATTGGAAGAAGCGACCGCGAACCAACGAGCGTCATGCAAGTTAAAGACAATTATTCGGATATTAAAAACGACACTGCCAAGTGCAAAATATGTGCAAAAGTAATAAAAACAAGCGGGAACTCCAGTAATCTAGTTTCCCACATGAAAAATAGGCACTATAATATATATTTGAAATGTCAAAAAAATGTAAGCATTTAAAGTGGCGCGTTTTCTATGTAAATGTAATGCAAAAGTTTGCGCACATATATGTAGACAATGCGCCATATTTAATTTAGAAATTTAATTTAATTTGTTTTTGTGCTTAACACTTAGCAATCGAACAACACTGAAGATTGTCCAACTACAACAATAAGCGCTGCATTTCAAAGTTGTGAGGCTTTAAAAGGTAAGTAACCTAAAATTTGTGAGGCGATTTTATTAACTTTTCTTTTATTTTAGAAAATGGACAAAAGGCAAAAGATATAACAGATGCCATTGTGTTCATGATAATGAAGGATAACATGCCTGTTCGGTGTGTCGAGAAAGAAGGGCTAACACACCTAATGAAAAAATGTGTGCCACAATATAAAATGCCTGGCCGGACCAAGGCAAGTATTAATATTACAATTTGTTTTATTTTATTATTATTCCTTATTTTATTTATTTCTTAATTTTATTTTTCAGGTAACAACAATTTTGGAAGCAAAATATAAGCAATTAAAGTTGATCGTTGTCGAGATGCTAAGCAAAGTGAAGGACGTTGCGTTCACCTGCGATGCTGTGACTATAACAATCTCCAGCCGAGCATTCCTAACTATAACAGCGCACTTTACCAATGAACAAATTCTAGAAGGAATATGTCGAATATGTCGCTACACTGGAAGTTCGGTACCTTCGGAGCGACTTGCTTCGGCAATCAAATGTGTTGTATGTGACACACGTAGTCGTATGACGGATTCTCACATCATGCAACGTGTATTTTTAAAATCATTAAAATCCAAGTATTGGAATATTAATTAAATTAAACATTTAACTAAGTTTGAATTGAAATTTAAAATATTTTTATTTTGTGTAAATTACACATATAGCTTCTATTTTGATATTATAAATATTAATTACAATATGGTAAGTTTAAAATGAAATTAAAAGTAAATTTTATTTGTTAGTTACAAATATATGTACATACATCTTTTTATCGTGGGACGGATATATTTTTGTTGGAATTAAAGAAAAATTTAAAAATATCGGAAATATCTGATATATCGATATTTTAAAATTATATATATTGATATCAAATTGATATTTTTTTAATATCGAAAATATCATCGATACGATATTTAAAAAAAAAACGGCAACCCTACAAACTTCACAAGCAACGCATACATTCATATGCGAGCTTGTGCATACATAGCACACATACATCGAAACGATGGCTAGCGCAAAGAAATATGCCCATGCTCATCGTTTCGCTGTCGTTGTGCGACTGAGTTGATGCCACTGTTCGCTGTTTCTGGATTGCTCACCAAAGAGAGCCGATCGCTCTCTTGTGAAACGCTTCGGGCCGGGGGGTCATAATAATCCGAAGACCACTGGGCAAGTACTTTTCGCTGTTTGAGTACTCTATATGTTCATTGCTTAGTGGTGATACTGCATTTCTGCACTGCTTTGCGGACATGTAGATGAACCTCAATTTGTGCACTGCTTGGTTGACAAGTAGATGAACCCTTATGCAGTGCCTTGTGCAGTGTGACCAGAGCTGCCTCCCATTATCTAGTTGCTCCCCCGCGTTTTGTATAATTTGAAATGATATTTACTTAACCCGTCTGTGCCGGCCCATTACATGCTCAAAACATACAAATTCGTGGCCAGCAAAATGGTCAGTTAAATGGATGTAACCAAAAAATAGCCTGAAACTCTTTTGCTGCCCCTACCCCGTCCCCTAGCTAAGCAGCTGACCGTGCTGGACAAATGCACAAACGCTTAAAATATGCAACAGCGCTGAAAAGGATGAAATAACTTGATGCGACCGTTTGTAGACACAGCTAATGTACGTTGTGTATGCGATAAGCCCCGGCGCTGGAGGCGACTTCCGACGGCAACAACGTCCACCTCATCATCCTCCTCATCCTCCTCGTTGCCTCGTTTGGTTGCCCCTCTCCTCGGAGTGCGCCTTCCGTTGTCACCAGAGGGCAGGCAAAAAAGACACACAGCCGGATCCATTGTCCGTCTTGTCTGGTGTCCAGCGTCGGGTTTGGCATTCAACTGCAGCAGCACAGGCACAAGCACAAGCACAAGCACAAGCACAAATTACCATCGTTGCTCCAAAGCAGCACTAACAAGTTGCAGCACCAGCAGCGGCCGTCTTGTCCACTATGAGTTACTGAGTGATGATGAAAAAATGAATCTGCCTGCCTGCCTGCCCCCCCCCCAACCACCACTCCCCCCACACGTTGCCCGAGTGCCCCTGTGTGTACGTGTGTCCCTTGCCGTGTGTGTAACAGGGCGCTCAACGTCATTTGTTTAAATAATTCACCGTGACTTTCCAACACTGGCTGGAGCTGGAGCTGGAGCTTCAGTTCCCGCTCCTAGCTTGCATATCGAGTTAGCTTTGGACACGCTCCGCAGCAGCAGAGCCAGCAGCAGAGGCGGCGGCAGCAGCAGCAGGGAGAAGATTGCATGGGGATAGCAGAGTTTAGTATGCATGCTGCAAATTCTACACACACTCACACACACACACATACATTTAAGCTAGTGTGTTTATGTGCGTGTGTGTGCATGTGTGTGTGTGCACCTACGTATGGCACAAATTTTCTTGCTGCTGCGCATATTTTACTGCTGCCGTTTTTCATTTAAACAGTATTTTTCATTCTGCCGGAATGCTGCTTAAATGAAAAACTCAATACAACATCAAAGCCAAGCATGCTCGACTCTCGCCTACCCTGTACCACGATGCAACTATACCAGGTGCATTGCGCCAATTTGGCGGCAAATTCTGACTGCTTTTCCGGGTTTATTTCGGTCCAGGTATAGTTAAATTGATTGGATTTAAAGCCTCGAACGATACATTTCTTTAAATCGGGCAGTTTTGGGCATGTACTTCTCATCTAGAGCGACATAAACCAGAAAAGTATACGGAATTTCCCGCCAGGTGGTCTCGTCGTGAAAAGCGTCCCTCATTGTATGCTAGGATATGTATAGTTTAGTATAGACTGTGTACTACAATAGGGGATACACGTACACACTTCGGGTGCCGACGAATCTACCTGGTATAATATCATCATGCCCTGTACAACACACACAAATTAAATTAAAGAGAAATATTATTCGCCAGCCCCAAGACCTGCTCCCACGCGCCTTGACATACATATGTACATATGTATGTAACAGATTGTGATAATCCCAAAACACGTTGTTCGATAGTCGATAGTCTCGGAATCAGACTGACTATATACAATGTAGAGATTTGAAACAGGGAAACAGTTAATGTTCCTACATGTTTTATATATAAGAATGTAGATTCTCCTAAATTAAATAATCACACAAGCTTCTTATCTACTTATACCTTATAGCTAATGCTTTGTACAATACTAAATATGTAATTTAATATAATACGTATGTATATATAATATAATAAACAATATAGAATAAATTGCCTAGAAGATATTGGTGCACTAATCCTATTTATCCTATACTTATAATGTTGTATACCCAAGTGTTAAAGGTTATTGCAAGTTAAATCTGTACATAAAACATAACATAATATATTGCATGTTTGTGCTTTCTTTAGGCATCTTAATGCCAAAGAGCTCTCAGATTTGTCGTAAAAATCTCTGCAATTGCGGCTGTCAAAATAATTAAGCTATCATAAATAAGACATTTTAATTATTTTTTAGCGATAATACAACGTTAAAGCCGTGTTTTTCTTTATGCTTAAGGGCTCTAGCTTGAGCCCAACCCATTGGGTCATTGGTCCCATTCGGGCGCATCTGTCTTTACCTTTTTTGCTCACGAATCCCGGGATGCGTCTAACTTTCCACAATTATTTTACAGCTGCCCCCCATCGTGAATTGTTTCCCGGAAGTAATTGCGCCAATTAACCGCTGCTTCGGCAGCACGGAACAATTCTTGTTTTCAAAAAGTTTGTTGGCCTGACAACTCCAATTAGCTCGTGGTGAGAGAACAGCAAATTTATTTTACACCTTTGCGGAGAATGCAAAAGAAAAGCACGTTTATTCAGCTTTACTCATTATAATACGCGAACTAAGCAGTTTCACTTTCGTGATTTATGATCTTACGAATCCTTACCAGACAAATCATTTTCGAGCATTCTTCATCTAATAATAATAATAAACTTATTACAATAACACATTAATACTCTATATATAATTGATATATATGTTTAACTTTACACAAACTTGTTGTACAGCTCAAAGTTTACCATTTTATATATTTTAATTGCAGTACAATATTGTAAAATAACAACACCGAATTAACCAAAACTGAATAAAAGAAATTTCCATACACTTTTTAAATTTAGATTATTTTTGTTATCGAACCAAGCGGAACCGATGGGTAAAAGTACTCGATAGTTGTGTGCGCAGCACTGACAAATGTTTGTTTCTAAGAAATCGATATATCGATAGAATGGTATTTATGTATTTCGTAAATATCTACAACAATCATGGCGAATGCTGTATGTGAAAGAAAAATTGGAAATCAATATTAATTATGCAGATTATTTAAAGAATTTGATTGATTGCAGGCCAGCTCGTCCAGCACAACAATCGGCAGTAGCAGCGGCAATGCTGCCACAACGGACAACAGCGCCAACTCCGAGGAGCAGAGACGGATTTGGGTGGGAAATCTGGACTCTCGCATCTCCGAGTAAGTTGTGAACTGTGTACAATTGCAGGCTGCAGCCTCGCAATGATGCCAAAATGATGCTAATTTTTCATTTTATTTTTGACAACTATCGGTTTCAACTCCTAAAACTAATGCAAAAATGCGGTGCCATCGAAAAGTTTGACATGCTGTTTCACAAGGGCGGCCCCATGGTCGGCCAGTCCCGTGGATATGCGTTCGTCACGTTTGCCCACAACGAGGGCGCCACCAATGCGCTGATGAAGCTGGACGGCACCAACGTGGGCAGCCGATCGATAGCAGTGCGTCTGGCCAAGAACATAAAATACGTGAGTAAATTGTCAGAGAGCTCACCAGACTGAGACTGGAGATACTTATCATGCTTTACCCTTGCAGGACGATTTGCAAAGGCCCAAGCCTCGCATTGAGATACCCGCACTGGGCAGCGGCAGGCGGGAAGAGAAGATAAGCAAAACAGAGGCCATTCGCGCCATAGAGGCCAAGCTGAAGACCCTGGAACGGCAAACGGACGACAACCTGGAGCTGAACAACACCGGGCGGGATGCCAATGTGCCCTTCATCCAGCGCTATCAATTCAACAAAGACCGCGACTCCATGCAGCACATGGGGATGCATGGCAAATACAGTAAATCCAAGCCAAATGCACCATATCATCGACAGCATCCCAAGCGACGCTGACTCAGGCTTCAACTTAATATCTCTAGGCATATTACATTAATGCATAAGTCCGTTCATTTTTAATTTATCAACATACTTCATTTCGGCTCATCAATAAAACATTAACAGTAGGAAAACTCAATCTATTTCGGGGCAAATATGAATTTACCACGCAGCTTCTCTGGCAGGGGCACTGTGCCGGGACACGACACCTGCCCGGGGATTTCGCAGATGCAGTGTCGATCGCAACCATAACCAAAGTTGGCCGGGTTATCTTTGGATTCCGCCAGATGTGCTTCGGCGTCTAGTTGCTCACTGAAATCGATGAGTTTGGGGTTGGGTTAGCAGGCGATCCTCGAAAGCTGTGTGTAGGCAATACTTACCGCGTCTTACCCACCACTTTTACGAGGTGCTCAATGATCTGATCCTTGTCTCGACTATCAATGTCGATGAGCATGTCGCGGCCATCCTCAAAGTAGCATCGCACGAACGGCGACGGAGTCATGTTCTTCAGTGTAACGACCTGCACATTGGGGTTCCTGAACTGTATTTGTGGAATGTTCCAAAACACAAAGTCTCTGTAAGGTAAAACCAAGGCTTAGGCACTGTCGACAATGTGGAGATCTGTGTATTCTCACCTGGCACCAGCGTGATGGTCCCCGTATGTGTTGTAGTTTACACTGAAGATGTGTACTTTATCTTTCAATACTAGCTTTCCCGCATTCAGGTATTTGAGTGTGCGCCGAATAGGCTCGCGTCCCTTCATGAACGGCATATCGCAGGTTTATTAATTTAATTTAAGTTAGAAAAATATATTAAAACAAAATAACTTCAGTTCAGCAGGCACTTGTGTAATGCGGTTAGCCAGACACAGCTATCGATAACAACATTGCTGGTCAGCTGTTAGACATCGATGATACGCACACGATTCAAGCGGCATATATATTTAAAACAAGTGAAATAGTAAGATGTATTGCGATCGATATATTAATAAATATAAAATATTATTATTATATATATATTGTAAATATGCATAACACATTATTTTGTTTTGTTAATTTCAAAAAGGTTGTTTAAATTAACAATAGTAATTATCGATATTAAAATACTTGTTTTTCGTATAGGCGAAAAGGTATAAAAATATCGATATGCACGAGCACTTAATGATTATCGACATTAACATAGATATTCCTTCAGCTGTAATGAACACTAACTGGCTGAATACATTTAATAAAACACTATATTAAACTATGGAAATCTCACTGGCGCTACTAAAGCCGCACGTGCTGCGTAATACTTACGCACTGAATCAGATAAAGGCTTTGATTGGAAACAACTTTAACGTACTGGAAGCGAAGGAGGTGCACATAACAAAGGAATTATCGGAGCGTTTCTATGCAGAGCATAAAGGGAAGTTCTTCTATAATCGCTTAACCAGCTTTATGAACAGGTACGTAACACCCGCAGTCACAGTTTGAGTACTCAAAAGTATGCTATGTCCATTGCAGCGGCCCCTGCTTCGCCTTCATACTGCAACGGGAGGAGTGCATTCAAAAATGGCGCTCTCTAATGGGTCCCACCAAGGTCTTCAAGGCTGTCTACAGCGAACCGGACTGCATTCGCGCACTCTACGGACTGTCGGACACGCGCAATGCGTGCCACGGATCAGACAGTGAGGTCTCTGCTTTGCGTGAGATTGCCATACTCTTTCCCGAGTTCGATGTAGCCCAGTACCGCAAACAGGACAATCAAACGGCAGACCAAAGAAATTTTTAGCTAAAGACATTTCCATAAATTCTTAAATATGTTCGGGAAGCCAAAGTCGTAAATATTACTTTAAGTTAACGCCGAAAGGATCGGGGTCAAAATCTTGAAGTTATGTCCGACATAATAATGCCAATTAATAAGTCCTAAAATTCACGCGTAAATGTACAAAATATATTTTAATTTATATTATATAATGTCATGGTAACTATGTCACATCCGTGTTATAAAATATTACTTGCAGCTCATTTCAATATCCTGTATAAGAAATATATATGAGGTAGTTCCTAACTGTATGAGGAACTAATGTAGAATATAGACATGTAATGCTTCAGATTATTTATGATTTATCTCAAAAGGAAACTGCAGATTAAGAATAAGAGGCTATATCCAAAGTACAATGATAATACAATTAGTAATCTCGCTCGACATGAAATAAACGCTGTACGAATGTGTTTCAAAAACTTTATTTCATAAATTTTCGTTACGTAATACAATTTCTACTCCATTATAAGTACTTGTATATAAATACATATATATGTATGTATGTATATGTAAATAGAGAAAAAGATTTATGCTCTTCTTGTAAATATATAGATTGTAATAAAAATTATAAAATTTATAAACTTAACAAATTATCTGCGTGCATGCACACCATGCACTTCATTAACCTGTAGTATATAATATAATATATATATATATTATATATATAAATACATATATAAGTATATTATGTATGTAAATAAGCATTGCCATATTTTCCAATTTGGCAACCAAAAGCGAGGAGCAAAACCAGTGTGTTTACTTTGTAGTTTGGTATGGTTGGGTTGAGTTGGTTTGGTTTGGTTTGTCAGTGTTGTTGTCTGGGGAGTGGTTGAAAACTCAATTGATGCCGCGAATCAGAGCGAGACGGCAACATGTTTTGGCCTCTACATGCTACATCTAGTAGTATTACGAACGCGACTCAGAGGCGTCGTTAAGGATCTAGTACATTGTATCTATTTAAATCTGGCGTCCCTAACGCAATGAACAAGTAATTACGTAGTATCTATTAACTGTTTACGATTGTTTTCTGTCATTTTCAACTATTTTTCCTTTAACCTTCGGTATCGTTTAAGATCTTCATGCCTATTTGCAGTCCTAGATTTCTCACTTCCTTAGAGAAAGTGTCACTTGGGGGCAGATTCAAAGACGCCCAGTTCTGTTTTGTTCCTTTCTCTTTCTCCGTAAGTACATATGCACTCTATATAGAGCAGATCCTCTCTATCCTATATACATAGAACTGAGCTTGCTGTCGGTCAACTCGCAGGGCAGCCAGCTGGGGTTTCCAGAGATTCCTGATGTGTTCTGTGGTCTATTTTGGTGGGCTCGTCTAGAGGTCGATCTGAAGCGAAGATAGTATATAGAGATACGTCTATAAATGCCGTGGGTTAGCATTACTTGAACTTTGAATGGGGAACATATTGTCTCCCTCCGGCCCCAACTGACTGCACTTCTAAACTATTGTCTCGAACTGGGATTGAGATTATGCCCCGTTGCCTTGCCTCCTTCATTGGGATTGGTATATATAGTATTTAGTATATAGTATGCTCTGATCAATCGTGAGCCCAGGCTATTTGGAATAGGGGCCAATTAACGACGACAATACATACGCACACATATGCATCAATACAGGTTGGGTAAGTTGGATTCTACATCGAATATCTGTGAATGTTTTCTTTGTCTGTCTGTTGTCTGTTTACTGTTCTCTCTGTCTTGCTGTCCATTCTTGTTTCTGCTTGCGCTAAGTGTGTATTTTGTTTTTGGCTTTGCTGCTTAGATTCTACAAAACTAGGTAGTACATATAGTATATACGCTGGAGCTGTCGAACGATTACTCGAACATGGCCATCGACGATGTGGGCACCACCTCCAGCAGCAGCTGAAAGAACAAGGTCACCTTGTCTGCAAAAAGAGAGAGAAAGGAGCAATAGATTAGTTGAGAAATTATATATATATATATATAGAGAGAGAGGGGGGGTATACTTACTCATGAAGCGTGGCGTCATGCCCAGCTTGACGAAGGGCACGTAGAAGATGAGGCCCGCAAAGATGAAGAGCAACGCGTAGAGATACTCAATACGTGGCGTATCGAAAATGGGCGCGGCAACCAGATACACAGATATGACCAAGACCACAACGGGAATGATAATTGGCACTTTGTAGGGCCGTGGATGGTTGGGTTTGGTGTAGCGCATCACGATGAGCGCCAGCATGGCGCCACCATAGAATATCCAAGCGGTGAAGCTGAAGAAATCAATCAGCGAATCAATTGTGCCGTGCAGCACCATGGCCGAGGCAATTAATGACTGTTACGGAGAGCAGGAGAAACAGAGTCAGTGAGTGAGTGAGTGAGAGAGAGAGAGAGAGAGAGAGACTGAGATATGCTGAGCCATGCGCAGGATATACACGAGACATGCCAGACATGACAATGATCAAATGAGCAGTCCACACACACACTCAGGAGGCAGGTTAGGTGGAGACTTACGTGGAATATCAGGCCAGGAGCCGGAGTCAGGCGTCGGACATGCACATACGACAAGATGTCCAGCAAATGTCCCTCACGACTGGCCGCAAAGCAAAGGCTGTGAAAGGGGGAGAGAAAAGAAGACTTAGTTGTGTTTCTTTTTTTGCAAGAGAAACCACTCACCGTCCGGCCGCGAAGAGGGTGCCATTGGCACTGCCAAAGGTGCTGACGGTGACACTCAGGGGCATGAGCCAAGCGAGGGCGCCCAATATGCGATTGCCGAAGGTGACAGCGACTGCCTCCGAATCGATCATCTCCTGCTCGGACATGGCAGCCAGATAGGAGATATTGATCAGGGCATAGCACAGTGTGACCAACGGTATGCCGATCATAATGGAGCGGGGCAAATTCTTGCTGGGATTCTTGATCTCCTCGGTGACATAGTTGAGATTGTTCCAGCCATCGTATGCCCAGAGGCCAGTGTAAAATGCCGTCGCAATGGCGCCAATATTCGGCATCGGCCCACTAAATGCATTTGACAGATGCTGCGTGTTGCCCTGGAAGAGCTTCCAGGCGCCGCCGCAGATCACAATGACCACGGCCACCAGCTTGGCCGCCGTGAAGATGTTCTGCACGGCCATGCCCAGATTCACGCTGTAGCAATTGACGAAGAGTATCATCACTGGAATGCAAATATATGAGAATACTTAGTCCAGAGTATAATACGAGATACGAGAATCAAGATTAGAGATTCACTTACCAATCGCTACCAGCGCGACCATCTTAACCACACCCCTGGGCGGATCACATTCCGTGACAAAGGCTTCAACGGCATACTGTGCAAATGATAAGCATATTATAGCCATTTGAGATGGCTTCAATACCAATGTCGATACCCATGAGAATAGAAACGCCGGCGCTGGTCCATAGGCGTCCATAAAGTAGGCCCATTCCGCACCAGATGAGGTATTCATTGTGCCAAGTTCAGCGTATGCCAGAGCGCCTAGTTGGCAAGAAAAGAAAGAGAAGTAAAGACAACAAAATTAACATTGATTCTCACTTTGAATGAGAGCAAAAGGCAGAACAGGAGAAGAAACAATGGCTATATCAGATCAGATTGCATGCAGCTCTCATACTTAATTCGTGTTAGCAACTTCACACATACATATCTATCTGAGATCCTTTTCAACTCCGTGATGCCCAGGGCCGTAGCGACAGTTTTAAGGGCACTTGGGCAATACTTCTCGGGGGCCCGTAGTTTAATTACTTTACTTAATAAATATACATGTGTTTACTAAAATTGAATTGTCTAAAAATATCCCCATTAAAAATGGTTTTCTGTTTGGTAACCCTAGGGGGCCCGCTTCACGCCTAGCTACGGGCCTGGCTATACCCTATAAATCATTTCATATACATATGCACATGCATATAGAAATGATGTCAATACCCAATACTCATCTAGATCGCAAATCTTTATTATTAATTTTAGTTTCATATCTGTATAGGGAGGGATAAGTGATAAGCCCTAAGAATTGAACTCATCTTTAGTTTAAGGATTCATTGACCCCAGCAATACTCTCTAATCTTTCGATAATCGTATACAATCTAGCAACCAATAGAAGTATATATATATAATATAATTTTTATTTATATATTCATATAATATATATTTATATAATCAAGATTTATAAAAGTCGTTATATCATCGGAATATTATCAAAATTACAATATTTCCACAATAACTTCAAGTGTGCACAAGTAAAAATACTTACTACGGTGCATCTGGAGCTTATTCATATATTATATATATAATATATATCCAATTAGTGGCATCGAAAACAATCGAGAACGCCTTGCCTACGTCAGATCGTGTTGAATGTAGGCGAAAGTGCATTTGCTGTCTATAATTCATGTTATATCACATATTGACTCGGATTTTTGAACTGATTCTCCGATTATATTATATAATATATACAAATACGCCTCATTAGATCGGCATGTTTTTATTTTCATCTGTTATAAACATTTTTCATTTGCACAACGCACCAAAAAACACATACATATATGTATATACATGTGTATATACGATATCTATATACATATATATACTACTTGTACCCAAACAAAGTATACGTAGAGCATAATTATATTTATATCTCTCCCACTGGACACAGTCTGAATCATGTGAGTTCGCTAGATGATTTTTTCAACTTTAAACCAAACTAAGACAGGATATTTTAAATACGATCTTAAGTAGGTCAAATGAAATGGATAAGCTTCACACAGTTTTAGAAAAGAAAGTGTACAAAGTGAAGAATGTCTTGAATCTCATAACGTTTTGATCGTTTCAAATAAAACTCTAGTATTATATTGCGAAATCTATTCAAAGATCTATTTTCCCTAGAAATGAATCCATTAAGGGATCACGTTATTAATTATTTAGGAATTTTTCAATGTGACATCTAATCTTTACAGAAATCTACATATGATGATTGACAATTGGTTCATCAAGAAAAGAAGAGTTTAATTTGTTTTGTGTACATCATCATCATCATCATCATCATCAACATCAACATCAACTCGTGGCTCAAGTTAAAAGATATAGTGTGGGGGCGAGGGTGCAACACAGTTGGCGACGCGCCAAGGGGACGAACGGCAAGTGGCAAATGGCAGCAACAAGTTGATGGATGATGGCTTAGGTGCCACACACACACACACACACACACACACACACACACATGGATAAGCATATGTGGACAAGTTGTAGAGTGGCCAATAAATAGGCCATTGCACGAGGGCGACTAGGGCATCGTTTGAGGGGGAAGGGAGTGCGTTTGGGTCTTGTTCGATGTACTCACCCAATAGCGAGAGCAAACCACAGGCAAGCCAGATTATGAAGCTAACTCCAACGGAACCGGTACGCACCAGTAAACCGGAGGGTGACACAAATATTCCAGACCCTGTAAATAGAAACAAAATAAAAAAAAAAGAAAGAAACAGAATTTGAGTCATCATCAATGCTTTACAATCAGGAAAATCCACTGCAGTGCGGGTGGGGAGGGGAGGTATTACGGATTATGTTGTCAGCTGTTGCCACGGCTGCTTCATTACGTCAAACAAGCGTATTGATTCACAAACATACAACAGATTTCCGGCTTTCCATAAGGTTGCCGCAAAACGTCATCATCATGAGTTGAAAGCTTCAATGAATTTTTTCCATAAAAAAAAGCGTCGATAAAGCTTTCGACCAACTGTTGTTAAGTAAACCCGCTGGGTATGTCTGTGCATATGCCATATACATATACATTGCATATACTATACATATACTATATACATATGTCCGGGTGTCTGCAGGTTTCATTGTGACGTTGTGGGCCGTGCAACAATTGAGTTGCACGTTGCGTGTCTCAGCAAAAGTTTAAGGTCAGAGTGCAAGTGCACAAGAAGTGAAATTGAGCTGTGTCGGGCCAACCCAAGTGTATATAGTATACATATGTATATGCACATATGCAGGGTATATAATCAAATAGCAATCCATCAACGTAAACAATCCGCCAGCCCTCCCCAGACTCATTTTCATTATGCGAAGCGTTGCGTTTTCGTCGTCGTCGTCGTCCCACATTGAGTAAACATGCCGGAATTCTTCAGCCGAGTCGGATGAGGGCAATTGATTTTGATTGGGAATACATAGATCGGCTAGGGTAGGGCCTTAGACGTCTTCCTTCTGTCCGTCCCTGTATGTCTGTCTGTCTGGTTGTTTGCTGTTGTGCTGTGTCTTTATGACGATCATAACTTTCTATAGCTTGCACTATAATTATAATGTCAAGCAATTCGGAATGTCATAAAACAATAGGCATGTCCAACTCTATAAGGCACTCGTGACCGATCAAACTATATCTGTTCACAAGTGAGTAAGTCTAAGTCTGATAGATATATATTATATACCTTACGAAACAAGACTTACTCATAAGATTTATACTATATATTGTTAGTGCGCAATATATTCCTAGATCTAGTAGTTGAGCTTGTATTTATATCGTTTAAATCGTCCCAGTCAAGTGCAGGGTATACTAGAGTCGGCACAGATTTACTTACCTATCATAGTTCCAACAATTAAAGCCACCCCACTGAAGAGGCCCAGCCTAGAAGGAAAGAAATTTAAATTTAAATAAATATAAAATAATATTACGATTACTTTTTTACTTCAATTTCTTCTGAATTAGTTGTAGTCGACATTAAATAAATAAATACAAATAAAATATATACAAATACAAATATCACATAAATGCATAATTTTTTTTATATATATATTGTATGTAAATTTATAGATATACATGTTTAAAAATGTATGGACATACACAATTCATACGTGTATATATAATATGTATATGTATTGTATATAAACATAACATATTTATGCCAAAATCTGCCAAGTCGCGCTAATTTGCGAAGCCAATACGCAGTAAATACAAGTTAGACGAAAGCGCAGACAGGCAGACAAACAGACAGACAGACAGACAGACAGAAAGAACGATCATTCGATATGCACATGATGCCTGGTGGTTTCATACCTTCTCTCGAGGTGAACAGTGTCGTTCTGCGTTGAGCCATTCCTCTCCAGCGACTTCCGCATCCTCCCGGTCCCTGATGAGTCGGTCTCTGTCGCTTCGGGCCCTTCTGTCCCAAGAGACCCATTGGCACACATTGTCCCGTTGCTCGTTGCTTTTGTTGGCACATTATGTCCTACGGCATCGAGAATAATCACAGGGCAGAAAGTGAAAGCATTGATTAGTGTTGTGAAACAGCGGCAAGAATAAAACAAACACACAAAAACAAAAACACACACAACAACCACAACACCAACAGCAACAACAACAAAAAATGCCAAAATAAAATACTGCAGCGTCCGGCGAGATTATCGATATCGATACCGACTGATAAACAACAGTTTGGCGCGGAGTGTCTATTTTCGCTACATATGTACATACATATGTACATACATATGTACATGCGTGTTGATGCGTACGTGCGTGTGTGCGCGTGGCTATGTGTGTGAGTGTATGTATGTATGTGTGTGTGTAGGTTAGTATAATTTTTGGCCACAGCCTTGGCTAATGAATGCCTCACGCATTCGGCGCCGCCTGCCGACACACGCACACCACCCACACACACATACACACAGGTGTGCACACGGCGCACACACACTGACAAAGACACACATATAGGCACCGAACACCCACCTCGATTATCTGCTGTATTATTTTTGCATGCGTTTTTTTGCAAGCAAAATAGTTGTGATATTTTATCGCGCATGGCATGGACGGATAACAAATAGCCGAAATTATTTCGCCGTGAATTGCAGCTCCCAGCGAAGAATGTGACGAAAGACGATGACGACGACTACGACTACGACGACGACGATTACGATGAGGAGACGAGTGAATTAAAAACGAATATCTAATGATTCTGCCCTCTGTGCAGGGAGTAGTCGGCTAAAGCGCGTGCTACACGGCCGATTTATCGTTGGCAACTGTGGAAATCGTGTGCAGACCCAACGTCAAATACCGTTGATAAGCTGCTGACGATGTGCTTTTTTTTTTTTGTCGCTGCCACACACGCCGGGATGCTGCGCCAGCAGATCTATGCTCTCTCACTCTCACTCCCACTGTCTCTCTTTGTGTGTGTGTGTGTGTCGGGGGCTCTCTCGGGCGCCACTTCGGGCTTCGGTGTACGTGACCCGAGTGCCGGCCACAATGTGCGATATGTTGGTGTTGGCTTTGTACGAACACGAGTCCTCGTTCGTTGTTCGTCGTTCCTCGTTCGTCGTTCAGTCGTTACGCTTTCGTTAATTTATTTCATTTGGTCCGTCGGGCCGAGGGCGAGAGTTATGCCTGTTTTTGCCGTTGGCTCTGCCCCTAGTTATAGATTTTTATAGCGTTGTTTGTCACTCCCGAGAAATATTTTGCAGCCACATATTCACATATTCGGCGAGGCGAAGGTGAATTAATTCTTTTCAATATATTCTGTCGCCGTTTGCCGTTAGCATTCGTAAGCTATTTATAAAAATGTTGAGAATATTTTCTTTTCTATGTGTGACTGTGTCTGTGTCCGTCTGTGTGTGTATTTTCACACACAAATATCGGAATTTTCAATTTTGTCTCTAATGGATGCACGTTATCTGTGCCCCTGTATCTGTATGTGTATCTCTTTGGGTCTGTAACCGTATGTCTAATCGCGTCAGAGTTGCTGTAGTCGCCTTGTCCGTTGCTAAAGCAAAACTGCAAGCGAAAAGCTGCAAGGGCCTCGTGCCTGTCGTGCTCCCAACATCGTATCTGTCGTCGCTCTCCCACCCTCTCGTGCCTGGCAGGCTCTTTTGCTCTTTGACAGTAGCGCTGCCTCCCTTTGGCTCTCACTCCGCTCCCTCTCTTTCTCTCTCTCTGTATGCTGTACCATTCTCCCGCTCTCACGAGAACCGTTCGTGCACTGCGCAGTGCCTTGTCGCCCCGCCACGCCTCGCCTCACCTCAATTGAGAGCTTATTAATAGAGCAATCCCCTTCGATTGGCGGTGCCTATCGAGTATCGAGTCATGTGTTGATGTGCCTTTCCACTGGATATCGGCAAGCAATCGTGCCGGGGACTACGTCACAGTGTTTACTCGACTCTCTCACTCTCTCTCTCTCTCTTTGCTGATTTCCCTTTATCGGGCACTTGTTCGGCACATAGACGTGTGTACTTTATGGATCATAATTCTGTCGTTTCGCCCGACATATATGTATATATTCTAGCAACGGACTTGCCCCCCATGCCAAGAAGAAAGAAAGAAACAACGACGAGCATCGCATCGCGACATGCCTTCGAGTAGATACAAGCTAGGCGAACTACGTCAGACAGTCCCCAAGTATGTGTGTGTGTGTGTGTGTGTATGTGTATAAATAACATACAGATACATATAGTAAATACATATTTACATAAAGTCAAATGAAAGCATAAATAAACGAATTCTTGTGATTTCTTATTATTATTATTATTTTGAATACCCATATAAAGGGTATCATGTGGTCTAGACGCATAGAGCACACCTCTCTTGTATCTGTATAATTCTGAATTTCTGCTCAATATAATATAATATAGTAGGTTAACAGAGTAAGGCTCATGTTCGCAAGGATCAACCAAAGCCATGTATTAAATTCTCTGTTTGCCATGTATACTATAGGGTATATGACATTTATAGTTCTATCCCAGTCAATTTATTTCCCCCTTAGAGTATTTGTTATTCGTCTTGCCAACGATGTTTTTGCCTTTTGTCTTTTAATTTTCAATGTTCCTGTCAAAACAGTCACGCGGCTCGCGAACAATTTCGCATCAAGAAAAAAAGGAGAAAGAAAAAAAAAAACAATTGTTGTTTCCTCGAGACATGAGATCTTGGGGATCGACAATGTATATTGTCTATATTGTCAATAAGAAAGACATACTTGACCGCTAGAATCAATGCTGAATGTGACGAATGTCCGTTTTGGTCAATGAATGAACCAAAGTACCAAAGCTGACAACCCATAAGAAGAAGTTGCAGCTTTAAAAGAGAGTTATTATGAATCTTTAAATTATGAATCTTTGGAGATCGGATAACAATCTAAATTTGGCAATCACACTTTATTTAAATATTCATTTGCATGAATATTATTCTATTTGTTTTAATGATATTTTGTTAATCTTCATTAAATCATTCTCTTTCGATCGCTAACCATCACCTGACTTTTAATCTGAATGAATCTAGATACTTCTAACCAATTCATGGTTTATCATTTAGTAGAAACCAAGCCAAAACTGTTATTCACCATAAATCAATTACTATCCGACCTATACCGACCTATTTGCATATATTTCGTCAAAACCTAACTAATTACAAGTTCCGTTCCACGTCGGTAAATAGATCGAAGAAGTTCGGATAAGGAATACGCAGATAAGTTGCTGCGGCGACGGCGCCGACAGAAGATAAGGCAAGTTGGGCGATTCCGATTACGCCGTTTTGTCTTGTCCGGTGAAATACTAATGCAACTAGTTAAAAACCTGGCACGTAAATACCTTACGTCCGATCCCTTCTCAGATAGTCAATTATCAATAGATCAGTGCAACTTCTAATGTACATCCAAATGAGGCGGCGGACGCCGTCTTCGGCACGTAGGCAAATCAAGTCAGAGAGAAAGACAGAGAGAGACAAAGAGAAACACAGAGAGAGAGAGAGAGAGTCAGGCGAACGGTTTCCCCCCGATTTACTGGCGTTTTTGGCTAATTATTTAGACATACGAGTCGTGTAGATAAAGCCAAATAAACAGAATATGTTACGGGACACTGGACAACGCCCAGTTTGGTCAGCGAATCGCGGTCTGTGCTGGACATCAAGTGGGCGACAGTCTGGGTATCTGTGAGATACTGTGATACTGCGCTCTGCCCCGCTACCCTCCACTTCCACACTCTTCCCGCGTGACGTACAGAGTTGCTGCCTCGACGTCGACTGCGACAGCGACGCCTTGAGCAAATGACTAATAATCACGCGGTATCTGCGAAGCTTTTGGCTTTTTTTTTTAGCCTTATTGCCGTTTTCAAATGTGAAAGTCTCGATGAATTCGCAAAAGCATCGTCGACAAGGCGGGGGCGTGGCATGGCGGGTGAAGTTGCATTATTATTGGCATGTGTCCAAATCGAAATGGTTCTGTACCCCCGAAAGGGAGGGAATCAGTCAGGTATGTTATAGTACAAGAATAATGGAACTAGTGCCGTAAACACCCTTTCGGAATTTACTTTGAGTAGTGGAAGTTAACTTTATAGATTTGAAAAATAAGAAAAGCCTTAAGGGATTAATCTAAAACAATCTGTTTCATACGGAAAAGCTCTTCAAGGTGTTTCTTCAAGGTATTGCATATTGGATGACAAAACGATTGTGCCCTATGTTAGGTTACTTAGCCATTTATCTGGGCCTGTTTGGTTTATTCAACTGCGTCGATTTGAAAATATTGTTTGCAATTTGTTTGTCAAATTGTTATATTAATTGAGCATTTCTAGACACCCTCATGTTTAGTTTTGGCATCTCATCAACGTCGCGACAAAGTGATAAATACGTCCATCTTAACTGTGGAGGCGCCTCACTGCAACAAGCATTGCACATACCCTGCCACTTTATCTAGATACTACTCTGATACTACGTCGATCGTGTGTTAATGCATAACACTTGAAAACTTTCAACAATAAGTTAAGATTACTTAGGATATACGTATACTTGATATAATCTGTATCTCTTAATGAAAACCACAAAGAATTCTAATCTGTAGATACAATAAACTGACTATGAAATCCAAAGAGGCTGCACAATGTCTTTGCAGGGTGTTTAATAGTTGCGTTAGTTTTCCTTTATATTTAATCAAGTAAAGAAAAATGATGAGTCTATAAAATTCGTGAGGGCGACTAGAAGAATGGGGAAATTGTTGATTTAGACAAGACATGGTATTTTGTAGCGAGTAAACACATAAATAAACAACAATCGGGAAAGCTTGTCAAGGGTCAAGGTTGCACGACGGCAGGATACCATGTAATCTACTGTAAACTTAAGCATTCACCATCTATAAATATTTTAGAATAACCTTAACATGTATTATGCATTTCTCATGAATATTTCTGGTTGTTGGACATGTTTAGACCACAACTTTAGAATTCAGTTCGATGGCGATATTCAAAGCTTCCCCTCCCCTCCCCCCCAGCAAAGAACAAAAGCACAAATAGAAGAGAAATGTGTTCTCTTCTTTCTCCCCCCGCATACCCCTCTATAGTTCTGTTCAAAGTGTTTGAGCCTCCGGCACAGTGTACCGGGTTCAGTTTAATTATAATTTTAATTGGTTCATTCTATCGAGCGTGCATTGTACGTTGTTTTCCACTTTAAAAATGGTTCCGATTTCGATTTTCTGCCTTGCGTGCTTATGTATACAAACTCGTGTATCAATGTATGTACACACACACACACACTCAAGCGCCATTCATACATATCTGTGATCCATTTGCGTCAGACCGTCAGCGGACACGGGGTACGGTCTGGGTCTCAGTCCCGGGTACCGTTCCCGGTCCCAATGCCTCCCGTTGATCGCCCCACTTGGTCACCCGTTATTGGATGCTGTCGAAACGGTTTCGCTCCTTAATTGAAATGTATCGTCTGTCGTTCGTTTCGTTATTGCTCTGCACAATTAACAGCAACATCTTTTCATGTCGCCCTCGCCCCCATCACTCTCGACACCCCCTCTCCAACATGGCGACACTTACAAAGACGTTGTCGCCGTTGGCGACACGGAACATGGTTGGAGGAAACACTTTCAGTGCAGTTTCAAAGTCAATGTCAAGTCGTCGTTTTCCCGGGGTCTCCCCCTCACCATCTCTCTCTCTCTCTCTCTCTCTCTGTTTCTTTGTTCTCTTTCAAGTTGTCGCTAAGGGAGAGGGGATAGAATGCTAAATTAATTTTGCCCTTTTTACGGTACACACAAGATACGACGATAGTCCATTCTATCCATGTCTTCCTTGTGCCTGCTGCCATTAAATCAAATAATCCTTTGATTTCGTCATTCTACTTCGACAAAACTAAGCAAAGCACAAGTTGTTTACATTGAAGAGCCAACGAACCGAACGATTTCTGAGTGCAAAGTACAATTGGTGGGCGAAGTATGTCGACAAGAAACACACTCAAGTTGGACTAACATAAATATACTCTGTACACAATGTGCTGGTGTATATTCTATGTTCTCTTAAGAACCATTCTCGGGGTGATTAGGCAGACAAATTTGACGGGTGAAAATTACTTTCGGATAGGTACATATTCTATGTTCTATGTTCTATGTTCTATGTTCTATGTTCTATGTTCTATGTTCTATGTTCTATGTTCTATGTTCTATGTTCTATGTTCTATGTTCTATGTTCTATGTTCTATGTTCTATGTTCTATGTTCTATGTTCTATGTTCTATGTTCTATGTTCTATGTTCTATGTTCTATGTTCTATGTTCTATGTTCTATGTTCTATGTTCTATGTTCTATGTTCTATGTTCTATGTTCTATGTTCTATGTTCTATGTTCTATGTTCTATGTTCTATGTTCTATGTTCTATGTTCTATGTTCTATGTTCTATGTTCTATGTTCTATGTTCTATGTTCTATGTTCTATGTTCTATGTTCTATGTTCTATGTTCTATGTTCTATGTTCTATGTTCTATGTTCTATGTTCTATGTTCTATGTTCTATGTTCTATGTTCTATGTTCTATGTTCTATGTTCTATGTTCTATGTTCTATGTTCTATGTTCTATGTTCTATGTTCTATGTTCTATGTTCTATGTTCTATGTTCTATGTTCTATGTTCTATGTTCTATGTTCTATGTTCTATGTTCTATGTTCTATGTTCTATGTTCTATGTTCTATGTTCTATGTTCTATGTTCTATGTTCTATGTTCTATGTTCTATGTTCTATGTTCTATGTTCTATGTTCTATGTTCTATGTTCTATGTTCTATGTTCTATGTTCTATGTTCTATGTTCTATGTTCTATGTTCTATGTTCTATGTTCTATGTTCTATGTTCTGAGCACAGTCTTTCTTTCTTGCCGCGACCCTACTGTAACTGGTGCTTTAATTAAGAGCATGAGTTCGCATCCCCACATTCTACTCAAGTTGAGTAATTTATTTTGAAAATGTCACAACTTAATTACACCCCTTTGGCCCATTTTGATGTGTGCGGAGCTCACATACACACGCGCACACAGATAGAAACGATTGCCTTTTGTATCAAATTCCAGAGGCTGCAGCTTATGTTATTGTCATAATCGCCGGCCGCGTTAGTCCAAATTTGTATTTGAAACGACCTTGATACCTGCAACCTTCCTCCACCCCTACATATGCATGCGTATGCGAGGGAATGTGAGAGGGTTGCCGGCTGACGCAAGAACAGGTTGTGCGAGTGAAATCTCGTGTTTTCGCGTTTCTTTCATCCTAAATTGGTAAAGTCTACTCAATTAATTGACGGATCTATCGAAATTAGCACACAGCTGACAATTGCGACAGTGCTCCACACTTAATCAATTAGGTTATAGATGACAGGTTTTAAAAAGACATACATACATACATACATACATGTATATATTATATAATACAAACATAGGTACTACCTATTCAAAAGGCAAGAAGAAAGGCAAAGTTTATATCTAAAATAGGAATGCTGGTTTCTGTCTGTAATTATCAGTTAAAGGGGCAATAGGAAGTGAAATATCTTATAAAATATGCCTATTATGATCTGGTACATACATATATTGAAGACATACACCCATATAGCAGACAAGTTATATATGTAAGTTGGTCTCTGCCAGTTAATCGTTCCATACTTGAGCAATCCCAATATAATCCAGTAGAAACCGATCGCAATATACGTAAAGGAAACTTATTGTCCATTTGAACTATTTGCATAAATCGAAATGACTAATCGATTGGCTGCCGTGTCTAGACACGTACGATATGCCGTAGTTCATCGAAGATCGTCGATCTTTTCGTGGCTGGGTCGATCGATTCACAGTCGATGCGTGTTTCAATTTAACTCAATTGATTTTTATTTGGCTCGTGACGCGTTGACTTTATAGTTCTACTGCCTGAGTCCCTTGCAACGCCCCCACAACTGCCACGCCTCGCCCCGACGAGCTGTCGCTGACGCTAATGATCGGCCATAATAATTACGAAGCGATAAATTCATTTGCTCCAAAGCAATTTGCGGCGCAAAACGATAAATTGAGCAGGGAATTTATCGCAGCGAGCTCAGAATGGAAATAGAAGAAAAGGGAAAATGAATTTGACATTTTATTTATTGAAGAAATTGCCTTTCAAAATAGCGAACCTAGACAGGCCTATGTGCTATGTGTGCGAGTGTGTGTGTCCAGTTTAATTTATGTTAAGCTGATGCGCGTGTATCCTTGCAAGAAGATGAAGAGAAGGAGAAAGAGAAATGAGAAGAACGATAGACTGCGGCAGCTGCCACGCATTTTTAATAACATTCTAAATTGGAACTGGTTCGCAAGCAGCTGTCAAAAGTTCCGGAAAGTTCCTCTCTGTCTCTCTCTTGCATGCTAGAAGTTTTCTATGGTAAATTGATTCAGCTAGGAACGCATCTATAAATAGAATATATTGAAGAGAGACTCTTCACGAATCGAACGGGGAATGGGAATGTGGACACGGGAAATCGAACATGAAGCCAAGAGTTTCCAACTGCCAACAAGGCGTTGAACCTTCACGTAGCTTTTTACGGACATAGGACACGAAACGACAGAGCACGACACGACACGACACGACACGACCGATTGGCATGTACACACTTGCACCCACACAAACACACACATACACACAGAGGCGCCAGCTAAAGGTGGAATATATATTTTAGGGGCTCGTCACAGGCCTCGCGGTAACATAAATAAATACAGTAAATACACATACACACACACACACACACACTAAATATACATACATATATAGATATGTAAATGTGTGTGTACACACTTCACAGACGCATCTCGCTGCTCGTAAAATGATTTTGGCAAAGTGTTGCTCGCTTAAAATGTCTGTATAGTTTTTCGCCTCCATCAACAAATTTGGAGCACGTTAATTTCACCTTGCCGAGGCGAATTGCATCGTGCAACGCGTGGCAACTTAAGGCACACATACGCAGACACGCGGATACGACACTCCATTAAGATAATCGAGCAATTTCCCGAGATTTGATGCATGTAAATGCTAATTTGCACAAATACGTACAGTTCTATGTTCTATGTTCTATGTTCTATGCTCTATATTCTATGCTCTATATTCTATGTTCTATGTTCTATGTTCTATGTTCTATGTTCTATGTTCTATGTTCTATGTTCTATGTTCTATGTTCTATGTTCTATGTTCTATG
The DNA here is from genome assembly GCA_018904165.1 of Zaprionus camerounensis. Lineage (NCBI taxonomy): Eukaryota > Metazoa > Arthropoda > Insecta > Diptera > Drosophilidae > Zaprionus > Zaprionus camerounensis. The sequence goes on from JAEIFS010000740.1 coordinate 2,405,334, forward strand.
TTCTATGTTCTATGTTCTATGTTCTATGTTCTATGTTCTATGTTCTATGTTCTATGTTCTATGTTCTATGTTCTATGTTCTATGTTCTATGTTCTATGTTCTATGTTCTATGTTCTATGTTCTATGTTCTATGTTCTATGTTCTATGTTCTATGTTCTATGTTCTATGTTCTATGTTCTATGTTCTATGTTCTATATTCTATGCTCTATGTAAAGCCAGATCAAACAATTGGGTACACTTAGTAAGTATCCCATACGTTAGACTTGGCACAATGAAATTGTACCCCCGGCAAGTACTGCGTACTGCGGTACACTCCAGTACTGCCCCCTTTAAATAGTTGGCTTTATCGAGCGTGCACTGATTTTTTAATCTTATCCTTCTTGGCGCGTGCACAGATAAAAATAAATAAAACACATACAGATGGGGGTTGTGCGAGGAGGGGCTAAGTAAGTGGCTGCTCCTTGCTTGTTGTCCCTAAATCACATTACAAATTGTACAAAGAGTACAAAGAGGAGGTGTGCGGCGTGGGTACAGTGAGGATATCTTTATATCGTGCAGGCAATCTTCGCGCCGCGGCGCCGGCTGCTACACGTGGCGCGCAAACAAAAAGCACATAACACGCACACACACACACTCACTCAAGTATATAGTGTGTATATGTAGCATGGGTACATGGGTATTCTTAATGTACCCCAGCCGGGCCACCTGTTTTTATGGCAAACTCGCCCACCAGCAGCATTAAGAGTGGCTGCACACAAAGCCGGCTACTGGTGACGTTGCAGTAAATACATATACTCATAATATACACACACACACAAATACAATGTTAGTATGTATTTGTATATTATAATGCTGTTGTACACACTCACGTACGCAGTCACGCATACATAAGTAATGTGCTCAGCTGAACGTGGGCGCGCTTTGTAACTAAACAAAACATTTACAGGGCTCTGCGTACTGTGCCTGTGTGCACACACCCACACACACAGAGAGAGAGAGAGAGAGAGAGAGAGAGAGAGAGATACGCACAGGCATTCAACGGCAAGCTAAGTGATTTCGGTTCGACGCATGCGTTGTACCGCGTGTCCTTGTGAGGACATCGGGCAATTCGCGCGTAAGGCCAATAACATGTCGCAGCCTGCTTTGACGTTGCTCACTTTCACACTCTCTCTCTCTCTCTCACCCACTCCCTCTCCCTCTTCCCCTTGTCAACCAGGACCCACCCCAAGTGTAATTCGCTTAGCTTGAAAGCTTCGTGATGACTGTATTCCGGCCTCAGGCTCACTCGCTGTGAAAGAAACATCAGAAAATCAGGGAATCGAAAGCTATAGCATACTTGTCAGCGCTAAGAAGGTATCCCTTACTCTATCTAATGCGCCCCAAACCGGTTCGCAACAAGTGCAGAGCAAATTAAGATCGCAGTACAACGACAATCGGATTAATTGATCATTTACAGGCTGACTAGCTCTAGTAGTAGCAGAAAATAATAATTATCACTGTTAAAAACATCGTATAAGGAGAGGTTCCCTCAGGTTAAGCCGTAAACCAGCTAGATTTAAAAATAATAATTCAAAAAAATTAGTAGACATACGATATTCCTGTTTGGGGAGTTTAGTTCGCTTTTTATGCGACTCTTGGACAAAACAATTATTTTTAAGAAATTCAGATGACGACATACAAAAACCTCTGTGCGAAAAAAGGTTCACAAATACAGGACCAAATCGAAAGTGATTTAATCCATCTTTAATCTATCTTTGGGACGTAAAATGAAAGTATTTCCTTGCTGGAAAACAAGGTATCCAGATAAGCGAACTGAAAGTGGTAAGAATGTATGAATTTTCACTGAAAACATGTTGATCCACGAGGCTCTCCCTGAAAAACTATGCAATGAATCGAAATATCCTTTTGCCCACATATTCTACAAATGTATTGCTTTGATTTTTTGAATTTCAATAAAGAACCTTGTCTTAAAATAATTGAAAACATTGCTTTTAATTGTTATCGATACGAATTCGGTTTTATCGTTCGCCCATTTCTGATCGTGGGTGTTCTTTCATGAAATAAAAGTAAAAGTAAATAAAAGACTATTCTGTTCCAAATAATATATAATCTTCACATTACGCCAGGCAATCACTCTACTCTACAATTGTATGAGGAAATAGAATCCGTTAATGTTAAAAAAACACGATCGCGGTTGATCGCGCATTAACCGCAGTAATACGATGCACCCCTGGTGAGAGAACGCAAGGGTGCAAGGAGAAAGTTAAACAGAAAGTTAAGGCGCCAGTGTGTACACACCTGCGTACACTCGCAAAGCAAAGAGGGGCGTGGCGCGAGGAGAGACGTGCGAAAAGAAGGAGGGAAGAAAAAGGCGATTAGTGGAAGCTACATTGAAATTTCAAGCTGAATTCGAGTCCTTTTGTGTACAGTTTTCTATGCGAATTGCATTTAACTGTTGCATAACAATAATGCACACACACATACACACATGAATACATACCAAGTGTGCCTTTTGGGCCTTTTCAAGCCAAAGCAATGCAGCGTGCCAATGTGTGTGTGTGTGTACAATGTGTGTGTACCGAGGTTTGTACCGCGTTGCCAGCTTGTGCGCAATTATAGCGTCATTTGGAGCAGTACTTGGGCTAATTGCCACTTTTGTTTGCCACCTACACACACACACACACACTCCGTACTACACAAGCCTCAACCTCCCGACCCGCCCACTACCCGCCTGCCCACTCACTCAGCTTGCGCGACGCGGCGCACTTGTCGCGCCGGCCCTGGCCGGCTGCAATTCATTAAGCTAGAACAGCTGTTCCGCCTGCACTCACACACATATGTATTTATGTACATATGTATATATGTACGTACATATTATGTACATAGATATATGGATTTATGTATATATATATGTGTGTGTGTGTGTGTGTGTGTGGGAGTGTGCATACGTAATGCCGCCAAATATTCTCCCGTTATTTTCGTCATGCGTCGCGCGATTGACGCATGCGCCCGATAACCGCCGATAACTGCCGCCTTGCTAATTCAGCCCTGTACGCGGGCAGCTTGGCCCAGGCAACAACGACGACGACGACGACGCTTAGCCATGACTGCATTCATACACCCACACACACACACACAGGCACATGAACATGGAGAGATTTGCACATCTGCACAACACTGGCAGCATCACATGCTGCACTGCACACTGTCCTAAGCCACTTAGCATGCGGCAAATCTCGCACAAGAAAAAAATTGGTACAAAACTCACACGTAATTTGCGAAATAGAAACGAAATGAAGAAAATCAAAAATCGACACCGAAAAAAAACACAAAATAGACTGCAAACTCGAGCTCTGCTGCTGCTGCTGCTGCTGTTGCCGGCGCTGCAAAACTTCACTCACCATCGGCATAAATATGATTTGTGTTGCTTGATTGGACATGCTGATACATGACTTGTTGCAGTGCACCAATGTCGTCACTTTCATGTCACTTTAAACACTACAAGAGAATGAAAGCGGCCGCGTCTGGCTTTAGGTATTTATACTTGCGACGTCGCTGCCGCAGCGCAGCAAGCAGCGCAAGCAGCTACTGCTATCGTAGAGCAATTGTCGTCGTCGTTGTTGTTGTTGGGCCCCGTTTACACCCTGCAACACAAATGCGAAAGGTACTAGCAACGTACACTCTCTAGATATATGTATATATGTACCTACAAATAGACATGCATATATCTCTCATATTTTATACATATATGTACAAATATCATATATCTGTGCTGGGATCATTTGAAGTCAGCAGAGTACAAACAACAGCGACAGTTATTGCCATATTTTTGCTATATCATATACGTATACTATAGTGTAGTTAGGAAAAACATTTCGCGGAATCCATCATCGAACTGTCGTTTTGACGTTTCTCAGTCATCTGCTTTAATTGCACTATCAATAATTGCTCTGCGTTCACTTAGCGTATACTTAATACGCTCTAAAACAGTCGCAGTCAGTTGTCTAGAAGCATGTGTTAATCTATGTTATTTTGGCAAATACAATAAATCGATAAATCAATTAAGCAAATTATCACATGAGCCGAGTACGCTAGGTCACATGGCAGAAGGGAATACCTCTAGTATATCTTGCTGACGTGCGCGAATTCCCATAAAATAATTGTTGTTCCTTTTTTTTGTCGCAATGGATTTTGTTGCACAGTGTTTGCGCTGCTTAACAAAAGCTTTCTCTCAATCTCTCTCTCTCTGAAGCTTTCGCCTGCCCTTTAACTCCAACTGTCAAAGTCAAAAGAAAGAGAGAGAAAGAGAGCGCTTGCCTAAGAGAGGGCGGAACAAGGAGCACGTATCGTAGTTACGTTGTTGGGGTTGTTGTTGTTATTGGCGGAATAACGGGTATCGAGTTACGTCTGGCTTGTGACGTACAACAAGGCGGCAAGCTTTTTGGGTGGCGATCGACAAGAAGGTAGTTGAAAAACGCAAAAAAAACGTATGTAAAAACATATGTGTGTGCGTGTTTGTGTGTCTGTGTGTACCAGCTGGTGTCAAATTGGAGAAACGGGAAAGAAAACAAAAATATGTCAAGTTGGGATTGAACTTGAGAAATGCATCGTTCTAATTAACAATTGAAATTGCGAGGGTGTTAACATCCAAATGGGTTTTTTAATTAGAAAACATTATTGAGGTTTCTTTTGACAAAAAAACAAATAATGAATCAAATTGAATATCGTAGAGCCATGCAGGGTTTGAGTTTAAAGGAAACATTATCCAGCCGAGAGATTTCCCCCTCTGTCATCGTTTGTACTGTATACATAGATCACATATATATAAAGTTTGGGATTCGAAACAATTGTTATTTAAGGTACTTTAAACCATACTTAATATTTGATAAACGAAACAATACTAAATTCCTGAGGTAGCAACGTGAAAGCGAAACGACAAAGGAATTTCGTATTTCAAATGCAACGTGTTGTATAGGTAAAAATGTCGGGCTGATAAATTGAATTCACGTCTCTCGCTATTAATGTAAGGATTGAAGCTATGGGCTATAGAATTTGAAAACGGAACAAGTGTTTCCGCTGGTGACCTTGACAGCTGAATGGGCTAAAATAATTGAAAAAGCTTTATGAAAAATACAAGGATGTTTTGAGAATAGGCCATATGGCGACATGAGACATCCCGATTTAACTAACTGTTACTTAGATATTCTGTAACAATCAAATCGAATTTTTCCGGACTCCCACACAAGCGTGAAAAACGAAAATGTCGAAATGGAACACCTGCTTGTACCCAGTATCAATCGAAACAAGGTAATAATTTAATTAACTTCTCATGGATATTTAATAAGCAGAGCAAAATAAACGTGTTTTGGATCATATAACGCAGGCATAGTAGAAATACATATGGACAAGTGTGCATGCAATTATGAATGAATGTACTTCCGACCAAGTCATGCTAGTGGTTATAAATAATACAAATATTTAATGTAAGCATATAGTGATTATTTATTTTTAACACGCATTTGCAAATTAACGAAATTACGTGCCATTCTCATATTTAGTTTCTACATATTGAACAAAGAAATGAATCTATAATTTTTGAATTGTACTTATATTTGCCGCACTACTGTGCAAACAGCTGTTGGCAATCGAAAGGTTTTCAATCAATTTAGTTATCGAATTATATATATTTCTCGTACGATATTTTTATACCAAAATGAAGAAATTCATCGCATCATCGATATCCAAAAGTACTCAATGCTGAGTATTTTCGATACTCATAACGTCGATTGAGTTTTTGCGCTTTGCGTCAACGGTGGGTAGTACGGAGTATATATGCATTACAAAAGGTGTTAAACGATAATACTATAGCAGCTTATCAGTGTACAACTACTAAGGGAAATTTAAAACATCAATAAGGATTGTTATTGAGTATGTTTCAAATGTTGCAGGCTAAAAATGTAGGTAAATAAATGTACTTTCATTTAAGGAATACCCGTAATATCAGTGCAATTGTTTTGCAGCAGCAGAGTGCAATATTTGCGTTGTTATCGTTATCGATGTATCTGCTTTTGTAGACGTAAATACACACACATTCATAGATGTGTTATAATTGTAGGTGAAAGAAAAAAACAAAACAAGATCTAGTGCAAGGTGAAAGGTGAAAGCAAAGAACAACCAAGAAAGCAACAACAATATAAATGGGCAATTTTGTGAGCAGACAAAACGCAGCTGTCGAGGAAGCAGATCATACAACCAATCATGCCTACAAATATCCCCCTCGTATGGGCAACTTCTTTGGCACTCACTTCATAATGGGCGGTGAGCGTTTCGACACGCCCCAGCCTGAATCGTATTTGTTTGGCGAAAATGCAGACCTCAATTTTCTCGGCAATCGACCGACGGCCTTTCCCTATCCACCGCCGCAGGCGAACGAGCCAACGAAAACTCTCAAAAGTCTTGTCAACATACGCAAAGAGTCTGTGCGCTTTGTTCGCATACCAAGTGACAAGAAACCGAGCACCGTTACCGTCAGCGAGGCCGAGGCCGATGCTCTAATGCTGCTGCAGAAGAGCAAGAAGGCCAGCGATTGCAGTGCCACAGATGTCGAGCAGGTCGACGGCAATGTGCTCTGCGCCCTGCCCATACGGAACAGCATGCGGGACGTGGAGGCATCGTTGCCGAACTGGTGCTACAACATTGAGTTCACCTTTGACTCGGATGCCAAGTGCGCTATAACCATCTACTATTTCTGCACCGAGGACGTGAGTCCCAGTGGCGTCACGCTGACACAGCGCGAGGGACTGACCCTCACTTCGGACACATACCACTACGAGAAGGGCATCAATCAGTTCTTCTCGCAGCCCACTCATGTGTTCAATCCGCAGCTCATACCCGATGAGGATCTCATCTACAACAGCGGTCGCGAACAGTATCCGGTGGCCATACACTGTGTCATCGAGGAGGGGAACGACGAGTGCCGGCAGTCGCACACGACTATATGCGTCATCGATCATCATCCGGAGACGAACAGCTATGTGCTGCGTGCCCTCAAGCAGAAGATATTCGTCGACGGACTCTGCTATCTGCTGCAGGAGATTTACGGCATCGAGAACAAGGCGGTGAACAAGACATCCCTCGACGAGGATATCGACGATCATGGCAGCGAGTGTGTCATCTGCATGAGCGAGACGCGCGACACACTCATTCTGCCCTGTCGCCATCTCTGTCTGTGCAACTCGTGCGCCGACTCGCTGCGCTACCAGGCCAACAACTGCCCCATTTGCCGGGCCCCCTTCCGTGCCCTGCTCCAGATACGCGCCGTGCAGAAGGGCATCAGCACACACATGCTGCACCAGAACACACCGACCTCGGTCGCCGGCGAAACGGCCCCCATCGATGTGCCACCCGGCTATATACCCGTCTCGCTCATCGAGGCCCTCAACGGACCGCCACAGTATGTGGCACGGCCCAGGTAAAACGCAAAAACAGAATAAATGATTATGCACCATCTGCAACTGGTACCACACTGAGATAAATGTTTGAAAGTGTTGAACACATCAGATTTAACTACTTTTAAGTTGTTCCTTTACTGTTCTCATTCATGAATTTGATGAAGTCTGTTATCATCTCACACTGTTCTTTATTGTGCAGTATCATAATTCATTTGTTCTCCTTCAAGTCATAATCAATATCAATTTCCCTATGGAATTGTTCATGGTTTTGTAGCAGACTTTAATATGCGCCTTTCTATTCGCTTCCTCCTATGTAGAACCAGCGAACATGACATCACTGACAGCGTCACAGTGGCCGCCTCCACGATGACCAGTGGGGACATAAAGCCCACGTCCCCATTGAAGTCAAGCAGCCAGCGACGGCCCAAGATCAAGAAGAATGCGTCTACTTGCACCACAACCAGTGAGGTGGGCACCATAACCAATCCGACTAGTGGTCCTTCCACCTTGTCGGTTGTAGAGATTGAAAGCAATCCCAAGAAGGCAACGGCCACCACGGCCGCGTCTAAGGCAACGTCAACGCCCACGCTAAACAGCTCGCCGGAGAAGCAGGAGATGCACATTGTCAATGAACGTCATAACGGGAGCACGTATCAGAAGCACAGTGCAGGCACTCCTGATGACGAGGACGAGGACAGTGAGAACGAGAAGTTGTCGCCGCTGCTCTCGCCCGGCAGCAGAAGCAAGAACACATCGAGCAAATCACTGAAGCAGGTGGTGGCCAGCCTGGGCGACAACGATGACGATGTGGACACGGATAAGGAGCATAGTGATGCCGCCACCAGCCCTGGCACTGGTGCTGGCAGTGGAGATGCTGCCCTGTCCGACACCAGCTCCAGGAAGAGTGGCTCGCTGAAGCGCACCAAGGACAGGCCCGAGCTAACCGATGGCGCTGCTCAAGCCAGCGATACGGGCTCCTTGGCAGCCAATCTGAGTGCAGAGGAATCGGACTATTATACGCCCGAAGATACGCAGAACACAATTTTGAGTCCACTGTGCCAGGCTGAGCGCACCAAGAGCGGTGATCCCTTGTGCAGCGGCTGTGGTGTGGCCAATCGTTCTGCCAGCCGGGATGCGAATATGCCCGGAACTGTTTCCGTTGCCTTCAGCGGACCGCTGGCAAAGAAGAATCAGAATCTGCACAAAAAGTCAACCTCGGTGGGCAACATTGTCGGGCCGGGCGCAGCGGTCTCCACTTGCAGTGGCGTCGACTTGAAGATGAACAATGTTAGCTCGTTGCCAGGTAAGTCAAGCTGCACCTGCTGCAGCTGTGCCGATAATTATAACGGAACAGATAATGGACCGGGTTAGCTAAACCCCACTCGCCTTTTGCCCTCTGCATTGTATATCTGTCTCACTCGATTCCATTGCCTTTTCAGATATGCTAGACAGTCCGGTTAGCGGCAATTCGGCCTCGACGCGCAGCTCCAGTGACAGCTACTCGTCCAGTTCGTCGACCAAGCAGTTGCTCAGCTCGAACCCGTCGACAACGGCAGCCAACATCATTGTGGATGACAAGACGGCCCTGCAGAATGCGGTCAATGTTTGAGAGGGATCCGAACGAGCATCTTCGCCACGGCAAGGATATTCCAACATACTCTAGAACACGTCTGCACACACACACACACACACACACACACACACACACACACGTTGGTGTCTCTGTGTTGTCGTTGTGTGTGTGTGTGCATCGTCAGATTAAAACATAAATATATATACATAATATACACATACACGTACCACGTACCACATGGTGGCCACATGTATGTACTTACTACGTTACGGCCGATATCGATGTGGTGTATGTGTGTATGCCTAATCTTAGTTAAATCGATGCTGCTTCCTCCCTTGGCCAATAGACCAGCAAACCAACCAGCAAACCCGCAAGCAGATACGCCACACACACACTTAACCAGTATCCAGTATACAGTCTTAAATATACTACTTACGAACGTACATACTATATACAAGCATGTGTATACATATGTACATATATATATACATATTTATATATACTTTAATTTCGATTAGCATAAGCAAAAGGTGTAAAACATTCCAGATGCATGCAGAACTCCCATGACTCTTCAGCTCTATCAATAATAAAAGTCAAAGTAAATAGACAATGTTAACTTATTTATTTTCAAGCCAGAGAATGAAGGGGAATTTGATAATAGGGTTCAGGGTTTCAGCCTGGAATGTAACCATATTAAGATAAGCAACCTGTCTCATTTGTTTACTGCCCACCAACAACAAGTATATAAATAGATATTTTTTTACTACCATGTTATCACATACAGTATTAAACTCAATTTCGTTGAATCATGCTATAATGGTTGAAATATACGTATACATATTATAGATTCAGTATATGTAGTTGCTTTAACATCCTCAGACACAAGCCTATAAACATGCAATTAATTGTAAATAAGATATGAAAAACAATAACAATAACAATAACAATAAACAATAACAGACTTCAAATTTTTGTGTGCCTATTATTACGATAGGTATTTAAGTTTTTACACAGCTGGTTTGCTATCGATATTAAAACCAAGAGAGCTTACATTTCTGCGGGTATGCTGTATCGATACTTTCATGACCGAAGACCGTTTAAATATCGATTAAAGCTTGCGTTAAGATTACCTATCCCAAGTGCTTATGATGAATAAAAATATAAGTAATTTTAAATGAAACGTTGAGAATTGAACTTATTATTGCTAATTAAACAAAATATAAATATCGATGCCACAAGTAGAAATCCTGAAAAGCTGCACTGCCAGTCTAAAATATCGATATACCTATACGATAGCAACTTGCCGTCAGTGAATTTTAGCGCACTGCCATCCTTAGAGGTCATATTTAGGCAACATTTTGTTTACCATTCGCAACATCATATTCACGTAGATTAATTATTGAATTACAACTGAATAACACAAGGCTTGGACAGAGATCGAGTAGGAGGCGCAGCGTTGTCGAGAAGGGTATGTAAAGAGTTGATAAAACATCGTCCCCTCCTCTCCTTTTCGCAGTTATCCAATTTGTCGCGTGCGCGTGCTAAAGTACCTGCAACAAACACATACACTTACATACATACATACATGCAACTGTGTGGGCCCTACGGGTTGCTGGTGGTTAAGTGCCGCATTAGCATATTATTGCACACATTACAATTGATTTTCGAGCAAAGAAAACAAACAAGAATATTCCCCACTGTACAGAGAGAATGATGGAGGCGGGAATCAAAACAATTATAATTTTTATTGCAAATTTATATAGAAAAGGGAAGGGCCGAAACAGTTTTCGATTTTCCTAATCATGAGTACTCTCGCTTATCTGAATATCAAACAAAGTATGTAGACACAGGTTTTTAAATACATATTGCCGACACTCGGGGAGCACTGAAGGGGCCCCACCAATTTTGCTAAACTAAAGTGATTGCAATTTGCTATAAATTGTCAGTTTGCACCATGGTTGGGCGCACTATTTGAATAACGTTATCAGATTTGACTAAAATTTGGGATTAAAAACAAAACTTCACATACAATTACGTAGAGTTAGCACGGATTAATGCGAAGCAGTCGGTGTCTAGGGGTCGAGGAATGTCCGGTATGTCTATGGTATATGGTCGCCGGCATGGAAGGCCTAAATATATAGTGTGTGTTGCCTTTGCCGTTGGCGGGTTCTCTATGTGTCGAACCAATCCTCGCTATTTGGGACCCGCCGAAGCGGCATTGACAAGTGTGCGAGACTTGCGCTTCTTCAATTTGGTCTTCACCTTACGCACGAGACTAACCGTGTCCAGAGATATTCCCGTCACAGATTTATTCGATTGCAACAGATTGTTGTTGCGATACTGCTGCAGCATGTTGCCGGAGCCGACATTGACCCCGCTGCTGTGACGCACTCGTCGCGAGATTCCGCCATTCCCTGCGGGATTGACCGTAGACTGTTGCACAGCTGTTACCACAATTCCACCTGTTTTAAACTTACTCGGTGCGCGCCCGGAGGAACCGACGCCGACACCACCTCCCCCTGAAGAGGAATGATGCATTTGCTGGCTGCCGCCGTTCACCGGTGCTCGCTTGAAGATCAAATGTTGCATCTGCGAGAGATTTTGGTGTGCCGCTGAGGCAGCATTTGCCGAGCCCGGTACACCGCCGCGAGCCCTCGAGAATCTTGAGACCAGCTGCGTCGTCTCGGCCAGCTTCATCACACTCGACTTGCGTTTACCCTTGCCCGCGCCCCCGACATGGTTAACATGCAGCATATCGCCACTGGCAGCTGCCTTGATCGTCTTCTTGGGCTTGCAGCCGCGCATCATCATCTGTGGATCCTCCAGCTTGCCACTGGTGCCGCCCATGAGGCGGTTGTGTGTCGGCTGCAGTTTCCTGTGCTCCTGCTGCCACATCAGCAACTTCTGCGAGCAGGCGCTGCCATGGGAAAGGGAAGATCAGCACGAGCCACTTCTTGGACCAGATCACACTTACTTAAACAGATCAACCTGTTCCAATTTGCGTGGCTTTCGCGGTGCACCCAAGTAGGCTGGTGGCAACGGCGCAGCCATTGCCGGTCCACCGGCCAATGCCATCGATTCCTTGTTACCTCCGTTGAAGAATGGACGGGGCAGTGCGCCGCCTCCTACTCCTACTCCTCCTCCTCCTCCTCCTCCAGTGGTACGCATCTGAGCTGCAGCAGCAGCCGACGCCATGACAGCGGCGATATTGGCTTGTGTCTGCGACTGATTGTGGCCCTTGTACCAGGACAGAGGTCGCCCATCCGGTTCCCCATGGGCGCCTGTCCAGATCTTCTTCTTCAGCGAGAGCTTCAGCTGCAAGTCGTCGGCATTGTTTGCATTTGGGTGTCGCTGCTGGGCGAGCGGAATGAAGTTGGTGGGAATACTGTTTGCAGCGCGGGGGATGATAAAGAGAGAGCTAGAGGATTAGGCGCTTGCCAAACACAAAGCATGATGACTTTTACCGTCGTGGTGGTGGCCTTTGCACTTTCACAGATGGCTTATCGCTCATGTAGAAATTTGGCCTGGGCTGGAGGCCAACGCCCCCGCCACCGCCACCGCCGCCGCCAACGAGAGCTTCCTGATTGAGATTGTGCCAGGAGTAGGTGCGTCGTGCAGCTGAGGGATTCCCCTGGCCAAGCAGCTGAGGGTTGGCGATGCGTTGTTCAGGTGCTGTGCGCGGCGTCAGCTTGTATACCTCCAGCTTCTTGACACCGCCCGGTCCGGTGGTCTTCGACGGCGTGGTCACTATCAATTCGGGGGGCATGGGGGTTGGCTTCTGCTTCTGCACCACCATGTCGCCAATTTCCTCGATATAACGACGCTGCAGATCGCTCTGGAGTAGAGTGTGACGCAGTGGGGCCACTGCACCGAATCCCAGACTCTGACCAGGCGCCGATAGCTCCTCATCGTCTGTGGAGAAATGCAAATCTGAACCCGGATCGGTGGTGGGCAAATCAAGTGCGGTGCGCACGACTTCGCCCCGCTTCTTCAAGGGTTTGCTGCGCACACGATTGCGGCGATTCTGCAGGGAAGACAAGGCGAGAGGATTTGCTCACTGATTGGGTATATACATATCTCGGGGTTGTAACTATAGTAGAGTATGGTATTTGTTGATATTTGACTACATTTAAATATAATAAGGTATTTGCCAAGTTCAAATAGAGAATAGAATGGTGGAGGAGCCTTAAGAACTCTAAGAATTGCCTCAAAAAGTAATCGGAACGAGGAAGATAGGCTACCGTCTGCACGCCGAAAGCTGTATACCCTTGCAGGTCCACATCTCCTCCGATCGTCCTAATACTAGTTATATATATTTTGGCTGATTGTTCCTATGACAGCTATATGCTATAGTGGTCCAGTTTTGATGAAATTTTGTATGCATATTATATTATATACATATGTATCATATATAGAATCAGTTCGATGTAGTAAATTAAGTTGCCATATCTCAAAAATAACAACAATCGGCCGATAGTTTGTATGGCAGTTACACGATATATCGTTCCGATTCAGCTCGTTCCGACTTATTTACAGAGGAAGCATGTGTGCCAAGTTTTATCAAGATAGCTCTAAAACTGAGTGACTAGTTTGCGTTGCAACAGACAGACGGACGTGGCTAGATCGACGTTCCTGGTGATGCTGATTCAGAATATACTATATACTATATACTTTATGGGGTCTGAGGTGTCTCCTTACTTTGCCAAAATTAATATACCCTCTGCAAGGGTATACTAACTTGAATAGACTCGCATGGGTTGAATGGTCACACAAGTATTTAGCATATATAACAGCCTCAAATAGGCGTCTTCTTTATTATATTGAACATGTGCCGCACGCACTTTCACTTTGTTCCAAAATGTTTCTATATATGCATGAAATAATGCTTAATTGCGTATGGCATATTCACTTGTTTACATATGTCTAACACATGAAATACTATATAATTTTGCGTGCTTATGCTATATTTAGCCATGTCGGATTTATAGGAACTGACGGAATTATATAGTATATTCATTTAAGCACTCGATCTCATTTCGAATGAAAACTCAGCTAGCATTTTAAGATTAATTATATGCATAAAGCAGAGGGACAAAGAGTCGACACGCTTTCATCTTTCTCTTTATCCCTGTATATTACTTGGTATCAGGTTGTGTCCCCATCAAAATATTAGTTATTATAGTCATATATATACATATAGTATATGTAAATACGGGTGCAGTCGGGTGTTAGTCCCTATAGATACCTTTTTGCACCGGAATATAAAAATTCGTCGATTTGCTAGCCATAACCTCAGGTTGCGATCGATGCGCGTTTTGCGGCTCAAAGCCTTTGGCTTGCCCTTTTCAATTTGCATGACTTTCTTCTTCTGCTTGCGCTTGCGGGGGGGCGGTGCCTTGATAACTTGCTTGCTCTCGTTGTCGGTCAACGAATTGGAGGACTGCGAGGTGACGCTTTCACTACTCTCAGACACGGGCAATTCCTTGTTCGGTTTGGTCGTGATCTGATTAGTGGCTGGACCGGACTTCATCGCAGTTGTACTGCCAGGTGCGGCGCCACCCGATTGTCGCTTCGTGCTCACCTTGCCCACCTTATGGCTGCGACGTTTGAGCCGTGCCAGCGCCTTAAACTTGCGCTGTAGCACCGGCGAGAAATACACTTGATCCAGGACGTGCATAACCTTGTGCATTCGCCGTACGCGGAACTGTTGGCAGTGGATGCGGTTCATTTATAGCGATATTGTGCATGGAACGCGAAGGTGGACAGGGAAGAGGAGGTAGAGGGAGAGAAAGACCTAAAGCGAGGCACCTACCTTGCGTATCTCGTGCAGGATCTCAGGCGAACTGGGTGGTGCACGTATGGGCGCACAGCAAGGACCTTCTAGATCGGAGGCCGTTATCGAGTGCTTGCCCTCATTGTCAGAGCTCGAGCTACAGTTGCCATCATCGCTGGGTTAGTAATCGGAAGGTGATTCATTAGAGATGGTGTGGATGTGGTTGAAAGGGACAGTACAAGTGGGCTAGTTAGCTTTCATTTTGCCTGTTATTAAATGAATGAGGTACCCTAATATATACATGATCAAAACTACTACAGAAGATCCATGAAGATATCATTTTAACTTTATGATTTGTTGGTCTTAAATGGAAATTCTTCATTACTTTAATATGTAATTCTTTATGTGTATATAAACGGCATGACTTCTGTAAACCATGAAATTAATGATAACAAAAATACGATAGATTAAGATCGAAATAATCGATAGACAAGAGGAAAAAAAACACAAAAAAAGGTTAACATGTAATAAATTTTTAGTAATTTATGTAATTTCTCATGCTCTGACCTGGCAGCCCTGATAACAAATAACAATTAAATATAATTGAAGGTAATTCGCTGTAATCAAGTATTGCCTAACCAATCATGGGCATTGGATTTGTTTTCAAACGGGATTAAGGGGATTGGACTTACCTGGAATAATCGGACAGCGGTATATTGAGGGGTTCATCAGCGCTAGAGCCTTCGCGCATCAGTCTTTCAATAATTTTAGAGCGAAGTCTTTCCTGTTGTTTGAGTAAATTTAAAATCTATTGTAAATGTTAATTCATTAGGATTAGTGCAAAATAATGGAATGGCCGAAAATAAAAATTAATGTTATGTGATGTGAAGATGTGGTGAAGGTGGAAATCAATAAATTGGTTGATTGGTTCGTTGTATGGTTGAATGATTTGTTAACTGATTGTTTGGTTGATTGGTTTATTGGTTGAATGAACGGTTGAATTGGCAAAACTGGCTTTATTATGAACAAATGGCATATATATTGATATATATATTTATAAATAATAATAGCCTCTAACTACGTTAATTGCTTTATTCGGACAGATAATTAATAATTACAGTGTATACGGCAAGCCATGGGCAACTATAAAGTATGATATATTACCGCTTAGATCATAAAATAATACAAATAATATTAACGATAATTGATAATTGATAATAATCAGTGTCGGTGTTGTGCTGCCAGTAAGAAGTATGTGGGTGTGCGTGTGTGTGTGCTTATGCTAAACATATATCGGATATATACATGTATACTATAGATAAATATATATATACACACAATACATTGTATGCGTATATGTATTTTAGATGGTATACATGGGAGTATATGCTCAAAATTTAAGATCTATTACATATAGTGCTGAATTTTGTTTCTCAAAAACATAAAAAAACAGCGATCGGCGATAGATAGCATTCAAATTAATTTGTTTTAAGTTTCTTTAGTTTTGGTTTTGGTTTTTTCTTGGCAACTCAATTGACGTTCGACACGTAGGAGACAACAAAAAACAACAAGAACAACATCGACAAACAACATGTCGGGCCGTGGCCAATGGTATATTATTTTTCTTCTCGCGTGGGATGGATCTTCTTATCGGGATGGGGTTGGCAGAGGGGAGGTTGCTTATCGGTTATCGAAATCGGACGGATAATCGCGATTTGAGCACAGCATCTCGAAGGCAAACCACACACACAACATTCACAGGGTGTTCACAACACAGTTAACTAAAAGCAGTTGCCTGGCGATCGTGTGTAGATATATCAGTGTGTGGGCGTATGTATGTGTGTCTGTGTCTCTGTGTGTGTGAGTGTGTGTGTGTGTGTGTGTGTTAGTGAAATACCTTCCTAGGAGACACTTTTCTCCACAGAACGTTTCACTTTCAACTTGTCGCTTATAATACATCCCTGATCGGCCATTTTTTGTAATTTCAATGCTTTCTGTTCGCGTTTCTCGCGTTTTCTTATCTTTTTGATTTGCTTAAATAACTTAGCATGTCGCTTTACTTTGTTCGGGTTTTCATCACAATAGTCCAATAGAGTCTCACAAAATGCCCGGCCCATGTGCTCGTAATCCTGCAAGATCGAGATGGAGACTTATCGATGTGTCGAAAACCGAGAATGATTTTGTTTTATACCCTTGCAGAGAGCTTATCTATGGTATTTTGTTTGCAAGTAGACATCTCCGATACTATAACTTGTATATATTTTAATGCTGCACATGCAGTAAGTGAATCGCACCTAGACAGATAGGACCGATTTATCACTACACTACTATAACATATAGCTGCCAACGCAACAATCGGGCAAATGAGAGTGTTTCTATGAAGATCAGTATCTTCATCTACTATAGCCTATGTATACATTATCTATTTAATCAAAATCTGCAAACCTATCCTATCCTTTACTTTTATAGGAACAATCGGATGAAGCGATGGATTTTGCCTGAAACCCTTTTTTGTAGTTCATATTAGTATCGATTTAAGGCATACAGTAACCCATATAAAGGTTTTCCATATCATTAAAATCGGATATCTATATTTTTTGTATCTACCATGGAGACAATCATACAAGTATGAACCCTACAGCAATTAAGAGTTAAGAAACTGACGCCAAAATCTGCAAGGGTATAAAACCTTCACGAAGGCGAAGGTAGAATCTATTTCTTGGGTATTTTTTTGCTTAATTACCTGTGTATTAAAGTGTGTGCCCTTGCGTGAGCCTAGCAAGGAGCCACCAAAAGAAGCCTCGATGGTATAGGCATTCGTAATGCCCAGCATCCAGACAACAATGCGTCCAGTGCCCTCCTTGCTGCGCTGGATCTTAAACTTGCAGCTCTCGAATGAGAACTGAAAGAGGGAAAGGTGAATAAGATGATTGCAATTGATTTAGATAGGTTTAAGAAACCCACTCGATCGGCGCTGTTCTTGTGGAGCATGAGGGGGAACACTTGCTCAGTGAGTCTCTTTTCGGGACTGCGCTTGTTCTCACAGCCATATATAAATATGTTGTGCCTGCGTGAATGTGCGTGCATATCACAATACATGGCCACACCGCATTCCTCAATCAGTCTGAACGAGAAGTTATATAAAAGGATTACGATTAAAGATTATATAGATTAGCTCGGGGCAGGAACTCGCCTTCTTATCATGGCTTTTGTATACCAAATGGATGGATATGTCTCGCGTATAACTGTGCGATATTGACGATTCAGATCCTTGCCAGTCAGAGAATTGCGAGTGTTGCCCACAATCACGCCATCTGGATTCAGCATTGGCACAAGCTTGAATATGAATTTGTGTCGCAAGCGCTTGGCCACCGTCGAGTCGCCGGTTATGAAGTCCATCAGACCCTTCATCATCCACGACGCTGGCGTCTCACTGGGATGCACACGTGCTGATACCACAATGGATTTCTTGCGCTGCACATCAACAACGAAGAGAATGTGTTACTTTAGTGAATGAACAATGACATGGATGACAACCTACCCGCATGTGGTCCTCATTGCCGGAGGGCGCCGTCACTGTCAGATAGTACACGTTGTTTCCGGCCAGGGTGCGGCACAGCAGACGCAATTTACAGAATTTTGACTTAACCGGATGTCTTTGTATCTCCATAAGATAGTCCTGTAATAGACGCAGTGGAAGATTAACCAACCATAGCAATCATAGGTTACTAGGCTTGCAACTCACCTGCAGATCACTGTATGTGTAGGGATAACTGTGCGCGAAGTAGACCGTATCGTCGTCGTAGTCAAACTCAATTGTGAAAGTCAACGTATAGCTGGAATTATCATCGTCCTCTTCGTTGTTTGTGTTAGTTGTACTGTGTGGACGGGAGTCAAAGATAAATATAATACTATTTAACTGCAGGTATAGGGGGGGGGGGGTTATACTCACTCATCGTCGTTGCGATAATACGATATGTTGTTGCCGCATCTACGCCAGCCCTCCTTCTTCTCTTTGGCACCCAGTGTGGAATACATGACCGGTCGCATGCCATCGTTATACAGGCTATCTGACTTGACCAGATTGACAATGGAGAAGCGATAGAGCATGTTGCGATGGGTGCGTCGTACGCGAAAATAGAACCATTGCTTCGAGCGGCTCGTATAGAGATCGGGGCGTAGATACAGCTCATAATAGGTGGGCGTGATCTGCACAGCCTTGGCCAGATTACCAGACTCGAAACGCGACTCGAATTCCAGGCTATCGTACTCATCGGTATTCATCGGATGGCAGTTGGTAACAAATTTGGCACCGCCCACCGCCGATCGACTGAACTGTGTTTGGGGAATATCATAAGTTTGTGATTGAATTGATAACTTATCGGTAAGGCCAAACTCCGGGCAGAGCTTGTCGTTCAGTTCAAAGGTGCCGTTGTTGTTCATGCAGTTGGTGCCCAAGTGCGTTAGATTTGAAATATCATTGACCTGCTGCTGATCCGGGTCGAACCCGCGACGGCGGCCCCTGGCCACAGCGGCTACCGCTGCTGCCACGCTCACCTGCCGCTTACTCAGATTCGATGGCATCGACATATTCTCGTCGACAGCTGGGGGATCAGGAACATTAGGATTAAAAAGTTCCCACAAAAGGAGAGTCTATCGAAAACTTAATCCGAACAACCAGAATATCGTGCAACTAGGGAATATCGATAGTTCTTATCGATATCGATAGTTTTCCAGCTTACCTTCTACTTCTTTAAACTAACTTTCAGCTAAATCAGATCTCTCAACTAAGACATAGCATAGAGTATATCGATAGACATAGAGTATATCGATATCGATAGTTAGCTTCTCTTCTACTTTCCTGCACACTAACTTTAAGCTTAATCAGATCTCTCAACTAACACACAGCATAGAATATATCGATAGTTTTACCGATAGTTGTTATCTGATATCGATAGTTAGCTTTTCTATTACTTCTCTGTAAACTAACTTTCAGCTTAATCAGATCTCAACTAACAGACAGCATAGAGGATATCGATAGTTTTATCGATAGTTCTTATCTGATATCGATAGTTAGCCTTTCTTCTACTTTCCTGCAAACTAACTTTCAGCTTAATCAGATCTCAACTAACAGACAGCATAAAGTATATCGATAGTTCTTATCTGATATCGATAGTTAGCTTTTCTATTACTTATCTGTAAACTATCTTTCAGCTTAATCAGATCTCAACTAACAGACAGCATAGAGGATATCGATAGTTTTATCGATAGTTCTTATCTGATATCGATAGTTAGCCTTTCTTCTACTTTCCTGCAAGCTAACTTTCAGTCTAATCAGATCTCTGTCTGTATCCCTCCCTCATCTCTAACTCTATTGAAGTTCTACCCTCGTTCTACTTCGCTTACTTGCCAGCGTGAATTCGCCCTCGTCTCCCACTAGGGTATCCGCATCCGATACGGAAGTTGTGCTAGCATTGGAAATCTTGTCGGCACCACCGGCTAAACGGGGAATGGGGCTACCACAGCAGCTTCTTAGGAACTCCAATTGGTCTTTTATCGGGTGACTGTCCCTGCTGCTGTCACTGCTCGTCTTGTCCTCGTCCGTGTCATTAGCCGAACTCTTACTACCCGCAGCAGCTGCCTCAAGGCCTTGACGGGCACTGCTCTGGAAGGCAACCTCCAGGCGTGTCATGTTCGATTTGGGAAGCTTGAAGGGGGTGACGGCGTATTTGGTTTGTACCTTGTTTGAAACAGAGCTGCTGGCCCCGACCGACGGCTGATCATCATGTTCGACCAGCTTTTTGATAATCGCCTTGGACGTCCTCTTGCCAAACTGGCTGAGCACATAATTGGGCGATGCAGGTCGGCATTCGGTGCTGTTGTTCTTCCAGATGTCCTCGATGTCGCTGGCCTCCTTGCTGCTGCTCATCTTGCTGGTGGTGTCCAACTTGCTGCTGTCTGTGAGTCCCATCGAGTTGGCGCTCACATAACGCTTCTTTTTGGCCTCGATAAGACTCTGCAGGGTGTTCTTCTCCCGCAACTCCTGCGGCGTTTGGCCACTCGAATCGTATTCATCATCGTCGTCGTCGTCGTCTTGTGAGTTGCTTGTCGAGCGATCGTCCAGCCTGTTTAATATCTTGGAAACACTGTTCAACTGTGCCTTGTTCGAGTGCATTATTAGGCGTCGGGGTATGAAATCGTTCCTCGAGTCCGATGAGTCATCCGAGTCTTCGCTTGATTTATCATCTACCTTCGTCGTGGTATTTGAATTATCCTGTTTGGTTGTTTAAGGTCGGAAGAAAATTAAGATATGTGCAGCACAACCCCCCAGGCAACAGTGTGTTCCGCCTCCACTGCATCCGATCGTCTTCTACCCACCAAACCCCCTTCCCAGCCCGTGTCAGAAGTGCCGGCGGTGCATGCTTAAGGGTAATCGGAACCAGTTTAATACTCACATAGTTGACCGCACTTATAGGACAATAGGTGAACACAACGATGCCATTCTCCTCTCCAACTGGACGCGGCTTCAGTTCGTTGCCCGTCGGCACATTCAACGGCTCGGGCTGCGGCGGCACATAGGGAATGTGTATGATTCGCTCCTCGATGACCTGAAAAGAGATACGATTGCAACGATTCGGGATAATTGGATTGGATACAACTCCCTCTACGACTACTCACCTGACATTCTACCGGCCATCTGGGGGCCTGCTGTGAGCAATCATTGTCCTTGTCCTTCGGCAGGGCGAAAAGGTCACGCGGTTCCTTCAGTCGTGCAATCGGTTTCAATGTTTTCTCATCTGTGTTCACGACTAATTGATTGGTTTTCAGTCCCTTCGAAAGAAAATTACCAAGGAACCCAGCTAGAACGAATACCCAAACAGTAAATCAAAATGCGAACCAAACTGTTGTTGTTCTTATCCAATGGATTTGCGAGAGACCGCATTGAGTGAAGGCCGATGCAAAGTTAACTTTTCACTTTTGACATTGAGTTATTTTAAGTGAACTGTCACGAGTATGGCTAACTGAGCTGAATGTATTTATAAATTATAACGGAAGAGCCTCCTTCATTTCGGGTTTGGGCAGTGACAGCTTGACGTTCAGTAATTGTAATTTCAGCTTATTATTTAAATATGTATGACTATTCGATGTGGAATTATGATTAATGAAATACCTACGAAAGCCTCTTACTGTTAAATATTTTAGCCACCTCAAACATAATGGGACAGATTCTTAAGTGAAACTCAGTTGTTGTAACTTATTTATAAATGAAACTCATTAGGTATAAATTTTAATTGTATTGACCAAGTCAAACAATGGTTTTAACCATATACAATTTTTAAATGAAATTTCTCATGCCATTTTAGTTAGTTTACATTAATTTCTAAATTAATGAGGATTGTTGTTATTTAAACTTTATTTATTTGTTGTGTTTTCAAAATATGTGCAATGATTAAGGATTCCATTTTTTTTTTACTTTTTTCCGAAAAGAAAAGAAAAAATACGAAACAAAAAATTAACTAAATTGGGATTATATTTCTTTGTTCCAACTCGTTAGATCTTATTGTAATTTTTTGTTAAATCTGTAAAACATTTCCTAGTGGCAAAAGGGCGTGTTCTGCTCACCCGATACGCGTTCTTTTGCTTGTTTATTAAAAACCAATTGGCAAATATTCAAAACTCGTACACAATGTAAAATAAAGGAATCTTGTACATTAAACAAACAGTACAATAAAATTGTTGTAATGAAAATGCACCTAAGTATAGATCCATATTAAACTATAGACTGCAAGAAGATATAGGGTTTATTGGTATACAAATCGTTCTTTCTCATATATCAGTCGAGAAATTTAAAAAACAAAATCGAAAGGTACATAACTCATAAGTAATATTTATGAAGTACCTTTATCGATTGTTTATATGGGAAATCGACTTTTCTGAGGTCTTTTAAAATAAAATCTTCTATCGAAATGTTCTGAATGTGCTACATGAATTTTATTTTAAATGATCTGCATAGAGAGAACACCTTTATAAAGGTCAAAAATTCCATTTACGGTTCGTTTATAATAACAAACCAGGTGAAAATAAATATATATTTTTCATAAATCAGACAAAGTACTTGATTAATGTACGAAATGGTCACGAAAACAAAACTGAAGCTGTTTGGCAACGATTTTGGCCAAAATAATATATGTATATTTGTATATCTCAGAGCATTCATAATACCTGAGAGTGAATCACACACACACCTACACACACACACACACACACTTTCCTCGTTCTATAGAATTATTTTGATGTTTCTTTTTTGAATCCGTTGACCGTTATTTAGAACATTGGCAAAATTCAAACTAAAAACGAATAAAATGCTCCTCCTGATTTGATACACACAGAACTGTGAAGGCGGCAATATATGTATGCAGGCCATGTCTTCAAAATGTTGGGGGAATTTTCAGCCGAATGCGCAACAAATTGAATCTGTTGGGTATACTGGTTTGCTTGCGGTACATACCCGATATCGGTTGTAGTTCTGTAGAGCTTGTAAACCTATGGAGATGATCGAAGGATCTTGCAGGCAGTGACGATTGTGTCTTTCCCACGCACTTTCGAGCTTTACCAGCTGATCACAATGATACCCACTCTACAGGGTATAATTGCGGGAGGGCAGTGAAGCACAAATAACACAGAAAACAAAAAGAACCGATTGGAGAAGCGAGAAACGCAGCTGTTCTGTGCTTAATACTTAGAACTTTTGGCAAACAAATAGTACGCGACGCGAAACACACTTGTCCGAGATCTGCGCGAATGATGATGAACCGCGAACAGTTTTGAGCGATGCGATCGACTGAGTTCCTCTCGAAGGAAGCGTGACAAGAAAGAGGTGCCAAATCTCAACTCATCGAGGGGGACGGGCCGGCGGCGACAGGCAACTAGCGACTGGCGATAGACGATAGGCGGGAGTCGAGCGGACAATCGAGGCAATTTGTTATTGCTGCGTCTCTCTGTGCTGTTATCGTTGCTGTAGTTGACGTGGCTGCTTGCGCGTTTTGTTGTTGACTAAAACAGAAAGCCAGAATGCCGCCAGAATGGCAAACGAATCGCGGTGTATGAGAACGATTGGACATGGACGAACATGTTGATTCTTTTGTACATACGCTGCAGCAGCGTCGACGACGACGTCAGCGCGGGCAGCGACGTTCAGTTCAATTTGCTTCGGCTCTGCGTTGTTCATCGGCGTCGGTGGCGTCTCAGCCGCAGCTCTGAAAGGCGTCGGCAGCGACAGTTGCCGTTGCGAATATTATTTATTGCAATGAGAGAGAGTGAGAGCGACACAGAGAGAGAGAGAGAGTGGAAGCAAGAGCCCGCGATATTGACAGGGAAGCTTTCGGTCGGTTCGCACTTTCTCTGACAGGCGCACGGCCATTGGGAAGCTTTTTCACTGCCACGGCAAAGAGGCTGGAGCTTTTGGCTTGCAATTAAACTTAAAGGCATTGAAACTGAACCGATATCGAATAGATATAGCAGCTATTATCGTGCGCGTTTGCCAAAAGTCGGATAAGTGTAAGCATTATCCAGACAAACTGTCTGCTATATATTCGTAGATAATTTACAGTTAATCCAAGTGGGCGTAGGAACAAAGACTTGAGATATTCACAATGTATATTGTCAGCGGGATTTTTGTAATTAATTATTATTTATGATCCCAAGAGAGCTATAGAAAAATTTGGCATGCAAACCCTGGCATACCCTGTAAATTTGTAAGCATTATATATTTGACATATTATACTGGCCAGGCAAGGGCAATGAAGAAGTAAAAAATAACTTAAGAATGAAATAATATTTCGCATCAATGAATACAAACTAAAAATAATCAGATTATTTTTCCACTATAACTACTGTAAGTAGTCTTTAAGTAGTAACAATTAACTTCTGATGCTCATTAGGTTACAGATAATTACTAAACTTCGCATCCCTGATAGAATAATATTTAAATAAACCAAAAATATATTTTATATTATTTCTGGGACATGCAATATATTTTAAGAGTTAATTTATTCTACAAATTGAGACTATATTGCATTCAATTACTATTATTCTTCTATATTCACAGATATTACATGTTTTAGACGATGATTATTTGTCGTTCTGCAACACAAATATGTATAGATTTAAATCTGAGTGTACATTGTGTATATACATCCATGTGTATATAATGTGATCTACATTATGAAATTCAGGTGAACAAGAGCCAATTCTCACTACCAATTATTTTTATTTTCGACTGGGTTTCACATTAAACATAATAAATTTGAATAGACATAGAAATATTAGCGAGAAAGTGCAATTATCAATCGAGCAAAATCTTTTAATTGCTCTCAGAAATAATGAGTATAGGGTATTAGGTGGGTGATATTATATGTTATTTTATATGCACATCATGCTTAACAGACGAAATATATTGAATTGTGTTAAAAAACAGCATAATAACTATTAATAACTATTAAGTTATGGAATTATTAAATCAAATAAAGCTTCAAAGTTTCTTTTATTTATCGAGATCACGGATTCTTTAATTTTTCAAAATCATAGTTTACATCAACTGATCAATGCGTATATTCCCAACTGAACGTTACTGAGAGAGAGAGAGAGAGAGAGAGAGAGAGAGTATATAGTGCTCGACCTTGTTCTCGAACGTGCATTGGGACAAAGAGAATTGCAGTCGCATTTCGCTCAAGTTAATGAGTTCATTTCCAAAATGAGGCTGCATAATGAACCCGAACCCGTATCCCCGAGTTCGTTGAAGTAAAAATGAAGACGAACGATGCCATACGAATCGTCTCGTCTATTTGGGTTAATTTGTAGAGCGAACATTGTCGTGGTTTGCTCTATATATCGCGGCTGTGAATTGATGCGCCATCCTCCCCAGATACAATACAATATATATATTATATGCTATATAGTATGTATGTGTGAAGCGCCCAAGGGAATGTTTCATTAATTAAATTTTTACGCTCAAACGCAGGCGGCAATCGCAAATCGCAAATTGTAATAGCAACCGCGTTCTTGGCACGTTCGCGAATCAATGGCATGATCTGAACACTGGCAGCTTTATCTATCATTAATTTGAACAGTCCTTTAAATCTATGGTATTTTGTTTATCACCCAAAAACATTCGGCCAATGCCTCCGCCCCGGCCCGGTACTATGTGAACGTGTCTGTAAATTTTCGTCTAAATATGGCACAATTTGTTTCCTTTGTTCTTGTTAGACACGATAAGGTAAACGCGACTAGACAACAATGAATATTTTGGATGAACTCGCATTCACAAGAATGTAAGGGTCGAGGGTCCCAGGCGGATGGCGCAAGAGGTACTCATTGAGTAAATCCCAATGTTTTGGGGTTACCTTCTAATGCACTATCAAACAAGTCTGGCAAATGCGCATTTTATAGGGAAGGAACAAAGAAAATATGTATTCTATATAAGATCAATGAGATGACGCATCACGAAGTTATATGTGGATATATTTAAACAGAAATAGGATAAATAATCGAAAGGTAAAAAGAATATATATTTATTATGTGGTAATTAACATATGCTAGTTATTTTCAAATGATCCACTAAACTTAAATAGGATCGTAAATAGCTATAATATTGTATTATTATATATATATTATATAGCATAACTGCTATTGACAATCGAGTGTCTTTCATTGAGGTTATGTCTTCGGCCAACTTATATGTTATTAAGGGTGAGAAATCTGTTTGGAGTACAAACAAAGTGATTGACCCCATTGTGTTGATAGTGTAGTTTTGCTGATAATGTCCATGGATTTCCCCATTGGGCGAGGACTTTCTTTACTTTTCGCCACTAATAAAACAGAGTGAATCGCATTGAAAAGAAATAAACTAAAACCGGAGTCGGTATTTGTCGGCTTATGAATATTAAACACTAGAGGAAGGAAGGGGGGGTGGATGAGACCCATGTAGATAGCGACCCCAAGCGACTCCAAATTGGGGATTGTGTTAATGGTTTGTTTGCCGTTGTCATAACAGCGCGTTGCGACGAAAACAGCGTCGATTTCGGGGAAAATTCCTTAACTTGGTGAAATTGAAACGATTTTCGGCTAATTCCCTGCAGCATTATCTTCTTAATCTTCTTTTGCAGTGACGCAATTGGCGTTTGAGACGGAAACGAACAGAAAAACAACTGCGAGGCGAGGAGGCAAAGTATCTCATCATCATCATCATCATTAGGAATTGTTTTCCACGCTACACTGCAGAAAATAAACTATTGTTTAGTGCAGATAACGAGAACAAAAAACAACTTCATACACAAAGAAGAAGAATAAAAATAAGGTGAACAAACAACAAAAAGGAAGAAGGAGAACAAACAACAACAAACACCGTGGTGCCCTTAGACAATCAACAAAATTGAACCAATCCAATGTGAGTATACAGGTCTGCAGAAAGTAAACTATATAGACGCAAATATATATTATATATATATATATAAATATGCTATATATACATGGGCACGATTATACAGAAGTTTTGGGAATAAGGAAACATAGTTTTGAATACATTTTATGAAGATGTTTGTAGATCTTGTAAAAAGGCCGTTTACTCTTTCAGGAAAGTGCAGAATGAATGGAATTATTTCGAATTTCAATGTATTGTAGAAAGCGAAGAGGACCTAAGTACTCTTTATTATTATTATAATATTTGATAAAGGGATCTAAAATATATATTGTACCTTCCCTGCTGAGCTTATCTCTTCAATTTCGAGAAGGTGCTTGCTCTCCTCTCAAAGAGGTGAGCTTACTTTATGGTATATCATTATCCTTGGTCTATATCAATTTATAGAGATGTTTGCATACTTGCGACTTTATAAAGGAAGTACTCCCACGATATATGCAGAATATTTTTTTAAATTATTTCGAATCTGTTGGCTTTTCGAAAACCTTCAGTGTGCATGCATGTGCATGTTCGTGGTGCAGATATATTACCTCCACTGGATGTTGTTAGTGTGCAGACTGGAAACAGCTGAGCCTGTAGAAACTGCACGCGACCGCCGCCAAATCCGGTGTTAAAGTCCATAATGTAGCAGGCCGCTCAAGGGGCGGAGGGCAGTGTATGGCGCTGGCTGGGGAATTACGTGGATTGTGAGATGTGCCAATGACTCCTAACTCTTGCATATCTTCGTATCTTATTGCTGTTCTTTCATCAATTCACTATTTGCACAGGTAAAAAAAGAAACCGAAGAGACACAAAGCAGTTTGTGGACGATATCAAACACGTTAGCTATTTAGCTATTTAGATTTCACTCGGCAGTTAGCGGCATTTTGCTGTGTCTGTGCGGCGTCGGGCAAAAGCAAACTGAGCCGCTCAGCGCCGACTGTCTCGACTACTCGAGTGGCAGCGAGTGGAGCGGCAACTGTTATAAACAAATAAACAAAGGCAGCTCGAGCAGAAGAAGGAGTAGAGGGAGGAGGTAGGAACGGCAGCAGAAGGAAGGAAGTGCAAGGTAGTCTAGTTCTGCCATGTAACCGAATCAGACACATAAACCTAAGCAGCCTTGGATACGGCCAAGACACACACACACACACATACACATTACTTAGAACCCCCTATAGAGGGCACTAAATACCAATACAGACTGTAGCCGAGCATTGTCCCAGTGCCCAAGCAGCAGTTCGTTCTCTTGGGGGAAGGGTATGGGGAGGGGGGAGAGCATCGGATGCTATCAATTAATTTGTCAAAAATTTTGTTTGTCTATCGAGTGTGCGCCCACTGGGCATAGCCGCCTCCGCCGGTGCCGCCAGCGTTGGACACATACCAAACAGGTGTCATGCGAATTGCCAACTAAAGCGGCAGCCAAGCGTCCCAGCAGCCGAGCATCGCATTATATCACCATTACCTAGAGCGGGCGGCAATGATCTTGATCACAATATTTATGTATTTTCTATTTTGGCAAGACGCCGTGACTCTCAAGGCAACAAACGCGTCGCCGTCGCCGTCGCCCCTTCCACTTCTCCCCCTTATCTGACACTCTGCCCTCATTTGTTTTCTTTCTTCAAATACCCTGTAGCAATGTGTTGTTAGTTTGCAAAGCGGGTTATTTGGGCCTTAGTCACCTGATATGTCTATGAATAATAGGAATATTTAAATATATATACTCTCTTTCTGCACTGTACAGGGTATATCACAGTAGAGCATGCTGAAGACTGCATCACACGAATTTCACGAAACAAAACGTTTATATGTAAATTCAAATTGCAATTAAAACATTTGTTTACTATATTTCTTCGCATTATAGCTAATTTGTATACCCTGTAGCATTGAAATGGCAAAATGGGGTTTTATGAATTCAATAAAAGTGTGCACATAAATTATAAAATAAATTTACAAACAACTATACAATCCTTAGTATATGATATCTGTTGGCATCTTTTCATATTTCTTGCCTTAAATAGATTCTTCTACAACCAAGATGCCCCTCTCTTAACGTACACTTAACGTACAAATTAGCAAGAAAATACGTGAAAAATAATTGTGAAAATTGGTTGCCTTTGTCTTTCAACATGCAAAAACGAAATAATGATTTTGCAACAAAGTTAAAGAATCGCATTTTACAGAAATTCAAAAGTTTTTCTTTCTTCCTTTCACTAGAATTGTTTATTTATTTTTATTATTAATTTTTCTATTTGGAAAATCCGTGTTTGCAATACCGTTAGCTGTTATTCCATTCCTACGTAATATATACATATATGTATATATATTTGCCACTATTTTGCTACAAAGATACAGATCTATTAAAAAATCACATCCGCAAATGAACAGAGAATCTGTCTAAATCAATGTAAAACCAGAAAAGAAGTATACCTTCGGCACACAGATGGTTTAATACACTTACAGTTTCTAATATCTTCTGATCTTTCCTATATTTATTCAATTTTATCGTGCAGAATTGAACAATGTTATTCAATTATTAATTCATTGACAGCTATAATAAATCCAATCGCTGGACGTACACAACTTTTATTTGAAAATCAATTTTCAATCAACTTTTAACTGATTGTTCCTATGAAAGCTATAGGATATATTTGTCCGACTTTAATAAAATTGAAAAATATACGACAATGAATATCTTCTTTGATTGGCACTGATAGGTTAAGTTATTTCGTAAAAAAATACTGGTCTTCATACAAAAAGCCCCATTTCGACCGATTGTTCCTATGGGAACTGTATGTTATAGCAGTCCCATTTTCATGAAATTTTATGAACATATTATCTATATAGAAATATACCAATGTTTAGTTAACTTGATTGCAATTTCTTGGAAAAAATTATACAAATCAGTCGATAGGTTGTATAGTAGCTATGCGATATATCTGACTCGTTCCAACTTGTTAACAACGTGGAACAATAAGAAGGATGTGCACCAAGTTGCATAAAGATATCATCCTGACACAAGGACAGAGATAGTTTGACTCCTCTATTGATGCTGATTCAGAATATAAATACATATACTTCATAGGTCGGAAATGGGTGTTGCCAATTTCTGGTCAAAATAAATACACCCTCTGCAAGGGTATAACAAGATTGTGCTTGAACGATTTCGTTTTGATATGCAACATATGTTTCAAAATCTTAACATAGATTTATAATCGAATCAAACGAACACAGCAATAAAATTCTATATATATATGTTTATTGGGAAAACACAATATGTGAGAAAAATTATGTCTCATCTCGCTAGATTTCAGATCTACGTAGTCTTTAAATGATTTTTCATTATTCATTTTTTTCTTTGTAGAACTATTGCATTGATCTCGAGAACTGCAGCAGATAAGAAAATGAAATCTTATATATACATATGTTAGACTTGGTTTTACATAATGCAAATCTGTATAGTTCCAAATCGGCTATATAAGATCGCATTCTGCTTTATATACTGCATACATTATTCGTGTAAGCATCGTTCCTATGGCATCCCCTCTTCGACATCGATTCAAGCTTCCCTACTTACACTTCGCATAGTCGCTCAGTACCAGTGAGCACTGCAGGTCGTTGCACTTGAAGTTCGCACTGACCAGGCTAATGGCCTCCACGTTGCCTGCTATGCTGGGGTCCACCTCCGCCTCCTCCTCCTCCTCCTCCTCATCTGGGTCCGCCTCGCTGCAGCAGGAGCTCGAGCCCGTTGTCAGGGACAACAGCAGATCCGGCTCGGAGATTGCGTGATTGCGCGTACTGCGCAGAAGCAGGCGACGTCTGGTTGCTTCCACGGATGCGGGTCCTACCTTGGTTAACCAATTGTCGCGGTTGCCATGACCAAGCTGCGTCTTCAGCAGGTAGTTGTAGGCCGAAGGCTGTGAATGAGGCTGCGCTTGTGGAGAGGACAAGGAGATCGGGGTCGGTGTTGGTCTTGGAGTTAGGGTTGGGGTTGGGGTTCGTGACGGCAAGGGCGTGGGCGTACGCGTGGCAGATGCTTTAGTCTGCAGCATGCCTTAAGATGTGCTTTTCACTTTTCACTTGCAACAAAAAAACAACAACAACAACAACAAACAAACAATGCGAACTTTTCAGCTCATGCGTCGCTCTTGGAGAGCATCAGCAAAAGCGACAGTCACGGAGGAGCTCTTGGCACTTGGCTGCCAGCGACAGACTCGTGTCTGCAGCAACTGACTAACGTTGACTGCCTAAATTGGCCCCGTGGCGGTGCCTTCAATCCGGAGTTACCACGTAAAAACCACGGCATTAAAATTATTGCTGCCGCTGACGCGCCTCGCCTCGACTCCACTCTCTACTCTCTACTCTACTCTACGCTGTGCAAGGCACCAAAAAAGTTTGTTTTCCCTTATTTGCATACCCTGTAATCGTGTAGAGTAACAGTACTAGGTATATACCACACACACACACAGTTCGAAATTGAAAACCTCTTGTTTGATAAAGAGAAGAAGTTGCAACTTAAGAGAAATCAAGTTCTTTGCTATAAGGTTTATAGTTGTTTATAGCACGCCATAATAATAAACAAAACTTGAAATTATATTTGTTAAATCAAGGTTGTTACCGTGCCAAGCCTCCTACAGGGTATCATTAGAGTAGTTCGTGCTCTGCTATGGCATTTTTATTTGCATTTTAACACACTCGCACTCGCACACTC
Organism: Zaprionus camerounensis; assembly: GCA_018904165.1. NCBI lineage: Eukaryota > Metazoa > Arthropoda > Insecta > Diptera > Drosophilidae > Zaprionus > Zaprionus camerounensis. The sequence goes on from JAEIFS010000740.1 coordinate 2,437,293, forward strand.
ACACAACCGACTAGGGGACATCCCCCGCGCATAGGAAGGTACGTTGGCAGGGGGCGTGGCAAGGAAGGGAGCTGCCTAGGCTGAATTGAGGGACGCGTGGCCGCTTCTGCGATTAACATAAATTGCGCACGACATGGCGCAAGTGTGCACTCATTCAACACACGCCGCTATACCCTACACATGTGTGTACTATATGCATATATATTCATGATCATTAGGGCAAAAACCGCTATTGCATTAAGTGTTTCCTACTGAAAGCGTGTTATGGAATTTGAAAACGTAGGAGGTGATAGTAATACGTAATACATTCTATATGTACAAACATACATACATGTATATACATATACATATATATAAATTCATGATCAGAAGGTTGAGAAATAAACTTGCAAAAGGTTGTTAGACCATTTGAAAACGAAAGAGGGAATGGTAATGCGTAATCTGTTCTGCATGTACATATATACACATATATATATATATATAACATATATATTCATAATCAGTAGGTCGAAAACCAATTAACCTATTCATGCTAGTTGCCTCCTTTGAAGACGATAGGTTATGCACTCTATATAGACGAAGCTGAACAGATGCATCTCATCCATATACTCTATCTAGAGCATACAGGCTTCGTTGTTGCCGTAATACTTTGCTTTTGAATTTTCAAATTCAAAAGTATTTATGCATAAGTAGGCTCAGTTGCATGCACGCACACCGTCACACACACAAACCCATACACACACACGCACACGCACACACACATAGAAAAAGTGCGCCCCTCTTCAGTCAGTCAATTGCTCAATCGAACCCAAGAGCCGACGGCAGCGCGTGCACTTTGCATGCCGCTTTGGCACCATTTTGGAAGCCATTGCAGCTGGAACAGCGACTTATTGGCAGACAAAGAGACGAACAGACCGACAGACAGGCAGGCAGACAGACAGGCAGGCAGACAAACAGGCAGACTGACTGACAGTCAAATGGCAACAGCAGCAGTAGCAGCGCTCAAGAATTCCATATGTCCTTACAAAGGTCCCCACAGCGCGTCAATGTCTCTTGGAGCTAAGTACTGCCATCTCATGCCATATTGAAGGTGCCGTTCAATTACAAGGTAACGCTACCCTTCGGGCTTTAGCTTTAGTATTCAATTGACGCGAAAATCATGTTCCAATGCAATTCCAAGTAGAATCCAAGTACATTGAGAAATGTCGTCGAGACTCCATCAGTTGCTAATGCCTTCAAGGTGTAAGGGTGTATCAGAAAGAGACGGCTCCATGAGATCATTGTGGACAAATTGAGAATTTCCTAATGTTCAATATTCTAATTGATAATTTGTGATGCAGACACGTGCGCCATATAATAATATCGCCCAAGTCGAAAGTTCTTGACTATATTTTCTACGAAATTACAAAGTTGGTGCTATGCAATATCTTAAGCATGTCGAAGAAGCTACCTTTGAAGACAACTCGATTCCCTAATACCCTGCAATATTAAAAACTTATAGATGGAATATATTATATATATATATATATATATCTTATACTATATTTACTTAATCTAGCAAAAGATAGGTAAACATTGGCGAATGCCCTAAAGTTTAAACTTGGTTCCGTCTCGCAAAATATTGGATATCAATCCTTATAACCCTTCATCTTTGCTTGTTCGACTTTCTGTCAGTTCCCTTTTGATATGCCGTAAATGGGCCAAATTACATAGAATTCCCATTTATCACTAACCCAGTGAAGCTCTCGCTAAAGCCGAAGTCAGCCAATCAACCCCATTAAAACTCACATGAAAGGCAGGTGAAGCTATAAATTGCGCATTTCATATACTACGTAGAACCCCAAAAAGTTTTTGTTAAATGATGACGCAGTTCGCAACGTATACTCAGAAGAGGATATTATGTATAGACTATGGGTTATCTATATCTAAATGATGATAAAACTAGATTTCTCGATAATATCTTAATTTATCATGGCATAAAAGAGGATATTATGTATAGACTATATGTAATTAATATATTCATGATATTCGAACTAGATTTCTCGATAATATCTATATATATCATATAATAAAAGAGTATATTGTGTATAGATCATAGGTTATCTATATATTCCGGATATTTACTCATGGTTTTTTAATAATATATTAATATATCATAGGATAAAAGAGGATTTATGTATTGATTATATATTTTTTATATATTCATGATATTTACACATAGTTTCTTGCCAATATCTTAATATATCATGGGATATAAGTGGATATTATGTATGGACTACAGATAATATATATATTAATGACATATAGACAAGTTTTTTCAATTATATCTTAATATATCATTGTATTTAAAGTCGTGCTCAAGGAAACCTCAATAGGTATCAAGCTGCCCGATGTAAGTACGGAGTACCTTCGAGTCAGCCCTACTCTATATGATTTTTTCATGTTGCGCTTTTGTCAATTTTGTCATTTTTCTACCAGTTCGGTTGTGTCTCATTATCGTGTATCTGTTTTGCTATTGTTTGTTGTTGTTGTTGTGTGCTTTTTCCCATGGCTTTGTGTATTTTTGGGGCCTATTTTGAAGCAAGTTTAGTTAAGACAGTGACTGGCGCGGTCATGCGATGGCGAACCGTCTATACTAGAATGCAACTCGCGTTATTGATAGACAGTTGGAGCTGGATCTTAAAATAGAACAGAGACCCCAAGCACTGTAACTATTTCGAACCGACTTTGTCAGGCTTCAGCGACTCGTCAACGTCAACCGGAAATGGAGCTGAACTCAGGCAAAAGAAGGTATTGCAGTGTGCGAAAACAGCATACTGAATTAGATATATGTAAGTACATACATATAGAAAGAGAAATATATATGTACATATGTACTGGAATTGGAAACCGATTTGATCTGCGCTTCAAAGACAAACATTTGTGTGCACTGAAAACAGGAGATGCTAATAACAGAATAGCACATCTGTGATGTAGAAATATGTACTTCATAATGGACTTACAAATAGATATATATACTTCATGGTGGAATTACAAATAGATATGCACTTCATGGACTTACAGATTGATATATGTACTTCATGATGAGCTTACAAATAGATATACATATGTACTTCATGCTGGACTTACCATCGCATTGTTGCTGATGCTGTGTCTCAATTTTCTCGTGTGCCGCCCTCGCCATCCAATTATCCTTGACACACTTCTGCATGCTGGGATGTGAATGTGAAATAGATAACGCACTTCACACACAATTTTTTCAACGTTTAAATTCGTATTAATTTCAACCGGATTATTCTCGTGCTCAAATAAAACTATTCTGCTTGCCTCTAAACCTGTATGTGTGTGTATATGTGCTTAATGAAATAGAGATCTCGGCCTGCTCCAATAATAACAACGAAATGGCAGAGAATACCTGATGTGATTCAAGCTGTGCTGAGTAACGACGCGTCGCTTCAAAGTCGTCTCTATCGATAACTTTGTTCAGAGAGCTTTTAAAAACTTTGAGAGATTGAAAAGCTTGACGTTTTGAAAGTAAGCAGTAACTTTGCAGGTTTTAATCTATCGAGAGATAACTGTAGCAGGCTCACTGCTCACTCTGCTCATGTTGCAACATGTTGATGCCAATCACAATGACTGCCAGCTGCCTTGCAGTTCCGTGAACTACGTACAGACATAGTTCAAAGTTCAATGCATCGTTAACGAACTGCACACACACCTCATACACACACACACACACCTCACATACACACACACACACACCTCACATACACACACACACTACATTCCATAGAGCACCTCCCGATGTTATAATTTCTACACATGTCGAAAATTTCTAACGCAACCTTGCGAGGCGTCGATAGGAAGAGAGGTGAACACGCACACAGGCGACACGTGCGACTACAGGTGCATAGGTATTCATTCGTGAGTGCGCCCCCCGTTCACCCCCAGGCAGTGTACACAAGTCGCTGCAGCGTGTCCGCCAATCCGTGGAAAACTCACAGCAGTTTCGTACAGTTGAAAATTAAAATTGTATCCATCGTTTATTTTGGCAACTTTTGTTGTTAAACTATCAAAACTATTTATGGTCAGAGTGAGGATAGCTTGACACCTCAAGAGAAAGAGACAGAGAGAGAGAGAGAGTGACGAGGAGGAAGAGAGAGAGAGAGTAGTAGAAAGCCAAACAGCAGCACTTTTCGCAATTGATCAACACTGACAGCAGAGCATTGCATACTTTACAGAGCAGCAAAAGTGATTACAACTTTAAGGAATCTGCTCAATTAAAACCATTTCAGATATATTTATTACATTATATTATATAAATTATATTTATTTATTATTGTTATATAATTTATTTTATTTATTTAATTACTTCATTCATTTCTTATACAGAAATGAACAGAACTCAGCTTGATTAATTGAGAGATTTTGATTAATTGAAAGAAAGATTAATCAAAAGAATGAGCGAGATATGTATATACATAAAGAGAGGATATATATAGATAGTAGGATTGATACATAAAGTGAGAGATATAGATAATATAAGAGAGATAAACAAACAATATAGATGGTATAAGAGAGAGATGGTAGAAAAAAAGGGGAGAGAGAAAGAGAGAGACTAACAAATTTAAATGGTATAAGTTAGAGATAGCTAAGAGAGAGAGAGAGAGAGAGAGAGAGAGAAAGAGAGATAGAGGATATACATACATATGTAAATGTATGTGAGAGATGATGACAAGGGGAGTAAGTACGCTTTGAGATATAATGGCGCAAGTTTTTAAAACTTCCTTATATAGCATGAATCAGCATTGTAATTTAAGTTGTAGGTGTAACTGTAATTGGAGCTATACACTTCCGAACTTCAACTGTATTTGATATACTAAAATAAACGAATATGTTAAGACATTACACTACACATTTAGACATTAGAGTCAGTTCGATCGAATCGAAGATACTCTGGTTTATTTGCAGCCAGGATGTATTCCATTTCTATTATTCATCAACTTAAAATCATAAATCAAAATATATGTATATAAATAATATTGTGAACCATTGCAGAATGTTTTCATTTCAAATAGAAATTCCCCTTTTCAATCAGTCTCTTTCCAGCCAACTCCCTTAGTAATAGTACAGGGTATACGAACAATAAACTATAATTATGAATTGCATATGTCGAATCAAAGCAGTCGAGGCTGCGTCATATTTAATGGGTATCAATAAAAGTGACTGTAATAGGTGTTCGCAGAAAAACCCTACGGCCCTCCCACTTATGCCATTACTCATGTACAAGTATAACAAGGGCAAGCCAGGGCACAGGAGGGATTAGGGAGGAGGCGGGGGTACAGCTGTAAGGACGCAGGAATGTCTTTCATAATGCCGGTGAATGTCTTTTTGCGGCCGCTGCTTTCAGGGGACAGAAATAGGCGTTGGGGTCTATTAATAGGGGCTACGACAACGGCTTCGTCAGCAGAACATGTTGCGAGGCGAGTCCTCTGTTTGATCGATAGCTACTGCAACAGCAACAGCAACAGCGACCAAGAACAACAACAACGATAGCCACGGCAACTGTTAAGAGCTTACGAAACAGTTCACAGAGGAGGCGACTGTAGTGTCGAAGCTGCTTCGCAATAATCAATCTAATTCTCAGCTTCTTTGCTTATGCTTTTTTTAGTCGCAAACTGCCGACATAAAACTGCCGATTTTTAAACTGACAATAAACGGAAATAACACTGAAAATGGGACGCAAAATAACGGTAGCCGTGTCGACGCTTAACCAATGGGCGCTGGACTTCGAGGGTAACATGGCCCGCATATTGCAGTCCATACTGGAGGCCAAGGACATGGGGGCCAGCTACCGCACTGGACCCGAGCTAGAGATCTGGTAAGTGACAGGCCACAAGGGTTCCCTTTCCTCTACCAATGTAATCTCTCCCATTCTCTCTCTCTCTCTCTCTCTCTCTCTCTTCACAGTGGCTACAGCTGCGAGGATCATTTCCGTGAGCCGGACACATTCCTGCACTCGTGGGAGACGCTGCTGGAGATCATGTTGTCGCCCTTTTGGTAAGCAAATGCAAATGCAGATCGCACTTTCTAGCACCTTCACTCACTCAGATTCCTTTGCTAGCGAGAACATGCTGGTGGACGTGGGCATGCCTGTGATGCACCAGAACGTTGCCTACAATTGCCGTGTGGCCTTCTACAATCGGCAACTGCTGCTGATACGCCCCAAGATGGCGCTCTGCGATGATGGCAACTATCGCGAGTCGCGCTGGTTTACCGCCTGGACCAAGGAGCTGCAAACGGAGGAGTATCTGCTGCCGCGTCTTATCTCGCAGCACACGGGCCAGGAGACGGTGCCCTTTGGTGACGCGGTCATCGCGACGCGCGACACCTGCATCGGCTACGAGATCTGCGAGGAGCTGTGGAATGTGCGCAGCAAGCACATCGAAATGTCGCTGGCGGGTGTCGAGCTCATTGTGAATGGCTCCGGGAGCTACATGGAGCTACGCAAGGCGCACATCACCAGCGATCTGATACGGAACGCCAGCTTCAAGGCAGGCGGCGCTTATCTGTTCAGCAACTTGCGCGGCTGTGACGGGCAGCGTGTCTACTTCAATGGCTGCTCGGCGATTGCGCTGAACGGGGAGCTGCTGGCGCGCAGCCAACAGTTTGCCCTCCAGGATGTGGAGGTGACGCTGGCCACCATTGATCTGGAGGAGATTCGTGCCTATCGTGTGAGCATGCGTTCCCGTTGCACCACTGCGGCTGGAGCCGCTGCCTATCCGCGGATTCGATGCGACTTCGAGATGTCCACGCACAGTGACATCTTCAAGACATCGACGCCGCCCATGCAGACCCCCAGTCACACGCCTGAGGAGGAGATTGCACTGGGACCCGCCTGCTGGCTGTGGGACTATCTGCGTCGCTCCGGCCAGGGTGGCTTCTTTTTGCCGCTCAGCGGTGGCGTCGACTCCAGCAGCTCGGCCACCATTGTCCACTCCATGTGCCGCCAAATTGTGCATGCCGTGCAGCTGGGCGATGCTCAGGTGCTCTACGACATACGCAAAATACTGGCGGACACGGACTATACGCCCGATAATGCGGCGGCACTGTGCAATCGCCTGTTGGTCACCTGCTTCATGGGCAGCGTGAACAGCAGCAAGGAAACGCGACGACGGGCCTCGCAGCTGGCCAGCCAGATTGGCAGCTACCACATTGAGATCAGCATCGATCTGGCCGTGAATGCGTTGCTTGCCATCTTCAATACAGTCACTGGCCTGACGCCAGTCTTTCGCACCCAGGGCGGCTGTGCCCGACAGAACCTGGCCCTGCAGAACATTCAGTCTCGCATCCGCATGGTGCTGGCCTACATCTTTGCTCAGCTGATGCTATGGGTGCGCAATCGGCCGGGCGGACTGCTGGTGCTGGGCTCAGCCAACGTGGATGAATCGCTGCGCGGTTATTTGACCAAATACGATTGCTCCTCGGCTGACATTAATCCCATTGGGGGCATATCGAAGACAGATCTGCGTCGGTTTCTAGCCTATGCCAAGGAGAAGTAAGTCGAGCATGCATGCGCTGAATGGCACTGCAACTAATCCATTGCCCTCTTGCCTCCTCACAGATACAATCTGCCCGTGCTGGGGCAGATCATCGAGGCACCGCCCACAGCTGAACTGGAGCCGCTGCAGGAGAACGGCGAGCTTCTGCAAACGGATGAGCAGGACATGGGCATGACCTATGCTGAGTTGAGCGAGTATGGAAGACTGCGCAAGCAATCGTTTTGCGGCCCGTACAGCATGTTCTGCAAGCTGGTGGCCACCTGGAAGGGTGACCTCACGCCCAAGGAGGTGGCCGACAAGGTGAAGCACTTCTTTCGCTGCTATGCCATCAATCGACACAAGATGACCGTGCTGACGCCGTCGGTGCATGCCGAGAGCTACAGCCCCGACGATAATCGATTCGACCACAGACCCTTCCTGTATCGCGCCAACTGGAGCTGGCAGTTCAAGGCCATCGACGACGAGCTGGAGAAGCTGCAGCCCGTCTACACGCCATCTTCCACACAACTGCGACCCAGCAGCGATGACCTGCTGCTGTCGCAGGACACCAGCACACATCGCTCCCATATGCATACGGATGACTCCAAGCACTCGTCACCGCTGTCATCTGCCTCCCTGGACATTGGTGTATCGACAGCAGCTTTGCCACGTGCTGAGCCGCCTGCGCTGGGCAAGAAGCCGAGCGGCTTCTCCAAGGTGCATGTGAATGTGCTGGGCAAGATCAAGGACCGCACTGGCATACCTGTCTAGAATCCGCTGGACGGAGCCTGCGCACAGCATTGGTCGCATAGACTGATCGCTTTATTTCTTTGTGTACTTTGTACTCGCATCGTAGATTTTTAAGCACCGCTTTACGGTTCGTTTATTTTTTTGTCTAATATACATTGTAAACTTTAGATATGCCATATATCGGGGGCGTTTAACAGTTAGCCACAGAGCGAGGGGTCAGGGTTGCCCCAGTTGGGCGGCATCCTTATATGGATTGCGATCGTATTAGCGGGGCAGCGTCATTAGGTCGTTTTGCAAGGAACATTCAATTGATTTATGAATAGAATTTCAAAGTACAATGAAACATAGTGCCCTTAATTCAGTAACGTTTTTGTAGATGATAAAAAAAACATATTGATAATTATAGTGTAACCATAGACATATATGCTACGACATTTAACTAACCTATTCGCTCCTAAACTGTTCGGTAACGACGCACAACGCACCACACTATTTAGCGTAGAATAACTGAGAGTTCTCTAGTCTAAATTTATACTTGATACTTGATACTTAATACATTGTACACAAATTACGATCATCTACACTTGTGCTTTAAAACTGACTTCTTCTCTGTTATAATCGATCAGTTTTTGAAACTATCGTTAGCTGTTAACTTATCGAGCCTTTTTCTTACTATGAAAATATTTTTATATCTTTTCAATCAAAACAATTATAGTATAAGTGATTGAAACTGTTTATTTGTTTATTACATTTCTAAGCTCCTCAAATGAAGATCTATTTACTATTAACAAAATATTAAGATCATTCAATTTTTTAATACTTTATGCACTTTAAACTGCGGTGCAAGACGCCCACGTGCTTCTCCCTGCACTATAGACAAGTGGGATTTTTTGTATGGTTGTCCGATTATAATATACATAATTATCAAAGTAGCTTAGTAAAATTTGTAATTGAATAAAAAGTTATTTAGAATAAAGTTATATAGAATAAACAACGAAAAACGAAAATGACAAAAATTTGGAATAAGATTTGTAACGTATTTGCATCACTATTGGGTAAGTTTCATTAAGATTTTCGTGGCAACGAAATACCTTTTTTTTCATGGGAAATCAAAAGCTCGAGCGTCGGGTTTAGCGCATTTAAAGTGCCAATAGTATTATAAGAAATCTATAATTGACCTATCTAAACAAATTTGAAAGCTCTTAACGAATACGCATTGATAAATACATAGAACTCCCACATTATGTTTCTTAAATAACATTCTGCGCAAATTTCTATAGATTTTTATCCTAATTAGCTCTTAATTGTTATTTAATTGAGTCAATACTTATTAAAATTTACATACTTCAGAAACAACCCTGAAGTTTTAATATTCATCTGAAAATGTAACCAAGCTTACCACACCGTTTAAATCGAATCTAATGACCTACATATTTTCATAATATTGCCTTTACACAGGACGTAAAACGGCCACAATAGAGGAGAACCTAAGAAGCACCTCCGGGCAATCAAATGATGTGCGAGACCTTTGTGTGCGGGCCATGCTTAAATCGGAAGACAAGGATGAGTTCTTGAATGTGTTCTATTGGGGGCGACAGGTGTTTGCCTTTGTGTTCGCTGTCGTCTATGGTGTTGTGCCGCTTAAAGGTACTGGGGCACTTCTACTATTCTTTGGCATCAACCTCGGCATTGTGTACCTCTATGCGGCTAATCGTCAGAATAAAAAGTACGGTACCTATATAGGCGCGTGGGAGCTGATGAAGAATGGATTTATAACATCGTCCGTTGGCTTTATAATAGTGTGGCTAGTCGTTTTTAGAACTATTTACACGAACTCCTTAATAGCGGTATATAGAAGGGCAAAATAATAACCATAACATTAACCCACAAATCCACTTTCCCTATACATTGTGTATACAAACATATACTCATATACATAAACTATATTAATCGCCTCATTTTTGTCCTCATATTTACATACAATACATTGTAGTTTAATCTTCAGCAAATTCTTATGTTCAAATAATTGTCGACTGTATTTGTGGAAAATGCATTGCAACGCATTGTGAAAATATAATTAAATAAATATATGTTCTAATAAACAAATATACGTATGCCCTCCCACTCTTGGTCAATTCTGTGCAACCTCCTTCATTCCGCTTCATAACTAGGCAGTTTCATATTCAACTGATCGAATGCAAAACAGTTTGAAGCAAGTTTGTAGCTTCATTCCGATTCCAAAGAAATATGACCATGCTAATCGTTTCGCTGTCGTTGTGCGACTGAGTTGATGCCGTTCGCTGTTTCTGGATTGCTCACCAAAGAGAGCCTTCGGGCCGGGGGGTCATAATAATCCGAAGACCACTGGGCAAGTACTTTTCGCTGTTTGAGTACTCTATATGTTCATTGCTTAGTGGTTGAACTGATTATTGAACGAAACGAACAGAGCAAAAGCTGAAAGCGAACAATAACTGTTCGTGCTCTACATAGAGAGAAGTCATCACGCAGGCCACTTGAAGATCACCTCGTCAACCATCTCGATGTCTATCCGCGACCTTTATGCCTTTTCCTTTTTTAAAAGGGCCCACTCCAAAATTGAAATTTGAACGTTTCGCACTTAACGGAGAAAATCTGTCAGCATAGTTGGTCTGGCAACGCCATTCCACTTGTCCGATCGGTTGGCAGCGCTATCAGCTGTTTAATCAGCAGGGACTCCCGCAAACGTTTACATAAATCCGATGATTGACAATGTTTGAAATTCGCGTTTTCCACTTTAGAATCGCACAGCGGAACAATGAAGCATCACCTCGGCGCGGCATTGCACAAGTTCCCACATTTTCTGGCACTGCCGTCGTCGCTTTAACTAAATTTCGAGCATCATTCAAAAACCCGTCCGATTCGAGCGGCAAAATCGGTCTCCTTCCGATAGTTCGTTCAGTTGAACTGATTCTTTAACGAAACGAAAAGAACAAAAGGTGATAAAAGAGCAACTGGCAATTTGCAGCTGAAGAAGTTGAAAGCGCAATCGCGATAAATATGGATATATGCAAATATGCGGATATATAATATATCATATTGATCGTGTTTATAGTCTTTTTGTGGTTTCATTTTCGTAATTCAATTGGATTTGTAAACAAAGAGCCAATCACTTGTTTCTCTCTCATTCACTTTCTGCCGATGCGTATACAAAGTATTATGGATTTCCTTAAAAAAAAAGAAAACTGAAAGAACTGTTCGTGCTATACATTCATATATGTACATACATATGTGCATATGTATGTAGGTATATGCATATGCAAACAGCTAATTTGGGCAATTTTTGCAATTGTTTATTCGGACGCTGGCGTCGTCATCCCAGAGAGAGAGAAGTCATCGCGCAGGCCGGCGATCCACTCGGCAATCTGCTTGAAGAGCACCTCGTCAACCAGCTCAATGATGCGTACGTTCTCAGGGAACTTGTCCAGCTCCTTGAGGTGATCAAGCACCATCTGGCCGCGCGTGTGTGTCCCGGTCAGATCAACTGTGGCATGCCAAGTGCTCTCCTTGAGCACGAACTGCTTGTCGAAGAGCCACACGGCGACAATGAGTGCGTCGCAGGGATTCCAGCTGTCGAAGCCTTGCGGCAGCCACTGAGCACTCTCCACCTCCGTCAGCATTTGTATGGCCAAGTGATTCACAGCAGCAGCACGTTTGCCCAGCTCGTAAAGACGCCAATCCTGGGGGCGGTGGAAGATGAAGGGAATGAAAAGTATGATCCGACCAGAGCTGGCTGCAACTTACAATTGGTATATGGAAGCGATCCTTTGTGCAGGGCTCCCAGGGGAGGATGGTGATGGGACAGGGTGTCTTAAGCAGCACAGCATGCGCTGCCTCCGGATCGGAGTGGAAATTAAATTCGGCGGCACGTGACGAATTGCCTACGCCCTGATAGTTTCCGCCCATAATGTACACATCCTTAATGTCCTGCCCGAACTGCTCCCCGTACATGGTGTAGCCCAGCGCCAGATTGGTCAGCGGCCCTACCATGATGAGTGTGATCTGTTTTGGCTGCGCCTGGCACAGTTCGCGTATCGCCACCACCGCATGCTGCGGCTTCACAAAGCTGGGTACGTGCTCCAGGCCGTCATCCCCGAGGCAGTCGCCGAAGCCATCACTGCCGTGGAAATATCTCTTATCCACAACTATATTCCCAATGTTCAGCGGTTCGACAGCGCCCAGATAGATGGGAACCTGGTGATGAGAGCAACAATAATAACATCCACGATAGATTACCATGTTAGGCAATAATCCCTGGCACACTCACATCTTCCCTGGCGCACGCCTTGAGAATGCGTTGCATATTGCGCGCCGCGTTCTCCCGCGTCGTGTTGCCGCAGCCAGTGGTGGTCACTGCGAGAAGTTTCAGCTGTCCATATTTCTCTGCATGCAGCAGCAACAGCAGGGCCCAAGCATCATCGCTGCCGCCATCGCAGTCGAGTATGGCGAGTCTCTGACTCTCGTTTTTTCCTCCGGACATGGTCCTCTCTCCTTGTATGTCTCTCTGGGCCTGTGTGTGTGCGCCTGTGTGTGTATCTCTGCGGGTTGGTTCTATGCGCTTCTGGTCGAGGTAGCCACAGAGTGTTCGCCTCCATGCGCTGTGCGCGACTGAGCGAAGCAGTGACTAAACGTCTCGGCGTCTGATAACACTGCCCACCAGTGTTGGGTCACCACCGTCTCTGACGCAGGCCGAGATTGGCAATCTTCGTTAACTACCTAAATTCCGTAGGGAACTATTCTATAGTGCTTTTTCTTTCTTTCGTTAATCAGTATCTCGTCTCGAAGAATAGGGTGTGCCTGTCTGTGTGTGAGTGTGTGTGTGTGTGTGTGTGCAGATATGCATGCCGACTAGAGAACACTATCCATGGCAGTAATTTGTTTATTATTGAAGTAATTACTTGATGAGAATCCTACAAAGATAAAGAACACTTTTTAATTAGACCATATATTATGATACAATTTAGGAAAATGCGATACAATCAGTCATTACTTGATGAGAATCCTACAAAGATAAAGAACACTTTTTAATTAGACCATATATTATGATACAATTTAGGAAAATGCGATAAAATCAGTCATTACTTGATGAGAATCCTACAAAGATAAAGAACACTTTTTAATTAGACCATAAAGTATGATACAATTTTGGAAATCGCGATACAATCATGTAATTATCCAGAATATGTTTTGCACATCAAGGAATAATATTCTAACCATAACTTTGTTGGCCACTGTAGTCTTCGCTTGCACGTACTTATAGTTTTTGTTCGCTATCGCTTTCGAAATCATTCTTGATAGGGGCTAAATTTACAACGATTATATTAATTCACACGCACGCGTACGGAATCTGCATGTGTGTGTGTGTCTACCGTTATGTGCTCATCCAGCTGCTATCCGATGAAACTAAACTGAAATATGACCACAAAGCATATACAACATGCACGTTTGTGTGTGTGTGTGTGTGTGTGTGTAGTTCCATATGGACTACCCGAGATTGAGGCCTGGCTTCTTGCACTGGAGTCAAACATGCCGCGCACATTTGTACGACATACATACAGATACGTGTACATATGCAAATTCGCACTTATACAAGCGATAAGCGTGGGACCGACCCAAGCCCCGCGATAGTTTAAATGGGTTTAATAAAGTGAAAGAGCCGATTACGTATGGGTTCGAAATAGTGCATCTTTTACTTGATGGAACAAAGACAACCGTTCGTAAGCGAGCCAGAGTAATATATGTATATATATAATCTGTATATATATATATGTAAACTGGAGTATTGTCTAACTACGAAACATATGTACAAAATACACTCAAGATTTGTACATGTTTTGCTGACGCGCAAAAGGTCAAGCTCGAATAGATTTACTTGACAGACTGTGGACACAAATGAAGCACCGGTAAATACCTTAAAACTAATTCGATTTGCAACTAATCTGCAACTAGTTGATGAAACAGCCAAAAAAAAAACTATAAACAAAAAGCAATTTAAATTCTTTCTTTAATTTGTGATTTCAAATTAATAATTAATTTATGGTGATTTCAAATTAATGAGCGCTCGACAGCTGTTAACATGAAATAGTTGGCAACGCTGCCTTCCGATCTGTCGTGTCATCGATAGTTCGATTTTTTAAATTTAACGTGCTAATCGATACCTTAGCAAGCAAAAGAGTTTAAATTGTACTCAATGTTAAATTAGCTTTGACTTTTGATAATATTATGAATAAAAAAATCTAGTTTGTCGGCTAGTTAGTAAATAAATCGTCTTATCTAATCGTATGTTGCGGAAAATACAAACATTCAAAATATTTAACGCTATTAAAAGTTCAAGTGAAATTTATTTCAAAATAACAGAAGTTGACAACGACAAAAACACGCTAATCTTTGCTAACGGTAATAGATAAAATTTCCAGTATGCTTCATTAACAAATTGCGTTTATTTGCGCGAACACAGCTGGTGAACTCATCCATGTAAATAATCCGCATTCAAATCGGAGCAACCGAAATGTTGTCGTCCAAACTGATCTTGTCGTGTTATCCGTGTGGCACCACGATAAGCCGACTTTGATCGATCCAACGAACGATTGCATTACTTTCCATTTTCAACATGAAGATTTTCCATTCAGCCATCGCACCTGCAATTGGGCGATTTGCTTTTGCTGCATCCTCCTGGCCAGACAAGTTTTATGCCACAAGCTGCTTTCTTTTGGACTACACCATAATGTGTAATGATTTTCGCATATTCATTAATCACCGACTATCCCAAAATTTCTTTTTAGGTGCGGACTAGTATCAAATTAGCATATCTGAGCGTAATTGAAACTTCAACTTTGCATACTAATACAACAAATAATTTGGTCTACAGCTTGCTGCTCCTGCAATGAACATTTTAAACTAACTAGGGGCAAGTCAGGCCTGTGCCTTCTTTGACATCACGGACTGCTACAGCGAATCAAAGATGCACACCATTCAAGGGACTCAGCCGATTCAATCATGAGAATTGTCGCTCTAAAACTGTTTTTATTTCCTGCGAGAAGAGTATATAATATATATGAACCTATTATCATTACAAATTAAATTACAATTTGCAGATTGATTTGTGATTTTGAAAGACACAACTTTCTGACTTTTCCAAGTACATAGCTGACTACTTATAATATCAACCTCTCCTCCAAATTAATGCGAATACAGAAATTATGTTATGCGAAGTTTTCTTGATGATTTCCGCTTTGAGGTTCTAAAAAAATAAAACGACCCTCAGTTGATGAAAAATAAAAATACAAATGTAAAACTTTATGCAGATGTGACAAAGAAACTTCCCATAATAGAGGTATTTTATCATTTCATCATGAATGCTTCGAATGAAATCGACAATGATTGAATGAACCGGTTTGTATTTGTTTAACAACAAGCATTGAGGGGTATCATCTAGTCGGGCACCTCCTATTTCGCATGCCACCCAAGCTGAAATAATTCCACGATGAGGTGACAGTGAATGATTTGACACTTGGGCAGACGCGACTCAATTAAAGAACAAGAATGATGTGGCGCATTCTGCACTCCTTCAAACAACCCCCCAGACTTTCCCTCTCCCCAACCCCGTGCATTTGTAGACCAGAGTTATTGATATTATCGCTGTTCGGGCCTTCACTCACTCCTACTCCTAAGACGTGACGAGGTTCCCGTGGAGCGGAAGTAGCAAACCGAACACCCTCTGAAAGCAGGCGCTGCCTCCTTGTCGGCTGATGCCTTCGAGGCGTGCCCAGAATTCATATGTGGCAGCAGCGCACCAAGCGACGTGCAGCGGATGCATTATCGGCCCCGGGCAGGAGCTGAGAGCTGAGTAATGACTGGGAGCAGCCAGCAACAAGACATCGTTATTATCATCATCGATCCGGTGCTTTGTTTGGCTTCGCAAATGCAAAGTGGCAGTTACCAAATGCGAGATTGATTGGAGGCCCGCTAAGTCAAAACGAAACGGGTGTGTGTGGAGAAAGAAGTTGGCAATAACATGCGGGACTGTGACAGAGAAAGGTTTACAAAAGCAACACAAGCAACAAATAAATATTTGAAATTCATTGGCAGCATTTCGATGACAGCATTTAATGGTTATTATATAAGAGCGATGGTTTACTACAATATTTCGAGGGCCCGCACACCGTCGTGTCCGAGCGATCGCAGACCATAACAAAGGTCAAAACGCGAATGACGTCTGGGCAGCAAAACCGGCAACGGCACCATTTACAAGACCTCGTTGAGACGAGTTCCGGCCAAGCCCTGCTCTATACGAAATACCCATTGAATTGGGAGCCTCACCTCGCTCTCTCTCTCTACTCTCTCTCACTGTCTCTCTCCCTCTCGATCTGTGTGTGAGTCCATTAACCAACATGTCAACAAAGAGCACAACAATAACAAAAACCCAATGCAATTGGCCTGGTTATAAAACACTCGAAGATGGTGCGAGCCAAGTCTATAACTTATAGAGTGTGTGCATAAACTAAACAACAACAACATCAAACAACAAAAGCAACAACAGTATTTGGTTTTTACTTTCTAAGCAAATTCAGTATTTTCTAGCACAAAAAACAGCTTTAATTTGTAATGAAATTTAACATAAATAAAGACATAAAACTTTAATTTGCTCAATGGCGATTATTAAAGTATTAATCGATTATTGTTTTAAATTTAGACAATTGCCGATTAACCCGTTATGTAACGCATGTTGTTGTTGCTTCAACTGCATAAACCAAAATAAATGTAATGTGCCCTTAACAGCGCACTGTTAGTTAACAGCTAAAC
Source organism: Zaprionus camerounensis (assembly GCA_018904165.1). Lineage (NCBI taxonomy): Eukaryota > Metazoa > Arthropoda > Insecta > Diptera > Drosophilidae > Zaprionus > Zaprionus camerounensis. The sequence continues at coordinate 2,454,422 of JAEIFS010000740.1, forward strand.
ATAGCAAAACATCGCTACCTCTGCTACTCGCTACTGTTGCTGGCTTAACAGCGGCGTTGCGTCGGCTGCGTCGTCGTCGTCGCTGCTGCTGCTGCTTTGCGGCTGCGCAGTGCAGAGAGGCAGACAAGGCACAACTTGTTGTTGCTGCTGCTGCTGCTGCTGGTGCTGGCCGCCTTGGCAACTGGCCCCGACGACAGCGGCGCTGTTAATGCCTGGGCTACGCTTTTTGGCCACAAAACCAATTCAGTGCAACGACGACTCTTGAACGGTACTGTTGGCCTAGCGGGTTACACACGCACACGAACACACACACAAAAATCAGATATTTCTGTTACTGTTTCTGTTTGTTTCGCGAATTGTAAAAACGAAATTGAAAATATTTCTTGCCATAAATTCACAATAGACAATTGAGACAATTTCTTCAAATTGAATTGCCAATTTTTTTCACCTTTTTTTTTTTTTTTTTTTTTTTGATACATTTTGAATTGAGTGCTAAAATTATTAAAATGAAACAATTAATTGCGAAATTGAATTTGGGAGATTGATGCGAAGCATTGAGTGTGGTAAAAGCCAAAGCAAAGCCAGCTGAAAGTGAAAAACTAAATGCGCAGACGTGTGTAACAGTTTTTTTGTATTTTTTGTTGGTTTCGATCTGGTTTTCGGTGCGCGCTCGTTGTTGTTGTTGTTGTTGTAGTTAGTGTTGTTGCGGGAGTTGTTGGTGCTGCAGCAGAGCGTAAAGCGCCGCAGATCTGCGCAGGCGCCGCAGATTGCATAAAATTTTCTGCAGCAGCCGCAGGCAACGACAACAGCAACTGCAACACCAACAACAACAACAACAACAACATTAACAGCGACTGGCAGCAATGCGCTTGGCCCACTTTTAACATCAATTTTTCAAATACTTTTCGAATCACACAAACAAAAACGAAAAAATAAACCAATTTTTTTTATAATAAAAAGCATTTTGTTGGCGTCGCCGCCAAAGACGAAGGCAAAAAACCGTTAGCTGCGTTTAACTGCAACAACAAGCAACCAGCAACAGCTTCAACAACAACAGCAACAGCAACACTACGAGCAGCAGTAGCAGCAGCAGCAGCAAACACTTTAACTGCTTGCAACAAGTACAACAACAGCAGCAGCAGCAGCAACAACAACAACAACAAGTGGCCCGAAAAAGCCTTGCCGCCAAAATGCTTCCGGTAAGTTGCCCAAGTCAGTCGTGGCACCAAAATCATTTTGTGTATTTTGCGAATTTTGCGCGTTTCTCGCTCTCTCAATTGGCGCAAATCTTTCGTTTCGTCATGCCTTCTCTCGTTTCCTGCCTTACATAATCCGAACAGGATTAAACGGGGACAGACAGAAGGGATGGAAGGAGGGGGAGGCAACCTTGAAGATGCGACAGGCGAAAGTTGCCCCAGGTTGCCCAAGGGCAGCAACTGCACTGGGCGCAGTTCAAGGAAGTCTTTCTCAGCTCGCTTCATTTCCATATCAACTTCAACTTGATCAGCATCATCCCCATCATGATCAACCTAATCAATATGACGATCACTCGTAGATCTCAGTCGTTCATCATTATCTTCCTCATCTTCCTCATCGTCGTGATCAACTCTCGTAGATCTTTGTCGTTCTACAACGGGTTTTCAGTCTGCTGTCAGCGACATGTGTCAGATATATATGTGTATTTATTTATGTGTGTGCATATACATATATACACATATATACTTACGCATATTTGTAGAATTTCGTTAATTTGTGATTTCGTTTTCATTTCGCATTAATATGCCTGGTTTAACTAGTCGATCTTCTTTATATACTGCCTTCTCGATTGCATAATCAACGGCAAGCATCTTCTTGAATAGCTAATCAAGGAAATCGAATGAATCGCTATATCTCAAGACAGTCCCAGACTGATCTCTCTCTCTCTCTCTCTCTCTCTCTCTCTCTCTCCCTGGCTCCCTCCCTTGTCTGGCTTTCCTAATTGAAAGACGTTTTCACTTTCAGTTTGCGTGTGCACGCTTCATCTTCAGCTGCAAATCGAAAGCTTTGATGGGTATATATAGCATATATATTATATCAAGTGTATATACCATAATATTCTGCACTCCATGCTCGACTTTGAAGAGTACTCTTCGATTTATGGCAATAGATTCTCTGGATTATGTAATATCACTCTGACAATTGCAGCTAATCATTTAAGACAATTAATGCTGTTGTTGTAGTTGTAGTTATTGCTGTTGTTGTAGTTGCTGTTGTTGATTTCTTTTGCCGTCTTATATAATGCACGATAAACGCATTTGCCCATTAACACCTGTCGAAGACTTTCAAACACGATTCCGATTTGCCATAAAAAAAGACTCGAATCGAATTTACCGCAAATATCTCGCATCGCGCATGCAGACGAGTCTCATCGATGAAATCCCCAATACTCTCAATATCTATGCACACATATGGTGTATATATATGGTATATATATGTATATATGTATGTGTGTCTTGGTATTGGGTAGAAAATATTTGAAACACGCAATGCATGTGCTGCCTTGCTGATGATGCTCCAATCGAGCTGACGATTTTTACTTTTACTTCAGACGAAGGCGAAGTTCATTTTGATTTTCATTTCGTTTTCATTTACGATAATTTGTTTTCGGTTTTCGGTTTCGATTTTCGTTGATTTCTTTCACATCCGCCTTGTGCGTGGCAACAACAACAACAGCATCAGCAGCAGCAGCAGCAGCAGCAGCAACTACTCGTAATATCTGGCCAGATGCTATTGATGGCCCCCGTTTCACACTGTTCACGCAATTTTAACTGTCATGCAAATTTCTTGCTGGGCAACAGCAGCAACAACATCAACAACAATAACAACAATAACAACAATGTGAGCGTCGCCGTTGCGCATGCAAAAAAACAAAAAGAAAAAAAGAAAAAAGGCAGAAAACAGAAAACTTGTTTGGTCTTCGTACATTTTTGGTATAGATTTATTTTCGGGTCTCTTTTTTCGATAATGTGCGCTAGCTTTACACATATTTTCGACAGCGTTCCGGCTTCAGGGGCGGGGGCGAAACAAGTTTATTGCGACAAGTGTCCAAAGACTGGCCAAAGACTGCTCACCTGCCTGCTCACCTGCTCATCATCGCTCCATGTCGCTTGATGTCAGCTCACAAATATGCGCGTTACGTATACGCCGTGTGTGTGTGCACAACACACAACACAACACGCACAGTTTACGACGCATGGGCAACTCACGCATTGCAGTTGTTATGAAAGTGGGCGTGGCAGGTCATAAGTAGTCTAAATCGGATTGAAAGACCCTTCTGTGATTGAAGTAACGATTAAATTGCAGTGCGGCCATTTAATATACCATGTCTATCTCTAAAGGTGCAGCACCTTGCATATATATATATAATATATGCATATCTACTAGAGTCCTGCATGAATGAATGCATTTCAGGGCGACAATACTGTACAATTTATATATATTTACTATACTATCGTATACTAAACTCACTTAGCAACTATTCATGTAGTTCAAATGAAAAGTGAACACCTTTTTGAGTACACGTTTGAAATGAGTACCCCAACACATTTGTGATAACATTATAAATAACTATGAAATGAGGCAATTCATGTGGACAATGGAGGACAGAGAATGAAGTGGAAGGAGAGGAAAACCTTTCCACATATTCTATAAGTGTTTTACGCCCGTTCATTTAAGAAGAGTATTGAACTAAGTACTATATATATACATATATATTTATATTTATTTATTTACAGTATTTATTTCGAGTATTCTATCATTCACTGTACACTATAAAATAACTCTCAATACTACTCTAATATCGAATTATGATTACTTCATAGCTACAAATGAAATTGCATCTATGCACAAAGAAAGGCGCAGATAGAACTGAATATCATATTTAAATAGAACATCATATGTAGATTCTAGGTACAGGGTATTGAGCATTAGGCACACTGTTCCCCTTTGGCTTCATCACTCCCTCTCTCTCTCTCCCTCTCCCTCTCTATTTCTTTCTCTTTGTATCTGTATCTCAATCTACTATAAATGCAAGCGGAAATGATGCACCCTCGCATTGCGCGACTGGGCCCAACCCTTTGGCAATGCCAACGCCAACACGGAGACTGCTGCATGTTGCATGTTGCGTGCTGTGTGTGCTGCATGCACACACCCAGAGAGACACTGACACTGAACTTCCCCGGACACGATTCGCAGTCGGCCAAAGTGCGAGAAGGCAGTGGAAACAGCCTCAATAAAAGTGAATGTTACTCACTGATTGCACTGTGAATGTTACGAATGTTATGAATACTGTGAATGTTGCGAATACTTTATGAGCATTGCGAATGTTTAGTGGTGATTGCGAGGCCCCTTGGCAGGCAAAGCGCTTCTGCTGTTGCGGATTATTTGGCTGTCAGTCCCACTGTCGCACAGGCCCGCTGTCCATCTGTCCCACTGTCCATATGCACAGCTGCTTGGGGCTCATTAAGTTACCGGTTTGTCAATTAAACCGCATTGCCTGAAATTCCAGCAAGAGTTGGCGAATCTTACGCGGCATCTGAAATGCCTGTAATGTATCTTTGAGATACAGATACAGCTACACAGCCTCAGCTACAGCCTCAGCTACAGTCTCAGCTACAGCCTCAGCTACAGCCTCAGCTACAGCCTCAGCTACAGCCTCAGCTACAGCTGCATATATAAATGTATTTCTACTTGATCGGCCTCGTCGCTCGACCGCATTGCGTTGCGTAGCGTTACGTTATGGGGCAAGGCTCGGTAATTGCAGCTCTCTTACTGGACCATGTGTACTGGAGCTGGGGCAGGGGGCAGGGGCAGGGGGAAGGGGGAGAAGGGAGAGAGGGGGGCGTGACCGCAGAGGCCCAGTCGAATGGGGCGCCGTATGGATGACTCAACTGCAGCAACATCGTTTGAGGTGTTCCGCCTCGGTCTCAGTATGCAAATCCCCAGCCCCCTTCGACCGATGTGGACCCCTGATAAAGCCGATCCCCATCCCAGAGCTCTTCAGTTTGACATTTAAGTGGAATTTGTTTGTTTGCTTGTAAACCTCCGTCTGCAATAGACCTAATAAATAAAGCTGCATTCCTCAGCTTGCTTAACTCCTCGATCCACCTTCGATTTACGCGCCTTAACACCTGTGAAAGACTTGAGAGACTTTGTTTACTACTTCCATTCTCTGTTTATTCCTTATACATTTAATTTAAACGAACTTGCATCATGGGGGGTTGAGCATACATACCTTTTAATGAGCTTATTAATTACGGACTGGCAATCTTAATCAACTTTTTATTGGTTCTCAATTAATTTCTCTGAAATTGCAGTTTAATTTTTAAATGAGAATTCATTAATTATCATGAGTTTTAATTGATTAACTTTGAAGTTTTATTTGGGTAAGAAGTTGGGTTGATTAGGTTCAAACAAACTACTAAAGAATTGTTTAAGGTTTGCATATGTAGAAGAAGAGAATTACTATTTTATAAGATTTCAGAAAGTTCTACAAGCTAAACACTTGATCAGTTTGACCAGTAGGGAACATCCTATAGGTACAAAGTATATATTCTCGATCATCATCAACAGCTATTTGGATATCTTCGTCTGTATGAACAGCTTTATTGCAAACACTATAAGATCTAGGCATTTGAAAAGAGATAATACAAAGTGAAGATATTGTACCGATATCTTTCACTTCTTAACATCTCAATTCTCATATCGCACTATATATACTCTGATATATACACTTTTTCAATATGAGTTCACTATTTCGATCGTCATTGAAACTGTAGCTTAGCACATGTAGAAGCCGGTGAGCAACAATCTCTTTCTGCACTGTTCTCTGCTGCATACGCTCCATATTACTCACGATCTATTCGTATATATGACTGAAATGAATATGCCAAAGAAAAGATCGTCAATCAGCGATCAGAGTCTCAAATACCTTTCAACATATAACATATATATATATACATATATATAGCATTCTCTTGCTATCTCCCTCATTTGCGCAACCTCATGAAATTCGCAAATCGGGGACTTTAGAAAGCTCTGCTGGCTACCCTTGAGCCGAGACCCTAGAGACGCCACTGGACACGAGAGGTATCCACTGAGCCACTGTAGTGTGTCTACTGCTGGTAACAGTAAACGTGCAGGTTTATGCATGTTTCTCTGCCTGAAGGTCGACTTGTTTTGCAGCTCGAACTCAGGCAAAAGCAAAGTTATAAATTAATTTTTTAAGCAAAGCAAAGTCAAGAGAAAACACATTAAAAACCAAACCGAACTGCCCCGTTGTTGTCGGCATTTAAACTTGTTTTGTCTCGCACTGACTGACAACAACAACAACAACAACAACAACAACAACAACAACAATAACAACAGTAGCAACTAACGAGCAGCACTTGCTGAAATTCCACAGAGCTGAAGTAAAGTGTCACCTGAACTGACCAAGAGACAAACTGACCCCCAATTGGTATTTAGCTGAAAGAATGCAACTGGCTATGAATCGAGCCAAACGAACTGAACAATCAGGCATAATGAAGGCAAGGATGTGACAGAAGCATGTACTATGTTATATAGTAAAAACCCCTCTCAGTTAGTTTGGCGTATTAAATTGATTCCTCAGCAAAGCAATGCTATTGTGCTTTGATTATCGCTTTTATGGCACTTTTATAGCAAGTAAAGTGCTCTTTTGAAACTCTAGAAATATGTGCACCATGAAATTGGCACACAATGCAGCTAGGTCTATACATTATGGTCAGAGTGCTATAAGAAAGTCATCTTTTCTTTAATACTATATTATATGTATACTATAAAGAGTCTTATGTCTCTACACCCCACATTCGATTAATTATTTAACTGCAATTGAGGCTTAGACTGTCTTCCATTATGATGACCTCATTGCCATGGGTTAATCGACTCAAAAGTTGTTTGAAGACACAACTTTATAGGAGGTGCTATTGCTGGAATTGATGATATAAAGCTGGAACCGACTTTCTGCCGTATCCTCTCGATTCTGCACTACTGTGATAGTGATAGTGATCTACCGAAGGTATTCAGCTAATGCACTTCCTCTTCCCTAGCCATACTCAACGTACTATCAAGCCAAAGTTTCAAGTCATTGCCATATGCTGAGCATAATGAAAAGAGCTAATATTATCTTTGCCAACAATGAGCTGCATCTTTATGGTCTGCTGTTTGATTTTCACTCCTATCTCGCTGTCTCGCTCGATCTCTCTGATGATGACACGCACTTCATAGTCGCTCCCTGAACTTACGAGGCAAGCTTCAACTTCATCTTCAGCTTCAGTTTCAACTTCAACTTTCAACAACGATAAATTAGCAGACTAATTCCGTATCTGGATACACATGTAGTTTCGTTTTGAAATCCACTTGAACCTGAGCTTTTTCATTTGATTTTGGTGCGTCATGATGCCCTGGAAAATACGAAAAAATTCACATCATTTCCGGATGAAACTCTCAACTCAAATGTAAATGAAAACTGCGTAAAATGAATGAACGAATGAACGAGTAAACCCCTGACTATTTAAACATGTTTCGCACCCGACTTGCATAAGTCAGCAAGGTGTTATATGCGGCATTGTTGATGTGACATAATTGGATCGCTGCCCTCTGGCAACTATTCAATTTCTCTAGCTAAGCCTTGTGGCAAGTGACGTTTTTGGATGTTGGCCTGACTAATTATCGTTAAGTTGGCGATCGTAACGTGAATAATTGCAAACGATAACTGAAGGGAGGGGGTACATGGTGGTATATGGAGAAGACCTGCAGAGGGAAGAGTGAAGACTCGTAGGTTGGCTGTATTTCAACTTTCGATTTCACTTTGAAGTTTGCGTTTCTTTCATTTCATTTGACAAAGGCGGCTCAGAGAGAGGGGGAGAGGAGAAGAGAGGCAGGAGGGGAAACTCTTTTGAGTATTATTAACAGATTTTCGCACTTCTGGCTGGTTCTACTTGGTATCACTCGCGTTTGCTTTCACCTTCCATGATCATGATCGGCTCATTAAGCTTGACGTAACCCAATCACCATCTCCATTTCTCGATCTGTCCAACGATCCAATCGGTTGACAAAGCGACCGTTAGGCCGTCAGATAAACCGTAAGCAGTAAATAAACATTTTCATTTTCAATTTCATCTTTATCTGCATCTTCATTTGCATTTGCATCTCTGTAACTTTGGGACGTGTGCATCGTGTCAAAATGACTGCAATGATAAATCAATAGGCGACATTTGCACACGACATTGCGACACTGTCGACATGGGCGATGTTTACCCGATATATATCGCATGCAGCAAGCTGCAAGTTAACTTTCTTTCTGTCAATGTGACTTCTCCTCGCTCGAAATCGTTTGTTCACCCGATTATAATGCGGGCACTATAATGTGTGGCACTTCAGCGGGACAAGTTAATTAACAGATTGATGAGCTGGCAATAAGCAAACTATCTTCTGTACTTATAAACATATAAAGAATACCTATACTATCTTTGGAGGATCTTACTACGGGTATTTATATTACACAATGAGGACAGACATGCATATGTGTGTGTACAAAGATACTAATAAATATCCATGTACTAATATATGTAACATTGTATTTCCACAGTCATCTACCTATGTTACATTAATGTGTACTCATGTACCAATTGCGTACAAGGTTGCTTATGTTTGTATGTACCTTTGTAAATATGCACACTTTACCAGGTACCTAAGTACCAATTTATTCCTTAAGTACCAATGTACATTGAGGTATGTGTACCAACGCATTCCTCATTCAAATACGAATTTACATCGATAATAGGTACATATGTACACATGTCCTTGTGTACCAATACATTCCTTATTCATGTACCAATGTGCACTTAGCTACATATGTATACATTTTCCTACATTTATTTTGTACTTAACATTACTGTACAAGTGTTTACTTACCCCAAAAATACTGTACTCATTTTTCACTGTACATTTGAATGAATAAGTACAATATCTGTCAAAGCAGTCAAAACTATAACATTCATGCATATTCATTTAAAACTGTACTCAACAAATGGAACCCATTTTTTATACCCTTCGACCATTGAAAATGGTCAAAAAAGGGTATACTAACTCTGTGCAAATGTATGTAACAGGCAGAAGGAGGCGTCGGAGACCCCATAAAGTATATATATTCTTACTTAGGATCACAAGCCGAGTTGATTGAGCCATGTCTGTCTGTCTGTCCGTCTGTCTGTGTGAACGCACAGATCTCAGCTATTATACAAGCTAAAGTTACCAAATTTACGTATCTACGTATTCTCGAAATTGCAATCTGATCGGACAATAAACACAGAAGTTATTTAAGAAAGTATGTGCATAAAACCAAGTGCTTGTATCAGCTAACAAGGGAGGCGGCCGAGTGCAAAGCGCGAGCGCCATCTGTCGGCCATAATTTAAAAGCATATGCATATGTATGTGTACATACATAGGAACGTAGGTCGAAGGGTATCCCACTGTCGCGTGCAGAGCGACTGTGATTTTTATCTATTTTTTCAAATAGCATAAGCCAAGAAAAATTACATTCTGTTTTGCACTTTAGTATTTTTATATTTTTTATATCAAAAAAATCTTTTCATTCATAATGGTTAATAAGTTTAAGTGCTCGGTTCAAATCCAGTCAGCTTCGCCACTCCGTACAAGTTCAAGGTTGAATCCAAATGCTGCCAACATTTGGAACACAAAATCCGAGTTTAAGGTCTTGTATGTGGTTGCACTTTTGATGATGTATATAACCAGGATCTTCGACCTGTTACGATAGGATGTCATGCATTCGAAATTGATTGTGAGCCGCCGGAAATTGAATTGATACCCGAGAATGAGCTTACTGGCATGACGTAACGTACTCCGTATTGCTGTTACGTCGCCAGGAATTCTTCCTGTTAGCTGCCCGTGTAAATGTCAAGTATGAAAATCCTGACAAATTTATGCGTCATATTGACACACGTGAAAATCGCTTTGTCCTTTCCGTTACCAACTGGGACGATGAATAAAACCAGAAAAAATTAAAAAAAAATTTTTTTTTTTTTAGCTCACAGTTTTGATTCAATCGAAAACTCGTATCGAACTGCCAGCATTTCAAAAGCAAATTTTTCATTTAAAAAAATAAATGAAGTTTAAAACAATGAAATACTGTTATCATAAATGATGTTATTCACATTTAAGTAGAGTTGGGCATGGACCGTGTTTTCTTCGTGTCACATCGTGACACGACGGGCTTATTATTGGATGCCACGCCTACCGCCCCTACAAATGTGTAATCAAGTTCTTAATTTGCCCTTCGACCATTGAAAATGGTCAAAAAAGGGTATACTAACTTTGTGCAAATGTATGTAACAGGCAGAAGGAGGCGTCGGAGACCCCATAAAGTATATATAATATATTCTTGCTCAGGATCACAAGCCGAGTCGATTGAGCCTTGTCTGTCTGTCTGTCCGTCTGTCTGTGTGAACGCACAGATCTCAGCTATTATAAAAGCTAGAGTTACCAAATTTGGCAGGAAGACTCCTGTGTACTATAAGCTGATCAAGTTTATTTCAAATATTAGGTGCCACGCCCACAGCCCCCGCAAATCAATAATTTAATTTTTGAACTTAATTTGTAAGCGCTGTCTAAAAGATACAACTTTCTGACTTTAACATATACTAAGCTTATTAAAATATCTACGTATTCTCGAAATTGCAATCCGATCGGACAATAAACACAGAAGTTATTTAAGAAAGTATGTGCATAAAACCAAGTGCTTGTATCAGCTAACAAGGGAGGCGGCCGAGTGCAAAGCGCGAGCGCCATCTGTGGGCAATAATTTAAAAGCATGCGCATTTGTATATGTTTATGAATTTAACAAATTAAACTACACCGGAACATAGGTCGAAGGGTATCCCACTGTCGCGTGCAGCGCGACTGTGGCTTTTTCTATTTTTAATGAATGATTTTGTTGCCATTTTGAATGTATTTATGCAGTACTCTAGTATATATCTATGTGTGGAGACATATCTACATATGTACCCTTATATGTCCACATCCCTGAATTAATATATTTATGTTTCCCTTACTTTTTGGATCCATGTTCCAGGTCTCTGTGTACATAAATTGTTATCTTTCAGTCTTTCAGCTTCTTCTCTACATACAACTTGTATAGTTATGGCCCAATATGGCAACCTGTTGACTAGCCCACAAGTCTTCTAGTTTGCACGTGTGTATTCTAATGTTTTCCATAATTTACTCGAATTAAGCAGAAAACTCGACACTTTTGTTTTGGCCATGTAACGATGACAGGATGCCTGATTCGATCTTATATGCTGATTGGCCATTAGATGACTGACTGGTCTGTAGAATTTCCGGACGTCATTGAAATTCTCCATCCGTGACTCAATGGCTTTATATTTTGGTCCGCAGAGTGATTTGCATAAGTCGGCTAATTTATTTGTAGACCAGTGTATCTTTGACATTTAAAGATTTCTTTCGAGAAATATGAAGTATTGTTTATCGCAGATTGGCATGCTCTACATACATTGAAGAATTGATTGGCGAAGTGGCATCAATCACATCAGATACATACCTTATGTATAGTATGTATGTATGTTATCCTAAGATAGTTTTGACATTTGATTAACTTCGACAGAATGGAAGATCGTTAAGATATGCGAGATATCACTTCAGCTATAATTTCGAGTCATTGAAAGAGCATTCAGATTTAATGAATTGACATTTAAGTATAGCGGAAATATTTATACCGATTATAATCACCTCAAGCGTGGAATAGATATTGAAAAAGGAGATGGAGTAAGCAAGTAAAATATGAAAAACTATTGGATACCCTGTAAACAGTTTTGTACTCAGGGCTATTCTATACTCAACAATGAGAAAAGCAGACACGACAAGGATAAAGAATGTTTGCTTCACTTTGCACTGTCAGCATAAATAATTCGATACACTCTTTGCCAAAGATACAGACACAAACTAAACTACTTAGTGTGTTCCATGTGGCACATACACATGCACACACAGAGAACAAAATGTATCCGCTGCTTAGATCAATCAAGCTACAAATTGAATTTTCGCGCCGCAGCGCGCACGTAATCTGCGATTTTCATTTGTTCCTTTCACGAACCCAAAGGGAGGGAAAGTGAGAGAGAGAGAGACTACGCTCGAGTCCAGCAGAACCAATTTAAAAGTAATAATCAGATAGTAAAGCTATATAGAGTGGGAGGGGTGCGGCACGTGGCACGTCATGCAATCTCCACACAATGCAGGCGGAGGCTCCTATTGAAGCCATTAGCAGGCATCGATTCGATTTAATTGAGTGTTTAGCGGGCAATCGCGATACCCTGCAGCAATATGGAGTAAAGTGTAGTGAGATTGTTTGGTATGTATTGTATTATACCTGAAGCTAACTAACTACTCAATTATGTTATGTAGTTCAAGTTTAACTCATAGTAGAGTAGAGAAATATGATGATAGATAGACAGATAAGTGGATGTAGAGATACAAAGAAAGATTATTTGAAGATGAACACCATTAATAGAGAGATTAATAAACGAACAGATGGTTAAGTGAACTGATTGATTGAAAGATAGTTAAATAGATGGAAGTACTGCAATATAGATACAGATTGAGGTGTAAAGAAGTATGGATAGATAGGTCGTATGATATATGAATAGATTGATTGATAGCTGAAGAGGTGGATAAGTAAAACGAATACACTTGAATAGAAAGATTGAATGTTGAAGTGACAGATTGATGAATAGACTTATTGAAAATAGTTACATGAAGAGATGGGATTAGAGGTAGGCAGAGAGATAGGTATAGAGGTGATGGATTGATAGACTGATAGGTAGATAGATTGACTGATAAATAGAGTGATAGTTATATAGATAGATAGATTCATAGATTGATAGACTTAAAGAGGGATATGTTAAAAAATTGAGCGGCAGATAGATAGATAGATAGGTAGATAGATGACTGATAGATTGATAAAAAGAGTGATAGATAGATAGATTGCCACGTGGTTGGATAGATAGATCGCATAGACTTAAGGTCGATTGGCAATCAGAAATTGGCGAGACCGATTTGCTTGTTAGTGGGAATTTAATGATGTGCCTGGCCTTGATAAGAGGGGCATCGTCATCAACTTTCTGCGGACAGTAACACGTTTAATTTCACAATCTATTGATAGGCATTTGATGGCCCATTTGAGTAAGTATTAGAGAGCCGGACAGACGAGTTGCGCCTGGCAAACCGCTTTGCGCGGCTTAGCATCGTGTCCGACTCTGACTCCGACTCTGACTCTAACTTCGACTGCGACTCAAGCTCCGAGTCGCAGTCGCAGTCGCAGTCGAACTCGAACTCGACTTTTCTTTTTTTGGGTGCGTCGTGACAGACACTGAGATCGACTGGGGCTGGGACTGTGACTGTGGATGGGACAGACTGCGACGTTGACCCAATCCCAATGGCAATGGCAAAAGTTGTTAATAATCTCACCCTCTCACCCTTTCATCCTCGCCTCTCGTCTGCCTTAAGTTGTGCGCTCCAAGTGAACGACATCCGGTGATGTCGTCAAGCAAAGCAGCAACAATGATGCCAAAGTTGCAGATGATCATAATGATGATGACGATGATGACGATGATGATGACAACTTTCGCTTTTTTCGGCGCACTGTCACGCCAAAAGGCGATTAAGAAAGCCTCCTTGCAACTGGTCGCCGCGTCCAGGCGAGGTGAGGCTCAGCCTCGGCTCGGCTCGAAGTCATTGACTGCACTCCTCCGGCACTGACTCAGTGACTTCTTCGACCAAGTTGTTGTTACTATTGCTGTTGCTGTTGCTGTTGTTGTTGTTGTTGTTGTTGTGGACTGTGCGTGGTAGCTCTCCTAATTGGCATTTAAGCTATCGCTGGCGTTTTCGCTTGAAGTGCGTCTGGAGCAGAGATAATGGCAACTGTTTTGGCTGCCTCGGCTGATTTTCACCAGCGACAGATATGGCAAACCGGTGGCCAAGTTAATGATGAAAGTTCACGCGCTCGTGGCCAGCTTCCCAGGCCTGGTCATGACTTGACAACGACTGGGGGGAGTCATTGAGTCGTTGTTGTTGTTGTTGTTGATCTTGCTGCTGCTTTTGTCTGCCTGTCTGTCTGCGTGTCTGTCTGTCTGCCTGCAGTTGCTTAGCTCTTTTGTTCTATCGCTGTAACTGCCGACCATGATTCATTTTCATTTTCGTTGTTGGTTAATTGAAACTGCCTTGGGTCATAATTCACTTTTGCCAAAGAGAATTTCGCACGGCAATCTTTTGCATCTCTTGGCCAACAATGTGCAGCGCACTAGGAAAATTCGCACGGCATAAATCCGAGCTAAATGCGAGGCTAAATGCAGCAGCTTACTGACTGTCCCCAGTGGCAAAGAAGGAGGCGGAGGTGAAGAAGGAGGCGAAGGAGGAACACACATCTGGGGTGCATTTATTTGGCAAGCACTGTGAGCGAGCAGGCAAGTGGCGACAAGTGCGGCCTGGAACGGAGCCTGGGACTGGAGACTAGAGCTAGGCACTGCAGCGCCCGAGGCCTGAGGCCAGACCAGGTTGACTTTTTGCAGTTTAATCCAAATTTTAAATGTCAAACTTTTGATTGCACAACGTGGCTGCTCTCCCCCTCCGCTCTTTCGCTCTTTGAATGGGTGCGGCGTGGCGCACGGGGCGTATACGCAACGCCAGCAGACATTGATCTTTGTGGGGCGTTGACATTGTGACGTGTGCATGCGTGTGTGTGCGTGTGTACATGAAACGTGACATTACGTTACGTGCCCTGACGTTAGGCACATTCTGGGCAGCACAACGTGCGCCAGCAGTAGCCCCCCCCCCTCCTTTCTCCCTTGCCTTTATCTGCCAGTTGCCAGTTGCCGCTCTTGCTGGCGGCAAAGGTTTCTTTAAACAGTGAAGTTTATTTTGGACAGTCATGTCGCTTGACTCACACAACAGGGGCAGAGGCAGAGGCAGGGGCAGGGGCAGTGCGCTGCATGTACCCTGAGGGTAGCTTCGCTTTGGCCTGCAGCTGCGCGACATTCTCTCGACACCTCGTGCATTGTCTTTGCCGGGTCTGGTCTCGTTGTCTGGACCAGCTGCAGGGCCTGCCAAAGGACTGCACGACGTGGTTCCCATGCCCAAAACACACACACACACACACACACACACACACACACACTTGGCTCGATCCAATCAAACAGCACATAATTGCAGCGAGTGCCGCGACAAAAGCAATACTCGTAATAAAAGACAATTAAAGCAATTTAGTATATGGCTATAGTGTCACACACACACACACACACATGAGCACTAACATCCACAGAGCTGCATAGACGCGCATTCATTAATGGCCAGTTATGATTTCAAGGCCAATGCAAGTAGGCTTCATGCAAAACAGCCCCAAATGTATTGGTAACATTAACAGCAGCTCAGACTGTTATGGCTACAGCAGCTCAATCGGTTAACCTAAGAGCAGCTCAGACTGTTATAGCACTAGCTGTCCACACTGTTATCGTAACAGCAGCTGCTCTTGCTGCGTGTCTGTTATTATTGTCGATTCGACTGCTATCGCAATAGGGCTCAGACTGTTAGGGCTACAGTAGCTTAGACTGTTATCGCATCAACTGCCCAGACTGTTATTGTAACAGCAGGTCTGATTGTTATTGCCAAAGCAGATCAGACTGCTATGGCAACAGCTGTCCAGACTGTTATCGGAACAGCAGCGCAGACTGTTATCGCAACAGCAGCTACCACTGTTAACTCTGTTGCTGTTGGGGCTGTCGCTGTTGGTGCTGTCACTGTTGTTGCTGCTGCGGCGACAATTTCGACTGTGTGATTGCAAATAATTGCACGTATCTATGCATGTCCGTGCACGTCTGTGCACGTATGTAAACATATGTACGCAATCGCTTTGCAGGCGTAACGCAGCGTCGCGCTGCGCCGGGCCAGTTGTTGTCGCTTACATAAGCGACGGGCTCCAGCTGCAGTTGCAGTTACAGTTGCACACACACACACACACTGAGAAAAATATGCCACAATTGTCCGGTCGGTCGGGCGTTTGTCCGCTTGCCCCAGTGTTGCAACTTGTCGACATCATCAGTCGACTTGCTGGCCATAAATTGCTGCTCGGGGAGCAACAGCAACGTCAGCAACATCAGCAGCAGCAACTGCATCAGCAGTAGCAGCTCCATCTCCGTTGCAATTTGGGCTACCTCATTTAAAGTGATTCTCACATTTGGCCGCTAATCTCAAGTGGAATTGCAACTGCAACTGCAACAGTTGCAGCTCGAGTGGCGATTTTAATTGCACAGACTCGACTAGACGAGACCAGGCCAGGCCAGACCAGACTCAATTAAAATCCATTTTGGCTGGCAATGTTGCTGGCATCGCCTTGCCTTGCCTTGCCGCATTTGCCTTTAAGTACGCGTTGCATGCGCAACAAGCGCGTCGTGGCGTCAAGCTGACAAATTTGTCAAGCTGCCGCAGAGCAATCAATGCGCATGCGCATTGTACAATCCCAAATAGTTGGCATTTTATTTTGGCTATTCCGCTATTCAGCTATTTGGCTATTTGGCTATATAGCTATTTGGCTATTTTGCGCCGTTTCGCCTCTTTCTGTCGATACGTTGGCAATGCAGCGCTGCAGTTGTTGCAGCTGTCGCTGTGTTGAGCAATGCGTGCGACAAGCGTATCGCAGGCCATGTAAATGATGGCTATATACGAATGTAAATCCTCCAGTTTGCCATAAACAATGCCTGCTTGCTGTATCGAATGGTGACCCAATCGAACGCAGTCTTGCACTGGGTAAATGTGTCGCTATATATCACACACACACACACACACACACACACACACACACACTTGCATATTGTATACCTGGCCCACTTGACGCACACTTCCCCCCATTAGGGCCTCGCGGCACAGAGAATGCTTTCCCAAAACGCGCCATAGCTCGAGCACCTGCCAAATGGCACACTCCAGTCAAGCACCTATGCCGGATATGGATACGGCTTACAGCCAACGGCCTCGGCTTAGCTTTGTCTTAAGCCTCGGCTGAAAAGGGGGAAAGCTGCGCCGCTCGTTGCGACTTCTTTGGGTGAGTGTTAGCCCGGAATACCCTCGCTGAGTGTGCTCGAAACGGTGTCAGGTGACACAGTGTGCCTCACAAGATCTAAAGTGAAACACGCTCAATATGTTTCCATATACTGCAATATGTGTCCAACCTATTCAAGAGGGCCAGAGGCTCTATATGGGGCACATATTATGTCACTTTGCTATGCGATTATGACATGCATGATGAACCTAACCTCACCTGCTTAAACTGTTATAAAATATGATCGAACTTTAGGAGATTGGAAATAAGAGACTAAATATACGCCTTGCATAAGGTATATATGTATATTCATTTTGGTCAGAAGTTTGCAACTGACCTTTGGAGACATTACCGAACCTATAAATTATATATATTCTGTACCTGCATCAACAAGGGAGTCGCACTTGCCATGTCTGTCTGTCCGTCTGTCTGTCTGTCTGTTTGTCTGTCGCAATGTTTGTTCGTCAGTTTAAAAGTTATATTGATGAAACTTGGTTGACATGCTGCACCCTGTAAATAAGTCGAAACAAGCCGAATCAGAGCAATATATCGTACAACCCATTATTTTTCAAGATGTTGCAACCAAATTTACAACATCAAACTTTATCCTTAAAAATAATATGTGTATGGAATTTCATCAGAATAGGAACACTATAGCATATAGCTGCCATAGGGACAAACGACCTAAATAAGGGTTCCAATGTGAATACCAGTGTTGATTTTCGAAATGGCTTAACTTATCAGTGTCAATCAAAGTTAGACAGTAATCGACGAATACTTTTTCCGTTTCATGAAAGTTGGACACCTATATACGTACATACATATATCCCATTGTTTTCATAAGAACAATCAGTTAGAAATAAAAGTTTTTAAAGTTTTATATGTTCAGCGATTGGACTTACATATTATGACTATCAATGTACATATATATACAATTTTATTTATATACATATACAGTATAACAAGTATAAAATCGAAGGATATATGAATCTTCAATGGTATACAAGCTTGCGTTGTCTTTTTAGTCTTTCTTCTCCTGGTTGATATACCATAAAGCCCAGTTCTTAAGGCACTTATGATCACGCATATCGTTGGCAGTCTTCTACTCTTGTAGCCTTTCTTAAACTCATTGAAATATTGTTCTTTTTTTAATGTATTTTTGTAGCTTCTCTTTTTCTACACCTTGTAATGAACGCCGACAAGTCAGTGTTGCCACATAGAATCTATAAACACCTTGAAAAGTGCACTGCAATCGCATTAAATGTGCATGACTTGGCCAAATTCCAGTTGATACATATACATATAGTACATATATACATATGTATGTTATGTATGTTTGAATGTGTACAATCCAAGGGGCTTTCACTTTGGCCATTTGTAGGGTCTGTCGAGGGGCTTAGCCCAGTTCGCACTTGGCTTTTAATGAGTAATAATTACACACGAGTTGCCCGATAAGCTGATTGGTCAAGGAAGCAATTCCTGCAGTTGGGAAACCCAACATGAATGAGCCATATAAAAATAGTATCTGCACCTCGCTGCGCTATACTATATGTATCTTTATATTGCGAACGCTGATGATGATGCCCCATGTGTTGCTTTTTTGTCGCTTATAAATTTTGTTTTTTGGGGGAACGTGTAAAAATAACTTTGATTTCGATGAATGAAAAAGATTCCTATGTGTGTGTGTGTGTGTGTGTGTGCGTGTATGTGTATGACTCAAAAAACCGGCATGGCAC